>OFHU01004558.1:0-596257 GCA_900245905.1 Lacerta viridis | reverse complement strand
GGATCTGTGGAATGCAAACTGTAAGGCAATATAAAATTTTTAAAAGCAATACAAATGCAATTACGAATCATATAGCACCTAGCACAGTGAATTAAGGTTGCTGCAGCAGGCAGAAAAACCGTTAAGTGGTCTACCAAGACCCTCAGCCATTTGGATTAAAACTTCTGGACCACACAGCACTTACCTGGGACAAAGACCCGCTGAGCATACAGGAACTTACTTCTGAGTAAACATGTATAGGCTTGCACTCTTTAAGTCCCACTAAAGCCAGTGGAGCTTACTTCTGAGTAGACATGCTTCGAATCGTGCTGGGTGTGGACCCTAATAGCAATTGCTTTGAATGCCAGTTTAGTCTACTCCTTTCGCCTTGTGTTTCACTTTCTTTGAATATCACAAATTTATTGTCATTCAACTTTAATTTGGTGCCACTACTGATAAATATGGTATTTTATAATGCTCTTTTGCGAGCCACATTGAACCTCGTCTTGGGGGAAAAGGCAGGAGGCAAGTACATTAAATGATAATAATTAATAGTAATTTGCGCTGCTAGTTTTTAGGCAGCAGTGGGAGAGGGACATACCTAAGGCAAGTGAAGTGAAGTGCATGACTTTGTCTCCTTAGTCTAGGACAAGGTTAGGGGGCCCGGGTTCAAAACAGGAGAGGGCTGCTGCGCCATTTTTTGTTGCGTGGAAATGGGAATTTCGGCTTGTCGTACATTAAATGCCGGGACCCAGCTATTAAAGATGCAGGAGACCTGTTCCCGTGTGTCCACCTTAGTCAGGCCGCCTCCAGCTATCATCCTCTGCTATGACTGGGCTCTTGGTCGGGACAGCTAAGCTTAGATAAAAGAGAGGCCTGGAAACTTGGATGAAAAGCTTCTGAGTGGGTGTCTGTATAAAGGGAAGTAAAAGCATCAAGACTGTTTAGTCTGCAATGCAGAAGAGGATGAGATGAGGTAGCAGTGTTGTTCTAATTTTTTTCCCTGTTGTCTGACTATTCACACTTTTGCAGGATACAGGATGTGTCCCTGTATCTTTTACAGATCAGCTGCAGGTTCAGGGGAAGGAGGCAATAATTTTTGAGCATACTTCTGCTAGGGTTTAAGCCTCACTTTTCCCAGTCTTCTCTTCACTTCTAGCTACCTACTTCAGGGGTGAATAGAAGGTAGATCAGTTATCTTAAGTCCATTGGCAAGGATTTCTTACACCCATTGTTCAACAGCAGCAGCAGCAAAAGAGCCCCCCTAAATAAGCTGGTGATTGGGGGTGGGAAAATGGGTGTGCTTTTATTTTTGTGGAAGGACTGTGAGTGCATTTGGGGTTTGGTACTTGAAACAATTCCTCGGGCTCAGAATTCCTTAATTCTACCTTGTTGTCTTTGGCACCAGCTGGTGGGTCTTGGGCATTCTGGTAGAAAACAACAACAAAGTAGATCCCACAAGAAGTTCGCCCTCTCTCGTTCCACATGATGAAAGAGAGCCTTCTAGCAAACTCATTGCAGAACCGTGCCTTAAGTTCCACCTTTATTCAGATGATCAGACTGGATATTCCAGAGCACCTAGGCAAGAAAGGAATTGGAATTTGTGGGCCTTTCTAGGCAATGGTTTCCTTTGGTTGTTTTGGCAGCATCTGTACTACTTCTTCTTCTTTGGCGATCACTTGTAGCCGAATAAGATTGTCTTCCATAAACACGGTTTTAAAAGTGAGTCCTTAAGTGACCGTGGAGGCCAATTCTGGATCCACACGTCCTTCCACACTTGGGGACATCGGTTTCCTGGTGGGAGTTGGTCACGGTGAGGGTTTGCCAAGCGTGCCTTCCTCTTAGCACCTTTCTCCCTTTCGTCCTGAGTTCGAGTGTCTTCAAAGCCCATGACACCTTTGGTAAAGGCTGTTCTCCAATTGGAGCGCTCACAGGCCTGTGTTTCCCAGTTGTTGGTGTTTATACTACAAGCACCTGTACTCCTGCCCTCAACTCCAGCATTCCCCAACTCAAGTGTTTAGAACTGTGAATGAACCTAACTATTGTTCCACCAGAGAATGACATCTGTAGTGATAGTGAATGATTTCTGGAATGTGATTTATACAAGTGTTGTGGAGGTCTGTCCAAAGGCGTAGGAAGGTCAGGTGGTACCCGGTGCGGAAAATTTCTTGTCACCCCCCCATTGATCCCCCCTGCAAAAATGGTTTTACGTTATTTCATATTTTCTTACAAAGGAATAATAACAAGTAATAATAATAATAATAATAAACTTTTATTTATATCCCGCCCTCCCCGGCCGAAGTCGGGCTCAGGGTGGCTAACATCAGATACATAACATTGGTATAAAATCAAACAATAATTAAATTACCTCCTAAAAACATCTCAAAATCAAATTAAAGTCTAATTAGATGGCTTTCCACAGGGTTAGGGTTGGGAACAGTAAGTGCTCCACTGAACTGAAATTTCAGCCTTCACGACATAGGAAAACAGCCAAGTAAACAGCTATTTTGGTGGAGGAGGGTCAAGATATTAACTGATATGCATGAAATTTCATATATAGCTATATAATCCCTGGTACAGTGGTGCCCCGCTAGAAGAATGCCTCGCAAGACGAAAAACTCGCTAGATGAAGGCATTCGTCTAGTGGAAGGCAGCCCCGCAAGACGAAAAAGTCTATGGGGATGCCTCGCAGGACGAAAATTTTTCGTCTTTTTTTTTCGTCTAGCGAAATGCGGCTTGCATTGCCGCTTCACTAGACGAAAAACCCGCTAGACGAAAATTTTCGCAGGACGAATTATTTTCGTCTAGCGGGGCACCACTGTATCGTAAGATAAAACCTTTGGAGCAGGCATTTTTAAAAAAAACGTTTTTTATGAACCACCCTAGTAGGGCAGTAATTGTTCCTTGATAATTTGTCACCCCTCCATTACGGAACATGGGACAGACCGCCCCCTACGCCCCCCCTTGCTACTCCCCTGGGTCTGTTTCCACTCTAGTCTTAATACTAGTTGCTGGGGTTCACAGGTGGGCAGAGTGCTGTTGCGCTCGTGTCCAGCTTTGCAGGCTTTCTGGTTGGGTAAGCGTTAGGAACCTAGAAAGCTGCCTTTCTACTGAGCCAAACCATTATGGACTACTCCATCCAGCTCAGTATTGCGTACGCAGAATCGGTAGTGTCTCTCCAGGGTTTTAGGCAGAGGTTTCTCCCAGTCCTATCTGGAGATGCTGGGAATGGAGCCCAGGACCTTCTGAGTGCAAAACAGATGATCTGCCACTGCGCTGCATCCTTTCCCCGGTGCCATGTTATGTCTGCTCTGGACCACACGGGTGGAAGGGGAAGCACAGAGCAAAAATGTCAGGCCGCTTGCAGCTCCTCTTCAAGCCAAAAAACAGAAGAAGAAGAAGAAGAAGAAGAAGAAGAAGAAGAAGAAGAAGAAGAAGAAGGGCTGTCCCAGGTTGTGAGGGCTAATTAGTACATCAAAAGCCCAGAGACCAAAAGGAAAACACCCCAGTAAAAAGCAGTTTGATGAGCGGGTTAGAAGAAGAAACACTCTGCTGTTTGCATTTGTTGCGGCACTATAACCCCGCCAAATTAGGCAGTTCTTCATTTTGGTTTGTTGTTCTTTTCCCTTTTCTTTTGCCCTGCCCTGCCGGAGCTCCGCACAGCTCTTGTTTTAGCACAGAATTCAGGGCAGAGGTGGCCGTGGCGGTGGGCAGAATTGCAGCAGACTGTCATTATATTCCCAAGGCATGTGTGGTTGCAAAACGTGGGGTGGCAGAGAGTTCAAGTCCAGATGAAGGGACCTTTGTGGTTGGAGGAGTTTGCTGTGCAAAAAAAAAAATAAACATAAGAGGAGTCCTTCTGGAACGGACCCAAAGGCTCATCTAGCCCAGTAAACCAACTAGATGCCTATGGGAAGCCAGCCAGCAGGGCCTAAATTCAGCAGCACCCTCCCCGTTTGCAATTCCTAGCAACTAGCCTGCTGCCTCCGACACAGGAGGTGTAGCAAAGGTGTAGCTTGCAGCCATTGAGAGCCTTACCCTCCATGAATTTGTCTAGTTCCCTTGTAGCGCTGTCCAGCTTTGTAGCTGTCTTTTGGAAGTGAGTTCCATAGTTTAAGGCACTGTGTGCCGAAGTAATGACATCACTGTTTGTTGTGTGTATGTGGGTTGTGATCCACTCCCCTCAAGCTACTTTTTTTTTTAAGCTACCTTGAAACCATGGCTCTGGACTCAGGAGGAGGAGGAGGGTGTGAGCCCAAGGCTAGCCTAAACTATGGGTTAGCGTGATGTCTGAGCACAGTCTGTGCTGTGGGGATAAAGGAGGGGGAATAAGTCAGTGTGCTGCCCTGAGTTCCTTGGAGGGTGGGAGAAAAGTGTGTGTTTATTGTATGCATAGCTGTCAACCTTTCCCTTTTCTTGCGAGGAATCCTATTCGGAATAAGGGAATTTCCCTTAAAAAATGGGAAAAGTTGACGGCTATGTGTATGCGATTTATATTACAGTGATACCTTGGTTTAAGAACAGCTTAGTTTATGAACAACTTGGATTAAGAACGCTGCAAACCCGGAAGTAGGTGTTTTGGTTTGTGAACTTTGCCTTGGAAGCAGAACATGTTCCGCTTCTTGTTGAGTGTGTTCCGTTCATAAATTTGAGTCCTCCGCTGCTGTGGGAAAGCACGCCTTGGTTTAAGAACGCTTTGGTTTGAGAACAGACTTCCAGAATGGATTAAGTTCGTAAACCCAGGGTACCACCTGTTCTCCAATGCAACCTCCTGCTTGACAGTTGCTGGGCCTGAGATGGAGGCCTTTGATTCTTAAGCTGTACAGCCTTATTTCATAATGCCAGCCTTCCTTCCCCTTCCCGATTTCCTTCCTTGCATAAAAGTTTCCAGTCCAAGCAGCAGCAGGTGACTGCTTTCCTTCACTTTCCAGGGTCTTTTTCACTGGCAGTGAAAATTCTGCAGGAAGGGCTGGCTGGTTACAAGTTCGGCCAAGAAAAAGGTACACGGCCACGGGTTCAATTAAGTTCCACTTCTCCAATCTCTCCTACCCACACCGCCTGAAATATTGTTCTCCCCCCCCCTTGAAGCTGAACTTTGTACGTTGGCAGAGGATTTGCCCCAGAGACAAGCAGATGCTCTGTGCTTTCTAGCCTAAATCCTTTAAGACTGGTAGAATTCAAATCCATTAAAAGTTCTTTTTTTTTTAATGCACTAGAAAGGCTTCTCTGAAGCCTGCTGAGTATAAGCTTTTGTGTGGCACCAGGCCAGAAATCCAGCCTGCTTCTCCATGTTATTGAGGTCAGGCCTTCTTTTATTTTTTATTTTATGATCCCTGTCCACAGTCTTTACCATCTCCCTCCTCAGTTTCAAACCATTCATGAATCCAGCTAGTGTATTTACCACACAGCCCTTCAAATATCTAATTAAAATGTTGAATACCACTGGACGGCTGCCAGCTCCAGCCAGAGCCTCCTCCCAGTATGTCACTAGACAATTGATCACTGTCGTTTTCCTGTCAATTTATATCCCTCTCGCATAACAGCACTGTCTGGCCGTGAGCTTTCTGTGGTTTCATTATGGCTGTTATTGTGTGCTCATTATAGCTGAGGATCCAGAGGTCTTCAGCGGCTGCCACCGAGATGGGCAACGCGAATCCTGCCCTTTCACCATTGGCACCTAGGTCTTCAGACTCCTGATTTACATCCATTTCTCTCCCTCGTGATGGAAGGCTATGGAAATGCCTGACAAAAAGTACTGGTTGGCGATGTGTTTCTGCGGACCAGAAAGAGAATACGGGAAAGGTTATTAGCTGCCTTATCCTAACTCAGGCTGTTGGCTCATCTAGGCCTCTGCTGTCCAAAGTTTCCCAACTGTATCAGTGGCACAGTTTGTCTGTGACACATGCCACTCAAACAGACACTCACGTTGTTCTCAGTTGGCTCCCAGAACAAAGGGCAGGCATCCTGCTTTGTAAATGAAGGAAACGCCTATGGTTATTGTTAAAATTTGGTTACCACCCTTCATCTGTAGATCTCAGGGTGGTTCACAAAATAAAAAAAATAAAATGAAAGAAACACAAAATACATAATAAAAACCATAACAGGAACAAACCAACAACCCCCTCTTTCCATCCGTTCCCTTTTGCCCAGACTTTGGGGTTTTATTTATTTATGTTGCCTTTATACCCTAAGGCACACAAGATGACGTATGTCAGTATGTCCAGCTGTTTTGGGACTACAGCTCCCATCATCCCTAGTTAACAGGACCAGTGGTCAGGGATAATGGGAATTGTAGTCCCAAAACAGCTGGAGGGCCAAGTTTGGCCATCACTGACGTAAGTGGTTCCCCCCACCTCTTTCTATCCTCCCAACAACCCTTTGAGCTAGCTTAGGCTAAGTGTTGGGTTGGGGTGGTGGGCGAGGCTGGCCTAAATTTACCCATTGAGCTTCATGGCTGAATGGGGATTTAAACCCTGGTCTCTTAACCGTTACACTAAACTGGCTCATAGGCTACCCTGGCTTTGATTCTGAGCAATGATGATGCTTCGGGACTTCCCTCACCCTTGTCACCTGCAGCGCAGGCTGTATCGGGGAATCCCAGGGTGTTCCTCAGGATGATGCAACTGGTCATATACTGGCAGTGAGTGACTGAGTGTGGCGGGGAATGGAGGGATTAGCATTGCATGTGGCCTGCCCACTTTTGAGGGGCAGTGAGTGTGGCCAGTGTAGTAGCTTAATTTTTCATTGCATGCTTCAACATCTGTCATGGTTGGTGCATAATCTGCCCCAGCATTCACAGTGGGAATAATTTGGGAATCCCTGGCCAACCTCTTTAATTTGCAGCAGCCATCCAAGGCCTCAGTTTTTGTACTTCAGTGGACACTGTGCCATCACCCACCTGGCCTCAGTTCCTCACTCGATAAATCTTTCCTGGATGCTTTAGCTGAGATTCCTGCATTGCAGGGGGTTGGACTAGATGACCCTTGGGTCCCTTCCAACTCAATGTAAAGTACTACACTTGGTCAAAAAAAATATGAAAGGCACAAATACAGGATGGGTGACACCTGGCTTGAGAGCAGTACATGTGAAAAGGATCTAGGAGTCTTGGTAGACCACAAACTTGACATGAGTCAACAGTGTGATGCAGCAGCTAAAAAAGCCAATGCAATTCTGGGCTGCATCAATAGGAGTATAGCATCTAGATCAAGGGAAGTAATAGTACCACTGTATTCCGCTCTGGTCAGACCTCACCTGGAATACTGTGTCCAGTTCTGGGCACCACAGTTCAAGAAGGATACTGACAAGCTGGAACGTGTCCAGAGGAGGGCAACCAAAATGGTCAAAGGCCTGGAAACGATGCCTTATGAGGAACGGCTTAGGGAGCTGGGTATGTTTAGCCTGGAGAAGAGAAGGTTAAGGGGTGATATGATAGCCATGTTCAAATATATAAAAGGATGTCATATAGAGGAGGGAGAAAGGTTGTTTTCTGCTGCTCCAGAGAAGCGGACACGGGAGCAATGGATTCAAACTACAAGAAAGAAGATTCCACCTAAACATTAGGAAGAACTTCCTGACAGTGAGAGCTGTTGGACAGTGGAATTTGCTGCCAAGGAGTGTGGTGGAGTCTCCTTCTTTGGAGGTCTTTAAGCAGAGGCTTGACAGCCATCTGTCAGGAATGCTTTGATGGTGTTTCCTGCTTGGCAGGGGGTTGGACTGGATGGCCCTTGTGGTCTCTTCCAACTGTGATTCTGTGATTCTCTGATTCTATAAATGCTGACCCCATCATCATCATCATAGAGTGAATCATGGCCTACTAAACAAAAGCAGCAGATTATGCAGCTTTCTGGACATCACTGTTTCAGATCTCAAGCATGATTTGTTTGTTGTTTATTTAATTTCTATCCCACCTTTCTCTCAAAGGAGTCTGGTGCGGCAAACACAAGCGATAAAATGTCTAAAAGCAATTCCAGCACAGATGTTGACTGTGAAAGATCTCTGCTATTTAAAAGGCTGGTGGAAAGAGGAAAATTTTCAGACAACAAAGGTGGTGCTGGCCTAGTATTTAACTGAGGTGAGGTGAGGACCCCAGATTCCTATATTGTGTGGCATGGACCGCCTGATAAGATGGTATTTTCAGGAGGCCCTCTCCTGCAGAGCACAGTAATCGATTGGGTATACAGTCGTACCTCGGAAGTCAAACAGAATCCGTTCCGGAAGTCTGTTCGACTTCCAAAATGTTCAGAAACCAAGGCGCGGCTTCTGATTAGATGCGGGAGGCTCCTGCAGCCAATCGGAAGCCACGTTGGACATTCGGGTTCCAAAAAACGTTCGCGAAACGGAACACTCACTTCTGGGTTTGCGGCGTTTGGGAGCCAAAACGTTAGACTTGCAAGGCATTCGGGATCCAAGGTACGACTGTATATTGATTGAAGAGAGAGAACCGCTTGTTGTGGGGAAGTCTGTGTTAAAATCCTTCACCTGAACTGTTTTGCTTCTTAAATATAGGGGCTTCCTCTGTCATGTGATCTATCCCCCCCCCCCCCACTGCCATCTGGTAGGTACAGTTCAGCAGCAGCTCTCTACCTTGAGACCTGCTTTTGCGTAGTTTGCAGGATGTATACAAATAACACAACCGTGAAAGTATTCAATCGTGTATATATATATATATATACACACACAACCGGAGGGGATATAATCCATAACACGTACAAATGTCCCAAAAGAGGCAATTAAGATTCCAAAAGTGCAATGTTCAATGTGCAAAAAGTTCAATGCAATAAGGTGCTCAAGTCTCTTAGGCGTCCACGTCTG
This sequence comes from Lacerta viridis, assembly GCA_900245905.1. NCBI lineage: Eukaryota > Metazoa > Chordata > Lepidosauria > Squamata > Lacertidae > Lacerta > Lacerta viridis. The sequence goes on along the minus strand of OFHU01004558.1, from coordinate 587,467 downwards.
TTTTCCGACGGGCGGCTAGCTTGCATTATCCCCGTTTCACTGTTATCGTTTCTTCAAGGGGCCGACTTCTTCTTAAACAATAATAATAATAATTGCAGTGTACACAGTGAGCATTTGCATTTTTTGAAATCAATAAACATATTAATGTCTAAAGATTACTCACCAAATATTCGTACGTAGAAACTTGACATGGCTGAAATGCTCACAAACCTCAATGGTTCCTGGTTGGCAAAGCTAAGCTCAACAGAAGGTTACAAGGTTTAATACAATTTTTCTAAAACCATCAATCATGCGTAGTTTGGGCTTTAAGCGTCGCTGGGTCATGAATCGCACTCTTAATGAAAAAATAGACTCTTCTCTATATTTAGCCACTGAACGGGGCTTGGATGTTTTTCTTTTTGGAAAGTATCTTGTAAAAACTTGGCTGCTTCTGAGTAGCCTGAGGTGTGTTTGTGTTTGTGTGTGTGTGTGGAGGTGGGGGGGGGGGTTAGAAATAATTTAAGGCTTTGTCTGTTATGAAAGCTGTTTAAACAATAGCTAAATTACACACACATCTCGGGAGCGGCTTACTTGAATCTCCTTCGCCATGAACTAGTCCCCCACATCGTGGAGCACAACCCCGCTGTGTTTTGTTTATTTTCAGCGCTTATCCCGAGAGTGGGGGGCGTGATACAGGAGCACCGGCTGTTTCAGAGACCACCAAGCAGGTGGTAGCTTGAGTGCCATACCTGGGCAAGTGGAGGAACTGGACAGAGTGGGGAGAAAAAAAGAAGTCGTCTTTTTCGTTATACCAGACATCTTGCACTTTTGTCCATCTAGACCAGTATTGTCTACTCTGACTGGCAGCAGATCTACAGGATGTCAGGCAGAGGTCCTTCCATGTTTGGGTCACAGTTAAGGACTTGCCTTCCCAGTTCTCAGCTGCCCCCTTACCCATCCCATCATCAAGCTGGGACAGAGGAGTTTCCAGAGCTCGAACCACAGGGACCTTCACCACTTGAGGCCAAGACTTTAAAAGAGTCATGACTTTAAAAGAGTCATGACTTTCATACAAGAAAGAAGATTCCACCTAAACATTAGGAAGAACTTCCTGACAGTGAGAGCTGTTCGGCAGTGGAATTTGCTACCAAGGAGTGTGGTGGAGTCTCCTTCTTTGGAGGTCTTTAAGCGGAGGCTTGACAGCCATCTGTCAGGAATGCTTTGATGGTGTTTCCTGCTTGGCAGGGGGTTGGACTGGATGGCCCTTGTGGTCTCTTCCAACTCTAGGATTCTATGATTCTCCAAAGAATGCTGGGGGCTGTAGTTTGTTAAGGGAGCCGAAAGAAGCGACAGAAGTTCCTGGGAAGAGGGACTGGTGGTTAAACCATCCTGGGCACGCCGCTTTGTGGGGGGAATAGGAGTCTCCTAACAACTCTCAGCACCCTTGACGGACTACAGCTCCCATGATTCTTTGGGGGAAGCTATGATAGTGCTTTAAATGCGTGGTGTGTATGTATGTGGCCATAGTCTCGTGAGCTACTGTCCACAGTATTGTCTCAATCCTACTAGAGGAGCAGAAAGGAACAGAAGGGCAGCTTTTGGATCGGCCAGGCCTGGTATATCTTCCAGGAGCCTGGTCCTTCTGCCTTTGCCTACTCAACAGAGCATTTCCTGCAGTGCCGCACCTCAAGCCACTAAGCTGGAGAACAGCCCCGGAGGCCCATGGCCCCGGCCTGCTCCTAATTTAGCATGCCACTATAAATGGTTTCACAAACGCCTTGGTTGTGGATGGCGCAGTAAATCGGGACCTAGGAGACCGGTAGTGGTAGCAGGACTGTTGTTGGATGGGAGATGGATACCAACCGTAGGCCCTGTTCTGCTGCATCTTCTCAGCAGGCAAAAGAGCTGGAGGGGGCTGTGGAGCAGGACCAGTGAGGGGGCATGGCTTTGTGGGTAGGGTGGGTGGTCAAGAGGGCTAGATAGAGAGGCCCCCGGGGGCCCATATTTGGCCCCCGGGTATGAGGTTGCACATCGTCGTTGTTCGCCATCTTGACACAGGGAAGCCGGAGCGTCTCCAAGAGGGGGCTGTCCAGCGTCTGCTTGAGAGACCTTCCAGCAAGGGTGTACGCACCACCCTGCTAGGTCATTTGGTTCCATTGTCAAACTGCTCTTACCGACAAGCAATGGCACTCTTGATAAATGATATATAGTTCTTAGTTCGTGATAGAATCACAGGCATGGCTGCAGAATTTCGGCTTCCTTCATGTAGGCGAGCGATGGATCGCCTTGGATTATCATAGTTGCCACACCCCACAGCAGGGTGGATTTGATTTAAATCAAACTGATCTAAATCACGATCTAAATCACTAGTCAGTAAGGCTCAGGGTGGATTTAAAAATTTTTTTAAATCCGATTTTTAAAATTTAAATCGGATTTTTAAAAATTTAAATCCACCCTGAGCCTTACTGACTAGTGATTTAGATCGTGATTTAAATCAGTTTGATTTAAATCAGTTTGATTTAAATCAGTTTGATTTAAATCAAATCCACCCTGCCCCGCAGCACATCACTTGGCTTGGAGCAGCCATCTGTTTCACTTGGCGAAACCAACACAATTGATTCCAAATTCCTGTAAAAACATGTACGTATACACAGCAGAGCAAGTTATCGATGCAGTAAAAAAAAACCTTTTCTCCCCTCCAGGTAATTTTCATTGTGTAGGATCGGATTGTTTAACCACACAGAGGTCTTTCTCGGGACTGGTTATTAAGATGGTTAAAAATCCCTGCAAATATATAAAAAGCCTGTATGGGGGATCATGGTATCCAAATGACGTAAAAACCCAAAAAGTGTCTTACTCTTTAAAAAAAATAAAAATCCGCCCCTGCAATATTCTTCTATGTGATTCTTTTATTATCTCCTATTTAAAACCAAACTGGAGCATCTGCAGTGCCATACCTCTGTTGCTTTCTTCTGCCATTTCTATAATTAGCGATTATAATAAATATTTGCTCCGCTGAGCATTAAAAGGGTATGCGCTGCTCTGACATCTCTCAGACATATAATGGGCAGGCACCAAACTGGCAGGAAGCACTTTATTTGCCTGCTATTAATAGCTCTTCAGGATTATAAATGGGAAATAGTTACTCATCTCACGAGTTGTTTTCCAAGTGGGTGAAACCTGCCATTTAAATAGATGGCTGCACATTTGGGCATTAGGAGCAGAGCAAGCAGCAGCTGGGGCCCGTCAGATGGATGGGAGTGTGCGAAGAGAGCGGCACTTCTTCCGTCCCTGGCAATGTTTTATTTGCACTCGCTGTTAGTTATTTAATGTGAACATGCACAGTACGGCAAGATGCAGAAACGCAGAACAATCATAAAACAACAAATAAGGGCAGGTAGTTGAAAAGCCAGCAGCCAAATGAAAATTGGCAGTCGCCTCACCCTGCCTAACGTTAGAGCCGGCCCTGAAGTCATGCCATGGCAAGGAATGGCTCAGTCTCCTTTGGCTATGTCAGGCATGTCCAACAGGTAGATCGTGATCTAAAAAAAAACTTTGGCTCCCCTAAAAAAAGCTCAACATCCTTGCACTGCACCCCTAAAATGACCTGAACCACCAAAAATAGGGCTTTCCTTCCTAAAAAAAACCCTCAATGTCGCTTTCCTCTTCCCTAAAGAAGCTCAACAACTTTTACGTGAACCGCCCAAAACAGGGCTTTCCTTCCTAAAAAAAAAGCTCAACAAAAAGGGGGTAGATCACTGCCAGTTTTTAACTCTGTGAGTAGATCGCAGTCTGTTGGAAGTTGGCCACTCCTGGGCTATGTCCTGGGTAGGCAACCTAAGGCCCGTGGGCCGGATGTGGCCCAATCGCCTTCTCAATCCAGCCCATGGACAGTCCGGGAATCAGCGTGTTTTTACATGAGTAGAATGTGTCCTTTTATTTAAAATGCATCTCTGGGTTATTTGTGGGGCCTGCCTGGTGTTTTTACATGAGTAGAATGTGTGCTTTTATTTAAAATGCATCTCTGGGTTATTTGTGGGGCATAGGAATTCGTTCATTTCCCCCCAAAAAATATAGTCCGGCCCACCACATGGTCTGAGGGACGGTAGACAGGCCCACGGCTGGAAAAGGTTGCAGCAGGGGCCGAGCAAGCCGCTCTGCCGCCCGGGGCGGCAAACTTCAAGGCACCCCTTCCCAGCGGGCGTGCCCTGACGTCACGACGTGTGCGCAGCCTCCTGGGTGGACTGTGCATGTGTGGACATGCGCAGTCCACCCAAGATGGCGGGCGCGATCGGCCGGCACCCCTTCCGTGCGGTGCGGCAACCTTTAAGGCTGCAGCGCGTGAACAGCAGCACAGACGCTGTGCTGCTGTTTGCGCGTTGCAGCCTTTTAAAAGTTGCCGCGCCGACGGTGTCGATCGCGGGGGTGGGGCCTGCCCCCAGAGTGTCACCCTCCCCAGGGCGGTACCCGGGGTGGACCGCCCTCCTGCCCCCCCTTGCTCCGCCCCTGGGTTGCAGACCCCTGTTATGCCATGCTCTGTGGAAGCACTGGATAAAACATACCCACAACCTCCCCAACACTTTCAGCCTCAGGAATGGAGACGGTTTTATAAATCCTTAAAAAAAAAAAAATCTCTGTTTAGGGATTCTGAAGCATGTTTGTTGTTTGCACACTAGAGAAAGCAGCATTTGTTAGTGGCTAGGCAAACTCCCGCTTTCGTTTGCAAAACTCCATTGGGATTATTAACTAATAATGTGAAATCTAGCCTGGAAGCAGAAGGCGTTATCCTCCATCACTTGACGCGTCCAGGAGGGAGCAAGGAATTGTTATTGAGGTGGATAATAAAAAAAGGATTGGAATCAATCCCTTGAGTGCAGATATGAGATTAAAATTTGCCACTGGTGGCAGGGTGGGTGGGTGGAGAATTCAAAAATGTGCGATCTCTCTTACTTTTTGCCTTTGGGGGAGCTCAAAGACCATACCCACAGCAGAGGAGGACGGTTCAATACCAATCGGCGTGCATTTCATTAAAAACAAACAAAAAAACTCCTTAAAAAGTCACAGGTTTCCTTCGCAGTTCCCACGTAACAGGAGATATAGGCTTCTCTTGCAGAAGCAATTAATCCTGTATTGCCTTCTGCTGCACTCCAGATTAAATACACTGGACCTGGGAGTGTTATTTCAACAGCGAGGAGTGGGAAATTTCCTTGGGGAGGTATATTAAACAATATGTACTGTGACACCTTCCAGATGAAGGAGAATCGAGAAACTGCTGGAAACCCTGATTTGTGTCTTTCTAAAAAGGGGAGCAGGTAGGAGAGGAGAGGCTCGGGAGCGACGTGTCCAGGCTGTACTAGTATATTTTCGCCAATTCCAACAAAATCTGCATATGCATATGCAAATTATCCTTCTCCCTTCTGCTAAGGATTATGATGCTGGGATTACTCAAAGCAGTACTAGGAAGTTACGCAGAGCATCAGTGCAGAGCAGGCAGGGTTTTTTGAGTTGTTGTTTTTTGCTGCTACAGAAAGCAGGAAGGAAGGAATGGCGCGTGTGTATATCCTATTTTTCAGAAGCCGTTGGGGCAGAGGAAAGCAGGGAGGTTCTAGCCAAGGATGTGCAACCCGGTGCGCTGAAAAAGTTTGCCAAGAAAAAGCTGGATTTTCTGATCTGTTCAAATGACGCAATTTATTTCTTTGCTTCGTTTACTAGGGTTTATAGCTGCTTGAGCGATGTCGCGCTTGCCTCTTCTTCTCCCTGTGCAACCCCAAATTCTGCTCCGGGGGGGGGGTCCCCCAACCTCTGTGTGATGCTGCTGGAGGGAAGAGGAGAGGGAAATTCTGTTGCGCAAGACCTCTCCTCCTTGCAGAGGGGAGGAGTTGCGAGCGGGAGCCGTTTCCCGCGCTTGCAGGGGGGGGCGTGTTCGGCCCCCTGCTTCAGCCCCTCTCGGCTGCTGCACCAAGCCCCTCGGCCGGCCAATAGGGCTAGCTTGGGGGCAGGGTCTGGCTGCATTTAAGCAGCCGCGGCAGCGCCATTCCTTCATTCGGCTTCATTCGAGAGCCACTGTGGTGTAGTGGTTGAGAGCGGTAGACTTGTAATCTGGGGAACTGGGTTCGCGTCTCCGCTCCTCCACATGCAGCTGCTGGGTGACCTTGGGCTAGTCACACTTCTCTGAAGTCTCTCAGCCCCACTCACCTCACAGAGTGTTTGTTGTGGGGGAGGAAGGGAAAGGAGATTGTTAGCCGCTTTGAGACTCCTTCTGGTAGTGAAAAGCGGGATATCAAATCTAAACTCTTCTTCCTGCTTGCATCAGATCTCCCTCCCTCCCTCTCTCTAGGTTTTGCTATGCTTTTGACCTTGCTATGGACTTCGGTTGGTCGCCTTGGTTGCCCAAGGGGCCTGGTAGGAGTTTTTTTTATCCATTTGGCAAATTCGCACCGGTCTCTTGGCTTTTTCGCCTACCACGTAGCAATTCATCACAACTTTATGGCATTGGTGGTTAGGCATTGGAATATTTAATATGTGATGTTATATGTGTTTTGGGGCAGGTTGTGGCCACCACCTACCTCCTTTGGGTACCCCGTTAAAGGGATCCGGTGGTCATGGATCCTGTCCGATGCCCTCCTGGTGGCTAGGGCCATGGCACGACCCCCCAGTGACATCAGGGGTAAGCTTCCAGTTGTATTTACATCAACAAACTCCTCCCACTGGTTGTTAACCCTAAAGTGACTCCCCGCCCGGCGGGGTGGAGTCAAGCGTTCTGCTCTTGTCCAGTGCCTAAGCCAATACCACTCACATGCCATAACCAATAAAGTTATGGCCTTATTTTGCCCATTAACCTAAAATCATGTGTCCTTGTGTTTTATTCACTCCACGCGGGTGGCGGGTCATTGACTCGCAAACAGAATAGCAGCCTTGGGGATGACCCATAGTCCACTTTTCACACATCACCCCTCACAGCACCTATGGAATGTAGAAAAGGATACACAAAAACAGCACACTTAAAAACCAAGTTGGGCCCAGCAGGGCCTGGCGTTTTTGCCTGTTTCCTTCTCTTGCAACTCACATGGTAGTGTGGGCAGCGCACGTGCGCTTCCTTATTTTCCAGGTTTGTGCTCCCGTTGGGATTGGGCAGGGAGCCAGAGGCGTAGGAAGGTCAGGTGGTACCCGGTGCGGAAAATTCCTTATCAACCCCCCCTATTGATTCCCTCCGCCCTGCAAAAATGGTTTTACGTTATTTCATATTTTCTTACAAAGGAATAATAACAAGTAATAATAATAAAAAACTTATTTATTAAGTCAGGCTCAGGGTGGCTAACATCAGATACATAACATTGGTATAAAATCAAACAATAATTAAATTACCTCCTAAAAACATCTCAAAATCAAATTAAAGTCTAATTAGATGGCTTTCCACAGGGTTAGGGTTGGGAACAGTAAGTGCTCCACTGAACTGAAATTTCAGCCTTCACGACATAGGAAAACAGCCAAGTGAACAGCTATTTTGGTGGAGGAGGGTCAAGATATTAACCGATATGCATGAAATTTCATATATAGCTATATAATCCCTAGTATAGTAAGATAAGACCTTTGGAGCAGGCATTTTAAAAAAAAGTTTTTTATGAACCGCCCTAGTAGGGCAGTAATTGTTCCTTGATAATTTGTCACCCCTCCATTATGGAACCTGGGACGGCCCACCCCCTATGCCCCCCCTTGCTACGCCCCTGCAGGGAGCCATGCAGGGCGATGGGATGCTGCTTCCTGGCACCTGTCAAAAAGAGCCTAATAGACCGTGGGTGGAGAAGAAGTTGACTTCCTGGGCTTGAGGCTCATGGAGAGACATTGTAGGGAGAGGGCAGGCCAGGGATCCCAGTAGAAGGCTGGCTGGGACAAGGTAGACTGCGTGTTTTGCAAGCAGAACCTCCCAGATCCAACAGTTGGCATTTCCAGGTAGAAGAGTGGTGCCAGTAGTCTCTGCAGAGCTAGGCTGACTCACCACAAGGCAGCCTCGGATGTTAATTTCTAGTGCAAGAGAGAAGCCCCATAGACAGTCCACACTTAGGAGCAGTCGGAAGTTTTTGCATTCTGCAAAAATGCAAAGCATGAATGAGAATGTCTGAATACCGGCTGCTGGGAATCACAGGCGAGGAGAACAGACCCTTCAAATCTCCCTATTTTTCAGGGTCCTAGTTTCTGGTTTGATCCCGGGATGTCCCGCTTTACCATAGGACATCCTTATTTTCATCGGAGAAATGTTGGAGGGTATGGAATTATGCGGTCCCCTAGCCTAAGAGATAAGTCACTATACAACCTTTAGAAGACACCTGAAGGCAGAACTGTATACGGAAGTGTTTTAATGTTTAATGTTTTATTATCCTTTTATGTATGGTGGAAGCTGCCCAGAGTGGCTGGGGCAGGGTATAAATAATACAGTTTTTATTATGGAATAAGATGTCCCTGTTTTCATCGGAGAAATGTTGGAGGGTACGGTGCGAGTGCTGCTGTTGCAACCCATCTTGGACCAAATCGTGACCCAGTCGAAGGCCGGCCCGACCTGCCAACTGAAGATCAGTGGTTTTAAGCTGCCCAGATCCCCAAGCTTAGCTTTTTAAAAGAAACATCCTTATGCTTGTCATTGTGCTCTTAATAATCTGTGGGACGTGCTTGGAGAATGCAAGCTAAATGCCTCCCCGCTACTCCCCCCTGCATTCATATGGTACTTCCTGATACCTGATCTTAATCTGCTCGGCTGTAAGTTGAGCTTGATGCTTCTTGTAAGCGGTGAAGCGTTAGCAACGTGGCGCTACATCACCCAAAAGCAGGCGTGGGAAGGTGTCGTCTAGGCTTATCAATGTGCCCGGGTTAGTTTGTCGTAGGAGCTGCGGTGTTGAGTTCTTGCCCAATACCAGACCAGTCCAGCTGCGCAGATAATAAGCTGCAAGTGGGAGAAGCAAATGGTGCTGGAGGAGACTCTTGAGAGTCCCATGGACTGCAAGAAGATCAAACCTATCCATTCTCAAGGAAATCGGCCCTGAGTGCTCACTAGAAGGACAGATCCTGAAGTTGAGGCTCCAGTACTTTGGCCACCTCATGAGAAGAGAAGACTCCCTGGAAAAGACCCTGATGTTGGGAAAGATGGAGGGCACAAGGAGAAGGGGACGACAGAGGACGAGATGGTTGGACAGTGTTCTCGAAGCGACTGGCATGAGTTTGGCCAAACTGCGGGAGGCAGTGGAGGATAGGGTGCCTGGCGTGCTCTGGTCCATGGGGTCACGAAGAGTCGGACACGACTGAACGACTGAACACAACAACGGGAGAAGCAACTGTCTATGAATGAAGCAAAAGAGGTCACCAAAATATAGAACAGGCATGGGCAAACTCGGCCCTCCAGATGTTTTGGGACTACAACTCCCATCATCCCTAGCTAACAGGACCAGTGGTCAGGGATGATGGGAGTTGTAGTCCCAAAACATCTGGAGGGCCGAGTTTTGGCCATGCCTGATATAGAAGATCCCATGTACAGAAAGCTGATGACAATGTGCCTTTCATGGGTTTTCCATCCAGATACTAAGGATTGTACCATGGGGTACCCAAACTCTGGTTTCCGGAACACCAGGAGTCCATGAGCTTCATTCAGGTGGCCTGCAGCTGGTCTGTGGATTTGTGGCTGAAGACAGGAGATAGCACATAACATTGCATTAAATGTCCATATTAACTTCCAATTGTATTTTACTGATTTTTATTTTTTATGTTGCATTATCATTTGAGTTAGGCAGCCTATGTTCTGCTCACCTGCCGTGCAGTTGCACTAAACCTACTAAAGCTGCAGTCCGATAACTGTATGCACTTACTTGGGAGTAAATCCCATTGAACTCAGTGGGCCTTCCTTCTGATTAGATGCATGTAGGACTGCATTGTAAGTGTCACATAATAAGGGGGTTTTATCGGAGGGATTTTCCCTTAAAGATGACCTGAAGGCCTTTTAAATAGCAAAGCACATGGTAACACGTTCCTGGACTATATTATATTGGCCATAAGGTTGAAAAGAGTGATGAAAGAATATATCCACAATGATCAAGCAGGTTTTTTTACCTGGAAGACATATGAATGGCAATATTAGAAACTTAGTGGATATATTAGAAAGGTTGGAGAAGAAAATAAATACAAGCGCTATTTTGATGTTTATTGATGCAGAGAAGGCCTTTGATAATGTTTCTTGGAATTTTATGAAACAAAATTTGGAAAAGATGGAGGTTGGAGAAGACTTTATGAATGGGTGGATGGGAGAGTTAAATGCAGCAATGCTTTTCTGTAAAGATAAAATATATATATACCGTACTTGAGCCACACACAAAACTTGCCTGTTGTGGTGAAAGCCAGGAACCTCCTCCTAAGATCTAGTTTTCTGTACACAGCACTGAAATCATATCGCCCTCACCTGAAGTATCAAGTGGTCTGGTCTAGAAAAAGTATTTCCACATGATCCGCTGTTTTTTTTATAACATCAGATGGTCTCATTCACTTTAAGTGCAGTTCCGTGAGCTTTTGTCTTTTTGTCCAGTGTCTTTTGCTGTGATAGATTCTGCAGAGCTCATGGAAAAAAAATTCAGCTTCCTGTGGGAATGAGCGGTGGCGTTTGTGACCTTTGGGGCTGCATCTCCTCCCCCCCGCCCCATTCCTCTTTCTCCATTTTCCTTCCTGGTCTTTGTCTGTTTGTCTTCTCATCTTGTATTTCCTTCTTGGCAACCCTTTGCACCACATGTCATTCCTTCAATTTTGTTCTGTTTTGCCCTCTGCCAAAGCAAAACATTTAAGGATCTTCTTCCATTCTGCCAAATGCTGGTGATAGCTTTTATTTCCCTTTTGTCTTCTGTTGGTTGTGTAAACATTTGCAAAGTGGTTCTTTTCAGCCTTCATGCGCATCTATAACTGCTGCGAAATTATAAAAGGCAATTTCTTTTTTCTTTTTAAAAAAAGTATGGCACATCTGCCTGGGCTTGTTTAACGCTACTTTGAAATAATTGCTAATAATTAACCCTATTGTAATATTGTGATCCACATTTATAGGTGCTGGTGGAGTCAAGGGTTTTAGAAAAACAGAGTGTAAAAAAAAATGGGTTGGGGAAGCTGCGCTTGGCATCACTACCTTTAACATTTGTTAGCAAGACTTTTGAAGATGAATGTAAAATGAATGTTTAGATTGTAAATTGCATTCAAAACCTTACGTACAGATGTCAAACTTTTGTCCAGAGCTGTGTGTGTGTTCGTATACACACACACACACACACACACATATATATATATCTATATATATCACACATACAGATTTAAATTTTAGTTTCTGCACTTTATGTGCAAATGTACATAACAAAGCCTAGGCAGGTATTTCTCTCAAATGAAAAGTAAGTCTCTCCAGAGGTTGCTATTTTGAGCAAAGGAGTGCTCTGTGTGTTGCTGGGGTGGAGCTGGGAAAAGCGCCTGGTAGCCATCTTAAAAGTAAAAATCACCCCCAATCTGTTCCTCTGCCCGGGTTCCAGATGTGTGTGTGTTTAAAAGGGCAATTATACACTGGAATCCTGGCACAGGGAGTGACTGCTTTTCATTAAAACAACAGCAGGGTTCCATTTTAAGCATTTCATGTAACGTGTAATTTCCCCCTCCGTTTGTACAGTCAACTTAACATTAGAAGAGGCAGCTGGATCAGGCCCAGCACATCCAGAATTCTGTCCTCACTGTGGCCAACTAGGTGCGTAATAGAGGCCCAAAAGCAGGACCTGGACACAAGAGCTCCTGTGGTTTCCAGCAACTGGTGTTCAGAAGTGTTACTGCCTCTGTCTGGAGGCAGAACAGGATTTGTTACCCCAGGATTGTTAATCCTCCGATTATAATCGCAGTCTGTATGACATTTGAAGGCAGGGTGGGGAGTCAGGGAAAGGTGGGTGGGTGGCCAATCTTGGCCCTCCCTCCAGGGAGTCTAATGTGGCCCACAAGGCCATTTCCCCAAACTATGCCCACCCTGACAACCAGCTGGTGTCACTGTGATTGGCAGGTGATGTCAGCTGACAGGTGGGGTTCAGTTCTGCACTGGCTATATGCCTTCCAAAGCAGCAGGATTTATCCACACCTGCTCGACAGGTGATGAGCGGAGCGTTCAATCCGGCTGGGTGATGCTACGCCATCAGGGGCAGATTTTGGTAATCTTCCGTAATATGGCGCCCTGTGTGAGGCCAGAATTGGGCGACCCCAAATGGACCTTCTCAATTATCAATTTCCTCAATTTTGCGCCCCCCTTTGTGGGGGAAATCTCCCACCTCACCCTAAATTCTTTGCAGGCGCCAGCATGTTCCCTGCAAGAAAGGTACCGGCAAAGCAGACCCCTCCATGCAGGTTTATTTTGGAAGGTAGGTGGGGCCCCACCCACCTGTCAGACACCTTAGGTCAAACTTGACCAGTGAGCAGGAGATAAGAATCTGACTCACTGTGCCAAAAGGATTCCTGACCCCATCTCAAGGGGTTGGAACGGCTGTCTCGCACCATTCAAAGGCCACTCTAGTCTTCTGCAGGTATGTCAATTCCCATGAATGAAGCAGGATTGGGATTGCACTAGCCTGTCTATCACTGGCTTCAACGGTGGCACACACGTGTAGGTGCAATCTGGATAATTCTTCTCTTGTCTCTGAACGATTGCACAAATGGGCTGCCTATAAGTGATAAGATCAATGCATATAGGCTACTCTTCAGACATGTACTCCATGCTCTGGTAACATCCAGATTGGATTATTGCAATGATCACACCAGGCTCCCCCACACCTGGTTTAGAGAGTAGTTTTTCCTAAGAAGGAAGGAAATTGAGTCAGCGGTGTCTGCTTTTGCTCTAGATGTTGTCGAGTCTCGCCTGGATCACATCCACTTGCGATTAACATCCTTGAACACGTATGGATGTTAAGAGACAGAAATGAGGGGAGGGGGGGGGCGTTAACTGATCCCAGTCACATTAAAAGGCCTCAATTGACCAGAACCAGGCTTCAGGTCAGGGGTAGGCAACCTAAGGCCCGGGGGCCGGATGCGGCCCAATCGCCTTCTCATCCAGCCCACAGACGGTCCGGGAATCAGCGTGTTTTTACATGAGTAGAATGTGTCCTTTTATTTAAAATGCATCTCTGGGTTATTTGTGGGGCATAGGAATTCGTTCATATTTTTTCCCAAAATATAGTCCGGCCCACCACATGGTCTGAGGGACGGTGGACTGGCCCACAGCTGAAAAAGGTTGCTGACCCCTGCTTCAGGTGTTACAGCAAGAGTTTTTTTTTTGGCCAGCCTTGGCTTTCAGCTTGTGTTGTGATACTTCTTAGCCTTCATTGACGGCTATAACCGTTGCAGCAGATGGGCAGGAATTCATGTATGGCTTCCAGACACTTCTGAATGAGGGTGGGTCTATCCAGCAGCTTTTTAGTCACGGGCAGCTAAATGAAACTGCCGTATTCAGAAGCAGTACACCTCTGAATTTGGTTGGTGAAGAACAACAGAAAGAGGGGGCAGTTGCCACCATGGTGTGCTTCAGGCTTACCCTAAGGACATAAGAATCAGGCCAGTGGCCCATCTAATCCAGCATCCTGTTTTTTCAGAGGCCAACCTGTGTGAAACCCGCAAGCAGGAGCTGGGTGCATGAAGACTCTGCCTGGTATTCTGAAACATTACTGCCTCTGACCATGGATGCAGAGGGTGTCTGATTGGCTGCTGCTGTGGGAAGCAGGATGCTGCCGGACTCCACACGTGGGCTTGATCCAGCAGGGCTTAACATTCTTAGGTTAACCCTATTAATGCCTCTCACATGCACCCAATTTTAATCACTCTCTTCTAGGTCCACAGAAAAGCTGATAGGCAGAAGTTGTGTGTGTGTGTGTGTGTGGACATCATTTATTCCCTGCCCTGTAGTGACTTGGAGGGCAGGTGTGTTAGGGGGTCTGTAACCCTTGCCCCCAAGCCTCACAAAAGACCGTCCATCTAGTTACACTAAATGCACCTCTATCTCTCTCTCTTTCCCATCCCTTAGAAGCCTGAAAAAGGGAGAGGAGAGTGGGAAGGGATGATCTCTGCAGCCCAATGCTTGGGAATGCAAGAGAAGTGAGTGTCTACAGCGGCTTTGTGGTGGTGGTGAGGTGGGGGAAGGAGGGAGGGAATTCTGAGTGCCCATTATCCCCCAGGAACAAAAGCCCCTCTGTCTGTGCCACCTAAACAGCAGCCAGAGCTGGTGTGATGTGAATCGGCGTATGTGAGCTTCGAGGGCAGCGTGCCAAAGTAGCATCAGTGAGCGCGAGTGTCTTGCTTACTCACCTAAAATAAGCATGGAGAGCTGGACTTTGGGGCTTAACAAAATGCTGGCTGTTATAATCACAAGAGCCATTGTGCTCAATTGCCCTGGCACGAAGGTTACGCACACGGGCGCCTGTATGTGTACAGACCCCTGTGTTCCAGGTAGAGGAAACCCTGGACAGGGGACCATCAACCCACAAGGAAATCTAGGTGATCCTTCCGTTCCAACCACTATATTTCGAGAGAAGTGGGCAGAAAGGTACCACGAGGATAACATGCAACAGGCTTTACATCCCAGAGAAAGACGATCTGCTCTCCAGACTCATCTTCCAGTGTTTTGGCCCGTTTTGCGTAGAATTCCTAAACTCTCTCTTTAAGAATCTGTGAATGGCATTAGCAGATGGAAGTAATGTCATGCGGTGTGCAGGATCCTGTCTTCCAACTGGCCAGGATCAAAAGGACGGTGGAACTGGTTCTGTGACAGCAGGGAGACTTCAAGAAAACTGTGTCTGAAGGACAGCCCTTTGGGCTTTTGCTCAAACTGCTTTTGAAAGTGGGGAGCGTTTGTAATTATATACAGTGGGCAGGGCAAGAGATCAACTCTTCCACCAAACAGCCCCAGAAGCTCTTGTTGCTTTCGCCATTGCCGTTGCGGTTTTTAGATGGCAGAAATGGCAGCAGAAGGGCTTAACAGGTCACCTACTTACTGCTGTTTCACAATATAGAATTTGAAGGGATGCCAAGCAAGGGTCATTTCATCCAACCCCCTGCAATGCAGGAATCTCAGGTAAAGCGTCCATGACATATTGCAATTAGTACATTTTGCTTCGTCGTCTGATCCGATACAGGGGACATGGAGAAAGGGCAAAGCAGCTGCCCCGGAATGATTTTTAGGATGCTTAAGATTCTTGTCTCTTTGCTGGGGAATTAAATCAAAACAAAAGCAACACTGATTTCAAAGTGATATTGGCAGAGATCTCAAAAGACTTGAGTAGTAACATCCCTGTCAATAATTCCACCCCCCGCCCCGCCCCGTTTTCAACCACTGTCAAGAAACGGCATTGAAAAGCTTCCGGATTGGAAGCTTTTTCTTCCCCCACAAGGTCAGGCAAAACAGCAGCAGCAGCAGCAGCAACAACAACAAAGGGAGATTTGGGCCCGCAGGACAGCCTGTTCCTTCCCTCCAGCAGGCCCTGAAAGTCGGGGCCAGTCACACTTCGATAACGCTCGTCCTGCCAGCGAATTGGAGTTCGGCGGGGCAAAGAGCACTCCCAGCGCTGGGATTTCACTGGGGAAAGTATCGCATGGGGCTTTTCTCTCACCACCAAGGCAACTTTGACCTTTCACGCCTTCATGGGCAGTCTCCATAACAACGGATTAAGAACTGGGAGGATCTGTGGTTTTGTCAATAAGACCCGGCTGGTTTTGCACCTCTCCACTGGCCTAGCGCTGTTGTCTGCTGGGCTCGTGATTTTTTATTTTATTTTGCAGAGTTGGACAACTAGCACCCACAAGCTTCCCTCCTTTCTGGGAACCATCCTGTGCTCGTTGTTACAACTGCTTCCTCCCATTGTATTTGCAATTCTTCGCTCTGTTGCTGCACCTTGCTTAGAGATGATCCGTGATTTTGACCCGTAACATAAGGCCCTGGTTATAAGTGATGATTCTCCTCTAGCCCTATGGAATCAACTTCCAGGTTGTAAGAATGGTAAACACCCTTTCAGCACCCTTGGGGTCTGTACATAGCAGACGCATCTGTAAACAGCTGTTGCCGTGCAGTTTATTTTTCTGATGATAGGAATTTGGTGCCCTCCTGTTTTTCACTGGTTTTGCAGATTTTTTTAGCTGTTTGCAGTGCTGATTGGCTGATGGCTGGCTGTCTACAATACTAAGTGGCTGGTGGCTGTGAGCCTTCCTTCCTGGAGCAGTTCATGTTTTTACGTGCATTCATCCTTTAATTCAGGCATAGGCAAACTCATAGAATCATAGAATCACAGAGTTGGAAGAGACCACAAGGGCCATCCAGTCCAACCCCCTGCCAAGCAGGAAACACCATCAAAGCATTCCTGACAGATGGCTGTCAAGCCTCCGCTTAAAGACCTCCAAAGAAGGAGACTCCACCACACTCCTTGGCAGCAAATTCCACTGTCGAACAGCTCTCACTGTCAGGAAGTTCTTCCTAATGTTTAGGTGGAATCTTCTTTCTTGTAGTTTGAATCCATTGCCCCGTGTCCGCTTCTCTGGAGCAGCAGAAAACTCAGCCCTCATCATCTTCTGTTGATGGCCTGGACATAGCATGAGTTCCTCTTTCAATGACTGTGTCATCTGTGTCGGAACTAGCCGTGGTTGAGCTAGGGAACAATCGCATATTGAATATGCCACCGGTCTCGCGTAGCCGGGAATGTGCACAAGGTTTTGTTCCAGGTTCGGGGCAGTCTCACAACTGACCCCGGGCGGGATATTTGCCAACAGGGACTACAACTCCCACCATCCCTAGCTAACAGGACCAGTGGTCAGGGATGTTGGGAGTTGTAGTCCCAAAGCATCTGGAGGGCCTAGTTTGCCTATGCCTGCTTTAATTCAACACCTTAAAAAACAACGGCAACAGTTTTTTGTGAAACTGCTCTGGAGAAGGGGGTTGAGCGACTAGATGACCCTTATAGTCTCTTCCAGCTCTATGATTCTAGACCCACAACTATTGGTGAGTTCACACTGTGTACATTGCGCAACCCAGTTGCCAGCTGATCAGTGCTGGGCAAGGAAGCCCTGCTCCAAGCACCATAGAACCAGCTTCCTTCAAGCTCAGAACTGAAAGAGGATAACTATGTCCATCGTAAACATTGTGAATGTATTTCCACAGTGTGGGGGATAGGGACGGCCTCATACTACATAGTAGACCACACCACTTGCCTGCTTGAGATCCCATCTTTAGTCCCCAGTACAGTGGTACCTCGTTCCGGAGGTCCGTTCTTAACCTGAAACTGTTCTTAACCTGAAGCACCACTTTAGCTAATGGGACCTCCCACTGCGCTGCCAGAGCACGATTTCTGTTCTTATCCTGAAGCAAAGTTCTTAACCTGAAGCGTTATTTCTGGGTTAGCGGAGTCTGTAACCTGAAGCGTATGTAACCTGAGATACCACTGTATCTTCATTGTAATAGATATTGGGTAGCAGAGCTGGATAAAACTTTGGAGAACCACAACCAGTCAGAGGGGGTAATACAGTGGTACTTTGGTTCTCGAACACAATCCGTTCCAGAAGACCATTCGACTTCTGAAACATTCGAAAACCGAGGCGCAAAGGGCTGGCTGCAAGTTCAGTTGGAAAAATTGAAAGACACACAGCGGAAGCCGTTTGAATTCCAAGGCACGTTTGAAAACGGAAGCAATTACTTCAGGGGGTTTTGGCGTTCAAAAACCGAGACGCTCGAAAAATGAGGTGCCACTCTACTGGGCTAAGTTGTGGGGGGGGGGGAAGAGATCTTTTTCAGTCTGCAGGTCACATTTTCTTCTGGACAACCTTCTGACAGCCACTTCGCAGTGGTGGGCAGGGCCAGGGGCAAAACTGGGCAGAGGAACAAATGTAAATTTTAGCTTTTGTAGAGTAGGCTATTTTCTACACAACTCTGAGATTGAAAGTCTCATGCTCCACCAGCTCAGCTATCCCAACAATCAGAGAAAGTCCTGAAAGGTTGCAGTCAGACTTTGGGGGCTCTGTGTTCACAGGGGGGGGGCTTCTTACGAACAGAATCAGTTCGCTGGATGAAGCCAGTGTGCTAACTTCCTGGCAGGTGGGTTGCTGTTGTTTTCCAGGAGATGGCAGGGCAGGGCGAGGAGGTCAGTGCAGTGCAAATGTGCCAGCAGGGGAGCGTTTGCACCACACCAACCTCCCTGCTACCTTGCCTCTCCCAGCACATGGCTGCAACCCACCTGCCAGTTGGCTGCTATGAGAAGCAGGATTCTGAATTAGATGAACCTTTAATTTGATAATACAGCAGGGCTTTTCTTGTCTCCTTATGAAAAGGTGTAGGCAACATGTAATACAATTTTTTTAAACTGGAGAGGGAATTATTAGATCATTCCAATGTTTCAGATATGAGGAGCTCCTTTCCCTTCCACATTGCCAGCCGAAGCAAATGGAGAATTATGCAAATACATGCAACTTGCATTATTCAGCTTTTTTAAATGAAGAATTTGGATTCCCTTGATGTAGGATGAGGATTTTCTTTGGCACAAAGCTTTTGCGGGAAAAGTGACATTTGCCCACCAACTCTTAATTTCAGCAGAAGATATGCTAACGAGGTTAATAACATACAAATTTGTTTCAGCTCTTGTTTCTAAGACTCAGTGCTGGTTTAATACTGGACATGCGTAGATGAAGAGTTGGAAATCACTGGAAGGACTAAGCTGATCTTGGCTTTTGTGGGGAGAAATATGACTGATTTGGTTTGACAATTATTCTCTCCCACTTAATCTGTTGATTATGTTGCTGAGATATCTGCGGACGTGGTTCGATTACGAACATGATGGTTTTTTATTTTATTTTTTGGAATTTAAATAACTGTAGCAAAAAAACAGCAATTGTGTTGGAACCATATGGTCATAATCCTCCAGCATTGGGGGAAAAAATGGGTTTGGGGGACATGGAGTGTAGTTTTAATGGCGAAACTGACTGAATAAGGCCGCTTGAGAGCTTTTATTTATTACATCCATATCCTGCCTTTCCTCTAAGGATCTCAAGACAGATTACACGATCACCCATTTCCCCAATCTGCCTACCTTTATTAGGAGATGGCAGATAAGTCATATACAGAAATTTCCTGGTCTCCTTTTTTTGTTTACAAGAATGCAGAATATAATTTAGATATATGTGAGACCTTTCCAGTGCTGTAACCTCTTTATACCATGTGAAATTTCTTTATAATGAACGAGTAAGGGAAAGAGTTGATAACGGCTAGTCTTTTTGAGATGAATTAACCACACTTTCTCTGTGTGTCTCCCCCTCAACCTTCTCTCTCTTGTAGAATGAGTATGATGCCTCTGGGGGCACTCCTTCTTCCTGCTCTGTGTTTCCTGGGGGCAGTAATTCCGCCGGGACTACAGTATGCCACCTTTTCGCACAACGCCACCAAATTCCTCCATCTGATCATGGATCCCAACTCGGGGACTCTCTACCTGGGGGCTACAAACTTCCTCTTCCAGCTGACGTCTGGCCTGGCGCAGGAGGAAGCCGTCTCCACCGGGCCCTCTTTGGACAGCAAAGATTGCCTGCCGCCCGTCACGAAGCAGGAATGCCCCCAAGCGCAGGAGACAGACAACTACAACAAGCTCTTGCTGGTCAACTCGCCGAAGGAGGAGCTCATCGTGTGCGGCAGCGTGTGGCAGGGCATCTGCGAGAAGAGGAGACTCGGCTTCATCGACCGCGTCCTCTTCCAGCCCCAGACGCCGGGGGACACCCAGTACGTGGCAGCCAACGACCCCAACATCTCCACCGTGGGGCTGATCGGATACGCCAAAGACAGCACGCCGCTGCTTTTCGTGGGCCGGGGGTACACCAGCCGGGGGGTGGGGGGCAGCATCCCCCCCATTACGACTCGCAATCTCGGGACCCACCCTGGGCAAGACCCGCACTCCATCTTCTCCTACGAGGAAACGGCCAAGCTGGCCGTGGGCCGCCTCTCGGAATACAACCACCACTTCGTCAAGTCGTTCACGCACGGCTCCAGCGTCTACTTTCTGTTCTATCGGCGGGACCTTAAGTCGCACTCGCGCGAGTACCGCACCTACATTTCCCGCATCTGCCTGGACGACGCACACTATTACTCCTACGTGGAGCTGCCCTTGCTCTGCCGGAGTAAGGGGAAGACGTACAGCCACCTCCAGGCTGCCTACGTCTCCCAGCCGGGCGGAGAAGGCAGCGTCGGCGGCGCATCCCGGGGAGACGTGCTTTTTGTTGCCTTTTCTGCCTGGCAGGCTTCTTCCGGGAAGCTGAGCGAGGAATCTGCGCTCTGCCTTTATACGATGGACGAGGTGGACCGCCTCGCCACGCGGACCAGGGACCTTTGCTACACCAAGGACGGGAAATCGGAGGAAGGTGTCGAGGTGGCTTATATAGAGTACGACGTCAGCTCCAACTGTGTCCAGCTGTCGGCGGTAAGTTGGGTGTGTGTGTGTCCTGCGACGTGCATGTGGGAACCCACACCTTGAAGGGGGCAAGATGGCATTCATTGTGCCAGAATGGTTTATAGGCAGGAGGTAAAGGGACGCGGGTGGCACTGTGGTCTTAACCACTGAGCCTCGGGCTTGCCAAACAGGAAGGTCGACAGTTCAAATCCCTGCGATGGGGTGAACTCCCATCACTCTGTCTCTGCTTCTGCCAACCTAGCAGTTCAAAAGCACGCCAGTGCAAGTAGATGAATAGGTACCACTGTGGCGGGAAGGTATACAGTGTTTCCATGCGTTCTGGCTTCCGTCACAGTGTTCCGTTGCGCCAGAAGTGGTTTAGTCATGCTGGCCACATGACGCGGAAAGCAGTCTGTGGACAAATGCCGGAAAGCGAGATGAGCGCCGCAACCCCATAGCCGCCTTTGACTGGACTTAATCGTCCAGAGGTCCTTTACTTTTTTTTTTACCTATAGGCAGAAGGAACTCACCTTTGCGAGTTCCACAGATCAGAGGTAGGTAGAAGATGGGTGGGTGCCTTTTCTGGTTGATTTCTGCACGATTTGAACTATTTCAGCACAAGTTTCTGAATCCCAATTGTTTAAAAAAAAAAAAAAACTTTCATTCCCCCTGTGAAATTCCTTCTGTGGGTGGCGGTGGATGGGTATGTAACTAGGAATGGACTTCTTTGTGGAAAGTGTACAGGAGGCATTCAGCATGGTGCTAGGCTGATGGTTCTGTTGGGATGGGCATTTTTGATGGAATGATCCCTCATCTCCTCCCTGCATGCTGTTCTGGGGGTTCTCAAGCACTGGCAGGAAACTCCATTGTGCAGGTGGAAGTTCTTGCGCAGGGCTTCTGCTGATGAGCCAGTGTAGTGTAGTGGTTAAGAGCGGTAGACTCGTAATCTAGTGAACCGGGTTCGCATCTCCGCTCCTCCACATGCAGCTGCTGGGTGACCTTGGGCTAGTCGCGGTAGACTCGTAATCTAGTGAACCGGGTTCGCATCTCCGCTCCTCCACATGCAGCTGCTGGGTGACCTTGGGCTAGTCACACTTCTCTGAAGTCTCTCAGCCCCACTCACCTCACAGAGTGTTTGTTGTGGGGGAGGAAGGGAAAGGAGAATGTTAGCCGCATGTGTCTTTGTGTTTTAGTTTTAGTTTTTTTTGCACCAGCCTCTGTTTGATGGATCTTGGCGTTCTAGTAAAAACAAAACCCTAAGTAGAACTCGCGGGCCTGAAGTCTGCCCACCCCTGCCATCGACCAATTTCCAAGAAAGTAAAAAATTGTTAAATCATCGGCCATGTACGGAGGAAAGGTTGCCTATTAACGTTTTCAGTTGACTCAGGTAGATATTAGCCTCACTTCAACACCTCTTTGCATCTTGGAGAAATATGGTGAAGTATAAAAGTAGTAATACTTGAAATACATATAACAATTAAGTGCGTTATATAATGAGCACTGCAAGAATCAAAATCTCTGCAGGAGCTGTTGTCTTTTGTACTCAGGCATTGAATTTCAAATTACGAGACTTCCGGCGGCGACGCCATCGCCGGGTGGTCGAAGGCTGCTTCGGGTCCGAAGCGCCTTGTCCATCCCGGGGGTTAGGAGCCGCGCTACCGCAGCGCGCGGCTCCGGTTGGGGTGCGGGAAGAGCGTCCCGCACCCTGGGCTCCCCGGCTGCGCCCGCGGAGGCTCCGAACCCTTCCCTTGCCCCCCTGTAAAGGGGGAGTGGGGGTGAAGGGCAAACGGAGCCGGGCTTCGGGGACATGCCCCAACCGGGATGCAAATGCGGCGACTGAGCCCGCGGTGAGCGTCCAAGTTCTACCTTTGAAGAATGGAGCTAAAAGAACCCGGTGGTCGTGAGTAAAGAATTTGATTAGAAACCGTGCTTTTGGAACGATCCGGGGGGAAGGAGAAAGGCAGCCTGTCCTCCCTCCCTTCGAGCTTAAGAATCTAACCAATTTGAGTGATTGCTGCTACAGAACTGGCTACAATGTATTTAAAATTGACACATGAGACTGGCAAATTCTTCCTTTCGGGAAGTTAACTAGAGTAAAATATCTCCTTTTAAAGTTGCGGTATTTGCGCTCCAGCTCAGGAAAATGGCGACGAACAAAGAGGGGAGTAGAAATACGACACCCGCTTCCTCCTCCTCTGCCAGTATGCTGGGTTTTGTCCTTGAACTGGTATTGAACTCTGGACTAACGGACGAACAGAGACTCACTGCCTTGAAGGTGGAACTGCTTTATAGAAAAGTCAAAGTCTTGTGTGGGGGTCTGAAATGGAACCAATTGCCCACAGAGGAGGCTTATAAAACTTTTGATACTCTGGAAGAAGGTCTTGCCAAAGAGCTGAGAGGATGGATGAAAAGATGGAGAGAAATGAATGAGCTACTTCGGAAAAGAAATTCGCTTTTTGGGGGTGGCAGCCCCAAGGCGACGTTAAGATTTTGTATATCCAGTCCCCGAGGTGTGAGCTCGGGGGCCAGGGACAGAGAATTAAGTATTTACAAGAAGAAAAGGAATGTGACAAGGAACCGAAGAAGCTGAGCGATGATGAGATGGACACCTCTGAACTCGTGGCAAGGAGAGGTTCGGACTGTGCCTGGATCTGTGGACATTTGGAGAGGGAAGAGATATGGAAGTCCAGTGTTGATGCCATCAGGAGAAGAATAATGGACAGAGGGGGTGTGGGGTGAAGCATCAAGCAAAACTTTAAGCAGCCTGATATGGTGAATTGAAATTGGAGGGTGAATACTGTTAACAACATTCTGTTATAATTTTTATTTGAACATGAAAGGAGATATTTCAAGTTATTATGTTATTAGCAGCAATCTTAAGAATAGAAGAGATAGATTAGATATGAAGGTTTAGTGAAGATTTATGAGGTGGAATATAAGTAAAGTGAATCCAAGTGGTTTAAGTTTATGGACCAAGAAGATTTAACGATGAGGTATCACTATGATGATGTATTTTTAGCAAAATGTTGAAGATATAATTGAATGTAATTATACAATTGAAGTTAATGTTTTTTTTTTTTTTTTTTGTAGGAGAAATGGTTATAAAATAGATTAAGGATATAAATTCGAAGGTGAAAGGGCAGGGGAAGTCATTGGTCAAGATATGGAAATAGAAATTTTTTTTTTTTAGAAAGATGCAATAAGAAAGCTTGACATTGTTTGTATTTGTTTTATCTGTTTTGCATTTGTTTAATTGTAGGTGTGGGTGTGGGTATTTGTTGTTATAGAAAAATGCCAATAAATTCTTATAAAAAAAAAAAAAATGAATTTCAAATTACACCTGGTTGTTTAGAGTTCTGTAAACGATGATTTATAATTCAGAAATAATAACTCCAGGGCAAGTCTTTTGAATATATGTTTGTACTGCTTTCCTCTTAGAAGAAAGATAGAGAAGTCGGAGAGGGAGTGGTCAGGGAGGGCAGATTTAATCGCCCATAGCTGAAAAGCTCTTCTGGCTTGTAATTACTGTGGTCAACCTTAAACCTAGTCACCTTAAACCTATATTACGGTCGCCACAATGGAATGTCTAAGTGCCATTCCCTGCCCCCCTTGTTACTGGTGGATATTTTCATTTCTATACAACATTATATTTTAAAGAAAAAGCTCTCAAAGTAGGTTACAGCACATTAAAACATTAAATAAAATAATCCAGAACAAAATAAATTCAAGCTTCAAGGAAAATATTTCAGACCCTTGTCTAAGTGACATTTTGCTTTCCCCGTATATATTTCCCTACTTAATTTATATAGCAACCCCATAACAGAAGTACTCTAGGAAGCCAAGTGTGATGTAGTGGTCAGAGTGCGGGACTAGGACCTGGGAGATCCGGGTTCAAATCTGGGTGAACTTGGGCCAGTCACAGCCTCTTCACCTTACCTCACTGGGTCATTGTAGCGATTAACTGGAGGAGGCAGCTGAATCAGGCACTCCTAAGTTCGGATATACATGCAATAAATGATCACTTCTGCTTACCTGCTTAAGAATGCGCAAAAACCAACAGACAATCACAGAAATAGTAATAACCCAATATGAAATAAACAAACCGTAAAAAAACTCTAAAGCATGAACTATGAAAATATATTAATGTATATTATACCAACAAATTGACTGAAAGTAACATAACTTAACACATATCTACAAGTATCTCCTCAAAGGCATAGCCTATGGCATACTTTCCAAATATAATCAACTCTTAAAGTGCAAAAGTTCAATATGCAATACTATGTGCTGTAGAGTGATTGTACAATGAATGCTCATAGATATGGTGTATACAGCAAAGTCCCACAGACGTCCTCATCTGTCCTCTGACGGGGGGCTAGCTGGAGGTCTGCCCGTTTCACTGGTACAGGTTCTTCAAAGGAACGGACTTCATCTTTGCTAACAACAATAATACACTCTTAACAACATTTCATAAAAACTTGTTGTTGTTGTTCAGTCATTCAGTCGTGTCGGACTCTTCGTGACCCCATGGACCAGAGCACGCCAGGCACCCCTATCCTCCACTGCCTCCCGCAGTTTGGCCAAACTCATGCCAGTCGCTTCGAGAACACTGTCCAACCATCTCATCCTCTGTCGTCCCCTTCTCCTTGTGCCCTCCATCTTTCCCAACATCAGGGTCTTTTCCAGGGAGTCTTCTCTTCTCATGAGGTGGCCAAAGTACTGGAGCCTCAACTTCAGGATCTGCCCTTCCAGTGAGCACTCAGGGCTGATTTCTTTAAGGATGGATAAAAACTTACTGGAATATTAATGGGATAATTTAAAATACTCACCGACAGAAATACAGAATAACAAAGTTTAACCATGGCTAAAAAGCTCCAGCAACTCTAACATTCATCACTCTGACAAAGGCTAATACAAACTGAAGTTTTTTCAGGATTAAATGCAAAAGCCCAAGAAATCATTTAAAGGGGCAGTACACTAATACAATACTACGACAACTGGGATATTAAGTACTTAAAGGTATAAATATATCTAGGAAGGCCGATACATATAGAACTCGAATACAAAAAGGAACTATAATCAATATGGAGATTAAGACCTGTAGGAACTAGAGACCCAAACCTGTAAATCCAATAAGATTCCTTCTAATGTAATTCCTTTTTAAAATATCTGCATTAATCTCAGGGAGGTTATGCTTATAAATGACAAACCGTTTAAAATCAGTAGCTTTATGATTTGCTTCAACAAAATGAGAGGTAAGGGGTGTTAAGTTATGTTACTTTCAGTCAATTTGTTGGTATAATATACAGTACATTAATATATTTTCATAGTTCATACTTTAGAGTTTTTCACGGTTTGTGTATTTCATATTGGGTTACCTGCTTAAGAAAGCTGGAGAGGCCAGCCAGATGGAGACATCAGTTGCCAACCTGGCATCCAGAGATCTCCACGCAGTCGCAATTGGAACTGCGCCAGTCACAAAAAAATGGGAAATTTCTGACACTGCATGTGTTGAGGGAGCTTACATCCATATTCAGCGCCATGTGTGAACAAGCCTAGTTCCTTGGAGAGTGAGAGAGCACCTTCCCTTTGGGAAAAGGGCACATCTTCTTCTCTTCATTGGTGATCACTCGTAGCTGAGTAAGATTGTCTTCCATAAACCCAGTTTTAACAGTGAGTCCATAAGTGACTGTGGAGGCCAATTCTGGATCCACACGTCCTTCCACAGTGGGGACATTGGTTTCCGGGCGGGAGTTGATCATGGTGTGGATTTGCCAAGCGTGCCTTCCTCTTAGCACGTTTCTCCCTTGCGTCCTGAGTTCGAGTGTCTTCAAAGCCCATGACGCCTTTGGTAAAGGCTGTTCTCCAATTGGAGCGCTCGCAGGCAAGTGTTTCCCAATTGTTGGTGTTTATACTACATTTTTTTAAAATTGCCTTGATACAGTCTTTAAACCTCTTTTGTTGGTCACCGGCATTATGCTTTCCTTTTTAAAGTTTGGAATAGAGTATGTGGTACCTCGGGTTAAGAACTTAATTCGCTCTGGAGGTCCGTTCTTAACCTGAAACTGTTATTAACCTGAGGTACCACTTTAGCTAATGGGGCCTCCCGCTGCCGCCGCGTGATTTCTGTTCTCATCCTGAAGCAAAGTTCTTAACCTGAGGTACTATTTCTGGGTTAGCGGAGTCTGTAACCTGAAGCGTCTGTAACCTGAAGTGTCTGTAACCCGAGGTACCACTGTACTCTATTCCAAACTTTAAAATGGAAACAAGCAAAAATATGCCCTTACTCCCTAATGGGGTATAGAAGACATAGGACTGCTTAGAAGTTTGTCTTATAATAGTTGTCAATTGATGGGGTTGGTGGGTGGGGTTGGTGGGACAGGGACGCTGGAGCCTGGTGTTGTGTCTGTTTCAGCACAACACCCACACTCACGACTCCTCTGGCACATTAAAAACCAATCTATTTGTGGCTCTTACTCTTTAAGGGGGGGGGGACACAAGCCTCTCTTTATTGTTGTGGACATGCTCTTGTGACTCAGACAGCAGCTTTGGAATGCAGAATTACCAGCCAACACCTGGTGAAAGGCACAGAGATAAGGGCACCGAGATAAGCCCAGTCACCTGCTAATTGCTTCAGATCAAAGAGGCGTTAAAAGCCCGGCTCCAGGGGCCAATTCAAAAAGCTGGCAAGCCATATATCCCTTGTTCTCAAGAGCCTCTTAATCTCTTTCCTGACCAGAGGCACCGATAGGCACCCTTGTAAAGGGAAGGAAGTAAAAAAATACTTGAGAGAGAGAGAGAGAGAGAGAGAGAAATACCATGCCTGTTGACCTTGGACATTGCTGCAAGACCCCCCCCCCAAAAAAAAACAACAACTCTGGGGAAGTTTTAATTTGCATAGGGAGATCTACAACTACAAAATCTTGGGCCAGCTCTGTCTGGAGGGCAACTAGAGAGAGAAGGCCTCTGTCTGTACTTTGTGGTTTCCATTGCAAAGGGAGCACAGAATGTTTCTTTATGGGAGACCTGTAGATTATCTACTGGGGGAAATAAAGTGGGAAGTTTGTCCCGAATCGCAGCCCTGTAAAAGTGGGGAGCTTTTCAGCATGGCTTCTTTTCTCAGGGTTGTGGGGGTGGGGCGGGATAAGCTTTTGCAGGAGCTTAGGAAGCTGCTTTATTATTTAGGAGGTTTGGTATAGGGCAGCTTCCTTTGAATTGGACCCCAAAAGAGAGAGAATGCAGAAGCGCAGTATGCTTGTGACAGTCTAGTAGCTTTATTCAGAACCAGCGACAGCTTCCGAACCATCTTCAGAATGAACGTAAGCACATAAGAAGAGACTCCTGGTTCATCGAGTGCAGCCTCCCATCCTCAGAGCAGCCAACCAGATGCCTGTGGACAACCTGCAAAAATAGCCGGGGAACAGCAGCGCTTTCCGCTCCGGAGGTTTCCGGCAGAAGTATTATGGCCTCTGACAGTGGAGTTAGAACAGATCCACGAGGGTTAGTAGCCACTGATAAAGCCTGATCCTCCAAGGATTTTTGTCTAATCCTCCTTTAAAGCTGTCCGAGTTGGTGGCCATCCCTGCTCCTTGTGGGAGTGAATCCCACAATTTAAATATACACCGTGTGAAGAAGTACTTTCATTTGAATCTTCCAGTGTAACACATTGACAGATAAGGCATTGCTCTGCTATCCTTTGGTCCACGTCACGTGCTTGAATCCATATTCCAAGGTGCATCCAGACGGACTCCTGGGACAAGGCTTTGATTGACACTGCTACATAAAAAAAATGCAGCATAAATACCGACAATTGGGAAACACTTGCCTGCGAGCGCTCCAGTTGGAGAACAGCCTTTACCAAAGGTGTCATGGGCTTTGAAAAAACAAAATAAAAAATAAAAAAATTCCTTCCAGTAGCACCATAGAGACCAACTAAGTTTGTTCTTGGTATGAGCTTTCGTGTGCATGCACACTTCTTCAGATACATGAAAAAGAAGTCATGCACACGAACAAACTCAGTTGGTCTCTAAGGTGCTACTGGAAAGAATTTTTTATTTTGTTTTGACTATGGCAGACCAACACGGCTACCCACCTGTAACTGAAACAGAAGTCACCAGACCCTTATATATAGTGAGAGGGTGGGGAGGGGTATTACTCAGAAGGGTGGTGGGAATGGGTGATTGGCTGATAGGTGTGGTAAACCTGTTGACAACTTAAGGACAGCAATTGGTCTTGGACCAATTTCTTACTGAAGTAGTGTGTGTTATTTTAGGACCAATTTACCAAGAACAAACAGTGTCTCTAGGTGCTCTGGAAGGAATTTTTTATTTTTTATTTTGTAGTGGCAGACCAACCCGGCTACCTACCTGTAAATGTTGAAGACATTCGGGACGCAAGGGAGAAACATTAAGAGGAAGGCACGCTTGCAAATCCACACCATGCATGAAACCATGTCCCCACTGTGGAAGGACGTGTGGATCCAGAAGCCTCCACTCATACAGACCACCTTTGTTTAGAACAATCTTACTCGGCTGCGAGTGATTGCCAGAGAAGAAGTAAAGAAAAAGCGCTTTACATGGGCTGTTAACACTGTATGGCGCTGTGGAGTCCCGTTTTTCGCCAACATGATTTCCCGTTACGAAGTTTAACAACGTGTTTTCCTGAAACACTTTTTTCATGTGTCTAGATCCAGCCTACGGCAGTTTCATGGTCTGAGCGCTGCAAAATAGGGAGCCGTTGCCATTGGGGCAGGGCTTTGGGAAGTCAGGAATCCCTATTCAGCAGAATGAGAATGGGGGATAAATACTGCAACGGAATAAACGCCATATATAAGAAGCAAAAAGCTACATTATAAACGGAAATACCAAGAATGTAAATAACAAAGGGACAAGACAGGGGTGCTTCGCCGCTGAATTTTGACATGGAAATATTAAATAACAATTAAGAAATGATGGTAATATAAAACTCCGGCTAGGGGAAAATTGTTATAAATTGACGCGGATGATTTAAGATAATGGAGACCCAAAAACATAAAGGCTAGAAATTAAGATTTTGGAAGTCTCGGGTCTAAGACTAAACTACAATAAAACCAAATTACTAGTTAAAAATGTACAGTAAAAGCAAAGTGAAGATTGAGGAGGGCGAGTAAAAAATCAAAAATTAAATATCTGGGTATATGGATACGGATAAAAATATAAACCATAAGAGATCTGGGAAGGGATTAAAAAAACTCCCTGGAATAAGTTAAAACTTTCATTTCTTGGACGAATAGGACAATTAAATTAAATATAACCAAAATGCTTTTCTTATATCCTATTCCAATAATAGGGAAAACATGTATAGAAGAATGGAGGAAAGAGATAATGAAATTTATTTGGGCGGGCAAGAGGCCAAGAATTAAATACAAAATACTTATGGAAATTTGGTCTCCCCGATCTTAAAATATATTACGACGTGTGGATCCAGAATTGGCCTTGAAGGATTTCCACAGTCACAGTATGGTAAATTACAGACTCATTGTTAAACATGGGATAAATATAAAAGAATACTAGAGCCAAAAACTTGTTTATGGAAGACAATCTTGACAACGGAGAACTCAAGTTAAGAAAGTATGAAGGCTGGGAGGGTGGTTGATTACCACCAACTACGAGTCCAACAGGACAAAAAGATTGCCAGAGAATAACAACAAAAAAGAAGTAAAGAAAAAGCGCTATGGTGAGATGGGCCCAAGACATTACAATAATGATGGAGGAATGGGCTGTTAACACAAGTAGGATAAAAGAAAATATGATGAAAGTGTGACATTGGCAAAAATTTATGGCTAGTAGTGTATGCTGTGGATCTTTACCATATGTGGTGGGTCTGTCAAAAAGTTCCGTTTTTCGAATTACTTTTCTTAAAAAACCAACATGATTTCCCGTGAAATTGAGAGAGGTTACGAAGTTTAACAACTTTAGTGAGTGTGTTTTCCTGAAACACTGAGAGGGGGATCAAGGCAAAAGTTCCAAGAAAAATTTCATGTGTACAAAAATATACTCTAGATCCAGCTTGGAGATAAATAGAGGAAGTCAATAGAATAATAAGGTACGGCAGTTTCATGGTCTGGTTATATGTTTGGGTTGAGCAAAGGGGATGGTGGGGGGGTTTAATTATCTTTATTATTATTATTATTATTATTATTATTACTATTATTATTTTACTTCTTTTTTCTTTTCTCACTTTTTATTTTATTTATTATTATCCAGTTTTTTGGGATGCTTTAGAAGTATGGTGTATAATATTAAAATAGGGAGCCAAAAAATAATTAGGATTTGTGTTGCCATTGGGGCAGGGCTTTGGGAAGTCAGGAATCTGTATAAATGATAAATAAACCTATTCAAAAAAAAAAAAAAAAAAAAAAAAGCAGAATGAGAATCAGCCGCCCCCTCCAACAACAAAACACTGCAGGGTACGGTTACTCCATTTTGAAGTAAGTGGGGACGTAGGAAGGTGCTGTATATGGAGTCAGATCATTGGTCCATCTCGCTCAGGGGCTCTCAAGAGTTTTGGCAAGGAATCTCTCCCAGCCCTACTGGGGATTGAACCTGGGACCTTCTGTATCGAAGGCAGGTGCTCTTCCACTGAGCTACGGCCCTTGCAGGCCAACTAATGCATATTATGCCCATAAGACAATGAAGCCCAGAGTCTAAAAGGAGCCCCCACTGCCAGTTGCTGAGGCAACAAGAATGTGTTCCCTCACAAGGATGTGTTCCCTCTCCACCATCATCGCCCTTACTAATGTTTCCATGACTTTCAGCGCCCTCACAAGAAACACATAAAACAGGCACCTTTTGAAGAACATGGAAACGTTCCTGAAAGTCTGCCCCGTCGGTTTAGCTTAGGCAAAAGTCCCGATTTGTCCTATGCAACCTGTTGGCTGGGATCTTTTTCAGCTTTTTAATTTCACTCGTTCTTCCTGGCCCCGCGGACAAATTCAGAGCAGGTTTGTAGTAGCAACACAGTTGGTCCCATTTAAAGCATATTCGGACCTCCAAGTTGCCTACGCGAACTGTCCTTTCCCAGTTCCCTCCTCTCAAACTGGAAAAAAGGACAAATCAGCAGATAATCCGAACACCCAAATTTCTTAGCATTCCCTTGTGTGTGACCCTTGGACCTTCCTTAACAGAAGCACAAGCTCCTCATTTTTTTGTGTGTGTGCAACATGCCGGACTGGGAGGAAGGGTGGGGGTGGGGTGAATGCCATTATAAATGGAATTTAATATCAAAATAAATAGCCGAGCAAGGAGGGGGAAGAAGGCCTCTGGGACTGGAGGGCGAACCATGAATCTCCAAGAGTTTTCTGGCTCTGCGTTCTGTGGCTCTAGCTGCATAGTTTAGAACGCAAAGGTGGTGTGTGTGGGACACAGATCTTGTTTAATGGTGTGTTTATCCTTCAGCCCTGGGAAGGGGGCTTGCCATTTAAAAGCTTGTATCGGGGCTGTGTGCATGTTTTGTTGTGCTAGTTCCCAAATCACTCCGTTTCAGCTTACAAAATGAAATGCCTATCGTTTTCCCCCATATATATATATATATATATATACACACATACCTCTCCGGAGGCAGTTTGAGCCTGGCTGGTTTCTCACAGTGGCCCGTTCCGCTTGCATTCTTCCGAGGCATATAATGCTAATTCTGTGTTCGCTTTGCAAGGGAGCCTCCCTTCCCGCACAGGTTAGTTCTGGAAACCGGCTCCCCAGCGAATTCCGCAAGCTCGCTTTTGAGTCTATTTTCAACATGCAGGGGGAGGCCAGAAAATCCAGACACTAGACAAAAAGTTCAGCTCGGTCCCTTCCACTGGAAAATCGTTTGGCTTGGCTCACCGTGGAGGGTTGTGGTGTGAGGTTCTGCAAACACATTGTGTGTGTGTGCGTGTGCGCGCGCATAATTTGGGCGACAGGGAATCCGTAATGATGCCTGTACAATGCTTTTAAAGCATCCTTTTTTTAAAAAAAGAAAAGAAAAGGCATGCATGGCTTTAAAAATCTTTCTGGAACCTGGAAACGGCTGCCACTGTTTGTCCTTGCTTCTCCAGCAGTGGTGGGGGCATCCGGGGCAGCACCCCTTGGATTCCGCTGCCTAAGGCAGCTGCCTCAGTCTGCCTCACCGATGCGTCGGCCCCAGACCTGGATACGTGTTTGGGGAGTGGAGAGAAGTTTCTTCTTCTTCTTCGGCGATCACTTGTAGCCGAGTAAGATTGTCTTCCATAAACACGGTTTTAACAGTGTGTCTGTAAGTGACTGTGGAGGCCAATTCTGGATCCACATGTCCTTCCACAGTGGGGACATTGGTTTCCGGGCGGGAGTTGATCACGGTGTGGATTTGCCAAGCGTGCCTTCCTCTTAGCACGTTTCTCCCTTGCGTCCTGAGTTTGAGTGTCTTCAAAGCCCATGACACCTTTGGTAAAGGCTGTTCTCCAATTGGAGCGCTTGCAGGCCAGTGTTTCCCAGTTGTCGTGTTTATACTACATTTTTAAAGATTTGCCTTGAGACAGTCTTTAAACCTCTTTTGTTGACCACCAGCATTACACTTTCCATTTTAAAGTTTGGAATAGAGTAGTTGCTTTGGAACATGATCATCAGGCATCCACACAACTTGACCAGTCCAATGAAGCTGATGTTGAAGAATCATTGTTTCAACACTGGGGATCTTTGCTTCTTCCAGTATACTGATATTAGTTTGCCTATCTTCCCAAGTGATGTGTATAATTTTTTGGAGGCACCGTTGATGGAATCTTTTAATGTAACCCTGTGCTCCCTTGCACTGCTTTCTGCCAAAATGTTGTCTCTGCAGCTGTTATTTGCCCCCCCCTTCTCTGTGTTTGCAGCAAACAGCACCTCCAGGAGGGAGAGCTTAAAATGAATAATTTGCATGGCAATTTCCCCTAGCACTAAGTGAAGTGAAACACACACACATCAAAAGTCACACCTGCCTGAATGTTGCAATGCAGTTCTCCAAACAGTGTTTGCATAGAAATGCATACCTTAATGAAGTGTGCATAAAAATGAAGATACTACATTGGTTTGTGGGTTTTTTTAAATTATTATATTAAGGGAAAAAATGGCTTGCCAAAATGTGCACATTAGTTAAACTGCATATAAAATTGTGTTCATTAGGAGAAATTTGCACCCAAATGCTGATGAAGTTTCATGAGGATTCTTTTTTTTAGAAAACTGTTGTTTTCAGGGGGGGCAAATTGCTGCAAAATGTGGAGGAGTGAATTTAGGATTGGAAAGAGAAGTTGATTGAGAGAGTCCAAATTGACAGATGTGCCCATTCTTAATCTGGAGGTCCACAGCTTGAAAACTGGTCTCTCTTAAGTGCAAATGATTGGCAATTAGGCAGGCATGTCCTGTTCTAAAGGTGGCCGAATCAGATGAATCAGAGCAATGGGTTGGAAGGAGTTGCAAAACGTTTTCCCAAATAGTATTGCCATCATCAAAGGGTATATTAGTATACAGTGTAAAATTGTTTGTTTTGCATGCAGAATGTCCCAGGTTCCAATTCCTGGCATCTCTCTCTTCCCCCCCCCCCCTTTTAAAGGGTATCTTAGCAAGTGATGTGATAGATCTCTGCCTGAGATCCCCAGAGAGCTGCCGCCAGTCGTAATTTACAATGCTCAGCTAGAAGGCAAAGAGCCCCATCTGGTCTTAGGAAGCTTCCTATTAACCTCAGTGCTTGAAGCCCAGAGGTAGAATGTCTGTCAGAGCAGGACATAATGTTGGGCACAAGCTGTACTTCTGACGCCATGTCGTTGGGTTCCTTGTGCTACAAGCTGGCTTCTCGTCAGAAGAACTGGCTTCTGACAGGTTGCAGGAGGAAACGCACCGCAGCAGCAGCAAACAGAGTCCCGTTGTTGCCCGGAGACCGAGGAACAAAAAACCTGAACTGGAGCTTCTACCACATGTGGTGGACATGCCCCCAAAGTAAAAGACTTCTGGGAGAAAATTTATAACAAAATGAAAAAAGTGTTCAAGGACACATTTATTAAAAGACCAGAAGCCTTTTTACTGGGAATTGTGGGGAAGGAAATCCCCCCAAATGACATTACATTATTTCTGTATTCCACAACTGCCGCGAGGCTACTGCTTGCTAAGAATTGGAAGAGTCAAGAGTTACCGACAATAGACGAATGGCAAATGAAGATGATAGACTTCATGGAACTTGCGGAACTGATTGGAAGACTCCGCGATCAGGGAGAAGAGGTGGTGGAGCAAGATTGGAAAAAAATAAAATTGTATTTGAAAAAATGTTGTAATTATTAGCAGTGCCAATAAAAGTAGTTATAGGCTTTTCGGAATTTATTTAGGATATCGATTAAATTTTCAAGCTGTTTCTAGAGAAATATGATATGTGATAATAATTTAAGAGACTGCCAAAGAAGATTAGGATAGTGAATTCAGAGGGAGGGGACCAGAGGAAGTCACCTACTGATGTAAAGGAAGGATATGTTATGATATTTTAAGATGTTTTTATCTTAATTTTGTTTCTTTTTTTTCTATGTTTTTTTAATAAAATGAATAAAAATTATTATTTTTTATTAAAAAAAAAACCTGAACTGGAAAGATCACCCTCTTTTTTCCTTTGCAATATCTGCTTCAGTCTGTTGATGTCGAAGAGGTTTCTTTGCTGGCCAGAGCTTGGAGATGGCAAACTGGCTGGTTCTTTCCTGCAGGCTAGCTCTTAAGCCCTGGACCAGCCTTCCCAAACATAGTGCAATCCAGACGTCGTAGATGGTAACTCCCATCAGCCTCAGCAAGCAGCCCTGGGCTGATGAGGAATGATGGGAAATGTAGTCTCAAACATCTGGAGGGTACCAGGTTGGGAAAGCCTGGTGCGGATTTAGGAACCGGTCTGGGTTTGAATTCTGACACCATCCGTGTTGGGGTGGAGAGAGCATGTGTGTGCATGCAAGGAGGAAATGTGCCGGGCAAGAGTGGACAGAGAAAAAGGTTTCTCCTTCCTTAGAACACTAGAATTCGTGGACACCCAGTGAAGCTGAATAATGTTAGAAGATTCGGGATGGACAGAATAAAGTATTTATTTACGCAGCGCATAGTTAAACTATGGAACTCACTCCCACAGGAGGATTAGGCAAATTCGTGAAGGGTAGCAGGCTATGGCTATTGCCACAAGGGCTATGCTCTGCCTCCGTGGTTGCAGCATTGTTCCCAGAAACGGCAAGCGGATACAGTGCTCTTCCGCTTGGTTCCTGCATCTGGTTGGCCACGGTGAGGATGCTGGGCTAGAGGGGCCATTGACATGATCCAGCTGCCCTCTTCCCATGTTCTTATGTTCCACCATGCAAATTGTTTCGCACCTTTCTGAGTTTCATAAAGTCCTGTTTTCCTAGCACCATATTCAATAATGCAGGCGCTGGCAGATTCCAGGCTTGTGGGATCGGTTTTCCTTTTCTTTACTGGAGCTGCATGGTCAGTGTGGTTAAGAGCGGTAGACTTGTAATCTGGGGGACCAGGTTCGCGTCTCCACTCCTCCACATGCAGCTGCTGGGTGACCTTGGGCTAGTCACACTTCTCTGAAGTCTCTCAGCCCCACTCACCTCACAGAGTGTTTGTTGTGGGGGAGGAAGGGAAAGGAGAATGTTAGCCGCTTTGAGACTCCTTCGGGTAGTGAAAAGCGGGATATCAAATCCAAACTCTTTTTCTTCAAACAACCAGAGCTAGGGGCAAAGCAGTGACACTCTTGGGTTGGAGCCACTTAACCTTATCAACCTTATACTCACCTGGGCTGAATCTGAAAGGACAAATCTACACCTGAGTTACTGCACACCAGGAATTGTACTAGGGCTTTTTGTTATTGCTGTTGTTAAACCATTGGGATTCTAACATTTGCTGATCTAGTGCAAATCTCTCAATCTCTCTCTCTCTCTCAATTTTTTAAAATTAAATTTTCTGTTTTACAATTTAAAATACTCATTTTACATCCTTAAGATTTCAATGACTTCCCTTCTTTTCTTTCCATGGTTCATTTTGCATATCATAAATCCCTGCATATTTTTACAAAAACTATACCATTCAGTATTCCATCGTTGC
Organism: Lacerta viridis; assembly: GCA_900245905.1. Taxonomy (NCBI): domain Eukaryota; kingdom Metazoa; phylum Chordata; class Lepidosauria; order Squamata; family Lacertidae; genus Lacerta; species Lacerta viridis. The sequence continues at coordinate 550,965 of OFHU01004558.1, read as the reverse complement.
ATCCATCAAAACTTGTTTACGGTGTTGAATGTATATTAATGCTGCCAGCGTTTTCAGCTGTACACAGTTATTTCCCATATATTCAATAAATGTTTTCCAATCTTCTCTAAACATATTCTCTTCTTATTCCAGGCATAGGCAAACTCGGCCCTCCAGATGTTTTGAGACTACAATTCCCATCATCCCTGACCACTGGTCCTGTTAGCTAGGGATGATGGGAGTTGTAGTCCCAAAACATCTGGAGGGCCAAGATTGCCTATGCCTGCCTTATTCTGTATGTTAAGTTTGCAAGTTGTGCATATTCTAGTGCAAATCTTCAATCGATCTACCAGTAGATCCCAGCAGATCCTCCGCTGCTCCCAAGTTCTGCAGTTCCAACACTTTACGTATTTGTGGTTTATATCAGATGATTGCAACCAACCTCCCAAATGTTGGCTGGCTTGGAATAGCTTTATTCTCTTCTTCTTCTTCTTTCTCTCCCTCTCTCCAAAAAGGATACTTTGGATGCCTACCCTTGTGGCTCAGACCACACCCCCAGTCCAATGGCCAGCCGTGTGCCGCTTGAAGCAGAGCCCATCTTGGAAAAGCCGGATGCCCGCCTGACCGCTGTGGCCGTCAGCATTGAAGATGGGCACACTGTCATCTTCCTGGGAGACAGCAAAGGCTGCCTGCACAAGGTAGGAGCGAGGTGGGCCTGGCATGGGAAGGAAGGGTGGCGCCTGCCCTTACATATCACGGGGCCCCTCACTAATGCTGGGTGCCCCATTATTATTAAGCTTGAATCGTGTGGTGTGTGCTTGAAACAAGGAAGGCGAGGTTTGCATCGCATATCTTGTCCCAACAAAGATTGATCCGCAGATCAGGAAAAGTGTTTATTACATAATGTGTGCGTGCCGGTACAGGCAGGGCTATGTGTGCTCAGATGCACTGCAAATTGGATCGGGGTGGAGGGGAGCTGAATTTTGCAACCTCTACAAATTGTGGAAAGTGCAGCAATATACGGGAATATTATTTGGTTCTTTTATATAGTTGATTGGATGGGTCCCAGCAGGAGGGATGCAGACTCAGGTTCTATATAGGGACGTGGGTGGTGCTGTGGTCTAAACCACTAAGCCTCTTGGTCTTGCTGATTGGAAGGTCAGCAGTTCGAATCCCCGCGACGAAGTGAGCTCCCGTTGCTCTTTCTCGGCTCCTGCCACCCTAGCAGTTTGAAAGCATGCCAGTGCAAGTAGATAAATAGGTACCACTGTGGCGGGAAAGTAAATGGCATTTCCGTGCACTCTGGTTTCCGTCACGGTGTCCTGTTGCGCCAGAAGCGGTTTAGTTCTGCTGGCCACATGACCTGGAAAGCTGTCTGTAGACAAACGCCGGCTCCCTCGGCCTTGAAACCGAGATGAGCGCCGCAACCCCATAGTCGCCTTTGACTGAACCACCCAGAGGTCCTTACCTTTTTTTGATAGATACCGATGTAGATGTAGATATAGATGTAGAGAGCCAGTGTGGTGTAGTGGTTAAGAGCGGTAGACTCGTAATCTGGTGAACGGGGTTCGCGTCTCCGCTCCTCCACATGCAGCTGCTGGGTGACCTTGGGCTAGTCACACTTCTCTGAAGTCTCTCAGCCCCACTCACCTCACAGAGTGTTTGTTGTGGGGGAGGAAGGGAAAGGAGAATGTTAGCCGCTTGGAGACTCCTTCGGGTAGGAGTCGATAAAGCGGGATATCAATTCCAAACTCTTTTTCTGGCTTCCACGACTTCACCAGACTCGTACAAGCTCTGTAGCCTTTGGGCTAGATTCAGCTAAACCATTACACTAGTGGAAGACAGTATAAGGACTCCCACTTATACAATGGGGCTTCCCCCCACATGCACCACATCTGCTCTGGAAGGTCGGAAGAGCCCCCAGAACAGTGGGGGGAGAATGGGAGATGGTTCCGTTGGGCAAGCAGAAATGTTTGCATGGATTGGGACAATCCCCTTATCGCTATATCGAATCCCACCATTTATGTACAGCACTGAGGGTCCAAAACTTGCTTTTAAGATACATTTTTTTTAAAAAAAAATCCTAAGGTTTTGCATCTGGCCCCAGTGTCTGCACTTCAAGAAGATGGGGGGCACACAGCCAAAAATATGAAATCCGCTTGATTTGGGGGTATGAACAGATCCAGGATGTTGATAGATGTAGTTAGAAGGTTACCCTTGCTCTGCTACGCACACTTTACAGAATTCGCAAGTTCTTGATGTAGAGGCAAAAGTTCCATATTGGAAAAAGGAACTTCAGTTCTTCCTTAGCCTCATTCTCCTCTATGTGGGAAGTATCCTGGGGCATCAACCCTGGAACTGAAGTGTGACCAAATTACTGCAGCAGCAGCATTTTTTAGCAAGACTAAGCTCAGAACGGAGGGGGGGTTGGACTAGATGGCCCTTGGTGTCCCTTCCAGCTCTACAATTCTGTGGTTCCATGATTATCTTACCGGTATATCACTGAAAGTTTTTGTTGTTGTTGTTTAAAAAAAATAGCATTCTTTGATCCGGAAGGTTAATTTTTTCTTTGCATCTTCAATTTAAGAGGAAACTAGTGGGAGGTGGCACTACGAGCTCCATATTACAGATTTCGGTCCTTAATTTGAAGGATTTGGTGTCTTCTTTTTTATGGAGTAGGACATGTAGCCCTGCCTTTTTGTTTAGCCTTTAGGTGTTTATTGTTGTTTTCCATAGTTTTTTATTTAAGCTGCTTTGAGTTGTAAGAAAAGCAACTAAGAAATAAAGCAAACCATCACCGTCACTTCTGACCACTCCTGGCCATGCTGTCTGGGGTTGATGCCAGTCCTGGTTTGCCCTTCTCGACTTAAACCAACACTCTACCAGTCTATTCCCCCTTTCCCAATTAGCCTGACCTATCAACCCAATGGGCATTTGGGAGCTGCCCTGCGAAAAAGGCAATCTTGGTTGCTCACAACTTTTCCCTGTCAACTGTTGGGCCTCAGTGCCACCTAGTGGCCTTCTTCCAAAGTCAGCGCAGGTGGCAGCTGTGCCCCAGGTCCCGCCAGAAGCAATTGCCGCCTTTTGCACTTTTGCTGTGTGGTAGTCCTGGGTTCCGGCTCCTTGTCTGGGTTTTGTGGCAGTCGCTACAACCAGGAGCTGCTAACTTTCCAGGCAATGTTCTTTCCAGCGTGTGACTGAACGAGATAACCTGAGGGACACTGTCCCCTCATACTTCCCTACCAACAAGCAACTTCCCTAGGTTTTTCAATTTGCATTTCTATCATATTTTGGAGACTGATGCCCATCTCCATTGTGGAACACTCACCCAGCCTTATTCATTTAATGCAGGGCTTCCTTTTTGGGTATCTAGCTGTTTTGGGACTACACTGGTCCTGCTAACTAGGTGTGATTGAAGTTGTAGCCCAAAGGCAGCAGGAGACCCAAGTTTGGGAAACCCGGATTTAATGTGAACTCCAGCAAGGCAATCCCTTCCCCTTTCTCTCCTCTCCTTTAATGCAATGGCCTGATACTTTAGAAGCGCCCTACTGTTTTCGTTCCCTTTCTTTGCAAGCTATGCAGTCCCGTCTTCTTCTTGAATATGCTTTTAGAGCACCAGGAGGAGGCAAACGGCAGTCATTCCCCTCTGCCCGAGACATCAAACTTTCTCTCTCCCTCATCCCAATACTTCACGGAGAAAATACTGTGTTTTGGGAGCTTGTGCGTGGTCTTTGCCTAGAAGTAAAAATGGCACTTGGTCCTTGGTTTGACTTGCAATGCAGAAAGGCCTTAAGAGACAGCAAAGACACCCAGTTTGCTTGGTTTATTCTGGACACATTAAATGAGGGTTTCTGCTCCCTGACTGTGAGGAATAATAGATTTATTACTGAAAGAGTCTTAGGCTGGCAACAATGGCGTCCTGCTCTCCCTCCCCTGGAATTTTATATCTTTTCGTGTTTTCATTGGCCACCTTGCAGGTGTACCTGGGACCAATGGGAGATGCCAACTTGTACGCTTCTCTGGTGATCCAGCCAAACAGTGCCGTGAGTGGAGACCTCCTCTTCGACCTGCCCAAGAGGCACCTGTATGTCATGACTCAGTCTATGGTGAGAGCAAGTCCCTGCTGTGTATTGCGGCTGTCAGCCATTGTGGACAAGGAACAGAACACCTGGGGGTGGGGCGGGGATTTTGTTTGGTGCTTTTCTCTTCCTGAACCAACAGGTGGACACATATCCTTCCATTTTAAAACCCTCTAATTTTTGTGATGTAGTAAAAATAAATAAATGCATGCATATAGGTGAAACTCAAAAAATTAGAATATAGTGGAAAGGTTCGTTTCTTTCAGTAATTCAACTTAAAAGGTGAAACTAATATATGAGATAGACTCATGACATGCAAAGCGAGATATGTCAAGCCTTTATTTGTTATAATTGTGATGATTATGGCGTACAGCTGATGAGAACCCCAAATTAACAATTTCAACTTTGGGGTTTTCATCAGCTGTACGCCATAATCATCACAATTATAACAACAAAGGCTTGACATATCTCGCTTTGCATGTCATGAGTCTATCTCATATATTAAACTCCAGTAGCTAATGAAAACAATTGCTTACATAAATGGATTTTTCCACAATATTCTAATTTTTCGAGTTTCACCTGTATATGAGAGGAAGGTGCACACAACATTGTGTGTACTAGGAGGGAAATGCATTGTGCCAGGATAATTGTTTGCAGAAAATGCATAGATGGGGCAAATGCGCCTACTTAATTTTATGTACAGTTGTACCTTGGAAGTCAAATGGAATCCATTCCGGAAGTTTGTTTGACTTTCCAAAATGTTTGAAAACCAAAGCGCGGCTTCTGATTTGCTCTAGGAAGCTCCTGCAGCTATTCGGAAGCCGCGGCGGGCGTTCGGCTTCCAAAAATAGTTTGCAAACCGGAGCACTCACTTCCAAGTTTGCAGCATTTGAGAACTAAGCTGTTCGAAAACCAAGGTACAACTGTACTTGAAAGCATTCATAAACTGCTTTAAAAATCTCTTAAGGGGTGTACATCAGAAAAGCAAACGTAACAGATGCAACGTAACAGAAGAAATGGTTATGTTAGGAGTACACAAAGAGGCATGTGGATTTCATGCAGACTTTGCTGACGAATTGCAGACTGGAGCAGAAAATGGAGTCAACTGGATTTAAGGTTGGAAACGGGAGAGAAGTCAAGAGGGACAGATTTGCCCATCTCAAAGGCGAGGGCCTCATTGTGTTGTTGGGCCATACATAGGAGAAGTGAGATCTAGTTAAGAGTTTTACAGATGTGGTCCTAACAGACGTACCCCATCCAAGTCTGCAGCAAAGACCTCGCCTGCATTCGGGAGGATGTAACTAAACACACACACACACTGATTTATAAGTGATTTTTCTTGTGCTTAAGCACAAAAAATGTAAGGTTTTGCATGTGAGTCCAGCCAGGAGCTCACCTGGCTTGGCACCTTGTCTTTTCATAGAGGCAAATCACCGTATTTTTCGCTCCATAGGGCGCACCGGACCATAGGGCGCACCTCATTTTTAGAGGAGGAAACAAGAAAAAATATTTTTCTGGTTTTCCTCCTCTAAAAGCCCTGTTTTTTTGAGGATCAGCTAAAGTTTTGCAGCTTTTTTTGCAAAGGGAAAAGCCCTGTTTTTTTGAGGATCAGCTAAAAGTTTTGCAGCTTTTTTTGCAAAGGGAAAAGCCCTGGTTTTTTTGAGGATCAGCTAAAAGTTTTGCAGCTTTTTTTGCAAAGGGAAAAACCCTGTTTTTTTGAGGATCAGCTAAAGTTTTGCAGCTTTTTTTGCAAAGGGGAAAAGCAAAGCTCCTTTTGCAAAGGGGGAAAAGCAAAGAGGAAAAGCCCCATTTTTATGGGGTTCAACTCACATTTCTGCAGCTTCTAAAGGAAAGGGAGCCTTTTCTACAGTTTCCAGACAGATAATCTAATCAGCCAGTCACATGTCGCTGGGGAAACAAACAACCTCCCTCTGCAGCACATTCAACAATGGAGGGGGGGCTGAAAGGGAGCCGGGACTCTTATCTCTCTCCCATCTCTTGCTGATCAGCTGCTGAGCGGGGTCCTTTCAACACCCCCTTTTCTCTTTGTAAAATAAAAAGCATGATCCTCTTTTGGCCCCTGGGCAATTCAGCTCCAGGGACCACCATTCGCTCCATAAGACACACAGATATTTCCCCTTACTTTTTAGGAGGAAAAAAGTGCGTCTTATGGAACGAAAAATACAGTAAATGTTTTCTGGAAGTTCACAAGTTGCCCATTCATTCCTTGTTAATTGGTCCTGGCATCCAGTAGTCAGGAGATGACTTCTTGCTTTTTTACGCTAGGATGACTAGCAGCCAGCTATAGGGGACTTTACGAATTCAGCAAAGCAATTACAAAACTGTTTCTGATAATGACAACTCAATGGTTCAGAAAAGGGGGTGGGTCACCCCCTGCTCTCACCTCTAGAAAACTGCTTTTGCAAGATTTTTTAGAGTTTCAAAAACCTGCAAAGTTTGTTTGAGCAGAGTCAGCAGTGGGACAAAAGTAGTGTGCATCCCAGAAAACAAAGCCTCTCTCAAACCATTTCCGTCTCATCTCCACCTTGGAGGCAACTTGACATGCCGTGTAACAAACTGGATGATCATTCTTCATTGATCAGAACATACGTAAATCCAAATGGTTCACTTCTCTTGTTGTCTTTAACAGCATTCAGGGGCTAACAGTTATTCTTGGCATCCAAACAGCTTAAGGGTGCAAAACTATATTGCTCACATCTGTGTGGAAGCGCCATGAGGCATAGGGACACTTACATCCGAGGAAACATGTATAGGATTGTGCTGCAATCTTGTGCGCGCTTGCTTGGGTGTAAGTCCCATTGTGCACTGTAGGATTTGCTTCTGAGTAAGTCTGTGTACAAGGTTGGGATCCACAATGAAAGGTGCGAATCTGAAAATACAAGCCAGGTCTTCCATGTTGAGACATAGCTATTCCTTCAACAAATGTATTATTCCTCCAACAAATGTGTTGCAATGCAATGCAATGCAATGCAATGCAATGCAATGCAATGCAATGCAATGCAATGCAATGCAATGCAATAATACCTTTATTGGCATTACAAATTAAAACATTTCAAAACACTAGGATAAATTTAAAAATAAATGTAGGCCTATTATTTCACCTGGAAACCTGATAATACAAACAAACAAACAAATCATTCAGTCAGTCAGCCAGTCAGTCAGTCAGTCAATCAATCTCCAAACAGATTCCTTGAGAGGCTGAGTTTAAAATCTGATGGTAAAAAAAAGTATCCTGCCAAAATAATACGGTCATGTAGAACAACTTGGAATTGCTGAGATCCTCACGATACCGCAGTGGTTCTTGTTGGGCTTTCAAGCACGTTTGATGGGTTTCTCTCCCTGCGTCCCACAGAGAATAATTGGGGAGAGCCTTGTGACACTCTTAGAATGTTGTGACCTCCTTTGAACTCGCAGCGCAGAGGAGGATGAAAATCCATATCTATTTATAGATAACAAAAGCTCCGGCAGTCATGCTAATATCCCAGAGGGATCATGAACATCTGAAGGCCGTTGAGTAATGGAAGAGGAAGGCCTTCATTCATTCATTAACAGTTGTAAAATGGTTATGAGGCTTGAGAAGGGGACCCGGATCCTAAGTGTGCTTTCATTTAATTTATTTTACCTTGTTTGAGCCCTGCCCTATTGTATCCCGAGGGTGCAAGGTCAGTAACAATACTCAAGCCGGATCAGGCCCATAAGATGGGTGTATTTTTATTTATTATTTTATTATTATTTATAAATCAATTGGATTTCTATAATCCGTCCTTCATCATACAATCTCAGGGTGGCTCACAGAATGGGGTGTAGTTGGAGGAGGCTGGCGTAAGGGCACCGTGTTGTGCATTTGCGTGCAGGTGAGCGCCACCAAATCAAAGGCAAGGTAATTGGTGTTAGCTTGCCTTCAATAGAGACAATTTATGCTACCCGAGTTAGGAAGAGAGCAGAGAGAATTGTAGCAGATCCTTTACATCCCGGTCATCATCTGCTTGATTTACTTCCATCTGGACGTCGCTACAGGACTTCATATACAAAATCGGCCAGGCACAAGAATAGTTTTTTCCCTTGTGCCATTAAATTGTTAAATTCGTAGTTGTATAGCTGAAGGGGAGGTAAATTATGGGTGGGGTTTCTTTGCTTCTTTGTATTGTGAGAGGAACAGTGTCTGTATGTTTACATTGCAATGTAGCCGAAACAAATCCCAAGTATGTTGGAAAATGTACTTGGCCAATAATAAATTATTCCTATTCCTATTCCTGTAGCGCAGGGATAGCCGACGTGTGGCCCTCCGGATGTTGCTGGATTATGACTCCCATCAGCCCCAGCCAGCGTGGTGGTGATGGGAGTTGTAGTACGGCAACACCTAGAGGGCACCGTGTTGTGCATTTGCGCGTGCAGGTGAGCGCCACCAAATCAAAGCATCTCCGTTCCTTCCCTTCGTGTGCGTTTCACTCAACCGCGTCTTTCCAATCGTAAAAAGTGGTTTGGACGAATAAGAAGGGCTTCCTGACAGAAAGCAGGCAGCGCAGCGGGGAAAAGAAAAACCCAGGCAGATGGGAAGTGTCCGTTAAGACAAAGAGGCTGGGCTGGCTGCTCTGCAGCCCAGGCTTATCTTACGCATCTCCCCCAGCCGGGTGTCATTTATCACTGTCTACTCTTTATGCGCTTTCCACCAGGTTCCCGCTCACGTGACCGTGCCCTGTCCAAGTCGATTGGGAATTTCAAACCTTGAGAAGCTCCTTTGGCTCTTCCAAGCCGGAGCTGCCCGCTCCCCTCCATCTCCAACCCCAGAGGCAGCATAATCATCCCTTCCGGCCTTGTCGCATGTTAACTCCTTTTGGTAATTTTGCCATCAGAGGCAGGCAGCCTTGTTCCATATAATTAAAACCAGAAATGCAGCAAATGAAATTTCAGGTTATTTATTACCGATGAAACCTGAAATGCTGCTCCGGAGTTATTTTTAAAACGTTCAGTTCCAGAAATAGAAGCGTTGGCTACTTGGTTTACCTCAGCGGTGGGGGGGGGGGGAAATGTTTCGCAAAATGAAAGGGAAACAAAAAGAAATGTTCCAACATCGCTAAGAGTGGTGTGGGTTTTGTTTCTTTAATGGGATAAAGAAAAATAATGGGGTATCGTAATAATGGCAAATTCATGGGAATGACCACCAGGTAAGTTCTTCAAATGTTGGGCTTTATTGGTTAAGTTTCGGAACAATTAAGTACCAAGACGCAATACGGCCCTGTAACGTTTTTGCTTTTCTGTCGTTCTAAAATGTGGCGCACAGGAACCTTTCTAATATATTGTACCGGACAATGGTTTTAATGTAAGATGGTGACAAGCAGAGCTGCAATGTTTGGGTAGTGGAAAAATAAAATAAAAAAAACTGCTCCCCTGGAACACATGAAGATTTATGGAAGGCTGCTTCTATTTAAATGCTTTTAGCGCTGGAGTAATGTTCTGATTTTCTTTACTTCAAGGAGTGTGGCTCTCTTCCTTGGTTCTTGATGTACTTCCTTGTATCTCAGTTTTAATGGGAAAACAATGAGATGGAAACACTTGAGCGGCTAAAAAAGGTGTCGTGATTCTTAAAAAGGCAGTGGTGCTGGCGGTGGGGGGTTTTTAGTGGTTGTGTATGAACTGCCAAATCTAAAACCTTTTTGTATTTACACAGGGAAGGTGGGAGGGGGGGCACTTTCCCTTTTTTTAAAAAATTGGGAAATCTGTATGCCAGCTTAAGAGCTCACGTGTTTACCCCCTCCACCCACCAATCTGGGAGCGTTTGGGAAGCCTCGCTGACCCCATCCCAAACTGTTGTCTTCTCTGCTATGGGAATACCAACAGTGGGGAGGATGGACAGCCCCAGAGATTTGCACAGCTGCAACAAAGAGGCTTCCATGGGCAGACTTCCCAATCTGTGGGCGCCAGTTGACAGGCCGCTCTGTTTCTCTGCTTTTTCAGGTGACCAAGGTCCCCATATTTGAGTGTTCCCAGTACCCCGACTGCGAGTCCTGCTTGGCTCTGAGGGACCCCTATTGTGGCTGGTGTGTCCTCCAAGGAAGGTAAGACCTGGTTTTAAAGTGCTTGCAGGTAAGATGCTTCCTGTGGCAGCAAGAGGGGAGGGCAATGGCTGATTTAGCTGCTATTATTATTATTATTATTATTATTATTATTATTATTATTACCATTTTCTTTAACAGGACTCAGGGCAGCTTACAGATAAAAATAAGAACTGCTGAAAACATAGGAGGGGGTCATTAAAAAACAAACATGGATAGAATTAAAGCTATAGATGTATTTAATCCCAGGGTTGTGGGTTCAAGCCTCACATCGGGTTAACACCTCTGCATTGCGGGGGGTTGGGCTAGATGACCCTTGTGGACCCTTCCAACTCAACGATTCGATGATAAAATCGATGAAAACTTTGCAAGTACAGTGGTACCTTGGTTTACAAACTTAATCCGTTCCAAAAGTCCGTTCTTAAACCAAAGCGTTCTTAAACCAAGGCGTGCTTTCCCATAGCAGTGGGGGACTCAATTTACAAATGGAACACACTCAACAGGAAGCGAAACATGTTCTTATTCCAAGGCAAAGTTCACAAACCGAAACACCTACTTCCGGGCTTGCAGCGTTCTTAATCCAAGTTGTTGCTAAACTAAACTGTTCTTAAACCAAGGTACCACTGTAATCGCAATAAAAACAGCATGGCACCAGCCCTTTCATTAAAAGCAGTCTGTTCCCAAAAGCCTGTTTCCCCCTGCAAAGCATGTGTTCTCCACTCTTCCTACTGCTTTGCCTTTAAATTGTCCTAGTACTGGTGTGTGTGTGTGTGTGAACGGAATCCGTTCCAGAAGTCGGTTCAACTTATGAAAACGTTCGAAAACCAAGGCACGGCTTCCGATTGGCTGCAGGAGCTTCTTGCACTCAATCGGAAGCCACTTTGGAAGTTTGGCTTCCAAAAAACACTCACTTCCGGGTTTGTGGTGGTCGGGAGCCAATACATTCGAGTCAAAGGCGTTCCAGAACCAAGATGTTACTGTGTACACACACACACACACACACACACACACGTATGTACATATGTATATTAACAGCTCTTTCATGTTGTGCAATAGCACAATTGCAATAATTTTGTTAGAAAATCTATTTTATTAAGAGTCTTCAACATACAATATAGTACAATACAATACAAGCCAACAGTATTTTTTTTTAATGTAACAATAGCAAATGGCTGTCCATTTTTTAATGTAACAATAGCAAATGGCTGTCCCAAGGCAGGACAGCACATGTGATTCCTATTCTGCTCTAGCCTCGGCCTCATTGAAACATCGTGCTATACTCGGGCCCTGCTGATGGGTTTCACACAGGCATCTATTTGGTCCCCGTGAGAACAGGATACTGGACTAGATGGGTCACTGGCCTGACCCAGCCGGGTTCATCTGATAGAACCAGGTGAGCCTTTGGCTTGACCCAACTGGGCTCTCTTACGTTCTTAATTCGAAACGGATCACTCCATCAAGAGTTGCTCACGGTCACTGAAAGAAGACTGCAACTTGCACAAATTCCAGGGAGAGACAAGCTCGTTTGGGGAGTTAAATGTTTCCTTGTTTGCTTCAAACTGGCTAAACTCGCCTCCGAAACCCTTTTTTTTTTTTTTTTTTTACTTTTTGGGCGAAGGAGAGAGGAGTTGTTTTGGCTTGCCCCAGGGGTTAAAAAGGAGGCGGGGAGCACAATGACTTCTTCTGCAGGGAAGGAAGGGAATTGTTTCCTGTCCCCCGGAGGAGGATCACAGCAGAAGCAGCCGTCCTAGGGAGTGCAGGCTGATGCTGATCGGCTCGGATTTCTGCCAGCTGGTGGCTGAGGCTGGGCCAACTGGCCAGGGGGCAGAGAGGGCGCTGGAGGAGCAGAGATTGACACTTGGGATTGAACGAGATTTATTTATTATTATTATTTCTAAACACGTTCTAGTTGGGTGGATTATACCTTTCCGAGACACAGGGCTGCATTTTGCCCGCTAACTTGGACAGAATATTGCAAGAATGTCCACGCAAAGGGTGCAATCGCCCCCACAGAGCAGTCACTGGAATTAGGTGTGCAGTTTATGGCGAAGGAACAACAAATGAATTGTGTTGTGAGCGGTCAGTGTGCAAACACCTTAGGCCAGGGATGGGGAACCTGTGGCCCTCAAGATGTTGTTGGCCTACAGTTCCCATCAGCCCTGGCCACTGGACATGGTTGCTGGGGCTGATGGGAGTTGGAGTCAAACAACATCTGGAGAGCCACAGATACCCCATGCAGGCTGTACTCGGAGGAGATTGGTGAGCTACCGGCCAATTGGGGTGGGAGATACCGGTAACTGTTCTGCGTGACTTGTTTTGGGACAGAAGAGCTTAGTGGGAGTGGTGACAGTTGCAAGGTTTTAAAATTGTTGTTTCTCACAGCGCGCACACATAGGGTGCCACAGTTGAGGCCACCATCCATTTTGCCAGCAGTGCTTGTGGAATGACTCTGTGTGCCATGAAATAACAGGGCATTGACAGAACCCCAGTTAAAGCAAGCCAGCAACAAACCATGGCATCACACCATGATTTGTTATCAGGAGCCAAGCTACAGCTTTTTTTGTTTTTAAAGAACAGTTTAATTCATTATATTATTATTATTATTATTATTATTATTATTATTATTATTAATTTCCCCAGCCACTCTGGGAGGCTTCCAACAAAAGATTAAAATACAATAAATAAATGAAATGAAATGAAATGAAAATGAAAAGATCAGTTATATAATTATAACATATACTGTTCGACTTCCGAAACGTTTGAAAACCAAAGCACGGCTTCCGATTGGCCGCAGGAGCTTCCTGCACTCAAGCGGAAGCCGTGTCGGATGTTCGGCTTCCAAAAAACGTTCAAAAACCGGAACACTTACTTTCGGCGTTCAGGAGCCAAAACGTACGAGTACCAAGGCGTTCAAGAACCAAGATACGAGTGTATGCTTATCTAATGTTTAAGTAATATTATCCCCCCCCCCCCAAAAGGAACCAAACCACAGCTAGTCTGCTACACTGGGCTCAGACGTTCAACCAAGCTACGCCTAGGCCAAGCAAACCATGGCTTAGCATTATGTGGACGTCATTTGGATCATCCTCAGCAAATTCATCACAGCTGTGTGCTTTCTGGGCAGGGAGAACCTGGCCTGACATTCTGGACGCATCCACTTTTGTGCCAGATAATCTTCTCTGTTTGCTTATGGACGAGCACTTGAGAGCCAGTTTGGTGTAGTGGTTAAGAGCGGTAGACTCGTAATCTGGTGAACCGGGTTCGCGTCTCCGCTCCTCCACATGCAGCTGCTGGGTGACCTTGGGCTAGTCACACTTCTTTGAAGTCTCTCAGCCCCACTCACCTCACAGAGTGTTTGTTGTGGGGGAGGAAGGGAAAGGAGAATGTTAGCCGCTTTGAGACTCCTTCGGGTAGTGAAAAGCGGGATATCAAATCTAAACTCCTCTACTGGAGAGGAAAAAAGTTCCTCTCCCTTTTAGGGCAATCTAAGGTCTCCGTTCTGTTTTCCTGTATACGTATCTCTGCAGGTGCAGCCGTCGTTCTGAGTGCTCCAGGTTTAAAGTGAGTGAGCAGTGGCTGTGGGGCTTTGAGTCCACCCAGCAATGTCTCTCCGTCCAGTCCCTGAGCCCGGCCAACATCAGCAGAGAAGAACAGAAAAACGTGAGCTGTGACGATGAGTAAAATGTCCCTCTCCGCCCCAGCCCCGCTGTGAAGTCATTTGTGAAGGGCGGGGGTATTTGGGAAGTTGTTTGTGCTTTTCACTGCCTCCACATGTGCAATTATGTACCGGTTCTCTGGGAATCTGGGAGCCTATGTGGCTTATGGACCATAGCATCTCGTGTACAAGGAGCGGGTTCATCTTGTGCATTTATGAGGTTTCCCAAGCAAGTGCAGAATCTGGCACCTGGGAGAACATTGCATTCCTTTTATTTTGTATTAAACAAAGCACAGTCAAACCCCCGTTTACGTAACCCTCTGGTTACATAAACTTCGGGATGCGCGCGCGGCAAACCCGGAAGTATTTTACCGGGTCTCGTCGCATGCGCAGAAGCAGTACTCAGGTTGCTGAAACCTCGGGATCCGACCGGACCTCTGGAACGGATCCCATCCCCAACTGGAGGTACCACTGTATATCGTCCTCACAGTTCTAGAAAACGCGCCTTGGAAACAAAGCCTTTGGTGTTTGCATTCTCCTTAACGGCGTGATACTTTTAAGTTTGCATATGTTGAGGATGATTTTTTTAAAAAAACCTACAGATAAAAAGAGTTAGTAGAAAGATGTTGCGAGCTCTCAAGAATCGGTACTTAATGTGTTCTACTCACCTACTTTTTCATGCCCTTGTTCTTTCCATCATGCACACACACACACCCCGCAATTCTCCTCCAGTTTCAGAAGGTGAGATAATGCTAATTAGAGGAGAATCATCCTTAGGACGGGCAAGGTATTGATCTGTCCGTTCTCTTGATTGGCAGGTATTCCTCACTCTTTCGGATTTGCCGGCCCTGCGGGATGGAGAGTCCTACACGTGTTTCTTTGAAGAGTATGAGAGCCCGGCAGTGCCAATGGGGTCAGGCATCATGTGTCTTTCACCAGATCCCAGCCATGCGCCAGTTTTGAAAGCAGGGACGGGTGAGTGCCAGGATAGATAGATGATAGATAGATAGATAAGCCACAGTGTGTGCATGGTGTGAGTCTTTCACGAAGGGCAAGTGCGCCATTTCTCAGGTTCTGAAGCTGCCTGGAGTTGTGTATTGAATTTATATTCCTCCCCCAAGGAGTCCAGGGTGACACACAGATGCACCATTTAAAGCAAAGGCATAGCGGACATTCTAAAACAGATTAAAACATTTGATTAAACACGGCATTTTTATAGGGGGAGTCATTTGTGAAGCGGTCCGAACCTTGGTGCTCTTATCAGTTTGTTGCTTTTTAAAATGTCTTTTTCCCATCTGGCCACTTGTTGCTTCGTTAGTTTTTTCCCACTTTCTTTTCCCTTCATCCACGCCGGGAGAGAGACTGCTTTTCTCTTCCCAGCCGTCTTTCCCTCTCCGTTGACCCCAGTCGCTGATCCCCTGCCAAGATCCCATGTGATCCCTGCCAAAAAATCTCATGAGCCTTGACCCCCCCTCCTCCTCTGCCAATGCACTATTTTGCGACAGGAGTGCCTGTCCTAGCCTGAGTCATGAATAAACACCCCCTGCGTCAGAAGATACTGAGAGACATTTGTTTCTGCAATCTCATGAATCACGCGTCCTTATTTTAGTAAGACGTGCAGGTTTTTTTCTTACGTAAAAAAAAAAACAGATCTGAAGAAAACTGCAAAATTTATTCTTCAAGTGTTGGGTTTGCAGAATGCGGCTTTCTTGCTTAAAACGAAAACCGAAATAGTTATCAGCTAGAATCTTGGACTATGTTCCATTAGAGCAGGTACACATTTCTCTCTCTTTTCTCATCGTCTGAATAGGACGCTGTTTGCTGCCCAACTGTGTTTTGAGGGATGCCTTTTTTATTTCCGTTTCCAGACCACGTAACCATTCAGCTGATGGTGCGCTTCAACGACGTCTTCATTACCTCAACGCCTTTCTCCTTCTACGACTGCAGGGCGGTGGCTCTTCTGAGGAAATCGGCACCGTGAGTCCCGCCCGTTTCCACATTATCGCAGCAGGCATCAGATTTGATGGGGCCTACTCAACCTTGTTCTTGTGTCGTCGTTTTCAGGTGCCAGGGATGCGTGAGCAGCCACTGGGGATGCAATTGGTGCGTCCACCAGCACCTCTGTACACATAAAGATGCCTGTGAAAAAGGAACCGTTATCTACAATGAGAGGGTGTGTGTCTTTCGTAGCTCTCGCCTGCTGATTGGTCTGCTGCTAGTTCCTGTCAGATGACGTCCCAGTAGCCAGAGGGCGGCCATTTTGAAGCCCTAGTATTCAGGGCACCAAGAGAGTGGGCCTCTAGAACTTTCCGTGCTCTAGAGAACATGCTGGGCAAACCTGTGGTGCTCTAGATGTTGCTGAACTACGACTTCCATTGTCCCTGGACATTGACTGTGCTGGCTGGGGCTGATGGGAGTTGTAGTTCAGCAGCATCCAGAGGTTCCTCACATCTGCTCTATAAAGTATGTGGGTGGCACCAACAGAAGGTGCCCATCTAGGATGAAGGTAGCTAACCCAGGACCATGAAAATGAGTAACCCTAGTCCCCTTTATTTATTTATTCCCTGTAGAAAAGGGGGCGGGAAACCTGCCCTGTATAGGGAAGCTGCTTCTTATTATTATTTCTTTTTTATTTTGACAAAGTAATAATGATAAACAAACAAAAATAAAAATGTGCACCTCCACCCCCGAGACAATTCCGTTTTAACTATCCAACCTCCCAAAATTTCAGCACCTCTTGCGATGGTTTGACCCCTTTCCGTTTTAACAGTACAAATTCTGCAAACACCTTCCATATCTCTTCAAAATCATTTCTCCGGTATATTTCCCGCGTCTCACCTTAATGGCACATGTTCATTTATCCTTAATAGCTGTATCCCACACCGCTTTATATCATTCTTCTATTTTATATTCACCTTGCCCCTTCCACTTCCTAGCTATAATAACTCGTGCAGCTGTCAATAAATTTGTGAGCAAGTCCTTCATAGCCTGCGAATATAGGAAAGCTTCTAATGTTTTATGGTGTTTTTTGTGTTTTGCTGGAAGCCGCCAGATTGGCTGGGGCAACCCAGTCAGATGGGTGGCTAATAATAATAATAATAATAATCTCTAACCATTAGTCAAGATGGCTGGGGCTGATGGGAGTTCAGCTACACTTGAGGAGCCACAAGTTCCTTGTGCCAACTACATATCCTTTCCCTCAGCTCCCCGTTTTGAATTCCTCCGAAAGCAGGGCAATCTGCCAGAGATTGGGCTTTGGGAGGAAAAGGTGAGTGTCTGCAGCAGGGGAAGCAGCACTTTGTGAAAATTCAGCCTGTTGCATTAGCTATTGGTAGCAGACCTGCTCTGAATTTAATCAGATGTGTCCTGACCCACAGAAGCTTAAGCCACGATATATTTGCTAAATCTGCAGTGAGCCTCTTAGAACGGTAGAGTTGGAAGGGACCACGAGGATCATCTGGTTGAAGCCCCCTGCAACGCAGGAATCTTTTCCCCCAACATGGGTCTCGAACCCACGACCCTGAGGTTAAGAGTCTCATGCTCTACTGACTGAGCTACAGGAGACTGTCCTTCTGGAAGCTCTTGCGTGATGGAGAAACCAGAGGAGCTTTGCAGCATAGGGATAACAAATAGACAGATATGCAGTGGAAGAAGGACTGGGCTGTAGTGCGGTGGTGGAGCATGTGTTTTCGTGTACAGAAGGCCCTAGTTCAATTTCCAGCAATTATAGAGAGCCCTGTCTGACACTCCCGGGGAGCCTCTGCCAGCCAGTGTAGGTAGAACTATGGTCCGACTCACCATAAGAGGCCTTCACTCAGACCAGGAAACTTGTGAGGCCTGTTGAGGAAAAGTTGGAAGGGATGCCTGCTCGGCGAGGAGCCACTTTGTTCTCTTCTCGCCCACAAAAGTCCAAAAACGGTTTCCTCCTGTTGTTGTCTTCCTCTGTCCCTGACTGGCTGCCTCTTCTCTCCCCCTTTCTGCCCCTCCAGGCTCAAATACCAGCCTTTACCCCATGGCCTTCTGCAGCCACCCCAGACGCCGCAGTGTCCCCCTCATCTCCTCCGACCACAGCCACCGAACCCGCCGTTCTCCCGGCCACTCCTGCGGCCACCTCCGCTCCCAGTCCCACCACCATACCTGCCGTCCCCCTCACCACCCCACCAGCAACTCCTGCCACGACCCCTCTGCCACCGGAAACCCCCAGCCCCACGCATGCGCCGGCCCCGACCACGGATGACCTCACTTCGCTGGGGACAGACGCTCTGACGCTGCCTCCGACCGAAGTGCCTGCTACCGCCAGCCCTACCTCCGAGGCCATCTCCAGTGCCCAGCCGGAGACTGAAGGCCCCATGACGCACTCTACCTCTGAGCCGGTCCTTGGCCCCGAAGACTGGTCCACGTCCCCTCCTGCCACTGTGGCTGACAGCACCCTGTGGCCTCATGTGGAGGCCCAGACGCCTTCCCCGGATGCCGAAAACTCGACGGTTCCATCGCCTGCCCCTGAGGCCCACACCTCTCCTGTCCCAACTTCGCTTGCCCCCAACCAGACAGGAAGCGCCCCCAACTCTTCAGCTGACTTGCTTCCGGAAGATCTGGAGACGGAGCTCGCGACTTCTGAGGCACCCCCTGCTACGGGCTTTCCCGACTGGCCTCCAGGGGACAGCTCTGAGCTTGAGGACAGTGCGGAATGGATGGATTCTCTGCCGCCTGAAAACGACACGTCCTCCTTCTCTGCCTCCATCCTCCTCTCGGGCGACGGGGACTCCTCGGAGAGCGACGTCTCTGATACCCCCAGAATCCTCAACCCGGGCCTGGACTACCAGTACGACGCGCCTGGGTTTCTCGACTTGGTGAGTCTCGAGAACCTCAGGTATGAGGACTAGAAACTTGAGAACTGGAACTTTGCAAGGCAGGGAGCAACTTTTTGTTGTTGTTGAGGGATGTGTTCCCCTGGGTGTCATCTGCCATGGGCCCCATGCACAATGGTGAGCAGGCATGGTTGGAGACAAAACATGAAATTAGGCCAAGGGCTGCACATGGCCTTAGGGCCGCAGGTTGCTCAACCCTGCCTTAAGGTATGCTGTGTTCAAACTATTTTTATTGCGGCCTTCACCAGCCTGTGGCCCTCCCCTGTTGGCTGATGGGAGTTGTAGTCCAAAGCACTTGTAGGACCCTATGTTGGTGAAGGGTTATTTAAGGCCCGACAGACACAACTGCAATACACAGTTCCAATCTGCCATGGAAACATATTTTAATGGTTCCCTAATCCACGGCCTTTGCAGCATGTTTTAAAGAGTCGGCCCCCTGATTCATAGAATCATGGAACTGTAGAGTTGGAAGAGACCCAGAGGGTCATCTCGTCCAAGCCCCTTCAATTTTCCAACGATGCCATAACATTTCTGATCCGCTGCCTTTCTTTTTCGGGCCGGAGGTTTTTTTTTGGAGTAGCAGCAACAAAGCTGTGTGGGCAAATCTCTTCCTTTCTACTTTCTGCCTTGCTTGCGTGCTTTCAGAACGAGGAGCTGAGCCAGGGACCGGAAGCCTGTCCCTGTGTGCGGGGCATTCAGGGGTCCTCGCTGATGCCCGTCAATGTGCAGAGGAAGATCACGCTGATAGGGAGCAACTTCCACCTCTACCAGGTAAGCCTAGAGGCTGAGCTCAGGCACTCTGGGCGGGAGGCGGTGCAAAACTCTGCTTTATGAAGATGCTTAGCAAAAGCTTCCAAAGGGAAGGATTGCTGTTGCGTTAACTATTTGTGCTTTTTTCTTGTGTTTTTATCCCATGAACTGCCCTGAGATCTTTTGATGAAGGGTGGTATATAAATCCAATTATTATTAATATTATTATTAATATTATTATTATGCTACCCTCTACCCACAGGTATAATAATGCTATATTATTAATAGGAATATTAATAATAGGAAACAACCATATCACAACATCCGGGATAAGAATAGGAAGCTGTGTTTCACCAAGTCTGACCATAGCTGTCAACTTTTCCCTTTTCTTGCGAGGAATCCTATTCGGAATAAGGGAATTTCCCTTTTTAAAAAAGGGAAAAGTTGACAGCTATGAGTCTGACTGTTGGCCCAAATAGCTCAGTATTGCCAACACTGACTGGCAGCAGCTCTCTATGGTTTCTGGCAGCGGATACTCCCAGGCTTACCTGGAGATGCCAGGAATTGAACTCGGGACCTTCTGTGTGCAAAATAATAATAATAATAATAATAATAATAATGTTTTTTATTTGTACACACACACACACACACACACCGCCCTATACTCGGGGGTATGTTCTCTGCCACTGATCTGTCCTTAAGAGCTGATCCAATGCTGGCACTGATTTTTAACCCTTGGGTCCAAGGTAGAGACGCAATGGCGGCAAATCTCTCTTGTTAAATGCAACTGTAAGCTGCCTGGAGGGATATTTGATACATTCCGTCATCTAGAGAGACATGGCCCTGCCTGCTTTTGGCTTTGGCCTCACCCACTCCTGGCATGCAGACCCCTCCCCCAACAAATTATGTTCAGCAGTAATAAAGGGAGCCCACCTGTGCCCTGAGCACCTGTGTGGATGAGCGGGAACAGCCCATCCCATTATAAAATATGCTAGAAGCGGGCTGAGGAGTTCGTGATCTGCAAATGACTCTCTCCCAGAAGCTGCTTGCTCTGCCACATGACCGAGAATAGGGACACTATTGTTGTTTAGTCGTTTAGTCGTGTCCGACATTTTGTGACCCCCATGGACCAGAGCACGCCAGGCACTCCTGTCTTCCACTGCCTCCCGCAGTTTGGTCAGACTCATGTTGGTAGCTTCGAGAACACTGTCCAGCCACCTCGTCCTCTGTCGATAGGGACACTAACATGGGGAAACAAAATAAAAAATAAAAAATCCTTCCAGTAGCACCTTAGAGACCAACTAAGTTTGTTCTTGGTATGAGCTTTCGTGTGCATGCACACTTCTTCAGATACCATGCACACGAAAGCTCATACCAAGAACAAACTTAGTTGGTCTCTAAGGTGCTACTGGAAGGAATTTTTTTTATTTTTTATTTTGTTTTGACTATGGCAGACCAACACGGCTACCTACCTGTAACTAATATGGGGAATTAGCCATAGATGATGCAAGTGAACAGGGGACATCCACAGTGTTGTATGGAGCTTAGCACCGCAGTGAAAGTTTGTAGGATTCAGCCCCTGTGCTTCTTCCGTCTTTTAAAAGGATAATCTGTGGGAATATGAATGTGTGTTGGTCCTGGAAGGGAAGACCTTGAGCGTGGAGGCGTATATTGAACAGGACGAAAACAATCCATCCCTTTCCTACATCACATGCCAGCTGCACCAGGTAAGGCCTTCACGGAAGACGAGCCTGTGCTCGAGTTTCCGCGAGTGCTGACTTCAGAATCTTCATAAAGGGGAGTAGTTATCACCTTGCGCACAAAAACCCCCAAGAATAAACCCCAAATACCTGCGCCTGCCCTCCTCAGAAGGAGGATGGGGAATCCCCAACATAGAACTATACTACAATAGAACTATACTACATCGCCACATAATCCCATACATTCTAGAAAACGAGATGAAGCAATGTGTACGCCTAGAAATATATTTTAAAACTGTCCAGTAGCACCTTGTTGTTGTTCAGTCGTTCAGTCGTGTCCGACTCTCCGTGACCCCATGGACCAGAGCATGCCAGGCACCCCTATCCTTCACTGCCTCTCGCAGTTTGGCCAAACTCATGTTCCAGTAGCACCTTAGAGACCAACTAAGTTTGTTCTTGGTATGAGCTTTCGTGTGCATGCACACTTCTTCAGATACCATGCACACGAAAGCTCATACCAAGAACGAACTTAGTTGGTCTATAAGGTGCTACTGGACAATTTTTTTTATTTTTTAAAAATATATTTCTACTGCGTCAGACCAACATGGCTACCTACCTGAACCTGTACACCTAGAGAGAGACATAATCGAAAATACCCCCACCACAGCATAGCCATTCCTCCAAAACAAACTAAGGAAAATCCCCACAACACTTAACAGGTTCACACAGACCAGGTTTAAAGTATGGAAAGAAGAAGTAGGCAAACTGTTCCCAACCCCATCCCCACTAACCCCCTTGGCTCACCACCCACTATTCCACCACGCAGCACAAGACTTCCAGATAAAAACCTGGCAAGCCAAAGGCTTATATTGCCTAGCGGACTTCTGCAAAAAGTAACAAGCCCACATCGACACAAGAAATACAGGACAAACTAGGGGACACCCAAATACCCTGGCTAACACACCACCGACTACATGCTTTCTTAAGCAAACCAGTTGTAAAAGCGGCAGAGAAATAGAGGAGAAAATTGGGTTGCAAAATGAATAATTGAATAAATGAAAATTAAGAGGTAAGAAAGTTATATATGAAGACGATTCTGCTTAAAATAGGAGAAAAATGGAATCCAGGAAGGGAGGATCGAAGGAGGTCCCATCAAGATGTTAAGAAAATTAGATAAAAATAGTATGTTGTTGTTGTTGTTGTTGTTAGTGTCATGTTGTTTTGTTGTTGTTGTTGTGTTTGTTTTTGTTATATATTATAAAATGAATAAAATTATTTTTTAAAAAAAGTAGTAAAAGCGGCAGCAACTACAGGTGAAACTCGAAAAATTAGAATATCATGGAAAGGTTCATTTCTTTCAGTAATTCAACTTAAAAGGTGAATTCATGACATGCAAAGAGAGATATGTCAAGCCTTTATTTGTTATAATTGTGATGATTATGGCGTACAGCTGATGAGAACCCCAAATTAACAATTTCAACTTTGGGGTTTTCATCAGCTGTACGCCATAATCATCACAATTATAAGAAACAAAGGCTTGACATATCTCGCTTTGCATGTCATGAGTCTATCTCATATATTAAACTCCAGTAGCTAATGAAAACAATTGCTTACATAAATGGACTTTTCCAAGATATTTTTCAGTTTCACCTGTAGACCCTTGACCACTTTTGAAAACCTTCTCCTAAGTGCAAAGGGACACGACAAGGGGATGGTATCCATAATATACAAAATACTGCTCCAAAATCTTTCTCGACGTAATCAAAAAACAATGGGAGGATGACATAGGCTATGAAATGAACCCCACCCAATGGACTAGAATGTGGTCTAAACCCCCCTTTAAATCCATCTCATCGAAAAGAACAGAACCCACCCTGAAACTCACTCACAGATGGTACCTAACACCATGGAAACTGGTGCTGATAAGCCCAGGAGCCTCACCAAAATCCTGGAGAGGCTGCACCTCCACAGGTGCATACCTCCACATGTGGAGGGAATGTCCCCAAACCCATCTCTTCTGGACATCAGTCATACAAGAAATATGTAAAGTAGCTGAGCAAGTATTAGAAGTCACCCCAGAAATGGCCCTACTACTACTACTACTAATAATAATAATTTATTTGTACCCCGCCCATCTGGCTGGGTCTCCCCAGCCACTCTGGGTGGCTTCCACCAAACATTAAAATACATTTAAAATATCACAATTTAAAAACTTCCCTACTGAACCTCTTCCAAGATAACAATGCCCACTCACATTATAAAGAGTTCATAACCCACCTACTCTCAGCAGCCAGAAGCCTCAGGGCCCAAGAGTCATGAGACAAAGAAAACATGGAGGGATCCTGAGACCAAGCAAAATCAGGCACTGGTTCTTCAGAAAATGCCATTTATGTTTAGGGACTGGGTGGAATGACCAATGGAGGAAGGATTTCTGGAGAGAGGAGGAGCCAATTCTCAGCGGGTCCCAGCCAGGCCGATGGAGTGGCCCATCCTCTCTCCCTTTGATGCAGCTGGTTGGGATATTAAGAAGAAATCAGAAGATCAGTCTAAAGTCACATTTTTAGAAGCCCCAATCGAAACAGCAGTGGTAAAGCCAGCAGGAAAGCAATTTTTTAAAAGCCCACCCAGTAAGTCATCCTCCGAAGGCCTGTTGAAATGAAGTTTTTATTAAACCCACCCAAAAGCAGGAAGGGGGACCATCAGACCTCTTGCAAGGAGGAGGCTCTCCATAACTGTACGAGGTCTCCCTCTGCCTGCAAATGCCGCAGCGTCTGGAGGTCCAAGAAAAATAACATTCTCTTATTGAAACCTTCTGAAGGCAAACTTAAGATTTGCGCAGCTGAACTATTCCCCCCTTCCCTTATTTTACTAAGATGAAGGCAGTTGCATGGAGTTGGGCTACGGTGACTCCCCCAATTCTATGTAATACCGATTTATTTATTTGTTTGCCTTTGGTCTCTCTTTCAGTACAGCTACTCAGCCCCGCAGCTCGAGTTCAGTGCTGTGATTTTCGTGCAGCGGAAGAGGCGCCTGCGTGTGGACAGCGTCAATGATCTCCACGGTACAGTAAAAGGGGGCACGGGGAGAATCGTGGGGGTTCTGGAGCTGGTAAAAGGAGGAGACAGGGAATCACTGCAGCTTTAGTTCAGTCTTCCCCAACCTGGTGCCCTCCAGATGTTTCGAGCTGCAGCTGCAATCATCTCCACCTAGCACAGTAGCGGCCGATGGGAGTTGCACTCTAGTTGCAGATCCAGTTGCTTAGTGCTCTGCCGTCAGGCAAACGGGCGGCCGTCTAAGGCGACAGAAAGCACACACACACACACCCCAGCGGCAGCCCTATGTAGAAGCAGTGCCAGTATCTTATGTGATCCTGCCCAAAATTGGCACCGGTGCCAATGCCTCTTCTCCACCAGGGGCGGAGGTGGCAAGGAGCGTGGAGAAGCTGTGCCGGCAGTGATAGGTACAGCAGCGGGAGTGGCAGCCAGGACAAGGTGAAACGGGACATGTTCCCCCTGCCTTGCAATGCAGGAATTGCAGCCAAAGCATCCCTGGCAGGTGGCCACCCATCCTCTGCTTAAAAACCTCCAAGGAAGGAGAGCCCACCACCTCCCGAGGGAGCCCGTTCCACTGTCAAACAGCTTTCACTGCCAGAAGAGTCTTCCTGGTGTTTAGCCAGAATCTCTTGTAATTTGAATCCATTGGTTTGGGTCCTACCTTCTGGGGCGAGTAAAGAGGGAGGGAAGGAATGTGATACCCCCAAACCCGGGCCTCTTTTATGCCCCTTTGTCTGCATTGCCTAATTTCCGCATCCAGAGGGCTGTGCTAGCGGGGGCTCACCCGTGCCTCTCTCTCTCGTTCTCCGCAGTGACCCTGTACAATTGTTCTGTGGGGCACTTGGACTGCAGCCGCTGCCAGACCGCCGATGCCAAGTACAGCTGTGTGTGGTGCAGTGGGGAGCAGCCCAGCTGCCTGTTCCACGACTCCTGCAAAGAAGAGGTGGCGGACACATGCCCGGCTCCCCTGATTCATGCCGTGAGTAACAGCGCGGTGGGGCGGGAGCCAGGCGTCCGGCGGAGAAAACCGGCAGGGATCCAGGATGCTCCGAAATGGCCCGGCGAGGGTAGCCAAGGTTGCGATTGAAGTGGAGGCGGCCAGTGGCGGAGCTTCACGGGGGCGGGGATGGCGTGCGTTCTGGGGGTGGGACGCGCAGCACGGGGGGGGCAGCCCAGATGGAACCCTACTGGGATCGTGCTGCCTGGGGTGCCCCGCCCCCTACGCCCTGCCCTTCCTACGCCAGTGGGGGCAGCTACTTTCTATTTGGCAAATTTGATATGCAGGAATCCCTGCCCGTTTTCTGCAGCCTGGCATTTAGGAGCGTTAGGCGGGTGCCTCGTTTCAGCCAAACTCTGTCCCACCTAGGTGTTAGGGACTGGCTGGATGCAGAGGAGGGGTGGGAGCCACCAGCTGGGGAAACCCCAAGAGAGGAAGGCTCAGAGTCCGGGGAATGGTGGTGCGACGATGATGAGTGGCCAGGGGGAGAAGAGGGAGCAGACTGAGAGGAGGAGATGTCAGAAGCTGAAGGGGCGACAGGGTTTAGTGAGCAGGAAGAGGCTGTGGTAGAGAGCAGTTCAGGATCAGAGGCGGAAGCGGAGGCTGGGGAGGAGGAGGGCAGAGATGAGTCAGGCTGATGAAGAAGCCAGGGACTGTCCCTTTCCCGCTCTCCCCACCCCTGATCTTCCAGAACTCACAGAGGTATGAAGAGGGTGGAGCAGAGACCGAGAAGGCACCAGAGTCTCAGATTGCTTGGGAGGGACCTGGGGGAGGAGGCGACTTAAGAGATCTGTGGGAAGGCAAGGACCTTCTATCCTCGCAACTACCTCATCGGGGCATGACGTAGTGGGAAGAGCTGCTGGGCTCGCTAGGCCTCAGGTGTTTTGTTTCTTTGAATAAACCTCATTGACACCTTGCGAGTTATTGCTGACCTGCTTTATAGTTTCCTGGGAATAGTGACTTTTGTGATTCCAACCAATCGGGGATCATGTAGTGAATGAGACGACATCACAACGGCACTACATAGGGAGTCAGATTTGGGGGGGGGGCATCGCTCTCACTTAGGGCTAACAAAGCTAATTGTGCGTGCTGGTGATGCTTCCTTTCAGAGGGGTGACCCCAGCCAATCAGGGATCACATGCCGAATGGAATTTCATCACAATAGAAAAGTCAGATTTGGCTACCTGATTATGTCACAAGGGGCAAAGGATGCCAGGTTAGAATGGGGGGCAGCGTTGGCTGAATTAGCAAGCACTTTCCAGTCTTGCCTCATTGGTCACCAAAAGAATTGCTGCTTTAGGAAGCTGTGGAAAACATTCACAAAAGTTCACCTTCTTTTCAGCTCAGCCCAATGCACTGTTTTATGAAGGGCGGTGTTAACTCTTGGGTTCAGGAAGCTGAGTCCAGTGTACAAAGCACATGTGCAAAATATAATTTATGAAGAGCAGCCACATAAAGTATGCAAAATATAATTTATGAAGAGCAGCCACATAAAGTATTTTTATTTTTATTTTTGGGGGGCCTGCAGAATGAATGTGGGGCAGGATAAGAGACCTGCTCATGTGGATTTATCGTGAGATGCATCTCTGAGACCCTGCAATCGGGGAATGGTTTCCCCAGCTCCCTTGTGTGTTTGCAAGGGATTATAGCAGAAGTAACCTTGAAGAGAGGAATCAATACCATTTAAATTTTAAAAGAAGGGCAATCTTTGCAGAGGAAGTAGGTCTTGGAAGATGAACTTCGGCAGAGGCTTAATGAATAGAGGGCAGAGTGGAGGTGGAGGCTCCGGAGAGCAGCACAGAGACAAAACACGGAGAGCGTGGGAGAGGAAGATGAAAGGCAGAGAGGCGCCTGTGTTGGAGATAAGCTCATGCCGATAGCAAGAGATGAGAAGAGCAATCTAGGGCAGAGAAGTGGAGAATTTTAAGCATTAACGCTCGAGTCCTGAAAAGCTGGGGATAGAAATGTTAACACGTGAGCCTTCCTGTAGGCTGGTATCATTTCCCAAGGTCTTGTTACGCGCTTCCACCACCAAAAGAGGTTTAGTTAGTGGGAACACGGGGCAGGGCCTTTTTGTTTGGAATCTCCCTAGTTTTAAGATTCCCTTCCCTATGGAGGTTAATTGGTTTATTTTTTTTAACCTGGCACCCAAAACATCTGCATTCTCCCTGGCTTTTAATTTGACATGGGTGCTTTTCACTTCTGTCCTTCTCAGGTTTATCCCTTAACTGGACTGGTTGAAGGGGGTACCAGAATCACCATCACCGGCTCAAACCTTGGTCAGAAGCACCAAGACATTGCTGGGAGAGTCACCGTGGCCGGAATCCCCTGCGAGGTTGATGCTCTGGTGTATGAGATCTCTAGCAGGTAAGTGCCTTTCCCAGGGGCTCACAGGAGGGAGCTGATACTCGGCTCTCCATCATGACCTAGGCAGCAACAGGTGGAAATTTCCCTTCTCTCTCCCCCCTCTTAAAAAAAAAAAAAGATAGCAGCGCTTTTGGAAAGAAAATCCTCTCTCTTTCAGCCAGACCCTTCTAATTCCACTGTGTCAGGGAACTATCCTCGACTCAGCGCAGAGTGGTGCAAGGGCTCTCGGGATGTTACAGAGAGGCCCAGTCCCACCTTGCCAGCAGTACCTTCTCTAGCAGCAGGAGGAGTGGTGAGGCATCCAGTGAGGAGGGGGAAAGGAGCCGAGGATCTGGGGATGCACGAGAGACCCAGCACTCACACAGTTCAGCGGGCAATACAGGGGGTGCACAACTTCCGTCGCCCCAAAGGCGCCGTGGGGTGAAACGAAAAGATGGGAGGCGGGGTTTTCGTATCCCTAAGCTCTTTTGTTGGGGTCAGAACCGGAAGGGACCATTCCCGGATTCTGACACCGCTTGATACAGACATGAACTTTTTAGCTCTGCACTGTACATAGTTTGCACAATAAAATCCTTAAAGGAAGCCACAGAGTTCTAGCTGCTTACTCATGAGCAACTAACTGAGAACTTTACACACTGGGTTTGCATCGAATGGTAGCTTTGGCACAAGCGGCTTCTTCTGAGGATCAGTCCCAGAGAGGAAAGGCAGGTAGACAGGGGCAGGCTAAAAGACTGCAGGACAGGTGTTGGGTGGAAAGGAAACAGGAACTGACACGTTCAAGGAAGTATAAGATATATACCATCAAGAAACCCCAAACCCCACCTTTGGAAAAGCTTTGGTGCAGCCTTCTAATGCCTTCTGGCCAATAAGGGGGCAGAACTACCATATTACTCTCAGCACTCTTGGTTGGGTTGTTGTAAGTTGCTTCGGGTTGCCTTGGGCAAGATAAAATGACTAACAAATTCAATGATGATGATGATGATGATGATTAATAAGAGTAATAGTAGCGCTGCCTTGCGCCATGTTAATCAGGCAAGGTTGACACCCGATTATTCTGCGATTCACTCCCCGTTGATTTGCCTGCCTCCTAATCTCCTGTTCCTGAAGTTGCATTTCGGAGAAAGAAATCTGCAAAATAAATCTTAGCGGAGAAGCCTTGATAGTTACCGGTAGTTGACGCTGTTTGCTACTAAAGGGACAAAGGGGGAGGGGGGTTTAGCAGGGGTGCCCAAACTTATTTCAAAGAGGGCCAGATTTGATGAAGTGAACATGCGTGGGGGCCGACCAAAGTTGTTCAGCTTTTTTTAGGATTTCCCCCCAAAGTTGTTCACCTTTTTTTAGGATTGAAGTTGTTCAGCTTTTTTAGGATTTTAGTTGTTGAGCATTTTGCGATTTTACCCCAATAAATAAACTGCCGGGGTGCCGAATCAGGCTCCCCAAACAGACTTTGGACATGCCTGGTTTATAGGGTTGGCAGGTGCGTCTTATCAAACTTTAACAGTGTGGCATGGTTCTGGTCCGTTCTGATCTTGACGCAGCAGAGACACCAGCTCTGATCACACCCGTCTGCCATCGCAGAGTGCAGGGATTCTGTTCTGTGTTGACTCTGAGCCGTCTCCTAAGCTGGTGTCTGTCTGAGGGGCCCGAGAGGAAAGGGGTAAAGGAACTTGCCTGAAGTGGTTCCTCTAGACTGAAAGTGAGGTTGATGAAATGCGGTTCGTAGAATGACGGAACTGGTAGGTGCCCAGAGACAAGTTGCTGTGCATCAGGAATGCCACACCCCCACCCCCTAAATCCCCATAACCAAACACCAACCTTGTGCGATCCATACCACCGTCTGTTGGCGCTGCAGAAAAGTGCTTTGCACAGCTCACTCTCTCCCATGTGGCTCATGCCAAGCGGCCCAAGCCACGTGGGGCAGAGGAAGCGGGGGAAATCGTTTGGCATCGCGACTCTGTTCAGGCAGGTGACGTCTCCTCCTTGGCCAGGACGAGAGCTAAAAGTGCCCCCCCTCTCATTAACTCAGGTTTAGAGCAGCCCATGTGGTGCACCTTGGTGGGGGATTCTTCTCCATCCTCTCTTCTGCCCTTGTCCTGCAGTATCGTGTGCACCACGGGCGGAAGTGGCGTAGAGAGGTCTGGGCACGTGGTCGTGGAGGTTCCCGGAGGAGGACAGGGAGTCTCTGGACATGTGTTTACTTACCAGGTAAGGGGCCCCCGTCTCTGGACAGCAACTCCCAGGCTAAAACTGGCTGGTTGCAAGAACGCCCATGCCCTGCCAGATAAAAAGA
This sequence comes from Lacerta viridis, assembly GCA_900245905.1. Lineage (NCBI taxonomy): Eukaryota > Metazoa > Chordata > Lepidosauria > Squamata > Lacertidae > Lacerta > Lacerta viridis. The sequence goes on along the minus strand of OFHU01004558.1, from coordinate 521,153 downwards.
GGAAGTTCCTCCTCCCCATAATAGCGAAGGAGTATACCGTATTTTTTCGCCTACAAAACACCCTTATTTTGGGGGGGACTCGGATTTAAGAAAATGGGAGTGGGGAGATGTATCCGTGTATGAAGGTAAATGGTAAAGGGACCCCTGACCATTAGGTCCAGTCGTGTCCGACTCTGGGGTTGTGGTGCTCATCTTGGGTTACTGGCTGAGGGAGCCGGCGTACAGCTTCCGGGTCATGTGGCCAGCATGACAAAGCCAGTTCTGGTGAACCAGAGCAGTGCACGGAAGACGTCGTTTACCTTCCCGCCGGAGCCGTACTTATTTATCTACTTGCACTTTGACGTGCTTTCAAACTGCTAGGTGGGCAGGAGCTGGGACCGAGCAACGGGAGCTCACCCCATCGCAGGGATTTGAACCGCTGACCTTCTGATCGGCAAGCCCTAGGCTCTGTGGTTTAACCCACAGCGCCACCTGGGTCCTTATCCATGTATAAGACGTCCCCCAATTTTTGACATTTTTAAGGGGGGAAAACCTAGTCTTATACATGGGAAAATCCAGTATGTTGTGATGCCTGCATGCTGCACGTTTCCCCAGTACCGCTTGCAGGAACCAGGAAACTCACAATGCAGTGAGACATTGTGGTCCTATTCATGCATGCTCCACACATACAGTAAACATAATATTCCCAACAGAATATTAAATACACAATAAAATATCAAACATTAAAACTTCCCTAAACAGGGCCGCCTTCAGTTGTCTTTTAAAAGTAAAATAGTTGCTTATTGCCTTGACATCTGCTGGGAGGGCGTTCCACAGGGCAGGCGCCACCACCGAGAAGGCCCTCTGCCTGGTTCCCTGTAACCTTGCAGTGAGGGAACCACCAAAAGGCCCTCGGCACTGGGCCTCATTGTCAGGGCTGAATGATTGGGGTGGAGACGCTCCTTCAGGTATACTGGGCCGAGGCCATCTAGGGCTATAAATGTCAGCACCAACACTTTGAATGTAAATAGGAGCGCCTTTGTGCACAGAACACTAGTTGCGTAGAGCAGCCACATCAGGAGCAGATAGAATTTTTTGGCCCGAGGGCCGCATTCCTTTCCAGGCCGCCGCCCAGGGGCCACATGCCAGCGGTGGGTGGGGCCAGACGCAAAAGCGAGTGGATCAGTAAATATTAGTTTACTCATGTGCTCCGTCCAGGCAAGCAAGGGACCATCAAGGGCACGTTTTAGGTAGGCAGGAAACACTCAATCAAGGAGGGTGCAAAGCAAAGGCTACCGAGGCATGTGGCCTGGGGGGAGAGTCCTGAGTGCTAGATAGAGAGGCCTGGAGGACCACATTAGGCCCATGGCCTGAGGTTCCCCAGGGCTTCTTTTTCCCACCCGTGGCCCTTACAAATGGACGGCTTTGTCACCAGCCCCTGAGAACCTGCTGCTCCGTATTTTCCAAGAAATGGTTGCCAGAAAAGTTTTTGTTTCCTGGGCAGCAAGTGCATATAAGGAGCCGCAAACACAGCATATGCCCGAAGTCATCCTTTTTTGGCAGTGTTAAAGAAATGCCACCAGTCTGAAGGGGGCACAGCCTCATCCAGCCGGGCTCCTCTTCATATTTCTATAGGAGAAGGCTCTCCGTGGCTACTAGAAACAGTGGCTATGTTCTGCCTCCGCTGTCAGAGGCCTCTGAACACCCGTTGCTGGGAATCTCTGGTGGGGAGAACCGCTCTTGTGATCAGGTCTTGCTTGCTGGCTTCCCGGTGGCACCAACAGGATGCTGGGCAAGAAGGGCCGTTGGGCCTCCTCCTTGCACTCTCCTGCGACGTGTAGCCCAAGCCAGGAGTGTTGTTCCCCGCCTCTTGAATTCCTTTGGCTGAATGTTCCTTCTTTCCTTCCTCTCCCTTTTGCTCAGAACCCGGAGCTGAAATCCATTTACCCAACGCGAGGTCCCAAGGCTGGAGGAACCTGCCTCACACTGACGGGATCCAAGCTGCTGACTGGCAGTCCCAGCAAAATCAGCATTCTGGTCGGACGCTTTCCCTGCTATATGTAAGAAATTGCGCCGGGTAGCAGGCTGCTACTCCGCCCTGCCCCGCCCCCCTGCCCTGATTTGTCCATATCGGGCTATTGGCTCAGGGTGGTCGTTGATTTGGATTATTGGGACATAGCCCCCGACAAGTTTTTCTAGGTTGTAGGGGCATTGTAAGCCACGGGGACCCTCTGTCATAAGCCAGAGTTTGCTTTGGGTCAGCATTTTCAGAATAGAGTTGGGGAACCTGCGGCCTCCTTAGATGTTTGTTTCCATTGGCCGTACGGGCTGCTTCTGCTGGGAAATCCAACAGGTTCTGGAAGGGTCACAAGTTCTCCACCCCTGTTTTAAAGTAACGTTGCCCTCTTAACAAGGAAAAACAGGTGTACTTCTACCTGCTCAGGAATGAGGAAGGAAGCAGCAATTTCCCTGTCGTTACTAGCCAGGTGGCGCTATGGTCTAAACCACTGAGCCTTGGGCTTGCCGATCAGAAGGTCGGCGGTTCGAATTCCCGGGACAGGGTGAGCTCCCGTTGCTCGGTCCCAGCTCCTGCCAACCTAGCAGTTCAAAAGCACGTCAAAGTGCAAGTAGATAAATAGGTACCGCTCCGGCGGGAAGGTAAACGGCGTTTCCGTGCGCTGCTCTGGTTCGCCAGAAGCAGCTTAGTCATGCTGGCCACATGACCCGGAAGCTGTCTGCAGACAAACGCCAGCTCCCTCGGCCAATAAAGCGAGATGAGCGCCGCAACCCCAGAGTCGTTCGTGACTGGACCTAACAGTCAGGGGTCCCTTTACCTTTATTAGCCAGATATAGCAACATATTTCTGGCGAAATAAGGAAGAGGCCTTTCACCAAGTCAGATCATTGAATGCTCTCCTCACCTCCTTCGGGTGGGCCCTGATAGTTTGGAGGCCGCTTAGCCTAGGCAACAACAACAACAACAACAACAACAACAACAACAACAACAACAACAACAACAAGCAACTTCCAACAGAACACCAAAATACAATAGTCTATTAAACTATTAAACTAGCAAGGGTGATTGGACTACAACTCCCATCATCCCCAGCCATAGCTTAGCCTGATGCGGGCAGGAACAATGGGAATTGTAGTGCAACAGTTCTTGGGGACCCAAGGCTGAAGAACACGAGTTTAGAATAGATTTTCTAGGCGAGTGGCTGACTATACGATATTTAAATTGAAACCAGTCCCTTTTCTCTTTCTCTCTCTCGCCCCCACAAGTCATTCTGAAGTACAAGAGAAGGAGCTGCAGTGCCTGACTAGCGCCAGCAACGCATCTGTGGAACTCAACGTCACAATCAAGTACGGGGATCAGGAACGGAGTTTGGAGCACCCCCGCTTCAAATATACCCTGGACCCCAACATCACGTATGCAGAACCAGCCAAGAGTTTCCAGAGGTAAATGACTTGTCCGTCCCCGCCAAGACAAGTTTGTAAGGCGATTTTTTAAAAAATTATTTCCCCCCCCCCCGAAAATTATTGAGTCCTTTACCGTTTGGTTTCTCGCTCCACCTACTTGGAATGGTCCTCCATCACTTTCGGTATTAGCAGACCACCCTTGCTTTGCCTTCGGCAGCTACCCCCACCTTGTGAGAGGGGGGAGGAGGAAGAGGGAAATGGGACAAATAAATGCAAAAGCAGTTTAATCAAGGCAATCACAGTTTAAAAGACCAGCAAGCTCGGAGATTTGTTTGCCTCTAAGGCAGTGGTTCTCAAAGGGTGTGGCAATTGTTGTGGGAATATTCAAGGGCGATCAATATTATATTTTGGGAATGATTCGTGTTCTTATGTAGGTGCGTTATTTTATACTTTCTGGATGCCCCGTGATCATATTATGAAGAGTTATGTTCTACACTATGAATCAAACATGGCTAGGAGTTGTTTCTTTTTGTTTTCCAACGTATTTCTTACCAATGCACATATTTGGTGTGGCATGAGCAAATTTTTATTCTGAAAGTGTGCCCCAGAGAACCACTGCTTAAAGGTGTCACGAGACTCCGTTGTTTTGGCTGTAGTGCAGGCTAACGTGGCTGCTGCTCTGGAAATCTGTATTTAGAAAGGATAACTTACAAGGGACGCGGGTGGCGCTGTGGTCCAAACCACTGAGCCTCTTGGGCTTGCTGATTGGAAGGTTGGCAGTTCAAATACCGGGTACACGCGACGGGATTGAGCTCCTGTTGCTCTGTCCCAGCTCCTGCCAACATAGCAGTTCGAAAGCACACCAGTGCAAGTAGATAAATAGGTACCGTTGTGGTAGGAAGGTAAAAGGTGTTTCCGTGCACTCTCGCTTTTCGTCACGATGTCTCATTGCGCCAGAAGCGGTTTAGTCCTGCTGGCCACATGACCTGGAAAGCTGTCTGTGGACAAACGGCAGCTCCCTCGGCCTGAAAGGGAGATGAGTGCCACAACCCCATAGTCGCCTTTGACTGGACTTAACCATCCAAGGGTCCTTTACCTTTTACCTTACAAGACCTCTCAGTTTTCCAAAGTTGCCTAACGGCACACTGTGATCAGGAAAGCAATCAGCTGCAGGAAGCTGGTGGGTTTGTAGAGAGAGGTGAGACCAATGGGCCATACAGCTCAGTATTGCCTACTCTGGCCAGCAGCGGCTCTCTAGCTTTAAAGGCAGGAATCTTCCTTTGCCCTACCTGGATATGCCAGATGTTGAACCTGGGAGCTTCTGAATGAAAAGCAGGTGCTTTTCCGCTGAGCCGCAGCATTTGCCTTAAAGGGCAAATCTTGAAGCTGCAGGCCCTCAAATCTGCACTGGTTGTAGTCACTAACGTGTGTGTGTGTTTCAGTGGTGGGAGAGAGATCCGAGTTCGTGGGCACAACCTTGATGTCGTGCAGTGGCCCAAAATCCGCGTCACGGTTTCTCCACTGGAGCGCCGACGCCGTGGCTTGGGCAGGTGGCGCAGAATTATTCCAGATACAGAATGCCCTGAGAATGCCCTCTGCAGCGTCCAGCAAGTAGGTTTGCCAGTGCAATGTTTGCAAGTGTGTTATTCTGTTCTAAGGGATCTGCGGCTGCCTCAGGTTGCAGATTAAAGAGTAGCAAAAACGGCTCCATTTATTATTATTACAATACACTTCTCATTGCAGGCCCTAGTGGCATTTTGGATTTCCCCCTTTTTAATACCAAAGCGTTTTGGGGACAGGACTTATTCATTTCCTTTAGATTCTACCCTTCTTCTAAGGACCTCGGGGTGGTGAACAGGTTTTCTCCCTGCCTCTGCCCCCCTCAAAAAAAATAAAAGTTTATTCTTACAACAGTCCTGTGAAGAGAGAGAACGTGACTGGCCCAAGTTCACCTAGTGAACTTGAAAGGTGAACACACAGACAAAAAAAAAACCCTTCTGCTGGATCAGGCCAAAGACCTATCTAGTCCCACAACCTGTTCTGAAAGTGACCAGTCGGATGATCAAAGGGGGATTTGAATGTCAGTGTTTGAAAAGGAAAAAGGTTCTGACCTCCTTTGCCTCCTTCTCAGACACTAGTCGGCACAAAAATTCCTTGAGAAAGAGTACATTGCAGAACGCTGCTTTTATTCTAAAAAAAAGTCTTCTTCAATTACATCCGACAGCTTTTGTACATATCAAATGCAACCAGCTTTCTGTTGGAGATTCATTCCCCGTGTCTGCAGTCACAGGATTGCTGTCTATCACATGATGGTATATGTTTTCATTCCACGGCGTGGGAAGTGACGGAGACAGGATGTTTGTGTTACTGTGTTCCGTGAAGTGGGACTATTGTCCTTTGTTCTTTCTCTTTGCTGTCTGATGCTAGAGAGAGAGGGAGCCATGTTGCAGTGCTCCATGTGTGTTTATATGTAAATAAAGTAGATTAGCCAAAACGCTGAGTTGCTGAGGTCTGTTTACGCATGCTGCGAAGACTCTGCGGATCCCTAAGTGTGCTGATGCTTCTTGGTATCAGTCGCTGTGATGTTTGGGCAGAAGAAAGCTTTTGAAGCTCCTAAAAGACCAACCAGGAGAAAGTGAACATGGCAGCTGGGCATGTGTCTCTGTCAGGGTCCTACACAAGAGTAGGACGCTCCTGCTTTTATTCTAAAAAAGTCTTCTCCAATTACGACCGACAGCTTTTATACATATCAAACGCAACCAGCTTTCTACCATCCAACCAACCCACAGCACACACAATCAATGACTACTCTTTCGTATTAAAGAAACAGCGGCTAATTTTTAAGCCGTGACATTGAACTTGGGTTTCCTCTAAAGTAGACTGGCTTTTGGCTTTGATCTTGAGGAATTGGACAAGGGGTGTGCCCAAGGTCTTCTGCAGAGAGTGTCCTGCGGATGTTTTTTTTAGCAAGCTCCACTCCAGGGATTCCCTGTGCTCTGGGGTGTCCTGGAGAATGGGGGTGGGGGCTGTCTAGGAGAGAGCGGGTCCCAGCCGTTCACTCTCCTTTATTTCCGATCCTAGTTTGAAGAGCCCTGCGAGGTCAACTCCTCCAGCCTCATCCTGTGCAAAACGCCCGCCATTAAGCAGCTTTCTCCCTCCGTGCAAGTGAAGCTGGAGTTTGTCCTCGATAACCTCAGTTTCGACTTCAATGCCGTGCATCCGAGAGGGTTCTCCTATGAGGTGGATCCCGTCCTGCACCCCCTCAATATGGATGACCACACCAAGCCCTATCGCCACAAGCCTGGAAGCGTCATCTCTGTGGAGGTAATGGAGCAGCCCCACCAGGCAGGGAGCAGCAACACCTGTCCCTTGCTTGTAGATGTTGGTACATACAGGTGAAACTCAAAAAATTAGAATATCGTGGAAAAGTCCATTTATGTAAGCAATTGTTTTCATTAGCTACTGGAGTTTAATATATGAGATAGACTCATGACATGCAAAGCGAGATATGTCAAGCCTTTGCTTGTTATAATTGTGATGATTATGGCGTACAGCTGATGAAAACCCCAAAGTTGAAATTGTTAATTTGGGGTTCTCATCAGCTGTACGCCATAATCATCACAATTATAACAAATAAAGGCTTGACATATCTCGCTTTGCATGTCATGAGTCTATCTCATATATTAGTTTCACCTTTTAAGTTGAATTACTGAAAGAAATGAACCTTTCCACGATATTCTAATTTTTCGAGTTTCACCTGTATATACCCCTATTCGTTAAAAAAAAATGCTTGTAGATGTTGGTACAACTCTTCTTCCAAGGTAGCTCAGTCCCTCCTAAGAAAGGTCTTAATTCTGCATCGGTCTCTGTATACAAAAACTTTGTCTACAGAACCTCATAGAATATGCAGAAATGGGCGAAACTTACCAGAAGAATAAGAAATCAAGATAGCAAACTTTTTTATATACAATAATGGAAATGATTTATTGAATATTTACAGATAAATTGTAAATTAAAAGCATTAGCAGGATTATTGTAATAACCTGCAGTTTCACAAGAGTATATATTTGCAGTAGATAAATTAAATGAGCAAGTGAAATGAATTTGGATATTGATAAGGTATTAAAATAAAACATTTAAGGAACCGCAGAAAGAGGGAGAAGGAAGTCAAATTTTGAAATGCTAAATGGATTGTAAAACTAATTAAATGTATAAACTTGAAAAGCATAAATAAAAACTTTAAGAATAATAATAATTCTGCATCCATCTAATCCCCCTATGCAATCTATCCATGACAGCAGCCGCCACTGTGTCTTGTGGCGGTGAGTTCCATAAGTTAATTATGCATTGTGCAAAGGCAACAGGACAGAAAGCAGCAGGTGTGGTGTATGAATTTCTTCCTCTGTAATGCCCTACCTAATGTACGCTACCCAAAGGCCCCGCCCAGTTATGCCAGCAGAAGTCATAATCTCTAGACTGTTTTTGGTGGAGGGAGGGTCATAGCTAGTGGTAGAGCAGTTGCTTGGCATGCAGAAGGTTCTAGGTTCAATCCACAGCATATCCAGGTAGGATTGTGTGAGACCCCCCTGCTTGAAACCCTGGAGAACTGCTGCCGGTTATTGTAGACCAGTGTTTTTCAACCTTTTTTGGGCAAAGGCACACTTGTTTCATGAAAAAAATCACGAGGCACACCACCATTAGAAAATGTTAAAAAAATTAACTCTGTGCCTATATTGACTATATATAAAGTAATTTTTCAATTTTTCCCACGGCACACCAGGCAACATCTCGCGGCACACTAGTGTGCCGCGGAACAGTGGTTGAAAAACACTGTTGTAGACGATACTGTGTGACCAATGGACCAGTGTCACGCAATATAAACCACTGTCCTATGTAAGTCACAAGACCTTTAAAGCTACATATCTGTGCCTGTAACGACGATAGCACTATTTAATTTGGAAAGTGTTACGGGATGCATTGATGTAAAGTAAATTGGCTCGGTTTGCATGCAGTGCCAAAACATGTTATAATGCGACGGGTGGTTCCTGGGGTTGAGACTGTGGACGCTTCGCTCCTCCAGTCCTGCTGCTGCTACTGCTGCAAGCTAAACCATGGTTTGGCATAGCATGTTGTCTAAACATGGGCTCCTAGTTTGTCTCCCCTCATAGTTCTCTGACCTCAGCTTTTTCATATAGCTTTTACCGTATGCTTTCATGTACAATTGTTGTAAATCACTCTAGTATTTTTTTACAGGTGAAACTCGAAAAATTAGAATATCATGGAAAGGTTCATTTCTTTCAGTAATTCAACTTAAAAGGTGAAACTAATATATGAGATAGACTCATGACATGCAAAGCGAGATATGTCAAGCCTTTATTTGTTATAATTGTGATGATTATGGCGTACAGCTGATGAGAACCCCAAATTAACAATTTCAACTTTGGGGTTTTCATCAGCTGTGTGCCATAATCATCACAATTATAACAAATAAAGGCTTGACATATCTCGCTTTGCATGTCATGAGTCTATCTCATATATTAAACTCCAGTAGCTAATGAAAACAATTGCTTACATAAATGGACTTTTCCACGATATTCTAATTTTTCGAGTTTCACCTGTAAATAATAAACGGACAAAACAAGCCACAAGCTGTGAATGAAGAACAAGCCTTGTTTACAGGCTATGGTTTATCTGGAGCGAGACAAACCACAAGTCTTATGTTCAGACAACATGCTAAGCCAAACCATCACTTCGCTTCTCCAGTCCTGCCACTGTTTTCAGCTAAACGGCGACATACAGGTATATCAACACTAAACCGTGGTTTGGCTTAGCTTTGCGTGAAAACTGGGCCGCTGAGCGACAAAAACAGCTTGACTTAACCCGACTGCCTCGTTCTCTTTCCTCCTCCAGGGGGAGAATCTGGACCTGGCCATCTCCAAAGAGGAGGTGAAAGCCATGATCGGAGTCGGCGTCTGCTCGGTCAAGACCCTGACGAAGAACCACCTCTATTGCGAACCCCCCGCCGAGCAGCCAGCCCCTCTGCACCGGGCTAAGCGGGAGGGCACAGACTCTTTGCCAGAGTTCACAGTAAGGGGTGGATATTGGCAATGGGAAGAACTCGAACCGGGATGAGGGAGCGGGGTGGACCGTGGGGGAAAGGGAAGAGATGGGGGGGGGGATGACAGGGAACCCGGTGGGCAGGGGCGGAGCAAGGGGGCGGGGGGTGCGGGCCGCCCCAGGTACCGTCCTGGGAGGGTGCCACTTGCTGGCCCGCCACTTGCCTCCATGCCGCGCCGGCTCCGCCCAGGGAGCCGAGAGGCGGGGAAAAAACTTCCAGCAGCTTTTTCTGCCGCTCAGCTGGCCTTCGGAGATGCTGCATGGAGGCAAGGGGCAGGCCAGCAAGTGCCACCCCCCCCCCCAGGGCTCCATGTCGGGGCTCCGCCCAGGGAGCCTAGCGGCAAAAAAAGCCGCTGAAAGGGGGTGGGGAAAGGAAAGCAAAGCAGGCGCTTCCGAAGGCCAGCTGAGCAGCGGAGAAAGCTGAAAGGGGGGGGGAGAAGGGAGAGCGAAGCGGTGGGCGAAGGAGGGAATGCCTGGTGGAAGAGTTGCAGGTCTGGGAACTAGAACACAATAGGCCAGGACTGAGGAAAGGAAGGGGGGGGGGAATTTCTTCAGAGTTCCATCTTTAAGGAACTCTTGCGGGCCCAAAAGAGGGTGCATTGGAAAAAAAGTTGGGTTGTTAGTTGTTTTTTTTAAAATGTGGTTATTAATAGTCCATTTTGGGGCATTGTGGGGAATTGTTGGGGGTGGAGAAAGCGGGTGTAAATGGTGTTCTTTTGTTCCCTCATGGGATTTAAAGAAGTTGAGGTGGGTGGGAGGGATTTACTTCTGACAGAGGCTGTGGGAAGAAAGGGTGAAACAGGCCCTCTGAGAACAACAGGTCCCTTATCTTCAAAGTGGGCTTTGTGGAGCCGCCAATTAGCAAAACTGGAAAAAAAACCACAGCAGATACCCTTTTCGCCTGCTTCACATCATGTAGCCAAATTTATTTAAAACCTTTCGTTCGCTTGGATAGATAAAAGTTGACATGCCTCTTCATATGTTATTTTATTTTATAAATGTATATCGTTTTATTTTAAATGCTGGTTTTATTTATATTTTGCCTTTGGATTTTTTTTTAGTTCAGCTTGTTCTTTTTCCAAGCTTCTGACTTTCCCCCATCATTTTAATGTGTTTATTTTATGTAAACCGCTTCTTCTTCTTCTTCTTCTTCTTCTTCTTCTTCTTCTTCTTCTTCTTCTTCTTCTTCTTCTTCTTCCAATTAGCGGCACACACATTCTGTAAAATAAAATAATATCATGGTGGCAGACCCTAGCAAGCATACTCTTCTGCTATACTTCTTACCTCACAATAGTGCTCTATTGCTTTGTGGGCTGCTTCTTCAATTGCAGTTGGAAGCAAAATTTGACGAAGGTTTAATGCCAAGAGGTTAAAAAGCAGCACAGCTTCTGAGCTGAAAGGGCTATTTTTATCCAGCTCCCTTTCCTCAGTCGCTTCCCTAATATACTGTGGTGGACTGAGGATCTCGTCAGTAAAAAAGCAGTTTGCAGGGATATAGCATAAAGCAGTGGTTGCCAAACATTTTTGGGTCACTTCCCCCCCTTGGTTCCATAAACTCATCCTTTGTGCCCTTGACCCTACCCTATAAAGTGCATTATTCAGGTTTGCACAGCCCACTAAGGACGGTAAGAGCACAATAGAATTCAAAACAGAAACAATCAATTGCATGTTTACTCGAAATCCAATTAAAATTATTTAGTTTAATTAATTCATCAAAAGTGGATGGGCTTGATCCAGTGACTTTTCAAAGTCTGAGACCCATTTACACCTCCAGGGGCCCCCTGCCACACCCTCTCCTCTTGACAGTACCGTCCTCTTTGGAAATGGGTCCTCTTTGGGATGCGGGCGGCGCTGTGGTCTAAACCACTGAGCCTCTTGGGCTTGCCGATCCAGAAGGTCAGTGGCTCGAATCCCCGCGGCGGGGTGAACTCTCATTGCTCTATCCCAGCTCCTGCCAACCTAACAGTTCGAAAGCACACCAGTGCGAGTAGATAAATACTGCGGCGGAAAGGTAAACGGCTTTCCATGCACTCTGGCTTCCATCACGGTGTCCCGTTACGCCAGAAGCGGTTTAGTCCTGCTGGCCACATGACCTGGAAAGCTGTCTGTGGACAAACGCCGGCTCCCTTGGCCTGAAAGCGAAATGAGCGCCTTTGACTGGACTTAACCGTCCAGGGGTCCTTTACCTTTTACCTTTACCTCTTTGGAAACCACTGGCATAAAGTAACAGAGATAGAGCCGATGGGTTCCTCCTTGGGATGATCACGAGAGAAAGTCCTCACTGATGCCTCTAATCAGGCCGGTTTGTGCAGAGCCCTATCCAGCCGTTTGCTGTAGCCGCACGTAAGCAATCGCATGAGAAGGAACAGGCAGGGAGCATCTCGGCAGTCCCCTCTTTCTTCTGGCGCCTTAACTTTATTCTGTGTACGGCTCTTCAGGAGCTTGAGGGTCAAAGGTCTGAAGTGAGGAGCCACCTCTCCACTTTCGTCTTGCACTGCAGCGGGTTGGACTACATGACCCTTAGGGTCCCTTCCAGCTCTGCGATTCCTACTGCGCAGTCAGGTTTTTTTTTGTAATTGTGCAGGAATCATGGAGGCTCCCCACTTTGGACCTTTGCCCTTAAGTTTGTGTGGAGGGTGCTGAACTGGGTGGAAAACGATAATAACAGAGGGGGGCAGGATTCAGCAATGCACCCTCGCGTCCCCTTGCATGCATGCTTACATGCACGGAGACTGTGCCAGAATAGGGTCACACCAGCAACACCACACCGTGGTTTCTCCTTCCAGCACCAAGTTCTGGAGATCTTTGGTCTTCTGAGACACTGGGTCCACCTGGTGGGGGAAAGCAGGAAATACTTAGAAACTGCTACTTTAGAATATTGGTATACAGTCATACCTCGGGTTACGGCCGCTTCAGGTTGTGTGTTTTCGGGTTGCGCACCGCGCCAAACCCAGAAGTACTGGAACGGATTACTTCCGGGTTTGGTGCTCACGCATGCGCAGAAGCACTAATTTGCACTTTGCGCATGTGCAGAAGCGCCGAATCGCGACCCTTGTGTGCACAGATGCCGCACTGCGGGTTGCGAACGTGCCTCCCACACGGATCACGTTCGCAACCCGAGCGTCCACTGGAATAGGGTCTGGGTTGTTGTTTTTTGGCTCTATGTGAAAAGCTGGCCCACGAGGTATGCTTATCTGAAGGCATAACAACAAGCATTTTATTTGACATGGGATGATTTTTTTTGTAATGCATTAACATAGGAACTGAGGTTTCAGTAACTTTAGCTAGGTAAACCACAAAAAGTAAAAATTGTTATAGCAGTAATATACAGCCCATATTTTAAGCATCTCCAACAGCATCATTTGCTGAGCCCTGTGAAAAAGATAAAATGGTCAATGATGATAAATCATTTTGTTTATTTTTTCTTCCACTTGTTTTTCTTGTTCAGATTGAACTATGTGCTATATTGAAAGATTGTGTCAACCTACTATTATAATTCCTCCCAAATTTAGTAAATATATGTGTGTAGATAGGGACACTGGTGGCGCTGTGGTCTAAACCACAGAGCCTAGGGCTTGCCGATCAGAAGGTCGGCGGTTCGAATCCCCGTGACGGGGTGAGCTCCCGTTGTTCAGTCCCAGCTCCTGCCAACCTAGCAGTTCGAAAGCATGTCAAAGTGCAAGTAGATAAATAGGTACCACTCCAGCGGGAAGGTAAACAGCGTTTCCGTGCGCTGCTCTGGTTCACCAGAAGCGGCTTAGTCATGCTGGCCACATGACCTGGAAAAAACTGACTGTGGACAAACGTTGGCTCCCTCAGCCAGTAAAGTGAGATGAGCGCCGCAACCCTAGAGTCGTTCACGACTGGACTTAATGGTCAGGGGTCCTTTACCTTTTTGTGTGTGTAGATAGATAGATAGATAGATGATAGATAGATAATGATTGGGACATACCTCAGGGAAATAGTAGTAGTAGTAGTAATAATAATAATAATGGAGGCTTCTCCTTCTCATCTTCACGTGAAATCAGTTTTCCATCCTCTTGTCCTCCTGCAGGTTCAAATGGGCAACAACCAATTCCGCTTGGGCCGTGTGCAGTATGACACAGAGAGTCAGCTGACCTTCCCTGTGGAGGCCCAGATTGGCTTGGGGGTTGTTGCCTCCTTTGTTGCTCTGATCGTCCTCATCATCGTCTTCATCTACAGGTGAGAAGGAAGGAGGGTGCTTGCCAGCCTGCCTGCAGGACCATATTCCATAGGCCTAGCCAGGCACTGCAATCTACATGGGAGGGAAGCCAGTTGGGTAGTGTGACCTGTTCTGTTTGTGGAAAAACAACACAGATTTACTTTTTGGGAATAGAGTGTATTGGCACTGAAGCAGCAACTGCTTTCTGTAGGGACCTGCTCAGAGTTGCTTAGAGCAGTGGGAACCTTGTAGGTTTCTTTCTTCCTGTTTCCACACCAGAGATGATACGTAGCAGCTGGCAGGGGCTGATGGGAGTTGTGGTCCAAAATATCTGAAGGGCACCACGTTCGGGAAAGCTGGTGATGGAGCTTTCAAAGTGCATCCCATGCATTATCTAGTTTCATCCCTTACAGCAACCCTGTAAGCGAGGAGGAGCAAGGAAGCTTTTCTGTCTGCTAGATCCTTATCTCCCCGACTCCTGGCAGACAAATTTAGACAGGTGATCAGGGTCAGTCACCTGACATCACTATGACAACAGGTGATGCTGCACTTTGAAGCCTCGATTGTTGGGACGTCAAAGTGCAGCATGGGGGTAGGGTTGCCATACGTCCAGGAAAACCCAGACATGTCCTCTTTTGGGGGACCAACATGCCCATCCAGGCAGATTTTTCATTTTAAAGGAAATGTCTGGGTTTTTTGGACTTGGGCTTCTCTGCACACTGCGGCTGCTGCTAGCCTGAGCCAGGGAAAGAAGCCTGTGTGCCTCTTTCCCCAGCTCAGGCTGGCAGCAGCTCGGGCTGTCCTCTTTTTTGTTCTTCAAGATATAGCAACCCTAGCACGGGGGATATTTGAAAGCCTTTTTGCTGCTGCGTCTGAGAATGTCCAAAAAAGGCTTGGATGAAAATATCAGCCTAGCTGTACAGCTCGCTGTTTCCTTTTTACACGGTTAATTTGGTTTTGTGGTTGCAAAACCCGGGGTGATTCTCTTGCACAGAAATAAAGAGCTACGCTGTGAGTAGAAGAGATCGACTTTGGCATATGGTAGTGATGGTTTTTCTTTCCAGGAGGAAGAGCAAACAGGCCCTGAGGGATTACAAAAAAGTTCAGATCCAGCTGGAAAATCTGGAGACGAGTGTCCGGGACAGGTGCAAAAAAGAATTCACTGGTAAGAGGAGAGGAAGGAGCTTCCCCCTTGATCTGCCCCCTGGAAATGCAGGTTCCCTTCTTCTTTTTTCTATAATTTTTAATTAAATTTTCTTTTTTACATTTTAGAACATTCATTTAAACAACCTTAAAATATCAGTGACTTCCCTTCTTCTCTTTCCGTGTGTATCTGAAGAGGTGTGCATGCACATGAAAGCTCATACCAAGAACAAACTTGGTCTCTCAGGTGCTACTGGAAAGAAATTTTTATTTTGTTTCTCTTTCCATGGTTCATTTTACAAAACATAAATCCCTGCATATTTTATATAAGCTAAACCATTCAGTATTCCACTATTACATCCATCAAAACTTGTTTACACTGTTGAATTTATCTTAATGCTGCCCACATTTTCAAATAAACACAATTTTCCTCCCATATTTTCAATAGACATTTCCAATCTTCTTTAAACATATGTTCTTCTTGTTCTCTTATTCTATATGTTAGGTCCGCAAGCTGTGCATATTCCATCAGTTTAAGTTGCCATTCTTCTTTAGTTGGGACTTTGCTCAATTTCCATTTTTGGGCTAACAAAACATAAGTAGTGGCATACATTAATAACCTTTTTTGACACCTGGGAATTTCCATCTGAATTATCCCCAACATAAAGGACTCTGGTTTGTTTGTTTTTTGAAAAGTACTTTAAAACATTTCCCCCGCCCCCAATTCATCATGGATTATTTCCCAGTGCTCTTTTACCCTTTTACAGGTCCACCACATATGATAAAACGTTCCCTCAGTCTCACAATGCAGGTTCCTTTCAAGGCCGATGCTGTGAATCGCCTCTTTTACTGCATCAGGATTGCTGATCTGTTCATTATGATGCTGTTATGTTAGGAAGCCAAACCCATGAA
The DNA here is from genome assembly GCA_900245905.1 of Lacerta viridis. NCBI lineage: Eukaryota > Metazoa > Chordata > Lepidosauria > Squamata > Lacertidae > Lacerta > Lacerta viridis. The sequence goes on along the minus strand of OFHU01004558.1, from coordinate 505,400 downwards.
ATAGAGAAGAATCCCTTCTGCGTAGGCTGATCTCCCTTTTGAACTTTTATGTCCGCGAGGGAATCTCACAGGGCCTTCCCAATGCGAGAAAAAATAGCTGGAGCTCCATTAAAATAAAAACAAAGGGGGAATTTTTAGTAGCAGAGGAGGCTTAGTGGTAGAGCAGGGGTCAGCAAACGTTTTTAGCAGGGGGCCGGTCCACTGTCCCTCAGACCTTGTGGGGGGCCGGACTATATTTTTTTTGGGGGGGGAATGAACAAATTCCTATGCCCCACAAATAACCTAGAGATGCATTTTAAATAAAAGCACACATTCCACTCATGTAAAAACATGCTAAATCCGTGGGCCGGATTTAGAAGGCGATTGGACCGGATCCTGCCTCCGGGCCTTAGTTTGCCTACCCATGTGGTAGAGTCTATGCAGAATTTCCTGGCATCTCCTGGGAGGGCTTGAAAAGACCCTGGAGAGCAGCTGCCAACCAGAAAAGTGGTACCTCTGGTTACGTACTTAATTCGTTCTGGAGGTCCGTTCTTAACCTGAAACTGTTCTTAACCTGAAGCACCACTTTAGCTAATGGGGCCTCCCGCTGCCGCTGCGCCACCAGAGCACAATTTCTGTTCTTATCCTGAAGCAAAGTTCTTAACCTGAAGCGTTATTTCTGGGTTAGCAGAGTTTGTAACCTGAAGCGTATGTAACCTGAGGTACCACTGTACTGGGCTGGACGGACCAATAGTCTGAGGTTAAATAATGAAGCTTCCTTTCATTTCCTGTTTCCCACACTCTCCTCCTCTTCGTCATCACCTGGTTTTTTTTTTTCTTCCATTGCAGACCTCATGACAGAGATGATGGACCTCACCAGCGACTTGGTTGGCACCGGGATCCCCTTCTTGGACTACAAGTCCTACGCAGAGCGTGTCTTCTTCCCAGGCCACCGCGAGTCGCCGTTGCAAAGGGACCTGGACGTGCCGGAATGCCGGAGGCAGACGGTCGAACAGGGCTTGGTGCAGCTCTCCAACCTCCTCAACAGTAAGCTCTTTCTCACCAAGGTATGTTTTCAGTAACAGGTGCTTTCGTATTGAAGTAAAGCAAAAATCGCGCCTCTTGTAAAATCTTCAAGGCGGGTCTCGGGCGGCACTAAGGAGGCTGAAGCCATGCTGCGGAACACAGCGCTTGTCCTTCAGAGCAAAATCCCACTGTGTGCTGCTCAACCTCAAGCTTCTGCCCCTCACTATTGTGGGGTAAATCTGAAAGCTCATTGTCAGTTTCTGCTGTAGGATTAGAAAGGGATTGGAATGGGGGACTATCATTCGTTCAGGGAGAGGGGCATTGTTAGGGGGTGGCTCAGAGGGCCCAAGCCCTGGTTAGAATCACTGAATTGTAGAGTCGGAAGGGGCACCAAGGGTCATCTAGTCCAACCCCCTGCAGTGCAGGCATCTTGACTAAAGTATCCATAGCAGTTGGCCATCCAACCTCTGCTTAAAAACCTCCAAGGAAGGAGAGTCCACCAACTCCCGAGGGAGTCCCTTCCACCATCCCATCTAGTGTTGAACAGCTTTTACCAGGGGTCGGCAAGGTTTACCTCGCCTGGGTGGGCTCACTCCCGTGGAGATCGCTCCGTGGGCTGGATCGCGTCTGCGCAGATGCGATTTCCAGCGCTGCAGAAGTGAGTCCCTGCTTCGCGCTGTGCCTTTTTAGCGCAGCGCGTGGGGACTTGCCAAGCGGGCGGCTCGGTTTGGGGGTGGCTCGTGGGCCGTTTAAATGACCCCCGTGGGCCGCAGGTTGCCGACCCCTGGCTTTTACCATCAAAAAGTTCTTCCTGACGTTTAGTCAGAATCTCCTTTCTTGAAACATGAAGCCATTGGTTCGAGTCCTACCCTCCAGAGCAGGAGAAAACAAGCTTCCATGTAACAGTTACAGGTAGGTAGCCGTGTTGGTCTGCCAACACTTCTGTTTCAGTGTATCTGAAGAATTGTGCATGCACACGAAAGCTCATACCAAGAACAAACTTAGTTGGTCTCTAAGGGACCCAGGTGGCGCTGTGGGTTAAACCACAGAGTCTAGGGCTTGCTGATCAGAAGGTTGGCGGTTCGAATCCCTGCCACGGGGTGAGCTCCCGTTGCTCGGTCCCAGCTCCTGCCCACCTAGCAGTTCGAAAGCACGTCAAAGTGCAAGTAGATAAATAGGGACCGCTCCAGCGGGAAGGTAAACGGCGTTTCCGTGCGCTGCTCTGGTTCGCCAGAAGCGGCTTGTCATGCTGGCCACATGACCCGGAAGCTGTCTGCTGACAAACGCCGGCTCCCTCAGCCTATAGAGCGAGATGAGCGCCGCAACCCCAGAGTCGGACACGACTAGACCTGATGGTCAGGGGTCCCTTTACCTTTACCTTTTTAAGTTGCTACTGGAAGGGATTTTTTTTTATTTTTTAGGAAGGAATTTTTATTTTTTATTTTTATTTTGTTCCATGTAACAGCCCTTGAGATATTTGAAGACGGCTCTCATATCTCCTATCAGTCTCCTCTCTTCCAGGCTATTTTGCTCAATGTCCGCGTGATGGAGGTGTTCATTTCAACACTTGAACTATCACTTGGTGTTGCAGGCTGGACTGAGGAGGAATGGTTGCCCCCCCCTCTCCTGAACCTTCCCGAGAACTGGAGGGCAGTATAGATTTAGAACAGTGGTTTGCGGAAGGACATAGTTCAGAGACTGCAGAGGGTAAAAGCTGGGAAATATTGGAAGAAGAAACACTGGGGGAGAGACAGCTGACAGGCTCAGTGTCTTTGGAGAGCATTCCTGAGCCCCAAGGACTAGGCGTGCAGTGAGAGTAGCCGAACAGAAAGCTCAGAGACAGAAAGACCAGATTAGCCGGCGCAGAGATGATGTACGATAAGAGAAACGAAGGGGGTTGGCCTTTTCTCAGAGTAATGCCATCATGGCATAGAGACTACATTCCTTTCTCTCTCTCTGTGAATACTGAATTGATTGTGTGGTAAGGACTCTTTGTGTCATTTGCCACCGGGGATTCCCTGAGCCTTGACACAGGAGTAGGTAGGGAGCTTCTGATTCAGTTCAGCTCTTGAGCATTTCTGGCCCCTCTTGCCCTTTCTAAATTTAACCCCTTCCAGCTTCTAATCTCCATGGCTGTTGTTTTTATGGGAAAGCGAGGGCCAACCTCTAAAGGACGACCCCATCAACCAGCTAAAATATCTCATCCCCATCCAATCAGCTGTTTCCTAACAACAGTTCTGTGTTTTTGTCCCCTCCCTCAATGTGTGCAGTTTATACACACCTTGGAGATCCAGCGCACTTTCTCCCCGAGGGACCGGGCCTACGTCGCATCTCTTCTCACGGTCTCGTTGCACGGGAAGCTCGAGTACTTCACGGACATCCTCAAGACCCTCCTGAATGACCTGGTGGAGCAGTACGTCGCCAAGAACCCCAAACTGATGCTGCGAAGGTGGGCAAGAGAGAGAATGAAGCCCTCCACTTTTTCGGGTGTTGACATCCCCACCTCCCAACTTCATGATGTTTTAGGGGAAAAACTGAGTGCCCAGCATATCTCTCTGGGAAGCAGACATAGAGAAGCGTTACTGCAGGCATGTCCAAAGTCCGTTTCGGGGGCCTAATTTGGCCCGTCGGTCGATTTAATCCAGCCCCCGTGGCAGTACAGGTGAAACTCGAAAAATTAGAATATTGTGGAAAAGTCCATTTATGTAAGCAATTGTTTTCATTAGCTACTGGAGTTTAATATATGAGATAGACTCATGACATGCAAAGCGAGATATGTCAAGCCTTTATTTGTTATAATTGTGATGATTATGGCACACAGCTGATGAAAACCCCAAAGTTGAAATTGTTAATTTGGGGTTCTCATCAGCTGTACGCCATAATCATCACAATTATAACAAATAAAGGCTTGACATATCTCGCTTTGCATGTCATGAGTCTATCTCATATATTAGTTTCACCTTTTAAGTTGAATTACTGAAAGAAATGAACCTTTCCATGATATTCTAATTTTTAGAGTTTCACCTATATATGTCCCAGGGTAAAATCCTTAAAAAGCTCAACAACTTTGGTCGGCCCTCACGCATGTTCACTCCATCAAATCCGGCCCTCTTTGAAAAATGTTTCAGCACCCCTGCGTTACTGTCTCTTTTGAGCTGTGAGATAGAAGCAGGGTGGATTTGATTTAAATCAGATCGATTCAAATCACGATTTAAATCACTAGTCAGTAAGACTTGATTTCAATCTTTTCTTTTTACAGAAAGACTCATTCTTGCTGGTATAATCTTAATATTTACAACCAGATGAAGGTTTCATTTTTGGAATAATAAATTTTCAGAGTAGTTTTTACAGTTATATCAAAATTACTGATTTGGTTATACTATTAGAAATACATAGACAGATAATTATGAAATTATTGTGAGGTTTAATAAGTTAACTGTTTATATTTGGACAACTTTTCTGCTGTACTTTATTGGAAGGAGAAAAATAAATCATTTCCTTATTAACAATTTAAACAATTCATTTAACTAAAACAATAACATTCTAGCATATGTTATCCATGTTTGTTAACTGATGTGGTCAAACAATTTTTTTAAAAACAAACTTGGACTTGAGTTTTAACACACATGAAAAACTGAAAATAAACCCTTATTTCCCGATGAATAGCCTTTGGACTATAATGTAACTTAAATTGAAAACTGTATTTAGAAATATTTTTCCTCCAAAAGCATTTTATTTTAAAAATCCAATTTAAATCAAAAAAATCCGTTTTAATTTTAAAAAAATATCCAATTTACATATTTTAAAAAATCATTTTAAAAAGTCATTTATTTTTATCCACACTGGACAGAAGCCTAATAAATTTGGTTTCTCTTTCAGGACAGAGACAGTGGTGGAGAAGCTGCTGACAAACTGGATGTCCATCTGCCTATACGCATTTGTGAGGGTAAGACATCCTCTTAGTCATCCATGGGGAGAGGTCAGGGTGGAGTTTGCATGTCCTGCTGGAACAGAGCTAGCTAAAATGGCCCCCTCCAGTTGGTGTCAGACTACAGTTTCCATCAGCCCTAGCTAGCATGGCCAACGGTCGGGGAATGATGGGAATAAGGCCAACTGCGTCAGGAGAGCACCGAGATCCAGCACCGAGGGCCTTCTGGTGGCTCCCTCACTGTGAGAAGCAAAGCTACCTTACTCAGACCGGCAAGCCCACCATGATTATTATTTATTATTATTAATAACATTATTATTATTAATTACATTTGTATAACGCCCTATACCTGCAGGTCTCAGGGCAGTGACAACATAAAATCACAATATAAAAAACACAAAACATAATAAATAAGAACAAAAAAACATTTTAAAAGGACATTGGATGTCAAATCAGCCAAAGGCCTGGTTAAAGAGGAACTTTTTTAACGTTTTAAAGAGGAACCGTGGCTCAGTGCTTTTTCCAGACCTATCGCCCACCTTCAGCGTGAACGTGCATTTTGGGATTGATTCCTTAATTTTTTTCACCCTGTATTTCAGTGGTGTGATGCTGCTGGTGTGACCCACTTTAGGTGAATCTGGGACCCACTGGTTGGTCTCAGCCCACCAGTTGACCCACTTGACCGTTTCCACCTGGCCTGTTTCTGTAGTGAGATGGCCCAGAATGGCAGGTAGAAGCTCCCAGAGCTGCTGTGTTGTGTCTGATGAGGCGTTTCTCCATTTCTCCGCTAGGACTCTGTTGGAGAGCCTCTCTATATGCTCTTCCGGGGCATAAAGCACCAGGTGGATAAGGGGCCAGTGGACTGGGTGACGGGAAAGGCAAAGTACACCCTGAATGACAACCGCCTTCTCAGAGAAGACCTGGAATACCGCACACTGGTGAGAGCGACCAAAGTCCTGCTGGGGAGAAAGGCCCTCCTAGAAACGGTCTCTCATTCAGCTTCTCTGGCCACCCAAATGCATACCTCATCTTCTGGCCCTCTGCCCTTTCCTTCACTGAGAGCCAGTGTGGTGTAGTGGTTAAGAGCGGTAGACTTGTAATCTGGTGAACCGGGTTCGCGTCTCCGCTCCTCCACATGCAGCTGCTGGGTGACCTTGGGCTAGTCACACTTCTCTGAAGTCTCTCAGCCCCACTCACCTCACAGAGTGTTTGTTGTGGGGGAGGAAGGGAAAGGAGAATGTTAGCCGCTTTGAGACTCCTTCGGGTAGTGATAAAGCGGGATATCAAATCCAAACTCTTCTTCCTCCTCCCTTCTTCTTCTTCTTCTTCTTCTTCTTCTTCTTCTTCTTCTTCTTCTTCTTCTTCTTCTTCACAGAGCTAACAGTTCCAAGAGTTCCCTGGGAAGAGGGATGGACTGTTAAATCAGAAAATTGTAACTCTGGAAATTGAATAGGGTGTCTCCTAACAACTCTCAGCACCCTTAACAAACTACTGCTCCCAGAATTCTTTGCGGTGTGTTCCTTTGCACCACAGCAGCACCGCCACTCACCTTTATAGTGCTTAGTCAGTGTTTGGGCCTCGAGAAACAGGTGGGCGAGTGGAGTGCCGCTGAATCAGCTCATCTTTGCTCGCCTTGTTTTTTTTGCAGACGTTGACAGCCTTGGCTCAAACTGGAAGCACGGTGGGAGGACCAGAGGGCTCCCAAGGGGTGTTGGTGAAGGCGCTGGATTGCGACACCATCACCCAAGTGAAGGAGAAGATTCTCGACCAGGTCTACAAAGGGACACCTTACTGCCACCGGCCAGACCCAGACACGCTTGATTTGGGTGAGTAGAATTCCAGGCAATGGAGGAAAGAGCGATTATGGTGGGACTCTGCTCTGCGGTGCGGTACCCCAAAGTACCAAGGAGATGGACTATCTGGCTGTAGGACAGGGATGGAGGGAGCCTGTAGCCACCCAACTGATGCTGGACTTCAATTCCCATCATTCCTGACCATTGGCCGTGCTGACTGAAGCTGATGGGAGTTGGAGTCCAGCAGTCTGGAGGGCCACAGGTTTTCCCATCCCTGCTGTGAGGAACATGGTACATAGAGGAAGTGTCTCCCGCCCCCGGGCTCATTATGGGTTTGTAGCTGCCACAGTGAAGTCTGGTCCATTAGGGCGAAGGAGGCACTGCCAGACCAACCTTAGCCTCCCTTCTTCCAGCTTCCACCTGCCTGCATTCTTACTAGGGTGGTTCTGCTTGCCAGCTTCCTCCTCCTCAGTCTCAGCGTTGTTCTTGTAAAACTAAGCAGGAGAGAGAAAGTTGGGGACAAAACTGGATCGGGCTGCACCTACTGTTGATCTCCCTGCCTTCCTCTCTCCCCATCTGGGCACGCGCCACCTCTAAGCTGCCTGCCTCTGCTCTGTGCTGTTCTCCAACCTGGTTATTGATTTATGTGTCCCCTCTCCCACCCCCCATTTCTGATGGTGCTAGAGTGGAGATCAGGTCTGGCTGGCCACCTCATCCTCTCCGATGAGGACGTGACTTCTGTTGTCCAGGGCACCTGGAAGCGTCTCAACACACTGCAACACTACAAGGTGAGGGAGAACTATTGTTGGCCTTTGGCCTTCCTCTACAGTGGGTAGCTTGGCTCAGTGCATGGGTTGCCTTGAGCTGTTTTTCCCCCAAGGACCTTTTTTGGAGTGCCCTCGTTCTCCAGATTCAGCCTCTTCTTGACCTCTGGGATCTGGTGAAAGGAAGGTCCTACTCTGTGGCAGGAGGTTGGGCTTCCTGCCTTTTGGTCCTTTCCCGCTTAAGATTCTGTGTTGTGCATCCTGCCATTGCATTTGCTCCCCTATCCCACCCTGAATTTATGCAAATCCAGGATTGTGATGAGCCACTACAGGATACTCCAGTAGGGGCTGCATGATGACATGATGACATTTTTATTATATAGAGAGAAAAGAGGAATGCGCGGTGCTGCCTAACTCAGTTTCCCCCTTCACTCTCAGGTGCCCGATGGAGCCACCGTTGCTCTTGTTCCTCGTATGACCAAGCATCTTCCCAGGGAGAATCAGGACTACATCCCTGGAGAGAGTAAGTCGCTCTAAAACTCTTGATTAAATGTTGGAGGAAAATCTGGAGAAATGATCAGTGCCAGCTTGGGTGGGCAGAAGGTAAATCTCTGAATGCTTGTCAGTAGATCAGAAAATATTCTGACTGCCGCTTGTTTTAACAATAGCAACAACAGAAAGCCGCCACCTTTCCCCTGTAAATTAGGCTGATGAAATGAAGAAAGCTTCTGGAGGAAACTAGGACTGGATTTTTGTAAGGCAGGACTGTGAGCTCAACTCTGATAAGTGGAAAGGAGTCCCCCGGAAGGTGTTTACATATTATTTATACACAAAGCAGCACACGTCATATTGGATAGAAATTCCCATCACTTCCCCTGACCAGATGAGGGCATAGGTAGGAAATACCAAAATCAGGCATAGGCAAACTCCAGCCCTCCAGATGTTTGGGACTACAATCCCCATCATCCCTAGTTACAGGACCAACGGTCAGGGATGATGGGAATTGTAGTCCCAAACATCTGGAGGGCTGGAGTTTGCCTATGCCTGACCCAAATCTTACAGACAGCTCCTCTTTCTGGGCTCAGAGCCCAGCACCCCAAGCCCACAGATAAGGATAACATCAAAGAAAGCCAATTAGCTTACTATCAAAGCAAGAGAATATAAACATATATGAGCTCACTGCTGCAATAACTGCCCATTAATTGTGGGGTTATCTTGACTACCAAGATGGCGCTTGCAGAGATTCCTGAACAGTTCACCTTTGGTTCAACACAATTCTGTAAGCTTGGAAGTCTGCCTGCTCCTGCATCAGAGAGGCGAAAAAAGAAATGGTCTGTCTTTCGCTTACAAGGATCTACAGTATGTGGTGTGGTAGTCAGAGCATTGAGCACACCTGCATTCAAATCCCTGTTTGACCATGAAGTTTTTGGGAGTGGCTGCCGAGACCACATAACACCGGTCTTGAAAGACCTACATTGGCTCCCAGTACGTTTCCGAGCACAATTCAAAGTGTTGGTGCTGACCTTTAAAGCCCTAAACGGCCTCGGCCCAGTATACCTGAAGGAGTGTCTCCACCCCCATCATTCTGCCCGGACACTGAGGTCCAGCTCCAAGGGCCTTCTGGTGGTTCCCTCGCTGCGAGAAGCCAAGTTACAGGGAACCAGGCAGAGGGCCTTCTCGGTAGTGGCACCCGCCCTGTGGAACACCCTCCCACCAGATGTCAAAGAGAAAAACAACTATCTGACGTTTAGAAGACATCTGAAGGCAGCCCTGTTTAGGGAAGTTTTTAATGTCTGATGTTTTAATGTATTTTTAATCTTTTGTGGGAAGTCACCCAGAGTGGCTGGGGAAACCCAGCCAGATGGGTGAAGTATAAATACATTGTTGTTGTTGTTGTCGTCGTTGTCGTTGTCGTTTTTGTCTCTCTCTCACACACAGAGAGATCTACTTCACAGGACTGTTGTGAGAATGAATGGCAGGCGGGCAGGAGCCATCTATTCCATCTTGGTCCCTTTTGGGGGAAAAAGACAGAATGAAAATATTTAAAAAGAAAGACAATACCCAGTTCCAAATTCTAAACATTTGTTGGTGTTTACCGCTTTGTGCGTTATAGAGACCCCCATGCTGGAGGATGCTGATGAGGGTGGGATGAAGCTCTGGCACCTGGTGAAACCGACAGAGGAGCCTGAGCTGCCTAAACATCGGCGAGGCAGCGTCCGGGAGAGAGAGAGGGCCAAGGCTATTCCTGAGATCTATCTCACCCGCCTCCTCTCCATGAAGGTAAGAAGGATCTCTCTGCTCGCCTCCTCCCATTCCTGGTATCCTTTCAGGCTGCAACCCTAGGCACGCTATCCTGGGCATAAGCCCCAGTGAAAAAGCAGAGGAACTGCCCTGCTAGCCCTGTGCATTGCGACTTGGCATCGCTGACATTGTTGCATCCTGGGACCTTGTCCCACGATGCGCCACTGAACCTACCTGGGGAAAAGGCAGTAATCTGGAAATGAAAAAACACTGCTTTTACATGGCTGCATCTGTCAGTTCTGATGCATTTCACAATTTAGCGTTTGTTTTTCCATGATGCATTGATAATTTATGTATTATATATATGTAAGTTATCAGAAATTGCTATTATTCATTGATAATTGCTACTGTCATTGCTTATGGCATGTACATAAAAGCTCTGTCGCTCATAAGCAAAGGCTTGGAGGAGGGGTACATTTTCCACAGAGGGTGCAAGACCCTTAACCCCCACTCCAGCGGTCTTCAGTTTCCGATTACAGTGGTACCTTGGTTTTCAAACGCCTTGGTACTCAGACAACTTGGAACTCAAACACTGCAAACCCGGAAGTAAGTGTTCCGGTTTGTGAACTTTTTTCGGAAGCTGAATGTGCTCCGTTTTGAGTGTTGTGCTTCCAATTTGAGTGCCACACTTCCGTTTTGAGTGTTATGTTGAGGTGTGTCTGTTTTTGCTATTTATTTTATGTTTTTGTTTTTGTGGCTCTTTCTGTTTTGTTTTTGTGACTGTGTGGAAGAACCCAGCTCAGCAGCTGATTGGTTGATTTTGTGACTGCAGCACATTGTTATTGTTTTCATCTTATGGATCAAAGGTCTCGTTAGATAGTAAAATTCAAGTTAAATTGCTGTTTGAGGGGTTGTTTTTAAAAGTCTGACAAGGTTCCACTGTACAGTCTCAGCAGCCTTTTATGTAAAGAAAAGAAGACCAAAGCACCCCACCCCAAACACCGATGGGAATCCATGTAGCTTGGCAGTTCTTCCTCGCTGGCTCCGTGCTGGAAAAACACCACTGTAGATGTTTCTTCGTGGCTTATCTCTTTCTACCTGGGTTGTTTGCCTGCAGGGGACGATGCAGAAGTTTGTAGACGACCTGTTCCAGGTGATCCTCAGTACCTCCCGCCCCGTGCCTCTGGCTGTGAAGTACTTCTTTGACCTGTTGGATGATCAAGCGCTGAGCCATGGGATCACGGACCCAGAGACCATCCACATCTGGAAGACAAACAGGTGTGCAGCCCAAGCTGCTGCCTAGAGCGGAATATTCCACTGGGGTCTGCCTTCTGCTGCCATGCTCTCCACTTCCCTGTGACGGAGAATACTCTAGCACAGGGGTCAGCAAACTTTTTCAGCAGGGGGCCGGTCCACTGTCCCTCAGACCTTGTGGGGGGCGGACTATATTTTTTGGGGGGGAAATGAACGAATTCCTATGCCCCACAAATAACCCAGAGATGCATTTTAAATAAAAGGACACATTCTACTCATGTAAAAACACGCTGATTCCCGGACCATCCGTGGGCCGGATTTAGAAGGCAATTGGGCCGGATCCAGCCCCCGGGCCTTAGTTTGCTTACCCATGCTCTAGCAGAACTTTGACAGCACCCATCTCTGCTGCCCCTAATGGGGCGTGGGGTTGTTGCTATGTGCCAGGATTGCAATTGGGTTGTGAGTTTTGGCCCCTGTTCACTGGGCTACCCTAGTTCAGCTCCCGAAGCACTTACCCATAGGACTCCCATCGCATGCCAGTGTGTTAACCTTTTCCTCTTCTCTCCGCAGCCTTCCCCTGAGGTTCTGGATCAACATAATCAAGAACCCCCAGTTTGTATTTGACGTGCAGACGTCGGACAATGTGGATGCTGTGCTCCTGGTCATCGCTCAGACCTTCATGGACTCCTGCACTCTTGCTGACCACAAACTGGGCCGGGTGAGTTTGGAGAAGGCATGGGCGGTTTCCTTGAGTTTCTGCTTTGACGTCAGTTGGGAAAAAATATGGTAGCCGTATGCTTTCCATGCCATCTTTTCCTGGCGCGAGTCAAGTGGGGCTGTTCCCTTTTGTTGCAGAGGATCCAGGCATTCCTCTGCTGTGGGCGTGTTGCCTTTCTTCCCGAGCACAACCCACAGTGCTTTATTGCTCAGAAAATGAGCTTCTCTCCAGCACTGACGCAACCTGTCAGAGAATCGTAGGGAAAGGGCCCAAAGGGGACCCATCTCCCTTGCAATGCAGGAACCATACAGTTGCATGATTCCTGGCTAGTACCTGCCACGCAAAGGACGCCGAGGGACACGACTCCAGCCCATTTTTGATGTTGCTGCTGCAATGTCTCTGTTGTCATTCATTCTAATGTGAATGCAGAGCTCCTGCCCGCAATTACTGTTTTAAAAAACGGGTGACAACAGAATGTGAGGCTTCCTCTCTGCAGCCAGAGTGGCTGCCCAAACCATTTTTTTGCTTTCAGCAGGGCGGTTGTCAGTCACTGTGTGCACCTTAGGGCGCTCAGAACAGGCCTTCTGAACCTGGTGCACTCCAGAACTTCTGGGCTATGATTTCCATCATTCCTGAGTGTTTGGCCATGCTGGCAGAGACGGAAGGGAGTTGGGGAGTGCTAACAACATCCTAAACTTACCCAGCTCTTTCAGATTTTCCTCTTTCAAACTTTCCTTGTCCTATTCATCGCTGCCGCCATTTGGATAACCGTTATCATGACACCTAAAATTTTTGCTGGGTGTCGTTACTAATGCCTTGCTCCCTTTGTGGCGTTTCCAGGATTCTCCAATTAACAAGCTTCTCTACGCCCGCGACATTCCACGTTACAAGCAGATGGTGGAAAGGTAAGGAGGAGAGCCAGGGAGCCGGCTGGATGTGCCTAGAAAGAAAAGGAAGGATACAGGGTAAATAAATGAATGGTTATCGTTCTTTATCTCCTGCAGGTACTATGCAGATATCCGCCAAACCATCTCTGCAAGTGACCAGGAAATGAATTCTGCCCTGGCTGAACTCTCACGAGTAAGTTACATCACATTCTTTTTTTCCTTTCTCTGTTTTCCTCCTGCTGAGCCAAGACCTCCGTAGGAGCCTTCTTTTGGAACGGAAGAAGAGTCATGCTGGATCGAGGCTGTCAGGGGGGCTGCCCTCCTCTCAAGGCAAGGAGTTGTCAGGGCTTTATCAGTATTGCGAACCCCCGTCTCCACTGCTGAGCAATTCGTCTTCTTCCAGTGAGGAAGGCAGCGATCCCTCTAGTGGGGAGGGAGAGATGGGACTGGGAAATAGGAGTCAGGGCTCTGACAGGGAGAGCACCAAGCAGAGGCTGGAGGGGAGGCACCTCTTCCGTCTCCCCACTTGCGCAGGGGGGAAAGACGCAGAGGGGGTAGGCGGGGGTTCCGCATCCCGCGGCTTTTATGCTGGGCAAAGAACCGGAAGGGGTCATTCCCGGACTCTGCCGAAGGATGAGCTGGACGTCTTTTATTTAGCTGCACTGTACATATTTGCACAATAAAGAAACCAAGTTTCAGAACCCTCGGTGTCAGGCTGGTTACTCATGAGCAGCCACTGAACACCTTACAAAGGCAATCATAGAATTGTGGAGTTGGAAGGGACCATGAGGGCCGTGTAAATCCAGCCCCCCTGCAATGCAGGAATCTTGTGTCCAATGTGGGGCTCGAACCCGCGGCCTTGAGATTAAGAGTCCCATGCTCTTCCTACCAGCTGAGCTATCCCAGGCAAGAGGATGCTGGCCCATCTGATCCAGCATCCTATTTTCACAGTGGTCACCCAGATGCCTGTAGGATCTGAGCACAAGAGGCCTCTCCCTTCCTGCCGTTTCCAGCAACTAGTATTCAGAAGCATTGCTGCCCTTGTGGCTGGTAGCCAAAAATAGCCTTCTCTTCCATGATTTTTTCCGCTGCTCTAAAGTTACTAGGTCAGGTTGCATAACGGGCACAGAAGCGGCATTGGCATTGGAGTTGCTCTCTGCCGCCCTTGTCTTCCATTGCAGAGATGCATACTTGACATAATTTTACGCCCCCTTTCTGTAGTTGACACCATGCTCAAGGTGGCTGGCAATGCAAAACAAAAAACAAAAAAAAACCATGTAATTACAACATAACAAAAGCAGTCATAAACAATAAATGAAGCATCAAAAATACGCATAAGATCTAAAATAAGGATGCCCCCCCCCAAAAAATTAACATTGATAACAGGAAACTCTGCCCCCACCAACAAAAAAACCCCAAATAATGTAGGAACTTTTATATATAATATAGCAGGGTTAAACGTTTCCTTATTTAAATTTACACAGCAGCAAGCGGATTGCTGACTCGTTTGAGTCCTTTTTAATAATTATGTCTTCTACCTTCCTGCCTTCTTGGTTGTTAATCCCTTTTGTCCCTCTTAAAAGAAAAATACACATGAATGATAACAAAATAAACTAGTTTACTGTCAGATTCATTGTGTACATACTTAGGATACAAAATATATAAACTATATAATAGATATTGTTGTTGTTGTTGTTGTTGTTCATCGTGTCCGACTCTTCGTGACCCCATCAATCTTTCATGTCCGACTCTTCTGATAATAGATATTAGGTAAAGGTAAAGGGGAGTTGCTATGGTTTTCCCAGTAGTAATGTACGGAAGTGAGATGGACCAAGAGGCTGATCGCCGAAGAATTGATGCTTTTGAATTATGGTGCTGGAGGAGACTCTTGAGAGTCCCATGGACTGCAAGAAGATCAAACCTCATTCCAGCCCAGTGCTCACTGGAAGGACAGATCCTGAAGCTGACTCACTTTGGCCACCTCATGAGAAGAGAAGACTCTAGAAAAGACCCTGATGTTGGGAAAGATGGAGGGCACAAGAAGGGGATCAGAGGATGAGATGGTTGGACAGTGTTCTCGAACACATGAGTTTGGCCAAACTGTGGGAGGCATAGGATAGGCGTGCCTGGCGTGCTCTGGTCCATTACTGAACGACTGAACAACAAAAAAAAGGTAAAGGGACCCCTGGACCATCAGGTCCAGTCGTGTCCTGACTCTGGGGTTGTCGGTGCTCATCTCGCTCTATAGGCCAAGGGAGCCGGCATTTGTCCACAGACAGCTTCCGGGTCATGTGGCCAGCATGACAAAGCCACTTCTGGCGAACCAGAGCAGCGCACGGAAACGCCGTTTACCTTCCCGCTGGAGCGGTCCCTATTTATCTACTTGCACTTTGACGTGCTTTCGAACTGCTAGGTGGGCAGGAGCTGGGACCGAGCAACGGGAGCTCACCCCGTGGCAGGGATTCGAACCGCCGACCTTCTGATCAGCAAGCCCTAGGCTCTGTGATTTAACCCACAGCGCCACCTGATAATAGATATTAGTGAATCCTAAAAAGACTCCATCAGAGCATTTACTACGGTACTTAACACTTCTATCAGCAGCAGCCTAACCGACCAATGGACCAAAATGACAGTCACATAGAGGCAGTTATTCCTCTCTTAGAATGTTGGATTTGACTGACATATCCCACAAATAATACCCCGGACCAAGAGTCTGTTCAGCAGCCTCTGCTTTTGTAGCTGGAGTCAGTCAGGGCCCCGCCCTCCCAGGCCAGGTGGGAAAAAGGTCTGCAAAGGCAAGGAGCAGGTCTCTCAGACAAGATGGAGCTGAGATAACATCATGGCCCTCCATCCCAGCTTCCTTGCATCTGGGGCTTCCAACTCCCCTGAAGCAACTCGGTTAGGGCAGAGGTTATTGCAATGAAAATAAGTCTTAGCTTGTGGGCTGGAGCTGTACCTAAATGGCAGAGCACAAGTTTGGATGCAGAAGGTTCCCAGGTTCAGACCCTAGCATCTTCCAGTTAAAAATATCAGATAGCAGGTGATGGGAAGGACCTCTGCACGAGGCCTTGGAGAACCGTTGCCCGTTGGAGCAGACAGAACTGGGCTAGGTGGTCTGTCCTAGTTCTATTTAAGGCATGTTCCATAGATCCATTGAGCGTTTCTTGCCATGAAGTGACTTCACCTTATTATTGCCAGCCCTGTTTGCAACTTGGGCCACCACAAAACCATTGAAAGTGACTCAGTGGGGGGGACGGGACGGGACAGGATGTTACTCTCTTGGTGACTGTTAACCTGTCCTCTCTCGGTTACAGAATTACTCAGGTGACCTCAATTCCTTGGTGGCTCTGCATGAACTCTACAAGTACATCAACAAATACTATGACCAGGTAAACGTGGCTCATATTTTAATGTGGTCCCAAAAACTTCCCTTGTAAGGGAAAGGAACATTTTTCTGGCCAGGGGCCACATGGCCATGGTGGGTGGGGCCAGAGGAAAAAGTGGGCAGAACAGTGGGTGCAAATTTCATCTTTGTACCACATTTAGCCCACAGGGGTTAATGGTTCATAAGACTCATGTTTCTCAGTTCATTTTGTTGCTGTCGTTACTCAGTGGCACAACGAACACGCAACGAGGAAAATTGCAGACTGGGTGTAAATGAGCCCACTGCCCCCACAGAAACTCTGTGGTTCCCCTGGAACTCGAAACTGCTTCCTCCACCAAAGGATTTGTTTTGGTGCTTGTCACTTGGCCGCTGAGAGGAGGTGGAAGTGGGGAGATAATTGAGAGCAGGAGGGAGAACGAATCAAGCTGACCCCACACCTCAAAGAGGAAAGCATTCCTTAATTGGGGTGCCTCTACCAAAAAGGCCCTGCTCCTCCTGGATGCCAACAAGGAAGGCACCCAGAGCAGGGGCCCTCCTAAAGATCATCATCATCATCATCATCATCATCATATATTATTTATACCCTGCCCATCTGGCTTGGTTTCCCCAGCCACTCTGGGCAGCTTCCAGCAGAATATTAAAATACAATGTAGGTTCGCGATTCTGGCCTCTAGCAATCCATGCACCGAGCCTTCAGAGGCCTCCCTAGGATGCAGAGCGTCCGCTGCCCCCCCACCCACCAAACAAAACCAAAAATCTGGCTCTAGAGGCAAAGGCGATCGCTACCAGCTAACAGCTCCAGGTTTCCTCTCCCCGCAGATCATCACCGCCTTGGAGGAGGACCCGACGGCGCAGAAGATGCAGCTGGGCTACCGCCTGCAGCAGATCGCCGCCGCCGTAGAGAACAAAGTCACGGACTTGTGATGTGCACAAGGGGACAGTCAGCCAGGCGGGGGGAGGGGGCAGATGGCACCTGCTGCTGCATCCGGGACCAGGCACGCCACACCGACGACGTGGAAGGAGGGAGGAGGAGCAGCAGCAGACCAGGAAATGCCAAGCGCCGTGGAGGGCCGAGGGTGCCAGAGAACTTTATTCTTCTTTTTTCTTTTTTTTTCTTTTTTGCAACAATAATGATGATGATAATGGACTTTAGGGGAGTGTCTCCCTCCTCAGAAGCTGTGGGCTCCTCCCGTTCAGCTTGAGCCAGGAGGCCGGGAGTTACGAATGTGCCAAGAGGGTTAGAGACTAGTGTAGCCACGCAGGCGGCGATTTTTTGCCTCGTCGCCTGAAGCCAAGGCTCGGGCAGCAGCCTCTGGATTTGGGCGAGCTTCCTCCAGGCTCCCTTTCGCCCTGAGAAGAGACAGCATCCCACTGCCTAAGCAATCAGAGAAGCGGGGAAGCATCCCTTCCCTGGCACATCGAAGCAGACTGGGACCAAAGCGAAAGGGAAGAGGCTTGAGGATGGAGGGCAGAGGAGCCCTGCCACTAGCTGGGACCCTGCCGAGATTCCTGGAACAGCACAGAGGAGCCTGTGACAGACAGCCTTGCTCACCCACACCTGGTTGGGAGGTCCTTGCCGCCCCAACCCAGCATGCCTCTCTGCAGCTGCTGTTCCAAGCACAGAGCCCTCCCTGCTCCCCAGAAAGCACAAAGGAGACCTTGCTCCCCTCCAACTGCCTCACCCCCTCCTGTTTGCTGCTGTTTGGGGGGGAAACGGACCTCTGGATCGCACTGTCGAGCTGTGGAGAGGGGAGGCCTTTCCTCCACTCTCCCGCTCCTCTTTTGATTTAGCACTTCTCCTCAAGCAAACACCCTCTTTCCTCGTGTTCCTGTCTCTCACGCTGTGGCTTCGCTCTGTCCAACGCCGCCCCCCTTCTCCGGGGGGGGGGTCTTTCCAGGGTCTGCCAGAATTTTTGCAGAACCAATTGCCCATGCCTCTGGCTTCCTCCAAGGCCCATTGTGGCAGCTTTTGCTGTTTCTCTGCCTGCAGTTCGGTTGCCAATATTTCACCGGCGTCTCATGTTGTGTCTTTGAGAGATGCTTGACCTGCAACAGAAATGGCTACCCCTTCGCCCCCTCCAAAAGTTGCTAGACGACCACTCCCGTCATCGTCCCTGACCATTGGCCATGCTGGCTCGGGCTGATGGGAGTTGGGTCACTTCCAGACATTCTGTTTATTTACTTGGGATTTGTTTGCACAAAAATTGTGGGGAAGCTAGACAGCCTCAGCTGTTCATTTAGCATTCGGATTTTTATTTTATTTCGCAATATTATACCGCACGCATTTTCCTGTCACTTCCCCTATTACAAAAAAATAAGATTTAGGGACGGGAATGAGGTTCTCCAACAAGAGCTCCAAATCATATTTATTTATCCAGCATGAATTTGTCCATATGTGATTGAATCTCACCCAGAGGTGTTAGTGGTCTTGGATGATGTGGAGACGAAGTCTTGTTACGATTTTTGCAGCAGGGTCTCTGTCTCCAGGGTCCTGAAGCCACAGGAAGGGGAAGTCTTTTAGCTCCTTGGAAGAAGTATTCTCACCCTTTGTGCTGATTGGAGCAAATTAGAGGGAACGGAAGTGAGCCAGCCATGGAGGATTGGCTCCCGGGGTCATTCTGCAGAAGGCACACGGGAAGAGCTCAGATGAGTTGTTCTGTATGCTCCAAAGCTAAGCCTTTTAGGAGCACTGAAAACACAAGCTGCTTCGGTTTCGGGAGAATTGCGTGCTTGTTCTGTAACGTACAAATACAACTTAAGTCGCTCCAGATACTGGAGCACTCCAAATGATTTGCCTGTGTACGAGCTCAGTAAAAAGTAGATCTAGCTCAAAGGAAACACATGGAGATCTGCACTTATCGTTGCAATGCATCCCTGATTATTAGTAGTATTGTATAATTATAAGGTTATGCAGCCTCCTTAGAAGCGGGAGTGGCAGTGCCCACGGTGAAGGGGCCCTACACTTCTGAACTTGCCACTGCACTGCTGATCCCATCCCAAAATAGCAGCCGTCTGGAAGCGCCCTTGAACTCCAGCAACATCTGGAAGGTCGCAGGTTCCCATCTCCAACCTACAGGCATCAGCAGGAAGCAATATTTATCCCCTGCTGGTTTTAACAGACACAGGTGCAAGCCCAGGCGGGGAGTTATTTTCCAGTCAGTTGACAGCTCTACCTTACTTAGGTTAGCTGAAAAGGAACTGTCACTTGAAGCGCTGTTGAATCATTCCATGTCATTCCTCACAGGGGGGAAAGAAACCCTGGATTGTGATGGTTTCTCCCCCCCCCCTTGCACCTTACTGCCTCTGCAGTTTTAGTTCTGCTTCTCGTTGTATGTTTGCAGCCCACGTATAACAGCACTAATGCCACAGTTTCAGGCGAGATCCAGCCACAGTAAACCGTTCCAATCTGCCTCTTTGCATCGTAGGCTCTGGCCCGCTTCCTTTGCAAGCCGTGGGGTAAGGATTTCTATCTCTTTACTTTGGCAGGGCTCCTGCTCCTTCAACAGCTGCACAGTCAGGCAACAAAACAGAAGAGGTGGCATGTTTTCCTTGGATTAGGCTCTGTTGCAGATAGATCCCCAGCTTTTTTTAGTCCGGCTTCCTAGAACACTCCAGTGAGCTTTTACGGAGAGTTCTGTTTAATTTTAAAACAATGCCTATGCCAGAATCAAAATAGGTCAACAAGAGCCATATGAGGCATGTTGTGGGACATCCATGAATAGCATATATCTTCTACCCTTGTTGTGATTTAAAAGCAGGCGCAGAGTGGGAGGAGGATTCAGCTTAGAGTCGCAGCGCTTGTTTACCTTTCTCAACTGTGCCATTTTCCTGATTTTAATCCCTGCCCCCCCCCCAGCCAAAGCTGCTACTTGCCCCGTGGCAGGTAGACTTCCAGGTACCATAAAGGCGGCTTGTATATTTTAAGCTGCAGGACAAATCGAACACCAGCCTCGGGGAGGGGGATATGAATTGAGGAAATGGTGCAAGCACAAAAAGGCTCCCTCCCTCCCATCTCTTAGCACCAAGGTCTGAATTCGAATCGCATTTTTCTCCTCCCTGTCTTTTTAAAATGCGGGCGAGCCTGTTCACGGATCTCCTTGCATCATGCCTTAAGAGATTCAAAGGCTGGTGCCACCTCGGTAGCACAGATTTTAGGAAGAGCACCTGTTGCCAGCTCCGGCAAATCTCAGCCTAGCCATAACACTCCCCAGGTGCCTTAAGCCAGCCACTTGAACTCCAACCCTCCACCTCCTGTTTACAATATGGGGAACGCCGATAATTACACTGGTACGCCTTGCATAGCTGTTGTAAGGATTACTGAGATTACGTGTGCCACACATTTCGGTGAAAGGCCGCATCGGCCTTCTCCAGTCTTGATGCCCTCCAGATCCAGTCAACATGGCCGTCCAGCCATACATATTCCCACCTGTTATCTCAGTCTAGTCATTAATACCTTAGGTGAGAGCACAACCCTGCTTGGAAGCCATGCCCTTTGACCTGGAGCAACCTCCCCCCCCCCCCAAAAAAAATCAGGTAGCTGGTTTTACTTGGGGTAGGGAGCACGTTGTGCATGCTCAGCAGGACTCTTGCTCCTTTTTTTATTCCCCTGTTCCATAGTTAAAACCAGGCTGTGAGACAAAACTCGTAACTTGGAGCCTTAGTCTTGAGCCCCCAATTTGTCCCGTAAAGATTTGTACCACGGAAAGTGTATATCGTGCACAGACAGATATTGGGCACCCATTTCCTTTTCCAGAATGGGGTGGCCTCTTGTCGCTGTATTACAAGGCAAAATTGCGATTACCTTCCAGTCAACCTACAGCAGCTTACCTCTTTAGCCCCGCTGCCAAGGATAAGAATGTAAGAAAGAGCCAAAGGTTTGTTCACTCCAGTATCCTTCTCTCCCCCCAGCCCCAAAGTGCCCAACCAGGTGTCTCTGGAAGGCCACAAGCGAGACGCAAAGGGCAATATCCATTTCCCGTTGCTGCTCCCTAGCAGTTGGTACTGAGACACCTCTGAATCCGGAAGCTCCGTATTGCAATCCCTCCTGGTGGTGCCCCAATAAAACTGCAAAGCTAAGCAGGGTCCGGTATGGTTTCAGATTGGATGGGGGGGGGGAGAACGACCACCCAACTGAGATTCCTGCATTGCAGGGGGTTGGAGTGAAGGACCCTTTCCAACCCTATGATTCTAATCATGCCCAGGAGCTTGCGGTCCTTGAGAGAGGAAGGCAGCAGAGTCAGTTCTGGGGTGCAGGGGTTGAGACTGCCTTGCTTTGTGGGGATATCTTCTTAAAAACATAAGAAGAAAACCCCCATGGGTCAAGCCAAAAGCCCATCTAGTCTGTTCTCTGAGTGCCTACGGACGTGAATACGCAAGCATTCCTCATGAACTGTATCCCAAGCGTGAAGAAGCCCCTCATTTTGTCCTGGATTATCCAGGTTGTAGTACTGCAACGCTCTCTTTCCAGGTTCTAGTATTAAGAGATGCTTTTCCCGCACCCTGCAACCCTCTTGCGTACCTCGGGACACCTCCGGTCCTGGGGGGGGGGGTTGCTCTGTGCAAAGTGAGAGGGGAGCATTGTTTGAAGTGGTGAGCTCTCACTGGTGCTTACTCAAATGCCAGGGCTACCTCTGCTTTCAACTCTGCCACCCTGCAGTCCTCCTCTAGTGGCAGTGCCCATTCAGAGACTGAAAAGCGGCAGCTGTCCATTGTAGAAAGTGGCCCCTGCACAACTCGGCTGGCCCAGAGGGCCATGTTGTATCTTTAGCACTAACCTAGCAGTTCGAACGCATGTCAAAGTGCAAGTAGATAAATAGGTACCGCTCTGGCGGGAAGGTAAACGGTGTTTCCGTGCGCTGCTCTGGTTCGCCAGAAGCGGCTTAGTCATGCTGGCCACATGACCCAGAAGCTGTATGCCGGCTCCCTCGGCCAGTAAAGCACGAGATGAGCGCCGCAACCCCAGAGTCGTCCGCGACTGGAACTAACGATCAGGGGTCTCTTTACGTTTTAAGAGAGGTGGAGCTCCTCTGCCTCTCAGCTCTTTGACATGTCTCACATATCCTGTAGCCCACCCTTCCCGTCCCACGCACAAGAGTCACGTGTGCTCTTGCAACAAGCAGAAGGAAAACAGAATGCCGACTTCTTCCTTTTTTTAACTGTCTCTGTTGTGGTGTGTTTTAGACACCAGCCCAGTCTTACAAGCACTTGGTAGGTGACCAAGCTTCTTAGAAAAGCAGAAAGAGTGAGGACAGTTCCTCAGGTTATATGTCTTGGCAGCTCGGTCCCCCGACAGATTTCCATTGCAGCGTCAATGGCGGTAGGAACTTCTACAATGGGGGAATAAATTCTGTAGGAAGAAACTGCTCTTGGCCCCTTCCACAGCTCAGTGACGGAGCACCTGCTTTGCATGCAGAAGGGTTTGATCCCCGGCATCTCCAGGTGGGCCTGGGAAAATGCCTGCCTGAAATCCTGGACAGCCACTGCCAGTCAGTGTAAAGTCTATTGCCTGCACTGTAGACAATACTGAGCTAGATGGCGCAATGGCCTTTCTCACTGTAAGGTACCGGTAGCTTCTTATTTTGGGGAAAGAGCTTCCAGAGGTGGGTGGATTGGACTCTGCCTGTGTTTCTTTCCTAGTTTCTTGCATCCCTGGTGCTCAGCATCTCACTTTCCTTTTTATCCCCCTTCTGGCCCAGCTCCGTAAATGCACTCTCTCTCCCTCTCAACTGATTAATAATAATAATAATAAATTCTCCAATCTGGAAAGCTTGATGGACAAACCAGCCAGCCCGTTTTTGTTGTTGTTCCATAGTATAATAATGTTATTGTAGATACTGTTCTGAGCAAAGTAGGAGTTTTATCATCAAATGAGAAGTTTTGTCTGTAAATAATCAGTTTAGATCCCAGATGACTTTATTACAGAGCAAAATTCTTACACGGTAATTCAATAAACTTTAATATACAACACAGAAGAAGGCTCGAGCGTCCAGTTTCTTAATGATGTGGGAGGTCTGATTGCCTTTAAAAAAAAAAAAAATCGGCTCTGCTCCTGTGCTTTTAACAGAAGGATACATAAACTGAGAAACTGCATTTTTCCTAGCCTGTATATTCTGCTGTGGAAAACCTCACCAGCTTAATTTCTGTGCCACACTGCTGTTAAAAAGCAGAGGATCAAAGCTAGGGGGGTGTGTGTGTGTGTATGTGTGTGTGTGTGTAAGAGAGAGAGAGAGAGAGAGAGAGAAGAGAGAGAGAGAGAGAAACCTTCAGCCAAGTTGTGGGCCTGGAAAAAATATTGCTTTCACTTAACCGGTACTATTAAGAACAGAAGAGCCCTGCTTAGCTTCCTGTTCTCATAGCAGCTAACCAGATGCCAGCAAGCAGGACCCGAACTCACAACAACCACTCTTCCCACCTGCGATTCCCAGCAATTGGTATAGAGAGGATGACCATCTCCCGACAGTGTCAGCATAGCGAACTTGGATGGCTTTTAAGAGAGGTTACAGGTAGGAAGCCATGTTGGTCTGCCATAGTCAAAACAAAATAAAAAAATCCTTCCAGTAGCACCTTAGAGACCAACTAAGTTTGTTCTTGGTATGAGCTTTCTTGTGCATGCACACTTCTTCAGATACACTGAAACTGAAGTCACCAGACACATGTATTGAGGATAAAGCTATCAAGGACTACTAGCCATGCAATTTCTACCTACACTGGTGAAAGAAGATGGAACTTCAGTTGCTGGGAATCACAAGTGGGGAAGGTGTTTTTGTTGAGGTCCTCAGGCAGGCCTATGTGAGAAGAGACTGCTGGACTTTAGAAGGGCCATTGGGCTAATCCAGCAGGGCTTTTATGATGTTCTCGCATGCGGTCACGTGGTCAGTGTGTTGGCCAAGGGGCTGGGAGAGACCAGGGTTCAAATCCCCACTCGGCCATGAGGCTCACTGGGTGACCTTCGGCCTGTCGCAGCCTCTCAGCCTAACCTACCTCACAGGGGTGTTGCGGGGGATTAAATGAGGAGAACTCTGTAAAACCACATTGAGCTCTTTGAAGAAACAATGGGTTAAGAATTAAATAAATTATAGCCTCCTCCACAAATTTGACTAATCTTCTTTTAATACTTTGAACCAATGGTCTGACTCAATATCAAGGCAGCTTCCTATGTTACCTCTGATGTGACCATCTATTACTATTATTGCATCTATTATTATTATTATTATTATTATTATTATTATTATTATTATTATTATTTTATTATTATTATTATTATTATTACCACCATCCACACTTTGGTTTGTCCCATGTGGTTTCTAGTCAGGTGTTTCACAGGGGTTTTTTCTTTTACGCTTTCCCTGGGGTAAACCACTGTTTACTGCTGAATGGGAACCAAGATCAATAGGGTTTTCAGCAAATTGATGTTTGTTCAGATTCAGCAGTAAACCGCGGATTTTCCCGAGGAAAGCAGGGGGACCAAAAAACCCAAACAAACCTCTCTGACCCCTGACGAGAAATCATGGGACAAAGGGAAGTGCTGGTGGTCCCTTAGGTCCCAGGGCAGGGTCCAGAAAATTGAAACACAATCTGAACACCATGGGCATAGCTTTTTTGTGGGAGACCCCCACCCCAAGTTGTGGAGCTCGGCTTTTGGGGAGAGATCACAGGTCAAATTCCCCCCCTCAAAAAAAAGGACATGGGGAAGGCTTTTATCACACTCAGTTAATTTAGTATTTTTTATTTTTTAATAAACTTTATTACATTTTCAGAATTTACAAAGAACAAATAAAAAGAATAATTTGATCCTCAGCTACATATTCTAAGGTAAAAATAGGTGTTACAACATACATGGGAGAAATATTTAAAGATCTAAGATGAACAGAATAACATTTTAAAAAAAGTAGCCGTGTTGGTCTGCCATAGTAATAGTCTAGTGTGCATGCACACAAAAGCTGCTCATACCAAGAACAAACTTAGTTGGTCTCTAAGGTGCTACTGGAAGGAATTTGTTTTGTTTTTATTAAAAAAGAAAAGAAAAAGAAAGGGGGGGGTAACACAACAAAACGACAAAAACTAGGAAAAAATATTTTTCTAAGACAAACATTATTTGTCAAGTTCAAACCCAAGACAAACATTTTCTAAGACAAACATTATTAAGTTCAAACCAACATTTGAATATTCTGTACACACAAATTTCTTCCAACTGGTTTGAGTCCCTCATGAGTTTGTTGACTTCCGTCTATCTCTTTGCAGTTTCCACTCAACTATTACAATTCAAGTCAAATCTGTTTTGTTGTTTATCCAAACAATAGGAAGAATCCCCCCCTTTTCTGTGAAATTAATCCAAACACAGCCAAGTGTTTTTATTGGAACCGTATTTATTCAGATAATTTTGGAAGCATTCCCATCCTTTTTTTGACCTTATCTACCGAGTGGTAATTGAGTATTTTTAATGTTTTTCAAATTATTTTTGAGGGGGCAGCTGCCCACCCCCCTTGACTACGCCCTTGATTACACGGCATTAAAAACGAATTTAAAATGAAGGGGTGTGGATTGAAGCCGGACACACCCCGGGGTTTCCTGCGTGTTTTATTAAAGGCTTCTTCTCCTCGAGGCCCCGCTCGGCTCTCGCTGCGGCTTTGCACTGCGGAGACAGCGACGCTCCCCTTCTCGCCGCGCGGCAGCCATTGCAGGCGGCGCCTCCTCCTCCTCCCTCGGGGCGAGACGGGGAGGGAGCTGGCCGCCCGCCGGCGCGGAGGCTCGGCCGCCTTTCCCCCGGGGCCGGGGCCTTGAGGAAAGTCCTGGGAAGCGGCCTCCCGGAGGCGGAGCGGCACCGCCGACGCGACCCACACTCCCGACTCTCGCTCCGAGATGCCCGGCCGCGTCTCTCCGAGCCGGCGCCGGGCGTAGCGCAGGCGGGTAAGCGCACCGGGGAGGCGGCCGAAACGGGGAAGGAGGGGGCCCCCTACCACGACCCATCTTGGAGTTCAAGGGAGCAATGCATGGCGCGGGGCGGGGGGGTGAGGGTGGCGAAGCGGGTTTTAATCCGGATCCGCTCGCCGCGCTGCGCCGGATGCGGGGAGGGAATGTTTCAGCTGCGAATCTGTCCAGCGAGCCAGGCGTCGGTTCAGCGGGAACCTCTAGTTCTGTATCAGGGACAGAGACGTCTCTTGCCGGCCCAGATCAGTTTCCCCCTGTCCTCCCTGCGAAAGTTTGGGATGAATCCATTTCGAAGGTCCTTCCCCTGAGCTCCGATGGGTGCGTGGTCTGGTGGTAGTACTAATGGGTCGGTTAGGGCCGCTGCGCTCTGCACATGTTCAGAAGTGCGCTCGACACCCAGGGCTGAGCGCGGCGGGTATTAAGCTCCAACACCCCTGAACTCTTGGGGGCCCCAAAATTTCACTATTAATATACTTCTTAATTGTATTTCAGTTCAACAATTACTTTGATAAAATACATATTTTGTTATGTGCAAATGGCTTTAGATACCTATTAGGTCCATAAATTACCATATAGCATATATTCAACACAAAAAACAGCAACAATTTGTTGTTGACAAAGGACAGCTGGACATATAAAGGGCCCCATTACCTTCAGTAGCTTAGGGCCTCATCAAACCTAAATCCGGCCTTGCCAAGCACCCACAAAATTTCCCATGAAGGGGCCAGGCACCCACAAATTTTGGTGCCAGGGCCATATGGGGGGGGTAAGCCCCACCTTGCATAATCAATCATGTGATGGCGCACACCCATGTTATTTGAACAGCAATGCCCATCAACTTGGGGGAGGCAGATTTTATTGGGGTGGGAAGGATGGCTATTTGTCAGGGGTGCTTTAGCTGAGATTCCTGCATTGTAGGGGGTTGGACTAGATGACCCTTGGGGTCCCTTCAAACTCTATGATTCTATGAAGGGACCTCGGCCCCTTGGAGTTGGCTCCTGTGGATGACCGTGTCTGCCCACCTCTGTCCCTGAGAAGCTGTGGTATGGCTGAAGTGGGGAAAGAGAGAGGGGGGGGCATAGCAGGGAGGAACTCTGTGCATGGCTAGGAGCGCTTTTGCCAATTGCTACAACGGGCAGAAAAATCATAAAGTGGTCCTACAAGACCCTCAGCAGTTTCAAAGTAGTCCTGGGAAACCACTGTGGTAGAGAGAATCTGGCCAGTGGTTCTCATGCGACACAGTAAGGGTGCTTAACCTCTCTCCCTGTTCTCTTATCACCAACCTGAAGCTCAATGCACCCCCCCCCCCAGTCCATACAGGGGACATGGGTGGCGTTGTGGTTTAAACCACTCAGCCTCTTGGGCTTGCCGATCGGCAGGTTGGCGGTTCGAATCCCCTCGACGGGGTGAGCTCCCGTTGCTCTGTCCAGCTCCTGCCAACCTAGCAGTTCGAAAGCACACCAGTGCAAGTAGATAAATAGGTACCGCTCCAGTGGGAAGATAAAGCGTTTCTTGGTGCTCTGGCACTCGTCGCGGTGTCCCGTTGCGCCAGAAGCGGTTTAGTCCTGCTGGCCACATGACCCGGAAAGCTGTCTGTGGACAAACGCCGGCTCCCTCGGCCTGAAAGCGAGATGAGCGCCGCAACCCCAGAGTCGCCTTTGACTGGACTTTAACCGTCCAGGGGTCCTTTACCTTTACCTTACCATACAGGGGAAGCCTTTGCATGTGGACAGAGGGAGGACGGACGGAGATGGGCTTCTACATCAGCTCCCTCTCCCGAGCGCCCTACGGCAATGGGGCACCGCCAGAGTCCTCGCGCCCCGCTGCCAAGCGCTACCAGGCGGCGCCCAGCTACAACTACAGGTGGACGGAGCTGCACTACGAAGCCAGTCGTGGCAACGTGGAGAAGCTGAAACAACTCCTTCTGACCTCAAGTGTGTGTCCTATATAATGTTCCCAGGTTGCATGCAGGGCTAAAAATGGAGCAAACCAGACTTTGGGAAGGAGAGGGGCCTGGGCGGTGTTTATTCCCCGCACTTAAAACTCCATAAAATAAAATAAAAAATAATGTGCACAGGCAATCCAGATGCTGTACGGCACCAAAAAAAGAGGGACCGGGGGCAAAGGGGGTAGTTGTAGTCAACTCCTAATCCAGGCCATTATGTATGGCAGGGCTTAGCAGATTTTTTCAGCACTGCCCCTCAGACCTTGTGGGGGGCCGGACTATATTTTGGAAAAAAAAAATAGGAACGAATTCCTATGCCCCACAAATAACCCAGAGATGCATTTTTCTCCTCATGTAAAAACACCAGGCAGGCCCCGCAAATAACCCAGAGACGCATTTTAAATAAAAGGACGCATTCTACTCATGTAAAAACACTCTTAATTCCCGGACTGTCCGTGCGCTGGATTTAGAAGGCGATTGGGCCGCATCCGGCCCCCCCGGCCTTAGTTTGGGGACCCCTGGTGTACGGCATGGAGAAAGCCAGGGAAAAGTTGTTATCCTCCCTCTCTCCTAACACCGGGAACTCGTGAAGCTGAACGTTGGAAGATTTGGGACAAATAAAAGAATGCCCTTCCACAGTTAAACTGTGGAACTCGCTGCCCCAGGAGGCAGCGATGGCCACCGACTTGGAGGGTTTTAAAAGAGGATTACACGAAAGTCACGGAGGAGAGGGCTGTCAAGGGCAACTGGCCGCAATGGCTAGACTCCACCTCCGCAGCGATGCTTCCGGGTACCATTTGCTGGAAACCACAGGTGGGGAGAGGGCTCTTATGCTTGGGTCCTGCTTGGGGGGGCACCTGTGAGAACAGGATGCTGGACTAGATGGGCCTGATCCGGCCGACTTTTCTTACGTTCTCGGTTTGTTTCCATACTGCACTGTGTTTTGGAAGGTGATCATCGCCCCTTTGGTTTCAGGCAAGGAGCTGGTGGACAGGAAAGATTATTACGGCAAGACGGCCCTCTACTGGGCTGCCTACAAGGGGCAGAGGCATTCGGTGGAGCTGCTCTTGCAGCACGGCGCCAACGTCAACACCTGCTGCAAACACGGGGGGACCCCTCTCCACGCAGCCGTCGGCCTCTTCCCCGACTGCACCCTGCTGCTCATCCAGGTAACGTCTTCAAAGGTGTGCCGCTCCTTGTCATCCCGTCCTGCAGCAAGTGGTGTTCACTTCCTTCCATGGAAGCCTTAGGGAAAGGGCCATCGTCCAGGGGTTAAGCACTGGCCTTGCATGCAGAAGGCCCCAGGTTCAATCCTGGCATCTCTTAAGGCGGGACGGGAGAACCTCCTTGTCTGGAGAGCTGCTGCTGCCAGAGGTAGGTGGGCCAATGGTGTAAGGCAGATTTCTCTGCTCCTAATCCGCATCCCTGCTGCTTGGATCCAGAGTGGCATGGTGGCCTGTTGACAGGAATAACAACAACAACAACAACAACAACAACAAATAATTATTTGTGTATTGATTGTGGTTTGACTTCATTTACTTATTCAGAGGTTTTTCTGCAGAAGGCATTTCATCATTTTTTTGTAAAAAATTTTTTTACTCGTTTTACATTTTAATTTTACATTCAAACATAAAATACCACCATGAAATAAAGAATTCTCTTGTTTCCTTCTTCCCCTCCGTGGATTCCGCAGATAGTCACTTTCCGCCCGTCACCTGTCTATCCAATATAGTCAATATTATCTGAAGTTCTTTTTCACATTGCAAGTGTTAATTGCAGTCCTAATATTTTTAACTGTTTACAGTGTTCTCTCAGATAAGCTACAAATTTCCCCCAGTCTTTATAGAAATTTTTATCATCCTGGTTTCTGATTTTCCCAGTCATTTTAGCCATTTCGACATAGTCCATCATTTTTGTTATCCATTCCTCTCTTGTAGGGATCTTCTCTTCCTTCCATCTCCGGACTAAGAGTACCTGGGCTGCCTTTGTTGCATACATAAATAGCCTTTTTTGCTCCCTTGGTAATTTTTGCTCCACGAGGCATTTCAAGGCAGCTTTCTCCATTCCTAGCTGCCATTTCTGAGGGTGGCAGGAGGAAGGGAGGGCAGATTCAATCACTGCAGGAAATTATTTACACAGAAGCTGTTCTGTTTGGCCTGTGGTGGGTGGAGGCGGAATCAGGTACCTGTTGCATCTGATTTGGCCCTAAAGATGCCCAAGATGGACTTCTAGACTTTGCTCACACCATATGGCTTCAGCAAGCCAGGACATGAGGGCGGGTGGGGTGGGGTGAGGCCTGTGGTGCTAATGACGTCTTGTTTCTCCTCAGCACGGTGCAGATGTGAATCTGAAGGACAACTGGGGAGTGACCCCCATGTACCTGGCTGCATGCAGTGGACAGACAGAGTGCATCCGGTTGCTGGTGCAGGCTGGAGCCTGCATTTGCTACAGAAACAAGGTAGCCCATTACTAAAGACCAATGGGTCAGCAAACTTTTTCAGCAGGGGGCTGGTCCACTGTCCCTCAGACCTTGTGGGGGCTGGACTATATTTTTTTGGGGGGGAAATGAACGAATTCCTATGCCCCACAAATAACCCAGAGATGCATTTTAAATAAAAGGACACATTCTACTCATGTAAAAACACACTGATTCCTGGACCGTCTGTGGGCCGGATTTAGAAGGCGATTGGACTGGATCCAGCCCCCGGGCCTTAGTTTGTCTACCCATGCTAAAGACTGTGGGAATGCCCAGGGAGGCAGGAGAGGATATATTGTTTATTAATATCCTTCCTAATTTGCGCTAGCAAGTTCCTTTACTTAGCAGAGTTTCACATTCCCCTTTTAAACGCAGAGCGGGTAGCTGGTTGCAGGCTCGTGTAAGCTTCTCGCTATTGGGTTCCCAGCGATCATTTACCGCTCTACCTTCCTTCTTGACGTGAGAGAGGTCCCACTCTGCCTTGATAAACTTGAATCTTCCAGGCCCACTGATGTGGAGCTGAGATTCTCCTGTATAAGATGGACAGCCGGTCGGGATAAGGAAGTCTCAGGGAGGTTATGCTCAGATACATTTCTTAAAAAGAGGGATAGACTTTTAAATTCCCCATGCCCCAGTACCAGAATAAATCTGTTCCAGGACCTGATTCTACTTTTACAAACTATCTTGACCCCTCAAAAAGAAAAGTGTCGGCCATGGTATTCAAAATGAATCTGAGACCTGGTTTGACCAGGAGTGCCTTGCTATGAAGCGCTCTCTGCTTGGGAAATACAGAAAGTACAAATTGGACTATTGGGTTCCTGGTAAGTTCCCTTATATCCCTCTTAAAAGAATAAACACGCCACAATCTTGTGTAAAGTATATAAAAGTAGTTTACTCACATTCTGTTCACAGTTGGATCCCTGAAGGCAGACTTAGTTACAAAGTATATACATGTGGAGCTATCCCATATGGGGATAATCCCAGTGTCCTCTGTTGGCTGGAAGCCAACAGAGCATCTCTAGCTAAAAGCTGCTCCAACGGCAGAGGAAGTCAAAGAGAGAGGAGTGCTGCGTGCCTTGTCCTTTTGTTACCTGGACAGGTAAGGTCACGCCCACCTCTAGTCACATGCAAAGGAAGTATGTCCCAGCCAGGAGGAAACAGGAAGTTTTTGACTGGCTGGACCAAACATTCCCCCGCATGTCCACTCTAGGAAAACAAGGAATGTTGTACTTGACTGCTACTTACATCTCACATCTCACAAAGACCAGCCAGTCCCCAAAATTGGTCTTACCATACATAGGGAGTTGCCTGCCAGGGCCGCCCAACTTTTCATACCAAGTGGGCCGCAAGAGTCCAACGACACACTCCAAGTTCAGTTTCTGTATCGCAAATTAAAGTGGTCGCAACATATTGTAGAATCATAGAATCCTAGAGTTACATATGTTTTTAATTACATTTTCTAAATTACATTTCAAAACGTTCATTTCAACAACCTTCAATCAGTGACCTCCCTTCTTCTCCTTCCACGGATCATTTTACATACCATACATCACTGCATCTTTTACATGAACTAAACCCTTCAGCAATCCATTGTTACATCCATCAAAATTTATTTACGCTGTTTATTTATCTTTATGCTGCCAGGGTTTTTAAATGTACACAATTTTCACCCATATATTCAGTAAACATTTTCCAGTCTTCTTTAAATGTGCAATCTTCTTGTTCTCTTATTCTGTATGTTAAGTCCTCAAACTGTGTGTATTCCATCAGTTTAAGTTGCTGTTCTTATTTGGTTGGGACCTCGCTTGTTTTCCAGTTTTATAGAATCTTAGAGTTGGAAGGGAACCCAAGGGTCATCTAGCCCAGCCCCCTGTGATGCAGGAATCTCTGCGAAAGCATCCACGACAGTCGGCCATCCAGTGGTATTAGATATATACAATTAATATAAATGTATAGAATTAAATGCACAATTAATAGATTAAATATATCTAATTATTAAACAAATTTAATACACAAAGAGATGTATGCATTTCGTTAACAGTGCATGGCAGAAACATATGTTTTTAAGGCTTTAATGTTGCTGAGGGCTGCCGAAAAATGGCCTTTCAGGCTGCATGTGGCCTGTGGGCTGCAGGCTGGCTCATCTAACTCAATATTGCCCTCTCTGGCTGGCAGCAGCTCTATAGAGTTGTTGTCAGTGTTCTCTCCCAACCCTACCTAGAGATTACAGAGTCACAATAAAGTCCTCTTCAGTACTTTTCCCAGCAACGATAAATATTAATAAGTAGTATAGATGATGGCAAAGAAGAAGAAGAAGAAGAAGAAGAAGAAGAAGAAGAAGAAGAAGAAAGTAATAATTATACCTAATACCAAGTGGCAAAGATCCTCTGTTTCCCAGGCTAGCTTCACTGCTACACTGCCATTCTTCCACCTGATCTCTCGCCACCCAAACCAAAGAATTGCCTCGGGCACCAGCCCTACTCAGAGTAGACCCTTTGGTGTTAAGGAACGGGGCTGACTCGTGTACAGTGGTACCTTGGTTCTCAAACTTAATCCATTCCAGAAGTCCGTTCCAAAACCAAGGCACGCTTTCCCGTAGAAAGTAATGCAGAATGGATTAATCCGTTACAGACTTTTAAAAACAACCCCTAAAACACCAACTTTAACATGAATTTTACTATCTAACGAGACCATTGATCCTTAAAATGAAAGCAATAAACAATGTACTGCAGTCGCACAATCAATCCATCAATAGCTGCACTGGGTTCTTCCACACAGTCACAAAAACTAAACGGAAAGAGCTGCAAAAACAAAAACGCCAAACTAATAGCAAAAACAGACAGACCTCAGCGTAACACCAGATTACAAGTCTACTGCTCTTAACCACTACAGGGGTTTAGAAATGGAAGTGTGGCACTCAAAACGAAGCATGTTCAGCTTCTGAAGAAAAGCTTGCAAACCAGAACACTTACTTCCGGGTTTGCAGCATTTGGGTTCCAAGTTATTTGAGTACCAAGGCGTTTGAGAGCCAAAGTACCACTGCACACTAATTTCAGTGCGCCTCCTCCAGGTAGGACTTTGGGGACGAAATGCTGTTGTTGTTTTTTCTCTTTTCCGCCTGCAGAAAACGGGAGCCCCTCCCAAGCGCCTCGTCTCACAGCCGGCGTTGATGTCCTGGATGGATTCCTGCCGCCAGCAGCCCCTTTCCCTCAAGCACCTCAGCCGCCTGTCCATCCGAACTGCCCTGGGCCACAGGAGGCTCCAAGCCATCAGAGACTTGAACCTCCCTCCGCTGCTGAAGCAGTACCTTATGTTTGAAGACCTGGCTCTGCTCGACGGGTTGTAGCCTCGCGAGGCGCAGAATCGGCTCCTCCCGGCTGCCGCTGTTTCTTCGCCGCGGGAGGGCCTGGCGGCGCCTTTTCCTTGCCCGGCGTATTGTTGCCCTTGAATTTCGATTGGGGTGCTAGCATCGTCATCGGGAACCGGGCTCTCCGAGAAGGAGACATGGGGCTGAGATTGCAACCTTTTTTACTTCAGGAGGGAAAGGCGAGTGAAGGGAACGTGCCAGAAAGGTGCATAAAGCGATGCGTAGCGCAGATAGGACAAAGACTTTTTTTTTCTCCCACAAGGACCTGGTTGTACAAGGAAGCTCAGGGCTAGGAGACTCCTTCGCACGGTGCATTGTGACAGCGGTGGGATTTGCTGCCAGAAGATGCTGCAACGATCACCAAACTGGGTGGCTATGAGAGGAGAAGAAGAGTTTGGATTTCATATCCCACTTTATCACTACCCGAAGGAGTCTCCAAGCGGCTAACATTCTCCTTTCCCTTCCTCCCCCACAACAAACACTCTGTGAGGTGAGTGGGGCTGAGAGACTTCAAGAAGTGTGACTAGCCCAAGGTCACCCAGCAGCTGCATGTGGAGGAGCGGAGATGCGAACCCGGTTCACCAGATTACAAGTCTACTGCTCTTAACCACTACAGGGGTTTAGATAACTTCGTGGAGGGTAAGGTTTACATGGGATCAGAGGCACGATTCCTCCAAATAGTGGGAGGACGTGTGTTGTGCTCATGCCCTACTTGCAAACTTCCCCGGGGCAACAAGTTGGTCACTTTCTGAAAGCGGTTGTTAGCCTAGATGGGTTTGATCTGGGGTGTGGGTGTGGGTGTGTCTTCTTATGGTCTTGCGAATCATAGAATCTTAGAGTTGGAAGAGACCACAAGGGCCATCCAGTCCAACCCCCTGCCAAGCAGGAAACACCATCAAAGCATTCCTGACAGATGGCTGTCAAGCCTCCGCTTAAAGACCTCCAAAGAAGGAGACTCCACCACACTCCTTGGCAGCAAATTCCACTGTCGAACAGCTATCACTGTCAGGAAGTTCTTCCTAATGTTTAGGTGGAATCTTCTTTCTTGTAGCCTCCTTCCTTATTGGCATCCCTTCGTCTCTTCTGCTTGTCACCTGGGTATCTTGGCATTTGGATGACCGAATTGCCATCCTGGATTCTCCGTTCCTCACAAAACCTGATATTACTGGGAAGCTTGTAAACTGGGGCTGGGGGGGGGCTTTTGGCACAGTAAGTAGACCAGATCTTTTATCTCTCCGCATCCCGACGTTGACAGGTGGACGAGGTCGGCTGCCTGTCAACCATCTTACATCGTGATGACTGATAGGGGGTTGGTCCCACCCACCTGTCAAATGTTGACCTACCTGCAGTGGTGATGGAGTAGTCTGCTTCAAAGCGGCACCAAGCAGGATTGAACTCTCTGCTTGCCAGCCAATGAGCAGAGGGTCCACTCCTGCACTCTAGTGAAGCGGCACCCAGCAGGACCCTGCTCCCTTGCCTATCAGGTGGTGTCATCCGGTGACACCAGCTGATGGACAGGTGGACATGGTTGTGGGGAAATGGCCTTGGGCTACTTGAACCCTTGGGGGGCGGAGGTTTGTTACCCCTGTTGTAAGCAGAGCTTGAAGGTGATGCCTTACCTTCTCCTGCTACTTGCCCCTGTTCTCTCTAGCTGACTCCCAAGTGCATTTTAAATCAAGGGGAAAGCAGGCTTCAAGCGTGCAGGACCTACTTTAAAAAACAAAACAAGCCAGATCCACAAACCAGAGCCAGGTGCGAAAAGACACACTGTTGGTAATAGAGAATTCTGAGCCCAGGGATTTGTTTCAAGTACCACAGAACTGCACAGGCCTCATAGTCCTGCCATACAAAACAACAACAACAACAACAACAAAACAACAACAACAACAACACACAAATAAAGCAAAGCTACTCCTTTGCCCCCACTGTTAATCAGCGAGGAGTAAGAAATTCTTGTAAGAAATCACCCGGAGATCTTCTGGTCCAGGATAGTAAGAAGTGTTAGCTTGGAAATTTCCCAGCCATTTCCATAGGATAACTTAATCCAATAAGCTACCGTCATCCTATTATTTACTAAAATCTAACATGGGTGGATTAGCTTTGGCTCGTAACCAAGAGGAAGGCATACCATATGGTATCTGTAATGTCCTCGGATCTGTACTTGAATTTAGACACCAATTCTCTATTGCCCCTAAGATGAGAAGGTGTACGTTGATGGGCTTTCTTCAGTTCATCCCCTGCAGTGTGCAGTTTTCGGAAGAAGGGTTGGTGGTCACGTCCCAGTTCTGGAAGAATTTGAGAAACTCTTTCACTTATACCACCAGACTGGAGAAGCAGCCATATAATCCATTACATTTGCTCCTTTGTAAGAAAAGTGAATTCTCCCTTCTCAGTCCCTGTTGCATGACCATTCAATTTACGAAGATTAGCTTTGACTAATAAACCGACCAGAACCTCTCAGGATTTGATTTTGGAGTCCCTGGAATTCCTGATCACTCCATTTAATGTTCACTTCTTTTCCCACCAATTCTGGCATTAAAATCCTCTGTAAAGCACTAGGGTTCCTAGGAACTTCTTGCCCCAATTACTCCCCAAAAAATTCTCCACGTTCGGCAATATGTCCCAGTCGGCAAAGGGTGATGAAGTTGCGCCTTGATTACAAGAAAAGCTATAATTTGATACCTTAACTGTCCGAACTACTGCATAACTATCCATTTTCCCAAGCTACAAGATTCTTGTTCTAATTGATGTTGAAATTAATAAAGCTAATTCATCACTGGGGCGACCTCTATCTTTTTTTCTTTCTTGACCCTGCCAACACTGAAATGGCCTTGTATCTGGAGAAATCAGTTTGTATCTCAGTTGCTTGGACCTCCTCTTTCTCTTCACCTGTTCCTTTTGCTTGTATGTTGTCACCTGTCTGTCTCGGGAGACAATGGAGGAATGCGCCTTTGGGGGTGAGGTCAAGCTGTTGGAAAGTTGCAGCGCCTGTTGTGGCTGTAGAGACCGAAGCGGGAGAGACATGTTTTGTTTCAGCTGGGGCAGATGAAGGCCTCTAGTTTTCCTGTTGTTACAGGTACGCCATGGTGTTTCTTCTCTCTGTGCTCCTCCCAGACGTCATTTCTCTTCTTGTCACTGCTGTGGATACATGACTTAACTGTCTGTCTCCATGATAATAAAGGAAAAGGGACCCCTGACCATCAGGTCCAGTCGTGTCCGACTCTGGGGTTGCGCGCTCATCTCGCTCTATAGGCCAAGGGAGCCGGCGTTTGTCCGCAGACAGCTTCCGGGTCATGTGGCCAGCATGACAAAGCCGCTTCTGGCGAACCAGAGCAGCGCACGGAAACGCCGTTTACCTTCCCGCTGGAGCGGTCCCTATTTATCTACTTGCACTTTGATGTGCTTTCGAACTGCTAGGTGGGCAGGAGCTGGGACCGAGCAACGGGAGCTCACCCCGTGGCAGGGATTCGAACCGCCAACCTTCTGATCAGCAAGCCCTAGACTCTGTGGTTTAACCCACAGCGCCACCTGGGTCCCACCTCTCCATGATAATACTGTACCTTAATTTGATCTTCGCTTAGCCTCATCTGCTGCTGAAGGTGATTATGTAATGCACATTGTAGTTCCTTACGGAAAATGCAGTTTAAAATACTTTTATATCAAAGGCTTACCACAACTGTTGTTTGGGGGGGGTTGTATTTGCTTTTGGCTGGATTATTAATGTGTGCACAAAATTTTAAATTTTGCTACCTTGCTGCTTTTATGTTGACTTCGTTCATCTACTCCTTCTTCTTTGGCAATCACTCGTAGCCAAGTAAGATTGTCTTCCATAAACACAGTCTTAACAGTGAGTCCATAAATGACTGTGGAGGCCAATTCTGGATCCACACGTCCTTCCACTGTGGGGACATAGGTTTCCAGGCGGGAGTTGATCATGGTGAGGGTTTGCCAAGCGCACCTTCCTCTTAGCACGTTTCTCCCTTTCGTCCTGAGTTCGAGAGTCTTCAAAGCCCATGACACCTTTGGTAAAGGCTGTTCTCCAACTGGAGCGCTTGCAGGCCAGTGTTTCCCAGTTGTCAGTGTTTATGCTACATTTTTTAATATTTGCCTTGTGAGAGTCTTTGAACCTCTTTTGTTGACCACCTGCATCACTAGGCTACTATCAAGCTACAATAACCAAAGCTTTTGGGGCTATTAACCTTTAAACTAGCCTGGGGAAATGAAAAGGTCAGAAAGGCCACAATGTGATGGATTGGCAGGTGAGCCTCTCTCAAGAAGGCATTCCACAAGCAGGGGACCACAATGACAACTAGTGGCTAAGAGACTGAGCTACAAATCAAGACAGACTCTGCATTTGGACCGTGCCTCTTCCATGCTAGGTGGGCTTAGACGATCTGTCACAGAAGTCAAGCATGCTGCCACTCCCCTTGTCTGGAGCAAGTTTCATTAAACAACACAATGGAGTGGCCCTTTTTTTTGATGGTGGGGATTAGTAATCATTTGGCTAGATTGGGGTGGGAAATTATTTTCATTCTCAGGGCCACATTCCTACCTCTGAACTGGATGAACATGCTGTAAGGATGTTCAGTGGTTGCCCATGAGTCAAAACGCCAGATGGTGAACTTCTAAAACTAAGTTCTTTATTGTGCACAGCTATGTACAGTGAAGCAAAAGATCAAACGTCCAACTCAACCCTCCGCAGAGTCCAGGAATGACCCCTTCCGGTTCTTTGTCCAGCAAAAGAGGCGCGGGATTCTGAACCCTCGCCTCCCCCTTCCACGTCCTTCCTGCCTGCGACCTCGGAGCGTGGGAACCTGACCCCATTCCCCACTTTCCGCTCGGCGATGAGGCTCTGCGATCCTCTCAGAGCTCCTGCACTGCCTTCCTGCCTCTGACTCCCCCTCCCCACCGGAGGAATGGTCGCTTCTGGTTGAGGGGGAGGACGAACTGGTGAACAGCTTGGGGGGTTCCCTATACTGCAGTGCTCCCGCGACTCTCCCAGCCGCAGGGAGGGGGGTTTCCTGACACATGCTAACAACCTGAATTTTTAAAGGAATTGTTTTTTTTAAATGAAAATCAGCATTGGATTTTAAGCCAGGTTTTGGGTGTTGTCATTAGAAGAATGAAAGTAAGAGGAAGCAAGAGTTCTCCCTGCAGCAGAAAAAAAAACATGGAGCGGCTTCTTTTAGTAGGCATGTCTGAATGCACCCTGAGAGTTCACAAGCGCAGTTGCTGAGGCCATTTCTTTAAAAAAACAACACTGCCTTGACATCACTGTTTTGCCATCAGAGTTAATGGTTGCCTTGGTTCTTAATTTTCAAGGCAGAAGCATACTGGATTTGCCTTCCTCTGGCACATTGTAGGACCCTTTGCTAGAGAACGGTCTGTATGTATATTTCAAACAGGGGAGAGTCTTGTGGCACCGTAAAGACCGGCAAATGTATTATTGTGTGATCATCAGACGCAGCAGGCATGTATGCACATAGCTTGGGAATGGACTGGAGTAAAGTGTGGCTGGAGGGAAACGAAAATGCAAAAAGGACAGAGGCAATTGGATAAGAGCAACAGCAAGTGACGAGGCCATGTTGGTGACAGCACAAGTATCATGGCACTGGTAAGCCTAGGGATTCAGGCGCAAGTTCTTCTGAGTTCATTAGGGCTTACACCCAAGGTTGATCTTGGCTAAATTGCTGAGATCGCCCGCAGGAGCGTTGTTTTTCATTCCCTGAGTTGGCGAGGCTCATTTATCAACAAGAAGAAACTGAGCCTTTCGTGGCATTGGCCCAGTCCTGTGGAACACCCTGCCAATTGAGATTCAGCAGGTTCCTTCTGTGCTAACGTTTAAGTGCCTCCAGGAAACATTTCTATTCTGCCAGGCCTACGCAGGCAATTAAGAACACATCTTTCCATAACAGCTGATTTCTGTTTTTAAATGATTTTTTTATTGTATGGTTTCTGTTGCTGTAAGCCTGTGTGTGTGTGTGTGTGTGTGTGACAGCAGTACGCAAATACTTTTATTAGTAAATAAGGTAGCATGTATTGGCAATCTGTAAATTCTTATTTATTTATTTATTTATTAAAAAAAACCTTTGCATTAGTATGCTAATTAACACACAGCCCTATGCCTGCCTGCTCAGACACAAGTCTTTCCGAGATCAGTGGGACTTACTCTTCCAGGCACAGGTCTGCATTTTGCACAATGCAAAAGTTTGCATTTCCATCTCGGCAATCGGTCACTGCTGATCTATAAATACACACCCTGGAGATTCCGTTTTTTGCTGGGCAGAGATGGAGCCAGGAAAGTGTTGGACAGCATAGCAGGAAGCTCTTCCAACAGGTGTAGGGTTGGAAAGGGGTGGTAAAATGAGACCCTCCCAGCTGTCCAGGGCCCGTGAACTGTTTCGAAGCACCGTGCGTTTCCACAGACTTAAGTGCGATCCAATCCCGACCCTCTATCCTCACCACAGCTATGCTGGGGGACTTGGGACGCCCACTCCCCCCCCCCGCCTCCTTTCCAGCAACAGGGACTAAAAAGGGAAGGAGTGGGAGCTGGTTGGTCGAGTCTCCCCAGAGCTCAGAAGCCTGGCAAGCCTGCAAGCTGCCTATCCCCGGGTGAATCCGGAACGATCTGGGCTGGTTAAGTCCTGAACCGCAACGAAGGTAAGTTTCATGCATTTTTATGTAGGGATAGTATGCGTAAGTCACTGTTGTTTGGCTCTGTAATTTTGCGAAGGGCACAGAAAGTAGGGGTAGGAAGTCCTGTGAGTGTTCAGAAACTCCCAGCGTGGGCATTGCTCTTGATCCCCAGACTCTTATAACGCTAGCCAATGAAACTTTTAGATTGAATCATAGAGTTGGAAGGGACCCCAAGAGTCATCTAGTCCAACCCCCAGGGATGCAGGAATCTCAGCTAAAGCATCCATGACAGATGGCCATCCAACCGCTGCTTAAAAACCTCCAAGAAAGAAGAAGAAGAAGAGTTTGGATTTGATATCCCGCTTTATCACTACCCGAAGGAGTCTCAAAGCGGCTAACATTCTCCTTTCCCTTCCTCCCCCACAACAAACACTCTGTGAGGTGAGTGGGGCTGAGAGACTTCAGAGAAGTGTGACTAGCCCAAGGTCACCCAGTAGCTGCATGTGGAGGAGAGGAGACGCGAACCCGGCTCACCAGATTATGAGTCTACTGCTCTTAACTACTACACCACACTGGTCCGACACCTCCTGTGGGAGTGTTCCACTGCCGGACCGCGCATACTGTCAGAAAGTTCTTCCTGATGTTTAAATACTTGTCTTGAAAGAAAGGAGCATCCACAAACAAGCAGTGTTGGAAGGGTCAACACTTCCAACAGGTTGTTTTTTTGCAGGGGGGTGAATTCCCACATGACCATTAATGGACAAGCTTTTTAGTTCTGCAGAACTCTTCATCAGGCTAGATGGTAAGTAAAGCGGGGAAGGGAAGAGACGAGGAAGAAAGCTGGCTGGTGGTGTCGTCCGTTTTGTTCCTCACGAACACGAGGTTGACTTGATTGCTGTGCTGCCGGACAGCCTGAACTGGAATAATTCTAACATTCAACTTGGACCAGATCTGTGCTAACATTGCAACTGCTAAAAAAGGTTTTTCTACATGACAGAACGCGCAGGGCTCCATCCTCCCAGAGACTCTGAAACATTTGAACTGTGCAACTTGGACATGTGAAACTGTGAACGTGCGAGAACAGCCTCTCCTCTCTCCCTGCCTGGAGAAGGTGATCTGAGAGCTCGCAGCAGAAGGCCAGGCTAGTCTTTCAGCAGGGAAACCTCTCTGGGCCTTTCCTTCCAATCCTCGCTAATCCCATCTGAAAATCCAAGGAAGGGCAGCCAGGAAGCTGAGCTCTCCGCCTGGCCTTGGTCCAGCTCAGTGCAGTGCGGAAAGCAGAACGGGCATAGCTGCCGTCGTTTTGAAAAGCCCAGGCCCAGTGCAGCCCCCCTGAAATAATCTCTGCCATGACCCTATCAGAAATGCTAGGAATTCTCCTGCCAGGGCAACTCTCAGAATTCAAGGAAGCAGAAGCCCAGGAGGATTGGGAAGTCATAACCGCTGGTGAAGGACGAGACTCAGTACCCTGCTTCTCCAGGTAGGCACCTCCTGCCAGGGACTTTTGAGAGCCACTGCCAGTCAGTGTAGGTAGCAGCTCTGGGCTCGATGGGCCAATGGTAAAAGGCGGCAGATACTCCCATCTCCTGTCTTCCTTCCACTTCCAGGTTCTGAACCAGCAAGCTCCTGCTCCTCCTCTTGTCCAATACAACCAGTATTTCTGTTACGATTACCCAATAAAGGTAAAGGTAAAGGCACCCCTGACCATTAGGTCCAGTTGTGGACGACTCTGGGGTTGCGGCGCTCATCTTGCTTTATTGGCCAAGGGAGCCGGCGTACAGCTTCTGGGTCATGTGGCCAGCATGACTAAGCCGCTTCTGGCGAACCAGAGCAGCGCACGGAAACACCGTTTACCTTCCCGCCAGAGGTACCTATTTATCTACTTGCACTTTGACGTGCTTTCGAACTGCTAGGTGGGCAGGAGCTGGGACCAAGCAACAGGAGCTCACCCCGTCACGGGGATTCGAACCGCCGACCTTCTGTTTGGCAAGCCCTAGGCTCAGTGGTGGTTTAACCCACAGCACCACCCGCGTCCCTTTCGATTACCCTAAAGGCTTGCATTATTTCTGCCAAATCGTTTTTACAGATTTTTTTTGAAATGTTATCGAATCAACCGCAAATTAAAACAAATTTAGTACCATTTCCTTAAAAAATCGGCTTCCCGCACTCTGTTCTCGATGTGCCCATAACTTCCTCTTGTTGCTGCATTGTTTTCTGTTATTTCTAATTTACATTCCATTCTGGTCTCATCAGTGATGGCTTAAGGCAGAGTTCTGTTCAGTTAGTTTGCAGCTTGAGGAGTAACAGTTGACTCTGGAATAAAAATGTTTCTGCCCTTAGATGTGAAGCCTCTTCAACCCCAGAGAATTCTGAGCATCCTTGAGAGAGCTGCACACCTACTATGGATGGGTGTGAGTGGCAGGAGGAGGCCTCGGCCTCCTGCGCAGGTGAGTTGGGTGGCTGGCACGAGTCTTGCACCAAGCCGTCTCATTTCATTTCTTTGTGACATTTACGAACCCTCAAAGGAGGCTGTGGTCCCGACCCTCGTCTACGCAGAAGGTAAATTAAGTTGAGATACAGCACCCAGCGAAAAGGTTATCCAGAAAGATTTATAGATGAGGGAAGATTTCTAGCTGCTAGTTAGATGGGCAAATGGATCCAGAAAACTCAGGGAACATATGGAAGGGACCCCAATGGTCGTCAAGTCCAACCCACTGTGAATTGCAGCTAAAGAACGCAGGGTAGTCTCCTTCAGGCGCAGCTATCCTGTGGCCCTCCCAGATGTCCACATGTTGTTGGACTCCAACCTCATCATCCTCGACCACTGGCCGGGCTGGCTGTGGCTGATGGGAGAGGAAGTCCATAACATCAAGAGGGCCGCAGGAGAGCCACTCCACAATGTCCAAATCGGCCAGTGTGGTGTAGTGGTTAAGAGCGGTAGACTCGTAATCTGGTGAACCGGGTTCGCGTCTCCGCTCCTCCACATGCAGCTGCTGGGTGACCTTGGGCTAGTCACACTTCTCTGAAGTCTCTCAGCCCCACTCACCTCACAGAGTGTTTGTTGTGGGGAGGAAGGGAAAGGAGATTGTTAGCTGCTTTGAGACTCCCTTAGGGTAGTGTTAAAGCGGGATATCAAATCCAAACTCCTCCTCCTCCTCCTCCCCCTTCTTCTTCTTCTTCTTCTTCTTCTTCTTCTTCTTCTTCTTCTTCTTCCCCCAAGCTGGTGCCCTCCAGATGGACTGTCTACAGCTCCTATCAGCCCCAAACACTTGACTGCACACCAGCTATTACTCCTAGCGGGGGGCGGGGAGCTGGCCACAGTTTTACAAAAACCAGCTTTTTCCACCAGCAAAGGAGCCGGCATCACCAAACGGATGTTGCAAGTTTTCTTCTTGAACTTTCCCCAGCCCAAGTTGAACTATTAATTAAAAACTAATCTGTTGAAGAAATATAAAGGAGAAATATAAAGGTCTCTTAGAGCCAAAGACACCTTGGTGGATATCCACCAGTTGAGGCATCTGTGGTAAAAAGGAAAAACACGGGAGGAAATTGGCCAACATATGAAATATTATTAAAGGAAGAAGAAAATGAATTAAAGCTGAAAGGCTTTGAGGAGAT
This sequence comes from Lacerta viridis, assembly GCA_900245905.1. Lineage (NCBI taxonomy): Eukaryota > Metazoa > Chordata > Lepidosauria > Squamata > Lacertidae > Lacerta > Lacerta viridis. Next base: position 461,456 of record OFHU01004558.1, on the reverse strand, counting down.
AAGAGAACAGATAGCAGATTGGTTCCAATATTATCAACTATTTTAAACATTTAAAGCAGATTTAAAAAAGGGGGGGGTTGCGACAGAGACCTCCAGATTGGAAACAGACTTGGTCAATTCTAAAACAAAAACTGTTTCTAAAGTGTACCGAGTCCTCCTTGACTGCGAGGTCAAGGAGGAGGAGGTGAAAGCGGTCAAGATTAAATGGGCCCAGGATTTTGGGTACAATATAGATTTGAAAGAGTAGGAAAATTTATGGAAAGTAAATTGGAAATTCAAGGTGTGCTACATGCTGAGGGAAAATCTTCAAAAAATGCAATACTGATGGTATCTGACTCCATCTATGCATATCTGGGCTGCTGCCCTATCACCACCCTATTTTCTGTTTTTGTTTTTGTTTTTGTTTTTTGAGGCGGGGGGAGGAATACAGAAATAGCTGTTTCTTGGTCTTTTCACAAACCATACCCCGCTGACTAGAATGGGAGAATACAGACGTTATATATAAGATAAGGATGGTTTCGCCAGATTGCACAGTCTGCTATGCCTCTATGAACAGAATTGCAGGGGATCTCTCAAATCCTTGCCATCAGAGGCTTCACACCTTCCGCTGTTCAGCCTTGGAAGATTTATACTATTGCATGACCTGCAAAGCCTAAGTCTCTCTGTATCTTTAATTAACGCCTGTTCATCCTCCCTCCCTTTGTGCAGAAGGTTACTACCCCGTGAGGAAAGGAGAGGTGTTCAATGGAAGGTACCACGTAGCGCAAAATCTCGGGTGCGGCTACTTTTCAACAGTCTGGCTTTGCCAAGACTTGGGGTGAGTAAACAAGGTAGGAACACATTCTGTTGGCTGAGGAAGGGCTGGGTTTTCATCCGGCCTTTCCTCAAAGGAGCTCAGGGCAGCCAACACGAGGCCCATCCTATCATTTACTCCTCACAACGACCTTGCAAAGTAGGCTGCGATATTGTGGGGAGTGGGAGGAGTGCCTGGTGAACGATCTTCTGCTGACTGGGTGGAGAGGTTGGAACCCATCTTTGAAACAGTTGGAAGAGGGCTGCAAAACAGTTCAGAGCCCAGAGGTCAGTTCTCGCTCTCAATCTATGCACCTTCTTTCAGGAAGAAGAGGTGCGTGGCTGTCAAGGTGCCCAAGGGCGGGGAGGATTTTGCTGAGGCAGCCCTGGATGAAGTCATGCTCCTTCGCTGCGTAGGTAACAAACCGCCAGTTAGAGGGGACTGGTGGCAACATTGGGAGCGGTAGGGTGTAAGGCAGGAGGCCAACAGTAGGTGGCGACAGCCGACGGCTGTGTTTCCCGAACCAGCTGTGTTTCATCCTCTCCCCTGCTGGGTGTTACAAGGGGCAACGCTGAGACGAGGGGAGGGGGGAAGCCGTTAGCTGGTACCACCCTCTGGACTGATAAACTAAAGAAGGCTGATAGGTAGGGGCTGGAAGAGGACTGAGCTTGGTGGGATAAGTGCCCTGGGCCAGTCTCCACTGCAAACCACCTCTTTTCTTCAAAACCCCCTGAAGCTTATGACCCATGATATGCATATTTTAGGGCACAACTAAAAAAATATTGCAAGCTGTATTAAACTGTTTTTAACACTGTGTTTTTAATCATGGTAACCAGCCTTGGGAGCTCAAGATGAAAGGTGTATAATTAATACTGGTACTACTAATGATGCCATTCCTATGTTAATGGGCCATTTCAAACACAGCTGATACCTCCTCTAATCGCAAGCCATCCAGAGACTGTTGAAGGCCTCGTGAAAGTAATTTGGGCACGCTTCTTATTTATATTTACGCAGGTGAACAGCAAGAGGAGGAAAGACCAAGCCAGCGATCGCGTCATCCACTTCCTGGACGATTTCAAAATGATTGGAGACAATGGCTTCCATATCCTTTGATTGGTAGATCTTCCACCACAAGGGCACAAAAAGGCTGGACAGGGCATTGCTTTTAAACAAGGTTGGACATTTCCACTGATACTGTACTAACCTGCTGTCCTAACACACACAGCTGTCCTTAACGGAATTCGCTATCATCATTACATTCAAACCTTGGTTCCCAAACACCTCCGTTTTGGAATGTTTCGGCTCCCAAACGCCGAAAACCCGGAACTAAGTGTTCTGGTCTTCAAACATTTTTAGGAAGCCAAATGTCCACTTGAGTACAGGAAGGTCCTGCGGCCAATAGGAAGCCATGCCTCGGTTGTCGAACATTTCGGAAGCCGAACAGCCTTCTGGAGTATATTACGTTTGACGACCGAGGTTTGACTGTATTTTATTTTATATGCTGCCCATCTGACTGGGTTGCCTCAGCCAATTTTCTGTGCATAATATTAATAATATTAAAAATTAATTTTATCAATAATAATAATAGGTTGTTGTTGATGATGATACCCTGCCCATCTGGCTGGGTTTCCCCAGCCACTCTGGGCAGCTCCCAACACCAGCTCCCAACTCTGGGCAGCTCCCAACAGAATATTAAAAACACAATGAAATATCAAACATTAAAAACTTCCCTATACAGAGCTGCCTTCAGATATCGTCTAAAAGTCAGGTAGTTGTTTATTTCCTTGATATCTGGTGGGAGGGTGTTCCACAAGGCGGGCGCCACTACCAAGAAGGCCCTCCACCCCAAAACAGTACTTCTGTCTTGTCAGGATTCAACCTCAGTCTGATATCTGCCATCCATCTTCTAACCGCCTCCAGACACTCACACAGGACCTTCACTGGCTCCAATTTAAAGGAGAGGTAGAGCTGGGTATCATCTGCATACTGGGGAACACCCAGCCCAAACCCCCTGATGATCTCTCCCCGTTAACTTTCCTTCTGGGACATAGTTCTCAGGAAGCTATTGCTCACATCCTCCCTCTGCATGAGACCTTGTGGAGCTGCCGCAGGAGTGAACCGAATTCCAGCAGTTTCCCAGTTACTGGATCCCTGACAATATCTCCTCCCACATGTGTGCTTAGTGTTTGAGCTGCTGGGGCCTTCTCTGCAGTCCCTGCTGAGCAGCCAAGGAGTCCAGGGCCTCCCGTTACCCTTTGTGAAGAAAGCAACGCAACAGGTAAGTACAGGGTTGCCTGGAGAGCTGAGCCAGGCAGCGTCAGGGCCGGCCAAGATGCACCAAGGCAGTTGCTGTGGGGATGTTTCTCAGGCGACAGTTGCAGCAAAGGATGCATTGGGTGGGTGAAGGGGAGGACTCTTCGTGGCCCTGGCCTCACCAAAATCCATGCATGCTCAATATAAATTCATGCATCTTCCCATTCAGATGTACTGTATGGGCAGCGCTGGCTGGTTCTCATTGGGATTGGTAGGACAGAAGGCAGGGAGCCTGACAGCAGGTGGCGCCAGAGTCAACAACAGCTCCAGTCATAGAAAGGTAAAGGTAAAGGACCCCTGATGGGACCCAGGTGGCGCTGTGGGTTAAACCACAGAGTCTAGGGCTTGCTGATCAGTTCGAATCCCTGCCACGGGGTGAGCTCCCGTTGGCTCGGTCCCAGCTCCTGCCCACCTAGCAGTTCGAAAGCACGTCAAAGTGCAAGTAGATAAATAGGGACCAGTCCAGCGGGAAGGTAAACGATGACCCGGAAGCTGTCTGCGGTCAAACACCAGCTCCCTCCGCCTATAGAGCTCATCTCACTTTACAGGTCGAGGGAGCCGGGAGGGAAGAATGACACAGGTGGGGCAGTGACCCAATTGTCCCCATGGAGCAGTCTCCACAGATGCTGGGCGAGTTTCTCCCTTTGCATAAAACCCTGGAGGCCTGCAGAAGAGGCTGCTTGAGTCCCTGGCACATCCCCCTCCCGTGTCACATGCAAAGTTGGTAAGCGACCCTGGCACCTAGGTGTTTCTGAGCATGTGCAGAATTATTTTCTCCCGGAATAAGAGACTTAACAAGGCCAGTCCGGAGGTCTCCCATACTTCCTGCCAATCACAGGCAGTCAATGCTAAACCCTCCTCCTCCTTCCTGAGAGTGTGAGCACATCCAGCCCATGACAGATTTTTTTTTTTTAAAGGCAAATACCTATCCGTACCGTAGCGGCAGATTCAGAAGTGCAGGGCCTCTTCTTGACAGCCACACCCCCTTCTAAGATTATACAATAATCTTATAATTATACAATAATAATACTCACAGATGCATTGCAACAACCAATGCAGATCTCAAGGTGTTGCCTTTTAGCTACTTCTGTTTATTTTCTGTGCACATACATGGCAACTGATTTGGAGATATTCTTTTTGGAAGAGTTTGGATTTGATATCCCGCTTTATCACTACCCGAAGGAGTCTCCAAAGCGGCTAACATTCTCCTTTCCCTTCCTCCCCCACAACAAACACTCTGTGAGGTGAGTGGGGCTGAGAGACTTCAGAGAAGTGTGACTAGCCCAAGGTCACCCAGCAGCTGCATGTGGAGGAGCGGAGACGCGAACCCGGTTCACCAGATTACAAGTCTACCGCTCTTAACCACTACACCACGCTGGCTTTTGGAGTGACTGCTGTTTTGTACATTACAGAACTTGCACAGCATTCCCTTGAAATGGAAGCCCCTTGTGTTCTCGGTGTTTCTAAATGCTTCGTTTTGGAGCATACAGAGCGACCCCACCCCAGTGTTCTTTACACATGCCTTCTCCAGAGTGACCCCAGGAGCCGATCCTCTTTGGCTGACTCACCTTCCCTTTGACCCTGATGAGCTCCAGTCAGTCCAAAGGGTGAGGAGTCTTCTTCTCAGCTCCCCTTCCATGCTGATTAGACGGCTCTAGGGTGCTGGAGAAGGGACCCTGCTGCAGAAACAGATATGGGTCTTTGATCTCCATACCCCCACAGACCACCACACCTCTGAGCCCCGCTCTCTAACTCTGGAGTTTCTCCTTTATGCTCTTCAATACCAATGCAAAAACATCAGCGCAATACACACTGAACAGCTTTGGGCCACTGATTGCCTCTGCTTCGCGGCAGGTTCTCCAAGGCTTGCATTTCTTGCACAAGGAGTGTCGCATCATCCACGCAGACATCAAACCGGAGAACATCCTGCTCTGCGTCTCAGAAGGAAGCCTGCAGACACTTCTCCACAAGGTGGCTTTCCAGGAACACGGCGCAGGAGCCGAGCCCAAAAGGCAAGGTGCGCCGCGCAGGAGAAAAGGCCGCAGAGTTTGTTTGGAAGGGGAGAGCACCTTCACCCAGGAACTCAAAGGAATCCCTCTTTGGTCATGTCAGGCCAGGGGTGGGGAACAATTTTTCTTAGATCAAGGGCTGCAGCCCCTTGTGGGTTAACTTCTGGAGCCGCATGCTGGTGGTGGGCAGGGCCTAGGGTTGCCAACTCGGGAGACGGAGGTTAATTGGGAGAGGGTGGCAATGCCTGTGCCATACCCTCCAGCATTTCTCTAATGAAACTAGGGACATCCTATTCAATAATAATAATAATTTTATTACTTATACCCCGTCCATCTGATTAGATTGCCTCAGCCACTTTGGGCAGCTTCCGACCTATACAGAAACATAGCAAAATATTTAAATTTTTTTAAAAAAACCTTCCCTATACAGGGCTGCCTTTTAAAGGTTGTATAGTTACAGTGGTACCTCTAGTTGCGAATGGGATCCGTTCCGGAGCCCTGTTTGCAACCTGAAAGGTCCGCAACCTGAAGCGCCGTATCTGCACATGTGCACGGCACGATGTAGCACTTCTGCGCATGTGCCGAAACCCAGAAATAACCCGTTCCGGTACTTCTGGGTTCGGCGCGTCCTTAACCTGTAGCGAACGCAACCTGCAGTGAACGCAACCCGAGGTATGACTGTACTTATCTCCTTGGCTCAGGGGGTCACGTGACTCCATCCCCTCCAACGTTTCTCCGATGAAAACAGGGAAGTCCTAAGGAAAAGCAAGACATTCTGGGATCAAATCAGAAACCAGGACGGCTACTGTAAATGCGGTACTGTCTCTGGAAAATAGGGACAATGGGGGGGGGTCTGCTGTGCTGTAATTTGCAGCTGACTCCTGCCGGGCTGAAGCTTGCAAGATACATTTACAGTCTTCTTTCAGAATTGGTTTCCATTGGGATGAGATCTCACACTGTTGCTGTTGGATCAGGGATGGTGTGAAATACAGGTACAATAAGGGATATATAACCTATGGTTTTCTATCGCCTCCGAAGCTTATTTCCTTGTGTTTGTTCCGTCCAGAGGAGGATGTGGCTGCTGTCCTGGATTGCTGCGACCTCATGAAATTGGGAGTGAAAATTGCGGACCTGGGAAGCGCATGCTGGACGGTGAGTCTATGACAGCACACCCACCCATCCCTTTTCTGCCATCGTTGCTTGTTAGTACCTTGCTCTCCCTTGAAGTGCACCAGGGAGAGCATCACCCCATGGCAGGCTAGTTAATCTTTTTGACAAGACTGCCACAAGTAGTAGGGATGGAGGGAAAATCAGTCGGTTCGCACTTAAAGGTGAACACAACCAATTTGCACGTTCCGCAACAACGCTCAAACCGAAGCAGAGCCTTGCTTCAAAATTTGCGCTTCTCTGAATCTTGTGCAGTTTTCCAGCCAAGTCATGTGTACCCCTGCCAAAAAACAAAAAAAATGCATATATTAGTGTTAAGCGTGCATAAAAGTTCATAGAGACAATAATGTACAAAACTGCATTATATTTCAGGAAATTGCTTGCAAAAAATTATGTATATCGGGGAATAACTTCACGGAAATGTGTGTGTAGGAGAAACTCGTATAAAAATGCTGATATGTTTTTTTTTTATGAGGAGCTTCCTTTTAAAAACACACACACGGAAGCTGGGGGAAAATAATACATTTTTATTGGATCTTCAATTTAAAAATCCAGTTAAAACTGAAAAAATGAGAAACTAAAATTTAGCAGAGGCACCTGTCCCCTTGCCACGAGCCAAGAACAAAATACAAGAGCTTTCTGCCCTAGGCTGTGCTGCAGGTGGTTTTTCCACTGGTCTTTTAAGCTGGGGAAAAAGGCAGCAGTGAACACCAGGACAGGCAGGTACAAATATGTAAGAGGAGCCCTGTCAGCTCTGTCTAAATACCCCTCTAGTCCAGCATTCCCTTTCCTTCAGTGGACTATCGGATGCCACCAAGTTGAGCAGGAAGGCAGCGCCGTAGCTCAGTCAGTAGAGCATACAACTCTTAATCTCAGGGTTGTGGGTTTGAGTCCCACTTGGGGCCAAAGATTCCTGTGTTGCAGGGGGTTGGACGAGATGACCCCCGAGGTTCCTTCCAACCCCACAATTCCATTATTATGATTCTAAGCAGTGCTTTTTTCTGGGGGGAGGTATGCATACCCCCCAAACATTTCGTGAATCTAAGTTTGGGCTTGTTGAGGGGCAGTATTTCAATATGAGTAGGAAAATGAGAGTACCCCTAAATATTTTTTAGGGGGGAAAGCACTGATTCTAAGGCAAATGCCCTCTCCACCTGTTGTTGCCCCCCCCCAAACTGCTACATATGGAGGTACACATCCTCTGAAAAGTACAATCCTAACCTGCTATTGACTGCAGCGGGGCTTACTCCCAGGTCTGCATCCTTAATAATAATATAAATTCTCTTAAACCAAAAAGCCCCGGACACTTCAGTTTTTCAAAGCCTTGCAGGGAAGATTCTTTGAGCCCGATAATTGCAGTTTCTCCCTTTGAATCTCCCATGGCCACGCTTGCAGGCCTTCCTTATGCGCCCGCTTGACTGCTTTAATTGGCAGAAATGACCGCTCCCCACATCAAATGGGGGGGTGACGTTTGCGTGGTCAAGCACAGCCCCCTGAATTCCTGGGCAACACCTAGTAGTTCGGCTGGCTGCACACTCCCCCAGAGGGGATACCTGGGGTCTCCGCCTACCCCAGTTAACACTCCAATCCCGCCTGGGGGAGCCGTTGCCAAGGGATTGGCCAGGTAAGGGGAGGGACTACCCAGCCCACACAATAGAGGGCGTAGCTTACCTGGGAAGCAGCAGTCGGCTCCAGAGCACCGCTGCAGCTGCCGCAGAATACCCGTTCCACATTTGTAAGAAGCCATTTGTTTAGTGTGGCCCATTTGGAACTCCCTGCCTGTTGATATCAAGCAGGCACCTTCACTGGATTATTTCTGACAGCTGCTAAAAACATTCTTGTTTTGGTGCTTAGAAAAGCTGGCGTGAATTTTAATCTGCTTTAGTATTTTAACCTCTTGTGTGTTTTAACACATTGCAACCCTTTCCTGGTCTTATGGTTTTATCTGTAAATCACTTTGAGGGTGGTTTTGTTTTTCTTTTTTTGCTGTCAAGCAGTGTTTAAATCGCATGAAAGGAATAAACGAATAAAATAATCCTGCCCAGTGTTATTCCCTTAAAGATCTGCGGCTGTTTTAGGCCGCCTGCCTGCCCAAAGGTGCATTTGGGCCACCCACTCTCACTCAGCCCATTGTCCCTTCTGTTCCAGTACAAGCCCTTCTCCAAGAAGATCCAGACCCAGCCCTACAGAGCCTTGGAGGTCCTCCTCGGATTAGATTACGGCACCCCAGCGGATATCTGGAGCACAGCATGCCTGGTAAGGAATGTTCCTCCGGCAATGGCACTGCTTCTGCTTCTTGCCTTTGTATTCAGGGCCATCTTGTCATAGGGGCTGGGTGGTGCAGCGTGCCAGGGCGCCGGGCCCCCCAGGGGCCCCCCCGCGAGCCCGCTGGCATACCGGGCGCCCCTCCCCAACCCGCCCCGGGTGGGCGGGCGGCGAGCTGCAAGCCGGCTGCCCTCCGGAGCCCCAGCTGGAGCGCTGGGAAGGTGCGCAAAGCCCCGCGCGCTCCAGCGCCACGCCCCTCATCCCCCGCTCGCCCACCTCCCTCCCGCGCTGGCCGCCCCTCGGGGATGAGGGGCGTGGCGCTGGAGCGGCGCGGGGCTTTGCGCACCCTTCCCAGCGCTCCAGCTGGGGCTCCGGAGGGCGACCGGCTTGCAGCACCACACCCCTCATCCCCCGCTCGCCCACCCCCCCTTCCGAGGGGCGGCCAGCGCGGGAGAGAGGTGGGTGGAGAGGCGGCCTACCGGGGGCGCTGAGGGATCGTTGCACCAGGGCGGCCGATCCCTTTAAGATGGCCCTGACTGTATTCATAAAGGAGAACATGGAAGATAAGAAGTGGGCAGCCGGAGATATGAACTGATAGCCCTGGGGCTCCTCCCAATGGCCTTTTTACTCAGCGTTCATCCCGATTCGTTTGCACAAATCTTATGCAGTGCTTAGATTACGTCCAGCCTTTATTGAGCATTTGTTCTGGTTTGTTTCTGGAGCGGTTATATGCAGCGGCGTAGGAAGCCTTTTCGCCGCCGGGGGCGGTGGCGTGGAGGCACCCCCCCCGGGGGGGGGCGATGCGTCACGGTGCATGCGTCGTGACACCACGACACGTCGGATGCACTGCGCATGCCCGGAATTTTCGGGCATGTGTAGCGGATCCGGCCGGCACGGCTGCGAGCTGGCGAGTGAACGGCAGGTCAGGCAGCCCCACGACCCACCACTCTCTCGCCGCGGGAGCAGCCGTGCCGGCCGGATGCATCTGGGCCGGCGCTGCTGCTCCTGCAGCGAGACAGCGAGCAAGCAGCGGCTCGTGGGGCTGCTCCAACCGGAAGGGATGCCAGGCAGTGGGGGAGGGGCCGGGGAGTGTCACCCCCTCCCCTGGAACACGGGGCGCAGCGCCCCCTACGCCCCACCCTTCCTACGCCACTGGTTATATGACAATGAGCAGTCAACCTGCCTTCACCCTGATTTGGTTGTGGGGTGTTTGCATGTCTTCGCACTCATCGCTCATTCATTTTTTTCATCACTCCGCAAGCTGCAAAAAAGCTGCGCTTATCTGTGGATTTGTTGTGCCGAGGCGAAAGAGCGCTTCAATCCACTTTAAACGTGCAACCCTAAATTTATGGGGTGCGCTGGAATCCCTCCTGTAAAATAGTCTGGAGGCACCTTTGGGATTGACCATAGCTGAGATTTCACACACATTCCTGCCGGGAGACTCCTGCGCACGCCTCTCCCTCTTTTGTCTCTACTTGTTGTGAAAATGGTTCAGAAACACAAGGTGGGTATTTTAATATTTATAGTCATCCGGATCAAACTGCTAAGTGTACTGTAAAAACAAAAATATTTATTGGCTATACGAACTGGCTCGCAGTGGACTTACTCGGGGTGTGTGTGTCATCCTGCAGGCTTTTGAACTGGCCACTGGAGACCGTCTCTTTGATCCCCAGGCTGGGCAGTATTTTTCCAGGGATGATGGTAGGTCAGAATCCAGCTTGTCTTCTTAAACTCCATTTGATAGGAGAAACCGTACAGTAAAGCATCTAACTTTGTCCGTCCGTCCCCCACCTTTCAGATCACGTAGTTCGGATCATCGAACTCCTGGGCAGAATCCCACCTAAAGTTGCTTTGTTCTGGAAGCGGGCGACAACATTCTTCAACAGGCAAGGTGAGACTGCAGGATAAGAGCAGAGGTCCAGTGGGAGGGGTTGGCAGGGAGTCAAAAGGCCTGTTACTATTTCTGCAGGGAGCTTTTCAGAAGTCTTCTCACCTTTAGTGCTTATTGAGCCAATCAGAGTGAGAAGGGGCAAGTCAGCCACAGAGGATCGGCTCCTAGAGTCATTTCGGAAGAACGCGAAGGAGCAATTATTTATCCTCCAAAGCTAGGAAATTTGAAGCACTCAAAACACAAGGTGCTTCAATTTCCAAAGTGAAAACGTGCGGAAGTTATGTTAAGTACATTGGAACTTCCAAGGGAAAAAAAACAACCTAAGTAACTACGAAAGAAGATACTGCAGCACTCCATATCATTTGCCCATGTAAACGCAGTGTTGGTGCCGACCTCTTAAGCCGTAAACAGCCTTGGCCAAGTATACCTGAAGGAGCGTCTCCACCCCCATCGTTCAGCCCGACACTGAGGTCTGGCTCCGAGGGCCTTCTGGCGGTTCCCTCACTGCGAGAAGCGAGGTTACAGGGAACCAGGCAGAGGGCCTTCTCGGTGGTGGCTCCCCGCCCTGTGGAACGCCCTCCCATCAGATGTCAAGGAAATAAACAACTATCTGACTTTAGAAGACATCTGAAGGCAGCCCTGTTTAGGAAGGGAAGTTTTTAATGTGTTTGATTTTATTGTGTGTTTTAATATTCGTTTGATATTTCATTGCTGTTTTTAATATTCTGTTGGGAGCTGCCCAGAGTGGCTGGGGAAACAATATGATTATTGATAAAATTAATTATTAGTATTATTAATATTATGCACAGAAAATAGTAGATCTAGCTGAAAGGCAACACATGGCGATCTGCAGTGATGTTTGCAATGCATGCTTAATTTTAAGGTGATTGTATTATCCTCAAAGGTTGTATCATTTTAGAAGGGGCTATGGCTGTGAGGGGGATTGGCTGTGGCTGTCATGAAGGCACCTTTCGCTTCTGAATTTGGCACTACACTATTGCATAGGATTGCAATAGGATTGCCTTTGCATAGTCAGGCCCAACCAAGTCTTGTATGAAATTCTGCACTCATCTAGTGCAATCGCAAAAGACAAATTTGTAAAGGAAAAATGCAACACCCTCATCTATAGGTGGCAGCTCCAGGGGGCCCTGGGCTTAGCACCCACAACGCAGGATTCCAATGCAACTTCCGGTTTCTCGCGAGGCCTCGGAAGCGGTGCTGCACCGCTGACGCAACATGACGTCATGGGCACCCATAACCTTGGCCCAAGTCAGTGCCCCTGCCCTTGTCCCCAGGAGGAATCTAACAGGTTTCCAGAACATGACTGCGGCTATTTTTTCCCCTCTCTCCTTTGGCAGGTGCTCTCCTGAGGATGTCCTGGCTCTCTCCCTATGACCTCTACCATATCCTCATGGATAAATACAGCTGGCCCAAGCACCAGGCATCTCCGCTTGCCAGTTTTCTCCTGCCTATGCTGGAATATGCCCCGGAAAGGAGGGCAGCAGCTGACAAATGCCTTCAGCATCCTTGGCTCAATACCTAGTGCAGGCTTGGTCTGGTCCTGCTTGCTCTCTCTGCCAGGATGGTTTAGAAGTAGGATATGCTCACAAAGGAATCATAGGGGCAGACTAGGCATGAATTAAATTAAAGTGCATGCGTTTTTTTTGTTATGTAAGCAAGCAAGCAGGTGTGTCGTGGACAAGGGAACACAGGGCAGTACAGCTCTGGGATTTTTCTCGGAGTGGGAGCGATGACCTCATCTACAGGAGAGGCGAGGTAATTGACAGACTCTCCTTGCTCTGGAAAGTGAACGAGGTGATAACGAGGCTTTCAAGTTTCACTATAGCACAGAGGAAGTCAGAAGTTGAGAGCAGCTTAAAAAAACAACAATTCCTTGGGGGTGTGGCTATCTAGGGTCTGTCACAATGAGCTACTGAACTTCAACAGCCCCGGCCTCAAAGAAGCCTAAGCAGCCCGGGACCATACAGGGTGCAGAGGGGTAGTCCAGCTATTTCACTCCCTGCCAAATCGAACACGAAACAACTCTCCAAAGCTGCTATTTGCATCCCTTGGAATGCAAGCGGATCCTTTGGAGGGGCAAATTTAGCTGGGAGAGCCAGTGTGGTGTAGTGGTTAAGAGCAGTAGACTCGTAATCTGGGGAACTGGGTTCACTTCCCTGCTCCTCACACATGCAGCTGCTGGGTGACCTTGGGCTAGTCACACTTCTCTGAAGTCTCTCAGCCCCACTCACCTCACAGAGTGTTTGTTGTGGGGGAGGAAGGGAAAGGAGAATGTTAGAGAGAATTTAATTCTTCCCACCCTCACGAGTCCCAGATCTGCTTATGTAACAAAACACATGCACATTAATTGTACTGATGAAGTCAACATCATGCCTAGTCTTGCTGCCCTTAGTCTTGGATGGATGAGGCTCCTGAAGCCCATCTCATAACAGCAAACAGTCATGGTTTACTCTGGATACGTCTCCTCTTAATCCACTTTGGCAAACCAGTTCTACAGGGCGTAATGTAAGACAAAAGGCACGTCCCTCCTCTGCCATGGGGCTAGCCTGGCTTCCTCCTGGCTTCACAATTGGAAATGACAGATGTGTGTGCCTGGATATAGGCCACACGTATTTCAGGCAAGCTGTTCACCTTAATTTCTCCACGTTTGCATTTGTCCATCCGTGACTTTTTGCTGCCGCGGTTTTAGAAGAGCAGATTTGCTCTGGGGATTGGGATGCGGCTTCGGAGTGACCTAACGGATGGGCAAGCCAATCAGCATCAGGTACAGGTTAGGAGACCTTCTGCTTCAAACTTGCAGAATATATATAGATATATAGATAATTGCAGAGCTGCAGCACAGAGAGGAAGGAGATGCTTGTGAGGATGCTTCCTAGGGTGGCCGCATGTACATCACCCAAAAAGAGACAGCAGAAATTTGCATTAGATTGGCATGTGCCAATTCGTATGTATAGATGCACATTTGGAAAAATAATTGCTATCATTTAAATAGAACTGCAATACACCTTCCCAGCAGAGGAAAAGACTGTGACCAGGTTACCTGTGTACCTGCTCAGTCTGTTATCTAGTTGGTGGAGAAACGTCAGGGCCTTTGCTCCCTTTCCTTATGGTTTTTTATCACTGAGCCAGACCTGGACTAGACAGGTAGAGGACTAGACAGGTAGAGGATTGTCCTCTGTAGAGTAGGAGACACAGTTGCCACCGGAGTGCTTTGGAAACGGAGGTTTCTCTGCTCTAGAAACATCGTCTGGGCTCACCCAGTCCTTTCTGCGCCTGACGATTTTGCAGGATTTCAAGCAGAAATCTTGAGAGTCTTGCAGACCTCATACCTCGCCCTGTGTTGGTTGGTGCGCCAATTCCACCCTCTTAATGTGAAACTGAGTGTCTAATAAGAACAAGCAGTAGTAACCTTTTCATGATGTTCCATCTTTTTATCTAGATGAATGTTTCAGCCCATCCATTTCCCCATGTTACAAAATTCAAAGCTGTTCCCCCCCTCACCCACTTTTAAGAATTTTGTGAGCATTTGTGCACCCATTCATCACCCCACCCACTCCACTAGACACCTTTGTTGGTTTTTGACTTTTGAGGGATCTGTACTGCCTGAGCTCACAGAGATGTCTTAAGGTCCCCCTACGCCACTTTTGATGTTAACACATCTCATCGGCAAAAATTGTTTTTGCCTGTGTTCGTAGGGGCCCATGTATAACTTGATTTTTCATTACAATACAATTTTTTTTAAAAATACTGCAACCACAGTGAATGGCCTGCTTAATCTGAAGAAGACGGAACTGTGTGCATTCGTGCAGGAAACAAGCAAAGAACAGAATGTAAACATGCAGAAAAGATCACCACTGGTTTAGCAAAATAAAATGTATTGAGTTGTGGCAAAGGGCGCATTGACGTGACTCTTGTTCCATACTTTCATTTTTGCAAAATTGGCCAAAATTCTTAATCTGAACAGTTGCATGCACAAAACTCCTCATGGTGGAAGGTCAAGAGTCCCCCTTGGAGCAGCATGCGGAAATGAGCCTAGGCAGCTGCTTTCTACTGAGTCAGACCCATCTTGCCATTCAGCTCAGGATTGTTGACACCAGTGTTCTTCAACCTCAAGTCTCCAGATGTGGTTGGACTCCAGCTCCCATCATTCCTGGCTAGTTTGGGAATGATGGGAGTTGTAGTCCTACAACATCTGGAGACATGAGGTTGAAGAACACTGGTCTACACTCTAGACTCTCTCTCCCGGATCTGAGACATGAGTATCTCTTAGTTCCTCCCTTGAAAAGCCAGGGATTGAACCTGGGATCTTCTACATGAAAGGCAGGTGCTCTGCCACTGAGCCATCACAGCCCCTTCCCTTCCCACCTCAACAATTCTCCATAGCTCCAAGCATAAGCACTTCTCTCTCCCCTTCCCACAACCTCCATAACGGTGTCTCCCTAACCATCAATGGCATTGCCTTTTCCCTTCTCCACCCCCAATCACCCCTTGAACGCTAGTGGCAACACAGTGGAAATTCTAGACCAGCCTTTCTCAGCCTTGGGTCCCCAGGCATTGGACTATAACTCCCTTGATCCCTAGCTAGCAGGACCAAAAGTGGTCAGGGATGATGTAGTCCAACACTATCTGGGGACCCAACATTGAGAAAGGCTTTTCTATCCAGACTGTGGACTTGTTGGCCTTATGGTAGTGGTGGTGGGCTCTTCAGATGACAGCGTTTATGGTTTCACTCACTTACTTCAAAATGTAGTAAGCTGGCTATCTCTGGGAGCCCCCCCCCCCAGCCACGGGAGGTTGGCCCATTAGGGCGAATGGACATTGCCCAAACTGACCTCAAGTCTGCCCTTACCGGCCCAACTCCTCCCTGCCTTCTTTCTTTCTTACAACTAGTCTAGGAAGTGGCTTCCTAGACTTCCTCCTCTGTGGTCCCAGTGTAGCCCTAACTATTCACGCCTACAGGGAATTTTTTGACCCGGCAATAGGCAGGAATATATCACTCCTTGCACAAGGGAGAACAGGGCAGCCAATTTCACCGATGTCGCACAGTGATCCCAGCCGATAGCGCTTCTGATCTGAGTTGTCTTCCCCTCACGCTGAGGGAGAACAAGTAAGCTGATCACCCTCACTTCAAGGCACCAGGGCACTACCTTCCCCTGGCTCTGAGACGGAGCAGCTTTTCCTCAGTCAGCAGAAAAGCAGTCACCGCAACAGTGGACATGCATGTCTCCCCCTGGCTGTCTCACTGAGGCAGCTCAATGCACCCCCATCCCCTCCCACTCAAACCATGCAATGGAGGAGACTCTGCTTCCTCTCCTCCATGCATCCAATCTCCATGAGTGCTCCATCCCTCATCCCCACTCTGATCTCCAGCTTCAGACATTGTGGTATATCATGTTTAGCTGTTCATGTATCACAATGTTGAAAATCAGCTATCGTGGGGGACAAAATGAGGATTGATTGGCTCTGCCTGTCATTGGCTCTGGCTCCCCCTGCTGTTGACCTCCCTGCCTTCTGCTCTCTCATTTTCAATGGGCAGCAGAGCTTTCCAAACTTTTCACGTTGGTGGCACGCTTTTTAGACACGGATCATTTCGTGACACAGGAATTCAGCTTTACCAGCAAACGAGGTTAAACGAACCCCTTTCCAACCCCGGGAGGAGCACAGGGAGCGTTAATGAAACACACACACACTGCAGCCGACACACTAATGTGTTTGGACACAGTTTGGTAAGCTCTGCACTACTGCCTCATAATGCTGAGCAGAGCCCTGGAAAGTTGTCACAGGGACATATACATATGGGTGGCACTGTGGTCTAAACCACTGAGCCTCTTGGTCTAGCTGATCAGAAGGTCGGCGGTTCAAATCTGCACGAGGGGGTGAGCTCCCATCGCTCTGTCCCAGCTCCTGTCAACCTACCAGTTCGAAAGCACACCAGTGCAAGGAAATGAACGGGTACCGCTGTGGCGAGAAGGTAAACGGTGTTTCTGTGCGCTCTGGTTTCCGTCAAGATGTCCCGTTGTGCCAGAAGTGGTTTAGTCATGCTGGCCACATGACCCGGAAAGCTGTCTGTGGACAAACGCCAGCTCCCTTGGCCTGAAAAGCAAGATGAGTGCCGCACCTCAGTCGCCTTTGACTGGACTTAACCATCCCGGCGTCTTTTATATACATGGGCGGATGTAAAAGAAGCAAGTAATGTAAAGAGTGGGGCTTAAACAGTAATGCAAAAAGCAGAGTCTGTCACAATTTAATTCAAAGTGCCGTCTGTCACAATTTAATTCAGGTTTTTCAGGCAATCCTATACTTGCCCACCCAGAAGTAAGTCCCACTGTGTTGAATCTGGCCCCTAAGCGTGCATAGGATTGTGGCCTGAATGTGTGCAAGGCCAAGGGGACTCTCTGCTCCACAAAATCGCTCTCTTCACCCTGCAACGCCAACATTCTTAGGCGAGGTTTATAGTGTTGTCTTTGCCCCCCCCCCCGCATTGTCGGTTTGTTTTTTTGCGTGGCCATGTTCATTCAAACACACATTCCGCGCATTGAAATCATACTTGGTGGTGGGGCGCAGATTTTTACTCTTATTTACGGTATGTATGTTCATAAATAAAATAATATATAAATATATGCAAGCAAGGCCATCTTTTGCGGCTGCTCCTAGCAGGGAGGCTGGAACGCGACCGCGTCACGTGCGGAAGAAGGGACCAAAGGCGCGCGCAAGTTCACGAACCTGGACGGGCCGCGGCGGTCACGAGGGGGAAAGCGCCGCTCGGCGGGCGCTGGCCACTGGCCGCAGCCTCGGGGAGCCGGCGCCGCGATTGGCAAGACGCGGCGGCGGCGGCGGTGGGCGGTTCCCATTGGCCGGGAGGCGGCAGGGGAGGCCAATAGGAGGGCAGAGCGCCGGCAGCTGCAGCTGTAAAAGAATGGAGTCGCAAGCGCTAGACTCGGACTCGGGCGTGGACGAGTCTCTCGTCGCGCCGCTGCTGGAGCTTGGGATCCCTGAGGTGGCGGCGCGGCGGGTGGGTCGTCCGGCCGGCTGGCTGGCGGATCTCTTTTTCTTGTGGGGTGGGGGGAGGTGATGGGGATAGGGGCCGCTTGCGCGTTGTGGCGCTGGCGGCGCCGGGTGTGGGCCGGGATCCACCCCCTGAAGCCGATCCTCACGGCCGTCTCCCTTTCCCTTCCCGCAGGCTCTAGCGCTCACCGGGGGCCGCTCGGCCGAGGCGGCGGCGCAGCTCTACTTCAGCAGCGGCCTCGATTCCCAGGTAATCCGGCCCGATCTCCCCCGCCCGATCCCATTTTCCTGCCTCCTGATCCCGCTAGGGATCATTTTCCGGCCTAACCCAACGCACTCCTCCCTCTTTGTTCCCTGCTCTGCTGCTGCTACGCTTTTTTAAATCCTTGACCCGCAAACCTTCCTTTCGGCTGACGCATTTTCTTAGCATGTGAAGAGCGCCTCTTTCTTGCGGCCCGGCACGCTCTGGAATTGGGTACCGGGGACTCCCGCGTCGGAGGGTGTGGCGCCCCGAGGTGATCCTCAAGAGGCGACTGAGCAGCTCGGCGAGATTTTTTGACCCCGTGCTGCGACGGTGCACGCGTGCCCCGCAACCGCGTGCACGCGTTCTTACTCCCCATCCCTTGAAAGACGGGTTTTTGCTTCCTCCCCGCACGCACCCGCTAGTCTGTTTGCGCGCGTGTGGTTTTCCTGGAAAGCGCAGATGAGGATTAACCTCCCCCCAAGCCTAATTTCAGTGGAAATAATACCGTAGGAACCTGTGGGTGTATATGTATGTCTGTGGGTGCCACATTGGTGACATGTCACAATAGAAACTAATAGCTGCTGCCTGTTTCACAGCCATTATTCTTGAGCCCGTCTCTGTGAGTAACTGTGTCTGAAACACCTATGTATAAGCATGTTAAATACTTATAACTGAAGCTCTCCCCCTCATTCTCCATTTTGCTGTGTTAACCTACTTAATGAAAGATCCCATTCACCACGCCTATCTGGTTGTTAGGATGCAGCTTTGTACAGTGCCCTCGTAACTGGTCCATACTGAATGGTTATGGATGACCAGCAACAAGAGTATTTAGTGCCTATAGATTTTTGTGATATGCACCGAAGGCCGTAATGCGGGATTTACATTACATCAATAGAAGGGGGAGAGTGTTTACAGAAAGCCTACTGATCTTTGGGGGGTACTGGCACATGCAGGAAGACATCCCTCCTGCAAAATGAGAAGCCCTGCTTTATGTAAAAAGCAAGGACCACTTGTGATTTACAGCGTGCATAATCTATGTGTTGGTAACCTCAGGATTTGATTTGATTAGTGCAAAGCCGTTGGGTCTGGAAGCTTTGGTTAGTGCAGAATGCTATGGCTACACAGGACTACCGGCAACACATGACGTCGTTGCTAAGACCTGCATTGACTTCCCACTTGCTACTGGGCCAAGTTCAAGGTTTTTGTACCAGACCCGTGCAAAGGACTGAGCCCACCAAATCTGCCATGGCTTCAACCTCCAGCTGCCTGCCAATACTCCGGGTTTCTACAGTCGGTGCAGACTTTGACTGTGTGTTGTGTGCCCCCTCTAAGAAAATGCCTTCAGCACCTCCTTTTCCCACACTGTGTGGGAGACAGCTTCCATGAGGTTTTTAAGCTGAGGTTGGGTGGCCACCTGTCATGTATCATCTAGTTGAGATTCCTCCATTGCAGGGGGTTGGACTAGATGACCCTGGGTTTCCTTTCTAACTCTACATTTCTATCCTTCTATGTACAACACACTGAATAACTTAGGCCCAGGACTGCTTGAGGATTGCCTTTCCTCTGTACAGCCCAAATCAGTAACTCAGACAATCCTGGGGCGACAGTTAGCGGTTCCCTATGGGCCAGAAGCACGACTGGCTTTTAAGAAACTAAGCCAATTGTTGCCCCAACTGAGACAATGATCTTCTCTTGGCAAGGGGAAGCAGAAAGCTTATAGATGCCCTGCTCTGGAAAGCAATGTTAGATCAGGAACAAAATAAAAAATTCTTTCCAGTAGCACCTTAGAGACCAACTAAGTTTGTTCTTGGTATGAGCTTTCGTGTGCATGCACACTTCTTCAGATATTCTTCAGTATCTGAAGAAGTGTGCATGCACACGAAAGCTCATACCAAGAACAAACTTAGTTGGTCTCTAAGGTGCTACTGGAAAGGAATTTTTATTTTGTTTTGACTATGGCAGACCAACACGGCTACCCACCTGTAATTAGATCAGGAAAATACCTTTGCTCTTTCCCCAGCCTTGTTAAAACTCCTTTGGGGAAGAATCTGTCCTTTTAATAAAAAAAAATTGGAAAAGGGGAAAAAAATCTGCCCTTTATCTTAGTGACAGGAAATTATTATTAGTAATAGTAATAGTAGTAGTAGTAATGTATCACCCTTTATCCGAAGATCACAGGGCAGTTCACAACCTAAAACATAACCTTTGTCCTTGGCCCTTCGGAGTCCTAGTCTGCACATTCAGAATAATCATATAGTTCATTCAGCTCTGCCTCAGAAGGGCTGTCATGTGTAAATAACATAGCTGAGATTTGTGACCCTGCAACTATTCCACCCTGTTATTCTGGTGAAGCGATTGCCCTCCTAAAGGCTTCCTTAGCACCTCTTTCCATGGTGAAGTAGAACGAACCTAATTCCACAGGTACTAAACAGGTATATTTGAGTGCGGGCAGAACCTGGGTGTCAGACCAGGCTTGTGGGGAATGGCGAAGGGCTGTAGCACAGTACAAGGTCCCAGGTTCAATCTTCAGAGGCAGGCCTGGGAGAGACCTCTGGCTTGAAACTCTGGAGGACCATTGCTGGCCAATTGTAGACAATACAGAGATGGCCGGACCAGGGGTCTAACTCAGTATAACACAACCATCTGTGACCCTGAGCTGTAAACAGGAGAGGCAGGTGACTACGCTGTGACGAAAGGGACTTGACCATCACCATCTCTTTCCAGGAAGAAGAGGATGCACAAGGCAGCGGTTACTATAAGATGGTCTTTGTGGTGAACATGGAGCTCTCCATGGGGACTGGAAAGGTAAAACTACTCATGGGCTGTTCCGGCCCTTTTAAGTGGCCTTTGGCTTCGCTTGCTGGTTTGCTTACATGTGGGCAGGATGCCTGCATCGCAGAGGGCTGGACTAGATGGTCCTCGAGGTTCTCCATCCTTGGCTTACACAATCCAGGGCATTTATCCAAGGCTGAAAAGTGAAAGCGAGCAAGAGTCCTCGAGTGATGAGGGGCCCCTGGTTTTGCAATAAATTTGTGGGTGGAGGCCCAGTAACAATACTGATGCAGCTGCTTACTGAAATAAGTCAACCTGCTATTGTTGAGCCCTGTCTAGAAGATGATTTGGGTTATGGTTCCTAATTTGCTGCCAGCCTGCACCTTGCAGGTGATGGACAAGGTATCTCTGTAGCAGGCTGTCTTCTTCTGTCGCTGCAGCAGAAGCACAGCAGATTTGTAACGATGCTTTGGCACAAGCCGTGCGAGGGAAGTGGGTTTCCTGTTTCCTCCGCACCCCCAATTTTGAATTCATTTTTATTTGATTTTACAAATACAAAGTTATAAAAGCCCAAATATAAATCCATGTACAGAGGTTACTCCGAATCTCATGACTTCCCCCCACCCCCTCCATGGGGTCCCATTTTGAACATTTACAACTGCATATTATTCCATTCTCCTGACTTTTGTCAAAACAAAATAAAAAATAAAAAAATTCCTCCCAGTAGCACCTTAGATGCACTCGAAAGCTCAGACCAAGAACAAACTTAGTTGGTCTCTAAGGTGCTACTGGAAGGAATTTTTAAATAAATTTTTATTTTGTTTCGACTACGGCAGCAGACCAACACAGCTGCCTACCTGTAATCCTGACTTTTATATCAGTCCATATTGTCCATGGTATTTGTTATACTACAAGTGAAATCAGAATCCTGCCAATGTTTCCATCTGCTTACAGTGGTCTCCTAACTAACTTTTTTTTCCCATTCTCTTATAAAGTTTTTGTCCTCTTGGTTTCTGAGTTTTCCAGTCGGTTTTGCCATTTTGGCATAGTCCATCAGCTTGCTTTGCCATTCCTCTCTGGTAGGGGGACCTTGCCTTCTTCCTGTTTCTTGATTCTTGGTGCTTATTGTTGCAGATCGCCGCTCAAGTGGGGCATGCTGCAGTTGGCCTGTTCCAGTTGCTGCAGGAGAAGTCGTCTCACAGGGACATCATCAACCAATGGGATGAACAAGGGTAAGGAAGCAAAAGGGGGAATCAGGCCTGCGGAGGGCACCATTCTCCTAAGACCTTATTCAGCTTCTGGCTGAGCCAGAGCAACCTCCTCCCGAGTCTCGTGATCTCCTGGATGAACTGAGAAGGTGCATCAAAGATGCTGACTTGGGTTGAAAGTCGGTTCCCAACTTAGCATGTTGGCATTGGCGAGATGGAGGAGCGCTACTCTTGAGGAGCTTAAAGGCAGCTACTTATAGTCTGTTGATCCAGGCCGGAAGCCTTGATCGTAGTACTTTCTGGCTTCCTCTTGGATCCAGCAGACGACATGGCCAAGGGGCTTTTTGATATTTTAACTGGCTTGCTGAGCACCTTATGAATCCAGCACGTCTAGCTTGGTGGCCTGCAGAGCATATTTCAGTGTCGTGTGCGCTGATTTTTCATTGGGGGGTGGGGGAATGGTCACACAGGCAGTGCTGGGGGGACATGGGTGTGGATCCCTCCGCAACAGTTGGGGAAACGTTTTTAAGTCCTTTAAACAAAATACATCGGATCTTTGTGCCAGTCCTGCACGGACATCATGAGAGCTTTTTCCAGGTACGCAGGTTAGCGAGGGCCTGATCCCCAGCACGCAATGCTGCTCTGTTTGC
This sequence comes from Lacerta viridis, assembly GCA_900245905.1. Classification (NCBI taxonomy): domain Eukaryota; kingdom Metazoa; phylum Chordata; class Lepidosauria; order Squamata; family Lacertidae; genus Lacerta; species Lacerta viridis. The sequence goes on along the minus strand of OFHU01004558.1, from coordinate 439,118 downwards.
AGTCTCTGAAATAGGCTTGTAGGTCCTAATTCCTGGGCTGCTGGTCCCTGTAGCTGCCTTAGGGCAGAGCCTCGGGCTGGAGGTGCAAGATTCTGCGTCGGGGGTGGAGTGGGAGCTGGTATTACACTCAAGATTGCTTCGCCTTTCCCTCAGCGCAAAGAAAGTCGTACTGCAGGGTTCCAACACTGACCAGTTGCTGGAGCTGCATGCCTTGGCCCTGAGCCTGGAATTGCCAACATACCTAGTGCAAGATGCAGGGAGGACCCAGGTAATTGGCCAAAGACTCTGAAAGTCGCTTCGCGCTTCCTAGGTATGTTGCCTTGAACAAAGCGAATGTACCTGGTTCTTGTGTTCTGCAGGGATATTAGCTGGTAGGTATGTAAGGGACGCGGGTGGCGCTGTGGGTTAAACCACAGAGCCTAGGGCTTGCTGATCAGAAGGTCGGCGGTTCGAATCCCCCGGGGGTGAGCTCCCGTTGCTCGGTCCCAGCTCCTGCCCACCTAGCAGTTTGAAAGCACGCAAAGTGCAAGTAGATAAATAGGTACCGCTCCAGCGGGAAGGTAAACGGCGTTTCCGTGTGCTGCTCTGGTTCGCCAGAAGCGGCTTTGTCATGCTGGCCACATGACCCAGAAGCTGTACGCTGGCTCCCTCGGCCAGTAACACGAGATGAGCGCCGCAACCCCAGAGTCGGACACGACTGGACCTAATGCTCAGGGGTCCCTTTACCTTTATGTAAGGGAAGAGGGCTTTCATTTCTGCACATGGGGGTGGGGTGGGTTGACTTCTTGGACAGATTGGGTATGTTTGCAAATACCTAATGACTTCTGGTTTCAGAGCTTGGAGAGCAAAAGGATGTTTTTATTTTCTAGTTATTTTCTTTTTATAGGGCAGGATTCATTAAGGGCAGTAGGTTTCGAAACGATGAAAGTTTCCAACGAATGCTGGAGGCCCCTGGTTATGGGAGGACTTAGAAATCAAATAAACGAAGCTTCTGCCTTTTGAGCACTGGAATGCTGTTTCTAAGCCTGTAGTTGAAACTGGTGTTTATTAAGGTTCCCCCCCCCTATAATACTGAGCAGAGTTGCAAACTTATGCAACTTTTGTTTTTGAAAGGTTCCTTCCAGGTGATAACAAAAGCTGTGTTCTGCAGCTAGCTGTACAATTGCCACTTTGAGAGATCCTTTGCTGCCAAGGGGCAAGCTACAAACCTGAAAAATTCTGCCTGGCATTAAAAATTCACATCCACTTTAAAAAAAATCCAATTTAGATGAGGCTATCTTGCTGATCTCAACAGTTTACTCTTTCGATCCCCCCCTACCCCCCCCAAAAAACCTACGTTTAACAGCACATACAGCAAGAATGTCGTTTATTTACAAAGATCTGGGTTAAACTAGTAGCCCAGCAAAATAATCTCCCCATACCTAGAGGATAGTAGGAGAGGATATATTGATTAAATAATACCCTTCCTCACTCACGCTAATAAGCTAGTAGCAGAGCACATTCCCTTGTACATTTCAGGAAGCTAGTTGATGGATTCGTGAGAATCATTTGAGTTAAGCGATCCAGATTGTCTTGTCCAGATTGGATTGTTCCTGGTAAATCCCCTTTAGTTCCGTCTTAAAAACAATAATGACACAACAGCCTTCTTTTAAAAGTAATGATAAGGTTTACTTACATTCAGTTCACAGTATGGTCCTGAAGGCAAGATTTACGTATAAGCTAAACAAGCTGTAGGTTAGGGCAGTGTTTTTCAACCTTTTTTGGGCAAAGGCACACTTGTTTCATGAAAAAAATCACGAGGCACACCACCATTAGAAAATGTTAAAAAATTTAACTCTGTGCCTATATTGACTATATATAAAGTAATTTTTCAATTTTTCCCACGGCACACCAGGCAACATCTCGCGGCACACTAGTGTGCCGCGGAACAGTGGTTGAAAAACACTGGCTTAGGGCCCCACTCTCTTGGGGGCCCCAAAAAAATTAAAGGAAAAAAACCTGGATGTACATTTCCAAAACATAAGATAAAAAACAAATAAAATAAAACCTACATACAGCAAATGGCTTTAGATACCTATTAGGTCCATAACTTACCATATCCATGGAGAACCTGGAGATCTCCCTATGCAGTTTGGTATACTGTGGGATGCCTTAGGAGAGCAAGAAAAATTCTCAGGGACGATTCACACCCCGGCCAGCACCTCTTTAATCTTCTACCCTCGGGCAGGAGATATAGAAGTATAATCAGTCGTACCAACAGGCTAAAAAACAGTTTCTATCCGTGGGCTGTTAGGCTGCTGAACGGAAAATAATACAGTGCAACTGACTTTTGGGGTTGGTGTGTTGTGCGACAAGCACACAGAGTGCAATGACACTGAGTGGTTGGGGTGGGGAGGCTTGGTTAATTTCATTGTACACAGATTGTACATTGACAATAAAGGTATTATTATTATTATATAGCATATATTCAACACAAAAAACAGCGACAATTTGTTGTTGACAACAAAGGGCCCCATTACCTTCAGTAGCTTAGAGCCTCATCAAACCTAAATCCAGCCCTGGTTACAGTTAACAGAGAAATGTGTGGGTACATTCTCTGTGAGGGATGAGTCCATGTGCTGCTGGCTGAGAGCCAGCAGACAGCAAAAGGCGTAATGGAGAGAAGGGATCAAGAGAGTGAGAGGAAGATGGCTGCGTGACTAGCCCCTTTATAGGGTCTGCTAGGGTCACGCCCATCTACCTGGTCACATGCAGGGGGTTGATGCTCCAGACCAGGTGTGACAGGAAGTCCTCCTGGCTGGAGCAACATCCCCCTGTGTGTCCAACTCTGGGCAAACAGGAAATGTTGCGCTTGACAACCCCACATTGGCAGCACTCAAAAGTATTCAGCAGGGGGGTCCGCAAGGCTGAGAGAGCACGGTAGATCGAGGGGCGGCCCCAGCTCTCTGGCTGCTCTCTCCTCAAGTGCTTTGCTTGCCCCAGTTGTGGGGTGTCCTCTCTGTGTTTCAGGTTCCGACGGGCTCCCACACGGTCCTCGCCATCATGGGGGAGGAAGAGATGGTGAACCAGGTGACCGGGCAGCTGAAACTGCTGAACTGAGGAAAGTGCTTCAGAGCGTGGCTCTGTCTGCCCCCACGTGGAGTCCATGGGGCCGCCGCCCCCCGTGTGTGTGCGCGCGCACGCTTTTCTCGTGGGAAGAGGAAGCTCCTGCCGACAGAAGCTCTCAAGGCCCGTCAGGGCAGCATGCCGAATGGAGGGGTGGCTCTCCTTTATGATAAGGGGGGCGCTCCTTCCCCCCTCCCCCCCTCGTTCTTTTTCTTTCCAGTAAGGCGGAGGCTTTAAAGTTCCCTCTCCCAGTTGGATTGTTAGGGTTCTCTCCCCAACGGCTCTGTCATGGACAGGTCTGCATTTTCCATACCACCTTCAAACCAGGTGAGATGATGTACAGGTGTCGCCCGAGCTTTCTTTCTGCACCGTGTGTGTGTGTGTGTTGGGGGGGGGAACCATGGAAGGAATGCCGGGTTGACCTGGCGGCGGGAAGGCTGACCTTGTAGCTAACGCATCGCCACCTTTTGTCAGTCTCGTCTGGGGCGTTATTATTATTGTTATTAAAGGAATGAAGATGCCGCAGCCCCTCTGGACCGCTTGTTCTGTCGCTGAACTGCTCTTAGGAAGCCACCGTTATCTGTTTTAGCCAAAAGTAGTTGGAATCCCTTGCCTTTGTATTCCTGCTCGCGGACTGTTTCCCCACCCTTGCGGCATCCTTCCTGTTAACCTTTTCAGATGACTTAAAGTGGGGGGGGGGGGGGGGGGAGAGAAGGATTTTGAAAGTAGAGCTCGCACCGTACAATCACGTATCCAGCCAACGGATGGGGGATGGAATAAGGAATGGCCGTGCTGGGCACGGCCAGGAATAGGCCATAGCTGACACAGGAGGGTTAAAGCAGGTATGGAGAACTTCTTTCTTCCCTGCTGGGGGAGTGTATTCCTGGGTGGGTGGGTGGTAATCATTAGGGCTGCATGCTAGCAGTGGGTAGTATCCGAGTCCAAAGTGGGTGGGGTACCGTCCTTTTCTCCCCTGCCTTCTCATCCCCCACCCCCATTTTGCTCCTTTCCCAGCCACCCACATGAAATTAGGCTGTGACGTTTGTCTGCCCACCCTTGGTTTAAAGCAGCAGAGCAAGGCAGCCAAAGCAGGGGTAGCCAACATGGTGCCCTCCGGGCGTTGCCGGACTCCCAACTCTCATTGGCCTCAGCCAGCATGACCAATAATCTGGGGTGTGGTGGGAGTTGGCCGTTCAGCAAGAACCTGGAAGGCCCAATGTTTGCTACCTAGCCTAGAGCTGAGGACCAATGGAGAAGAGAAGGCAGAGAGCCAGTGTGGTGTAGTGGTTAAGAGCGGTAGACTCGTAATCTGGTGAACCGGGTTCGCTTCCCCGCTCCTCCACATGCAGCTGCTGGGTGACCTTGGGCTAGTCACACTTCTCTGAAGTCTCTCAGCCCCACTCACCTCACAGAGTGTTTGTTGTGGGGGAGGAAGGGAAAGGAGAATGTTAGCCGCTTTGAGACTCCTTCGGGTAGTGATAAAGCGGGATATCAAATCCAAACTCTTCTTCTTCTTGCTGGTGTTTGGCGGTGTGCGTTCCTTTCCTTCCCCTCCCGCCCGATTAAAAACCCAACGTGAGTGTTCCTGTTTCGGTAGAACAACAGTATTCAACAAACAAATGAAAAATGCGCCTCTTGAGAAGGGATTCATGAGAAGGGAAGCCCGGGGGGGGGCGGGACTTGAGAGTTCTGCTGCGCAGGTACTTGTCGAGTGGCAGGGCATTTTCCCAAGTGGCAAAACAGATGTCCAGTAGTCTTGGTGTCGTTCCCAGAAGATCTCCATAAGGCATGTTTTAGTGTTTGTTCCAGATTCTCGTAACAAGAGGCCCACGCACCAGGTCTGTGACGGAGGCTTGGTGTGAACGTCGGTCTCTTCTTGTAGCGGCTTTTCTACCTGCTAGACATTGATATTTCCAGGAGTCTCCCCTATACCAAATTGCAACCTGCAATCCATTTTGGGACTTTCCGTCCTTTCCCACCGGTGTATTCTGCTGTGAAAGGAATGAATTGTGGCCATTTTGAATTTTTCTGATAGCAGAAACGTGGGGGTACAGTCAATAGGGGAGCCTGGGATTGCAGGGCTCGGCTTAGCTTTTATATAGGGTTGTATTCACTCAAGTCTTGGGTCATAAAATTCGGGTCAGTGGCTGTGGGCCTAGCCAGGATTTTTGTTGGGGGGGGCAGGTCTTTTGTGGGGGGGGGAACCTCAATTAGCTATGTGTTTTTATTGATTTTTTTTTGGAGGGGAAGTTGCCCCCCCCGGCTGCACCCATGTCAATGGCCCTGCCAGTTTAATGCCAAAACTGTTAGCTTGTCTAGATAAAAGAAGGTAAACCTGGTGTGTGGTTTGCTCGACCAAAGTTACCAGCTGATTTCCGACAGGGCTCTCTGCCTGTTGAAACAGATATTCTCTAGGTGTTGTTTTTCCCAGCATGCAGATGACGTGATGAGAAAAGCTGTCTGCTTTAATTTTTAAGCGTTTTTTTTTTTTAAAAAAAATACATAGGTAACTCTAGATGCCACCTGTAACACCTGTATTGTTGCTTGTCCAGTTCAGTTTTCAGTACACATTGACAACTGTGGAAAATGGGTGCCAATTCTATGTCAAAAGTTGGAACAGAAGATGTAATATCACCCCCACCCCCTAATTTTGTTTTAAGGTGGAACTCTAGTTGAAGGTCTTTTTCTAGCTGTAGCTTCAATTGATATAAAAATTACTCCCTGCGGGTTGGTTGCATAGCTCTGTGTCCATGGGAACTACGATGGTTCTGTTATAGTAAATTTGAAAAAGAAAAAGAAGAATCTTAGGAGTGTTGCAAATAGGCCATTCAAACTCCCTTCCTTTAAAACGCGGCACATTATTGTGATGTGGTCCAGTATTTGACTTCAAAAGAGGAAACTTTCCCCAGGTGAGGAGATTGATTAAAAAAAAGGAAGTTGAAAGGTCAAAGCCCAGAGGATCGAGTCACTCCAAAATGCTTTGGAGTTGTTAAAAAATGCAATATTGGAAGCTCAGCAGGAATGTTTGCATCAGACCAGGAACGATGTCACGTAGGCCAAGAGGATGCCAGCATGATTAAAGAGCAGAGTCAAGGAAGTTGTTAAGGAGGCCCTTTTCGAAATACGGAAGCCTTATCTAAATGCAAAGAACAAGAAGAAAGCGAAAGCTTTGGCAAAACAAGTGCATGCACGCAGTAAGGGATGCGTAAAGGAATTTGAATACGTTAGGAGCAGGAGACCATCTAGGGATGTGGTTGGACCCTTATGACAAGGAAGTCAGAGGAGGATAAGCAGATGGAGAAGCTGAATGAATTATTTGCATCTGTCTTCACAGTGGAAGTTTTTTTTACAGGAACAGAGCCTGAGGAACTGAGGCAGTTAGTGGTGTTTCGAGGCGAAAGTCTAGGTCTAACAGACAAAATGAAAACTGACAACATGCCAGGTCTGGATGGCGTCCACCTGAAAAGCTCCCACAGAACTCAAATGTGAAACTGCAGAACTTCTCACAAAAATAAGTTACTGGAAAGTAACCTATGTAACATCAAAAAGGGATCCTGGAAATTACTGGCCAGTTAGCTTAATGCCTTTCCTGGGAAAACTGGTGGAAAGCATTGTTAAAGATAAAATAACCAAGCATATAGAAGAACAAGTCTTGCTGGCTTCTGTAAGGGCTAGATAGAGGTGATCCAGTTGACACATAGTGGACTTGTGACTTTCAAAAAGCTTTTGACAAGGTAGCCCACTAAAGACTCCTGAGTAAGCTTAGCAGTCCTGGAATAAGGATCAGGAATTGCTTAGGTTGGAGGCTCCAGACTAGGAATAAATGGGCAGTTCTCAGAATAGAGAGGTGTAAAAAGTGGAGCCCTGCAAGGATTGGTATTGGGACCTGCACTTTTTAACTTGTTTTGTTCAGCATCTAGAGTTAGAAGTAGGCGACAAGGTGGCCCAAGGTTTGCTGACGATACTAAATTGTTCAGTGTCGTTAAAACAAAAAGGACTCCGAAAGGATCTCTCCAGTGGGTGGTAATATGGCAAATGCAATTCAGTGTAAACAAGTGTTGGGGCAAGAAAAATCTTAGTTTTGCATATAACCTCATGGGATATGAAGTGGCGGTGACTGACCAGGAATGAGACCTTGAGGTCGTAGTCTATAGCTCCATGAAGATGTCGACAGCATGCTGCAGCAGCTGTGAAAAGGGCAAATGGCCTGCTAGGAGTCATTATTAAAGCAGCTAAAAATGATCTCATCATACCGTTATACGAACCTATGGTGCGGCTGCATTTGGAATGCCGGAATGCCCAGTTCTGGTCGCCTCGCCTCAAAAAGCATATTGCAGAGTTTGAGAAGGTTCAGAGAAGGACAACCGAAATGATCAAGGGGATGGAGGAAAGGTTACGCCATTGGGGACTTTTTAGTTTGGAGGAGAGGTGACCTGATTAGAGGATTATGGCACGGCACAGAGGAGGTGGGTAGAGAGGTTTTTTCTCCCCCTCGCGACACTAGAACTCGTGGTCCTCCCATGAAGCTGAATGTTGGGAGATTCAGGGCAGCTAAAGAACAGCACTTCACATATTCTGTAGTTAAGCTATGGCACTCGCTCCAGTGGCCACCAACTTGGGTGGCTTTAGACAAAGTCATGAAGGATAAGCCTAGCCGGTGCTACCAGCCTTGGTGGCACTGCTTGTGTACACTTGGGAGGCAGAAATGCTTCTGGATCCCAGTTGCTGGATACCACCCGAAAGGGAAAAGGCTCTTGTGCTTGGGTCTCGCATCCAGTTGGCCACTCTGAGAACAGGATGCTGGACTAGATGGGCCATTGGCCTGATCCGGCAGGCTCGTCTTACATGCTTAAGAGGAGAGTTCGGCACGAACCAGCAGGTTTAATAGCCTGGCCCCGTTTTTTAACAGGTCTCAAGGAGCGTTTCTGGGTAAGGACGGTTGAGTGGGGGGTCCTTTTTTTGTCATCCAGTAAAAGCATTTTGTTAGGCTGCCTCTCTCACCCTGCCATTTAGGTCAAGTATTTTGCCACACAATGAGACAAATTGCTGGCAGAAGCCCATGTTGCAGGCAGACGGGGGGGGGGGGAGAGAGAAAAAAAGGCTTGCAACTAGGTTAAGAGCCTCTTGGAATAAAGACAATGTGATGTTTACAGCCGAGTCATAAACCCCCCGATGGTTTGGAGTGACTGGTAATACAGGCTCCTGCTGGTAGGTGGGCAATTTGCTAAGTTTATGTACCGGCAAAGTAAAGAAACAAATTTCCTCGCGTACTTAGCGCTGGCAAGCCCGGAGGGTTGGTACGGTGGCAGAGACAGCTGCCTCCCATCTCCTTGCTTCTCTGTAGTGGCGAGCACAGAGGATTTAGGAAAGTGAAAGCTGTCAGGCTAAGAGAGGGTGGGGAAGAGTCATGTTGGGAGCGGCTTGGTATTCCCATCTGTGCTACGGGTTCCACTTAGGAGCTGGGTTAAAGCTGGGTGCAGCCTGATCCCTGTTCTCAAGGCTCGAAGGCCAATCCTGCTTATTACAGGAGAACTCGATCCCATATATGTGCGTTCGTCGGACGGTTGCTTTTAACCCGTTGTGTGTGGCCGTGCGCTTCCCCGGCTGCTTTTGCCCTTGTCTCGTTTCTACAGGAGGCGTTCAGCTTGCTAGTTTTGCCTCGCCCCCCCGCCCCCCCCTTCTTGGGTAGCTCCCGTGCCTTTTTTTTAAAAAAACACCTGTATGGTAAGTAAAAATTGTGGCATTCCCGCTGCCGCCGCCGGTTCCTCCGTTGGCCCTCTTGGCTCCGGATTTGGCAATTTGGGGAGCAGGTTTTGGCCCCTTGGTCTCGCCTTCATGACGACCAAGGGAGGCGGTGCTATGGAAATCGGGGCTTTGTGTGGCAGTGCAAGACACCATCCTGTGGTCACAGCTCTCTGCAATGCAGGTGGCAGGTGGGTGGCACTGCAGTTCATTGGTCTGGTTTATACATCAGTGTGAATACCGTGTGAAACAACCATTATTTTCTCTCGACATCTGCTGGGTTTTTCTCGTTGAAGCCTTTGGCCGTGTCCTATTATTGTTAGCCACGTGGATGAAGACTAAAAGACTCCTCTAAGTATATATATAACAGCATTTGCTCACATTCCTCTCCTCTCCCCTTTCTATCCAATACTGTCAAAATTTAGATTGCTGCTTCATTGGGGCAGGGACCTGCCTCCTTTTTTTCTTTTTAAATCAGCGCCGTAAGGGTTCCATGTACAATGATAGTGCTGTATAAATGATTAAAAATGTATGCAAGCTTCCAGGCGTATCGCGTTTTTTTAATTAAAACGATAAATTTGCATATACCTGACATCCTACATCGCATTTAAATAACTTGCATTATAGTAATATATGAGTCCGGGTAAATCTTACTTTGTATCCTCAGATTGCAGATGTTATTCTGCTCAGTTTTACTCATGATAGACCCACTGAAATTAATGAACATATCTAGGTTAGGTCCGTTAATGTCAGTAGGTCTACTCTGACTAAAGTTTGCTTGAATACCACCCAATAATCATGCAAGCACTGTGTATCAGTAAACATGAAAAAAGGAAATTCTGCCTTAGTAGCATCATAAAAGTGCACGTTATACTTCTGTTTCATTTACAACATAATTGGAGATGTTATTTTTATAGGCATGAGGGCTAGAAACTTAAAAGCCAGCTGAGTTGAAGGCATAGCTTCCAGCAAGCTCAAACACCAGCTTGGGATCCTAAGCATACAAATCTGCCACGTGGTTCCATGTTTTCAGCACGAAGCTGTTTGTGAGGAGAGAAATCCTTGAGAGAAGCAAGGCCCAAAAAAGTACACGAGTCTGGTTCATAGCAGGAATGAGAACCAATAGAGGTAGGCAACCTAAGGCCCATGGGACGGATGCAGCCCAATTGCCTTCTCAATCCGGCCCACAGACAGTCCGGGAATCAGCGTGTTTTTACGTGAGTAGAATGTGTGCTTTGATTTTAAATTCATCTCTGGGTTATTTGTGGGGCATAGGAATTCGTTCATTCCCCCCCCCCCAAAAAAATATAGTCCGGCCCACAACATGGTCTGAGGGACGGTGGACCGGCCCACGGCTGAAAAAGGTTGCTGAGCCCTGCAATAGACTCTTAACAACAGATGTCCAGGGAGAAGGATTGTTCCTCTTTCGTGTGGGAGGTTAAAGTTCTGTTGAATGCATTTATAGTATTTTCCTTTCTGCCACAGCGCATCTTTTGCATGCAGAAGGTTCCAGTTCCAGTCTGGCATCTGGGAAAAAAGCAGGGACCATTGGATAGGGAAGACTTCAGCCTGAGACCCTCAAGGACCACTGCTAGTCAGATTGTGACTTGACTTGCATACTTTAGTTGAGATTCCTGCATTGCAGGGGGTTGGACTAGATGACCCTTGTGTCCCCTTCCAACTTGTGAAATAACAGCAGAGGGCTACAGCATTGGGGTCCTACTTGGGACTTACCAGTAGCATTGGGTTTGCTGCTGCGGGATACAGGATGGTGGTGAAGATAGGTTTTAGTCTGATTTGGCGGGACCTTGGGAACCTGGATGGTGGGCCCCAGCCCTCTTCAGACCCACCCAGCAACATAGTCCAGAAACATTTGGCAGGCCTCCGGTGTTGTCCATCCCCCCCCCCATCCCAGAATTTGGCAATAGCAGACTAGACTGACAAATACTTGGAGAGGCAGTTTTCTGGATTCATATGACCAGGCGGTGAAAACTGCTGTCTTCTCACCTCCCCACCCCCCCCATATGAATTTAAGTTGTTGATGGAAGAACCAACATGCCTGATGAAAGTGAGCAAGGGTGTTTTTTCACAGTGGCCAGCCCAGCGCTCTCAAAATGACCTAATTGTCCAGCGTGTACAATGTACAAAGTTTGTTCTTCAGATGCACACTTCTTCATGCACACGAAAGCTCATACCGAGAACAAACTTAGTTGGTCTCTAAGGTGCTTCTGGAAGGAATTTTTTTTAATTATTTATTTTGTTTTGACTGGCAGACCAACACGGCTACCTAACTGTAACATGTACCATGATGTTTTGGCCACCAGGTGCCGCTGTCTGTCCCCTGCTTTGCCACAGACATGGGGAGCAGCTGTGCCAGTTTCCTGTTCTCCACATCCTGGCGGAGGAGGGAGGCTGGACTGTTGCATTATGGGGCCTGATATAGAAACAGGGTTGTGGTGGCTGCTTCTCCTCCCCCCCTTTTCTTAAAGTGGGGGATGGGACTTCCAAAATCTCAGCCTACTGGAAGGCAGCCTTCTGCCTTTAAGTGTTACTACATCCTGCAAACGCAGACAGGGAATACAGAGATGGGGAGTTTTGGAGGGCCTAAGAACTAAAAATACAAGACTAGATTTGTGGTATGTTGAGTTTAGAGGAAACACGCAGCCAGGACTTGCTGCTGAGTGACAAAGCAGATATTTAGTAGTTACATACACACAAAAACATGCAGATAAGAGTCATGGGAAAAGTCATCTGCTGGTTTTCTGTGAGTCACGTAGCTCCGAAATACACAGCAGACCTGCTAGAATTCAAAAAGGTGGATTGCTCTTATCGTGTATGAAATTTGGAACACCATATATGTGCATCTACACACCCTATTGGCAAACTGGAGTTATCCACGTTGCAACATAATCCCTGCAGTTCCCACTTTTTTCTCCCTGTCCTTGTTGGCATTGCTACAGGATCTCCTTTCCTTAGTGGCGGCAACTGCAGAGGGAAGGTTAAGGCCCTCTCTCAGTGCCCACCAAACCCAGAGCTGCCCGGATAGCTACGCCACCTCTGTCCCAGCGCAATCTACAGCAAAAGGGAATCTGCCTCGGCTAGAGCCACACGCCTTTTCCTGGCGTTGCCAAACAGATCTCTCTCCTCCTCCCCTGCCACCAGCACCTTCCCCATACATGCCTTTTAATTTGCGAGCCTCTGCCATTTCTGTTTGGCACCCACTGCTGGCGTTGTGTACTGAGTTTTAATTGCTCTGACCCATTTCGGGGAAGCAATCCCGGTCTGAAAAAGAGGGACGAAAATATAACTATGGAGCCAGGGGCATGCTCATTAATTTCGCCAGGCTTAGGTGCACACAGCTTGGCGTAGAATCAGGCTGCACAGCTTCCTGCTCTGCAGCAGACACAGGTCTGTGTTTAGCAGACTCCCAAAGTGGGGGGGAGGTGGGAGGGGTGGCGGCAAACAAATCTATGCAGACACAGGAGAGATGGTGGCTGAGAAAAGACTTTCTGGGACTGCATTCTGCAAATGTATCTTAAGAAAGACACTTCAGATGACCAGAGGGCCACACTTGGCTTCTTTTCAAATGCAGGCAGGCTAGCATCCCATCCGGATCAAGAATAGAGATCAGAGTATGACCCACATAAGGTCCAGAGAGCCTGGGGTATGAGACCAGGACTACTCATGGATAGAGATGGGTGCTGCTCATTTTAACACACCTGTGGCCTTGCAGGTGTTGTAGGCAGGATTCTCATCAGCCTCACCCAGCACAGCCAATGTTCAGAGACAAGATGAGCTGTTGTCCCACAGCACCTGGAAGTCCACACATTCTCCACCTCTGCCCACGAGGAGTCCTGGTCTTGTACCCCAGCCTCTAAACCTTGTACCTCTATATCACTCTAATCGATGTTGTTTCTTAGCTTTGGCAGCTCTGGAGGACTTGCCAGCCACTATCTTGACTTTCCAGAGGCGTAGCCCTTTTAGCCTATTGCGGCGAAAACAATGGAGACTTGTGTGGCACCTTAATGATTAACACATTTACTGCAGCATATGCTTTAATGCACTGCAAAATTTGATACTGGGCTTTCTCTGAATTCTGCGATAACACATGGTCAACAGGCAAAAGGGGCTTTTTGTGACTGAGCACTTGCAATGAGCACCTAAGGCCATCCCGACACAACAGGAAGGGTGCTCCTCCGACCATCACTTCTTACTCCATTGTTGGTACAGAACTGGCCTTGCTCTCTCCCCACACGCGTTTCCTCGCTTCTTTAAAAACTGCTGCTCCTCATTTTAACACGATGCTTTGTGAGAAAGGGCGGACGGGCGTTAGAAAAGGATGCACGCCCAAATTCAGGCTGCGCAAGGAGAGCGGCAGATTAAATTACTGTGTGCACAGCAACCGCCAATGTTCATGGAGTAGAAGAAAACCGGCCCTTCCCTCACGAGGATTTCCTACTCTCAGGGAAGGCAACCTGTGCAAAGGGGAGATTTTTGGCGGGGTGGTGGTGGTGGACAGGGTTAAGCTACAAATTATTAGAGCTGCCGGGTCTTGTGAACGCTTACTTGGGAGAAAATCCCGGCCAATTGGGCAGGGCCCCGGCTCCGAGTAAATACGTGCATTATAGGATTGGGCTACAAGATCGCGGAGGGGGGGGGAGCGTGAGGCGACGCAAAGCAGGCAAAGACAGTCGATCCTGGCGTGGGGAGGGCAGCAGGCGGACGGTGGGAAGCCGAGAGGGCCGCCGCCGCCACAATAGGGCTTATTGGCAAAGCCCGCATTACATCCTGCAGCAGCAGCAGCAGTGCGAGCCCTAACCTGCCCTAAGTAACGAGAGCGCTTCCAGCCTAGCACACACCCCCTTTCCTGGCGCGAATCTCCCCTGCAGTCACCCCCCCTCCCTCCCTCCCCGCCCGCCTGCAGCCCAGCCACCCAGGAGGAGGGTGCATGCGCCGTGTTGCGGGCAGCTCTTCCTCCCAGACCGGTTATTCGGCGCGCATGCACAGAAGCGCCCTCCGGAGCCAGCGCTGAGCCCGGCCCCTCCCCCCTCCCATGCCACGTGTCCCCAAGCAGCACTTAACCCCACGTGGGACTGGCTAAACGCGAGCCAATCGGAAGATTGCCTCGCCCTTGAGCACGTAGAGCAGCAGACCCACGTGCGCAGAGGCGCAGGCAGAAGCCGAACTGCCCTGAACAGCTCCTCTCTCTCTCTCTCCTCCCTATAGAGCTCTATTAATGGAACCCGGCTACCCACCGCACCCACACTGCTCTGAGCTGGGGAAAGCTGCCGCGCTTGCTTTTATAGCCCTTGCTAAGGCTGACGCGAAGCAGAGTGGCGTTTCCAACAACCAATAGAGCAGCGCCTCTGCGAAGTTGACGGCGGCTGGGGCCGCCCGGGCTTACAGGGAGACGGGATGGGAGCGACCGCCAGCCCTAAGAGAAGGGGCCCAATAGGAGGCGGAAAGGAGTCGGGAGAGGCGGGGGCGGCAGGAAGAACGGAGGGGGTGGAGATCGCGCGGAAAAGCCGGCCAATGAGTGGGGCCGGTGGGCGTGGCTGGGGCGCCCCTGGCGCCAGCGCTGGGAATCCCCGTGCGCTCAGTGCCGTTTCCGCCCGGCCTGCTGAGGAGGAGCTGTTGGCTGTTCGCTGGTGCCGCGGAGGGGGAGGGGCCGCGGCCGCTGCTCTGTGGAGCTTGAGCTCTCGGTCCCGCCTGCCGCCTAGGAAACACCGTGGCGCCCAGCAGGGCCTAGTGCCGGGGGCCCGGGCAACGGGCCGGACAGGTCAGCTAAGGCAAATGCGGAGCAGGAAAAAGGGGGCGTGTGGGGTGAAGAGGGGACACCCGTTCAAAAGGCGGGAGGCGGGTGGGAAAGAGACCCATGGAGGGGGAGGGGCGGGAAACTTATGGAGGTGGTAGTGGTGAGGGGTTGTTTCTCGGTGGTCCTTCCTCTGCTCCAGCCCCTTCTCTCATCGCCTCCTTTCAAGCTCCCGCATCTTTACAGCTGCCCCAGAACTCTCCCCTTGCATTATCTGCCCTGCTGTGGGGGGTTTAGGGATGTGGGGGGTGGGGAGGGCGAGAGAGAGAGAGAGAAGTACCTCAGCCTGGCTCTTCCAGGGGAAGTGGAGCCTCTCCCGCATGTCGTAGGGGTGCTGGTGCTGGAGGCGAAAGAAAGAGGTCACACTCCCTGGCCTGCGTTGGACACCCCGGTTTCTCTGCACCTTTGGAGGCATCTGGATGTGAAGAGAGGGGTGCGGGTGAATGTGTATACATATATGTGTGTGCATATATATCTATATACCCCCGGTTTTTGTGTGTGTCTGTGAGTGTGTTTTGTGTGTGTGAGATTGGGGGTGCGTCCATGAGTGGGAATCCCCGCCGAGGTCTTCCCGCAGGGAGGGAAGCCGGGGAGGGTGGGGGTGGGGAAGGTGGTGGGACTGTTTTTCATTTCGCTCCCACCCATCCCCCACCTTTCCTCGCCGTGGGGGGTGCGGGTGAGCTTGCCTGGTGCCAGGCGCTGGAGGAGAGCGGGGGCGTCATGGCGAACCTGCGTGTCTGGTCCTGGAGGGTGGGAGGGAGAGTGGCCTCTGTGTGTGTGTGTGTGTGTGAGAGAGAGAGAGAGAGAGAGAGAGATAGGGTGGGGGGAGGGGTGGTGGCTTGAAGGAACCTCTGAATTCACTCCTGTTTCGGGTTCCCAGGCAGGATTCTCTCGGTGCAGTGTGTGCGTGTGCGTGTGCGTGTGTGGAGCAGGGTCGTGCTGGAGGTGGGGAAGTAGCCGGTCAAATCTTCTGTGGAAAGCCTACTGTGAGAATGTGGGAAAATCCCTTTCTGGGACGATGGCTTCCACTTCAAAGCAGCTGTTTGCCAGGAAAGGGTGTGTGTGTGTGCGTGCGACCGCCCGTCTGTGCTCCTCTGTGAGTTCACCATTGCCTCCCCTCTGCTTCCACCCCTCCTCCTCCATGTGCTGAAGCAGCTTCCCCTGAGCTGCTGCTGCTCCTTCCCTTCCCGCCCCCTCCCTTTCCTCGGCTGTCTGCTTCTGACTTGCTGGCTCCTTCAGGCAACGGGGGAGGAGGTGTTTGACCTGCATTTTCTGCTTTCTCATGGTGCTTGTGTGGCGATGGTGGTGCACTTTAATAATCCTCTTCTCCTTTTCCCTTGCCTGCTGCTGGAGGCTGCAGTATGGACCCCCCCTCCCCCAACTTTTTCATTGTCTGACGTGTGTGCTCTATCAGGGTACTTTTTCTGTTTTCTTGCATTGATCTCTGCATCTTAATTGGTAACACAGCCCCTTGTAAACACAATAATAGTGCTGTGGGCAAGGTCGGCATAGTCTCCCCCCACTCTTGTCTTTAGCAGCTTGTCCTTGGGGTGCCAGTGGCCTGCTACTTGAAACAGAGCTCTCTTGTAATGAGACAAAAATCATTTTTACAGTTTTGGGGAATGGTTTCTTTAGTAATCTGGGAAGTGGTTGGTGGGGTTAGAGAATGTCAGGAGCGTCTTCCTTGTGAAGTACCTAGCTGAGAGAGGTTTTGGTCTGTGCAGTTAACCAGTGGGTTCTCCTGTACTTCAGGCAGCAGCCCCTATGTTCAGGGAGATTTTTGCAGAATGGAACAAAATATGCTACTGGGATTCCTTTTGCTGAGGTTGGTGTTACTTTAAGGAGATAATGGCCCTTGCAGTGTGGCCTCCTGCAGTTTCTCTCCCTGGCCCATTATGTAATTGGAGTATTTAAGGCTCACTCAGGCAGAGGCTGTGGGTAGCACAATGAATTGGTTTTGTATTGTAGGGAGATGGGGCCATGGCCTCAAAACCCATGATTTTTGGCAGTAAAGACATAGGCCTGATTGCAGAAATGTTTTCCAAATGAGCTGTCGACACTTGAGGATATGGGTTACAGTACAGACTAGACAAAGACGTACTACTTCCTTAATGGCGTTCAGGACTCTCCCTTTTCACCTATGAAGGTGACATCAGGCAGTCTGCCCCCTCCCCCCTCCATCTGGCCCAGGAAGTCGGTTTTGCTAGCTATGTCTTGCAGCCCAGAGGTGACCGAGGTTGTTGCTTTGCTTTGGATCCTGTGGGTGAACGTTCAGAGCGTTGACAAGCAGCTAATGTTGGCTCTGGAGCTCTGGTTGCTACGTGAGAAGCTTCAGTAGTGTTGGCTGCTGTCTCCAGGGAAGGACAGCAGCACAACCTCCATTAGTGCTGCACTTAGGAGATGGCTGGTTCATGCACTGAGAGGGGACTCTTCTTTCTAGGGCATGCAAGCTTTCAACTAGGATGATGCAAATTTAGTTTTCCACCCATCCCTCACAGTCTTTGGGACTGCTTTTAGGATTTGGCCTGAATATCCAGGGATGTCTGTCTCCTTTATAGCCTTTGCAATTGCAAGAATTGATCTGATCTTTCTGAAGTGGGAGATGCAGCACTGTGATTACAGTTTGTCTGACTTTAGCTTCCCTTCCAGTAAATCACAGAGCCAGATGCTTTGCTTATTGTTTGTATTGTAGGTCTCTTTCCTCCCCTTACATTGCCTGGGCCCCATTTGCCTTATTGACAGGAATTTCTGCTTTGTGCAATGGGTGTGTACAGCAGACACTAGCCTCCTAGCGCTGAGAGGATTTTCCATTCAGAGAGTGCAGTCAAAATATGACACATTTTGCAAGTGGCAGCAGAGCCCATTTGAAAGAATGGCCCCTTCCAGTTAGGTACCTGGGCAAAGCATACATGGAACAGCTTGAGGCAGTTTTATAACAAGTACACTGTTCCCCGTATAAGTACAATACGACAGTGGTCTATTTCTGATGCTTATAAATATCTGCTCTTGCTCAAGTTTGTGCTTTAATATACTTGCTTCTTGAAATCTTACAGCCACCGTAGTCTAATCCCATGGTTAAACACTGTGATGCAGGCTTTCTTAAGGAGACACTGGCAGTTGTAAGGGGAAGACAGAGCTCCTCCTTGACATTGTCTTGTGTGCTGGATCTGTCAGGGAGCAGCGTGCTGAGGTGCCCTCCTCTGGTTGGTAAAACATGGGCAGTTGCTTAATATCCATAACTGACAATTTGGAGGGGGAGGGGAGCTTTCCTTGCAAGTGCCATTATATGTTTACACATCATGTGTGCCCCTCAACCATGATTTGTCTAGGACTTAAGTGATTATACTTGCTAAATCTTTGATTTGGTTGGTTTTGGTGGTGGCTGTTAAGATCGTGGTTTTGAGAACCCCTGGAATAGATGTTAAACACCCTTGAAAATGTTCTTTGAACACCAGAAGAATCTGGCATGATTTGCCTACATTTGTTGTTGTTAAGTCGTTCAGTTGTGTCCGACTCTTCGTGACCCCATGGACCAGAGCACGCCAGGCACGCCTATCCTTCACTGCCTCCCACAGTTTGGCCAAACTCATGTTAGTAGCTTCAAGAACACTGTCCAACCATCTCGTCCTCTGTCGTCCCCTTGTCTTTGTGCCCTCAATCTTTCCCAAAATCAGGGTCTTTGCCTACATGAAGGGGTGGCATTTGTGATGGTTTATACTGAAAACTATAACACTTTTAAATTGCATCCTGGTTTCATAATATGACATTAATGCAAAAACAAGCTGCAGGGTCTTTCATATTAAAAAGTGGTTTTTTTTAACCTGCAGAGCTGCTTTAGCACATAAGTCTAGGCTGCAACTCATATTGGCAGATTTCTGTTATGAAGAAAGATATTTGTATTGCTGTGCTAGGCAGTGTTATCCTACAGTGACTGAGTACAAATGATTCTCATATTGAAAATGATCCTGAACAGTATGGCATATTTGAAATTAGAAATATTATTTGCAAAACCCAAAATGTTAGGAGGCATAATAGCCATACATGCTGGTTTTCTCCTCCCTTCACACAGTTGCAGGAATCCTGATAAAATTCTTGATGTTTCTGCACCTTGAGTGTCAAGGGTATTAGCTGGTTCTAGGAAAATGAATGTTTTTGCTAGAAAATGCTTGACTCAGATACTAGCCTACAATATTTTTTTTTTTAAAAAAAAACACTTTACAGTGCTTTTCTATTAATTTTAGCTATGATACCGAAGATCACTGTAACCCTTGAAGTGGCTTTTAGAGTGATTCTGTTGAGCTCATTTGGAAATAATACTTCAGAGTAAGCAGTTTGATGTTAGCTTCCTAACTGGTTATAAAAACAGCAGTAAAGCAATACAAAGGGCAGCAGATAAAGGCAAAAATGTGTGCCACTTGTTCCCTGCTCCAAAGCAACTGCAGTAGACCCTTTAGCTTGTCAGTGAGCAGTGCCCAAAGATCTTTAGTATTCACTTGAATTTCATTTCTGAATACCACTGAAATGGAGCTAATGGCTGCATGTTCCATTCAGGACACAAACAGAATTAATTGTACTGAGATCGTTCATTGGTCTTCAACATGGCCTGGAGCTCCTCTTCTGTATTGCACAGAAAATATTAACCTGTTTTCAAGGCTGGGATACCCTGTTATCAGTCAGCTCTGTGCTCCCTTCCCTCTAAATTAGAAGCTTAAGTATATTAAGGAACATGCCAGGGAGCATGTGGCTTCTGAGTATCCGCTGGGCTTTTCAACCTACTTGTGTTTGATGCCCCTTTCTTGGGCCATTCCTTTTCTCATTCAGAACATTATTTTGTCACATCAGAATTGTTGTTAGAAACTCTGATATATAAGCTAGGGGGCAAATGGCTCCTTAAACCAATGTTGCAGTCGCCAAAACGGAATGTCTAGTTGGACCATTCAAGATGTAAGAATACTGTAGTCTTCACAACTGTGAGCAGAGCAGTGGGGTGGGGTAAGTGAAGGCAACTTTAACATTGTTCGCTGTTCCTGTTCAGGCTGCACAGAAAAAGCATTTTGGTTCCTGAAATTCATTATGACTGTGCAGATAAAATATAACTGATAGAATTCTACAGGATGTGGTATTCAAGTGTGAAAACAGTCAAGATCTAATGATTCCCAGGTGTGCCCCTCCAGATGGTGGAGATGTCAGGTGTCATCTTGGTGTCCAGGCATCTTTACTTGGTTGCAAGTGGCCAGTAGCCTGGTGCCTGGCTAATTTCAAAAACTGAATGGGACACCTTTTTAAAAAATACGTTTTTAACCTTTTGGGTGAATCAAAATGAAGACTACACTGTCTTGGTTAAGTTATGTCACTGTCACCAATTATTTTTTCCCATGGAATTGCATTTTTGTCCCCAATTTCATACCTTTTATCAACTGGAATTTCAGTTTGTGGATCACAGTGGTGTGGTTGCCTGCATTAAGATGCTTGGTGCCCTTTGTATGTTAAGTTGCACACATTTTGGTCCCTTAAGCCAGACTGCAAAAACACCACAACAATACAGTTTTGTGGGGATGTTGACTTGTAGAAAACATAAGGGCAATAGGAACCATCATTGAACAAATGGCTTTAATTGCAACGGTGTTAGCAAAGCTTATCTTATAAGGTGGAGGAACTGAGTGAAATTGATAAAGGTTGGCTACTCAGTTTGAATAATGGCTAACAGATAAGGAACTGGTTTTCAGGTATTGACAACTGAAAATAAACACACAGGGTTTGAGAAATTGAAAAGTTAGTCATTGCCCTGGCAAATTTTATTCATATTAGGGACAATTCTGGAGCAATTTTCTCTGATGGACAGTGGGACTACACTTAACTGCAGAAGAGGCACTTGAATGGATTCCTTGAGCAGAAGTTCTGGAAATCATTTATTTTGAGGGCATCTCTGCTGAAGACAAAGACAGTTGCTTATAGTCTCACTTCCTGTACATCTGATTTGTGTGACTTTTAAAAATAGAAAGTTAGGCAATGTAAGTTTTTACAGTCTTGCTATGTTTTTCACTCTAATTTATGAGTCTGGATTAGCAGGGTTCTTGCTGTACTGATGTCTTATCCCAGATAAATGATAAGGGGTAGCCTAAATGTTGTGCTTGAATCTTTTAAAATGTTGTGCTTGAATCTTTTAAAATTAAGAACCCAGTTGGTTTAATAAATTTCTTTCAGAGAACAAAATGTGACTTATGTGGTGGTAGTGTATTCTCAAAGAAGAATATTTTTCATCTATCTGTCCATCTCCTTCTGCTTTACTGCTTGTTCATTAGAATCATAGTAGAGTAGGGATTTCTCTGTTTCTGAGGTATTTCAGTATCCCAAAGGAATGGCAGTCTCTGGCAGTTGCTTCTAGCATATGGATTGCAAACGGTTAGTGATTACAAGCCATCGTAGCAGAGGAAAATTTGGGAAAAATTTTTTAATGACATTTCACTAGGCCTGATCCTTTTTATCTGGAAGAACTGAGAAAAGTGTACTTCTGTACATAAAGATGGATTGAAAACCACAGCCCCCCCTTTTTTTTACCTTCTGGCTAAACAAAACCAGGGGTGGAAGTTTGACACTATTCTAACTATGAAGGATTCCTTCCCTCTTCCACACTGACAGTATTCAACAGTTACTTTTGTCCTACTGGACTCTGCTTAGGGCAGGGGTCAGCAAGTTTTCAGCAGGGGGCCAGTCCACTGTCCCTCAGACCTTGTGGTGGGCCAGACTATGTTTTTGGGGAAAAAATGAACGAATTCCTATGCCCCACAAATAACCCAGAGATGCATTTTAAATAAAAGCACACATTCTACTCATGTAAAAACACCAGGCAGGCCCCAAATAACCCAGAGATGCATTTTAAATAAAAGGACACATTCTACTCATGTAAAAACACGCTGATTCCTGGACGTCCGCAGGCTGGATTTAGAAGGTGATTGGGCCGGATCTGGCCCCCGGGCCTTAGGTTGCCTACCCATGGCTTAGGGGATAGGACTTGAGTACGTTGCTAGGAGTCTTAGAGCTTTTATAGCATGCTCAATCAGTTTATAATGCTCAGATTCACTTGTTTACCAGTAAAAGAGTTTCTTTTGGCATGTATAGTGGAGGCTTTTGTGCATTCATACTATAGCCCCAGATATGAAATTTGCTGAAGAGCATGGAAAGCCATGTGAAAGCTGCTCAAGCATTTCTTATTCTGAAATGATTTAAAAATCTTGATGCCTTTCCCACTCTGGATTGAAAGAGTGAAACGAAGCACTGACAAGTTGCTAGTTGAATGCAACTTTAGGAAATTATGCAAGAGTGACTAAAAGCAACACCTCATGTTTAAAGCTATAACTGTTGTTGTTTGATGCAGACAAGTTTACTCTTGTTAGTCCTTCAGGGCCCATGGACCTCAAGGTGTGTCAGTTAGATTCTATTGCATCCTATGCCATGACAAAATTGTCAGCTAAACCTGGGCTGGAAAATGGAAAGTGTGGAATGAAGAGTGCTCCTAGTCATGTAGACCACTCCTGAGATGCAGGTCACAAGAACGTTTCTGAAATTTCATAACATGAGTTCCTCATTACTAGGAAACAAAATTCATTACCTAATCTGATAACATTTGGAAAGTCATATGTTATCTAGATTTGTGTCCTATGCTGTAGACCTATGGCAGGCTGTAAGAGTGTCCAGAAAGTAGGTCGTTTTTAGAGGGGCGGGAGGAGGAAACTACACCTTTAACCTCCATTGTCAATTTTATTCTTGTTAATATCTCCTGAAAACTATAGTCCAGAACTAATTTACTAATACTATTAGTACTGTTGCTGATTAGTACTAGTAATACTAATGCTATAGACCAATGTATAATTTCCTTTACTATGTATAAATCAAGTGGGATGTGTTGTGGAGAGGGGGCGGAGTCAAGAGAATATACGTAAGAGCACCAGGTATTAAATTATTGTTTTTGAGACATAAGTGGATCAGTGGTATCACATTTCAGTCAGTTTCACTTTGTTCCTTGTCACAAATTGTCACATTTGTTACCTCTGCTCTTCCCCTAGATGCCTGATGTACTTGAATGATCCTTATCATCATTGCTTTGTTTTACATAGCCCTTCAACCCTAAGGCATAAAGTAGAGAGGTTGTGGGTTACTGGGGTCTAAGTTCTTTGCTGCATCAGTTGAACTGATATTGCTGTAGGCACTTGCTTTTAATAAATGCTGTAGAATAAATGCTGCTCCCCCTGATTGCTTGTGGGCTAAATTACCTAGTTTGTTTTGAAACATTTTCATGGAGTTTTTTAAATATATATTTTTGGGGACTCCTTGGGTGCCCTGACCTGTCTGTCGTGTGTTACAACCTAGGCCAGGCTTGCATCTGGTGATAAACTTGAGTTGTGTTCCCAAGTCTGTTTGAATGCATGTTGAAAGTCTATAAACTGTGTTGTCATGGGAGTTTCCATATACCTTCCTGATATTTTCACATCAAATGTGTTTCAGCGGCAGTCATGATTGTTAAGAGGGCAGTTGGAGATGGGGCACCAGTAATGGGGCTCATTTCTTGATACTGTACTTAGTACCTTACAGCACAATTCTAACCATATCTACTCAGAAGTAAATCCTATTGAGTTCAAGGAGCTTGTTCCCACCCAGGTAAGTTGGGTTGGAATTGAAACCTGAAATTCATAGTATTACTTGTACTGGTTTTAAGGGATGCCAACCTTGACTGGACACTTACTTTGGTGTTAAGAATAGCTTATTTCAGATTAGCTTCAACCTGTTCTTAATTGACTTAAGCTATGACTGAAATAGGTTTGATAAAATAGAACTAATCTTTTGTACACAGATTTGTACTAGTTGAACTACATCAGTTGATAGTAGTTTTAAAAACTAGAATTATCTTGTGTGCTGAACTTCTGTTGGTTTTTTTTTAGGTAGGTTTTTCTGTTGATCTTTTAGTAAATTTGGGTCACTTCCCAGCTTTGTTAGCTTCGCATTTCTGGAAAAGTCTTATTTCTGTGAAATGGGGATAGTATTTTCCTCCTTTTGCGATTTTGTGGTGTCATACTTTACTTTGGGTGGGCTCAGTGTCTCATGCTATGTGTGTCCAATACTACTAAAGTGAAAGTAAAATATTGTTTGGAATTTCTTTACCACAAAACTGCCCCTTGTTCTAATTAAATATGTGCTATGAATAGTATTTTTGTGGTGTATTCTTTCAGTTACTAGCTGACAAATTCTGAAGATAAGTCACTCTTCAGTGACTTACTATTGGTGATCTGACTGTACATCTCTCTATGTGGGGGGAAATCTATGAAACTGGAGAGAACTTGAGGCTTGAACCGCTGTCCTGTATCAAGAATGGAGAACCTGTGACTTTCCACATGTTGGTCATGAGCCAGAATGGCTAATGGTCAGGAATTATGAGACCTGTAGTCCTCAAAACAGCTGGAGGGCCATAGGTTTCCCACGTAGACATTAGAAAGATAATGTAATATATCTATAGCCTGGTAAATTTTAGCAAAGTCCAGTCAGAGGGGTGGTTGCACCGAAAACATGTCAGAGGCAGATCTGCAGTAGCTTGTTTTAAGTATGCATAGTATACACTACAAATCCCAACATGCTGCACTCCACCTTAACGCTTATAGCATGCCGGGGCATGAAGGTTTCTCCAGTAAAGTCAGGCGTTTAACAGCTCTATACCATATTCAAGCCATTCCTCGTCTTCAGTTATAACCTGTAATATCTTAAAAAGTGCTTCCCCTTCTTTTAAATGCTAGTTGAATGGTTAACCAGACTTCATCTTTCAGAATAGTACCGGTAGTTCATAACAGAAAAGAAGATAGTCCTCTGGCACCTTAATTTATTGCAACATGAGAATTTGGACACAGGGGTCTATTTCACTGGGAGCATTGGCTTTTGAAGGATAATTATATCTATCTACAAACATTCAGAGGGAGGAAAACCCTATTTTGCAGTCCTATTAGTATTACCTTTATACGTAATTGGTGTCTGTTCTGCTTAACTCCTAATTTCTTAAAGTTAGTTTTCTTGGTTCACTGACGCATGTCGGCAGCAAGAAACCGTAAAGACCAGGCCTGAGGGCTTGTATTGCACATTAAAAAAATAAAAAAAATTCCTTCCAGTAGCACCTTAGAGACCAACTAAGTTTGTTCTTGGTCTCTAAGGTGCTACTGGAAGGAATTTTTTTATTTTGTTTTGACTATGGCAGACCAACACGGCTACCTACCTGTAACTCGGTACAGACTTGTTAGGGTGAATCTGATCTACATCTATTGTCCATTTACTTTCAGGAATGGGATTTTGAAGTGTTGCATTTACTTGCTTGGTTTATATCTCTTGGTTTTGTTTCCCTTCACCCCATAAATGCTTGAGTCCTGCTCTTGGTCAAAAATCACTCTTAAAGTTTTTGGAGCATTTTGAAGGAGCATTTTGAAAGTGCCTCCGCACTGATATGGTTGTAAGTGAACCAGCTTGCTAATTGTGTTGATGTTGCAGACCACTAGAATGAACAGTTGGAGTTCCAGACAGGGCAGGTAGTTAGTAGCACAAAACTACTGGAATATCTGTAAGAGCTTCATAATTTCCCACGACATGATCATTGTAAACCTGTCTGACCCTCCCAACATTGTGTAAACCCTTGCTGCAGGAAAAATTCTTCAGTTTTCTGCAATGGCTAAGCTGAAGTGGGACATTTGACTTCTATGTAAGCTAAATATGTTGATTATTGCAGATTGGAGATTCTCTTGCATATTGTGACTGGATGAGGAAACAGTTAATGAGACTATGTCTGAGAATGTAGGGAAGTAGATTAGTAGTAGGATCTGCTGGTTTTGGAGGCATGAGAGGAAATCCGTAGCCTTTTCTACAAGTAGCAGCTGCGTTACAGCAGCTGAACTCTGTCTAGCAGTGTTGCAGCTCCCTTTCTCCCCTGGAAGAAAGCACTGATTCTAGGCAGCAAAATGTCTCCCTTTAGAATACAGCAAAGAACTATGGTAAAATCTGCTTACCTGAGACTCTAGAAGTTAGGTTTTCTTCTTAGGTCTTTACTTGCTTGCTTGCTCTAGCCTTAAAGAGAAAGAGGGAAGCAGATGAGTCAGAGCTTTAAAAACTGACAGAGCAGATGACTCTTGTTTTAATGTAGGGATTTTTCTGTGTTGGGGATGTGTGTGATAGGTATGGAACATGTCAGTGGAGGCAGTGTCTTTGGGGCCCCAGTTGCAGGAATTGCAGAATGGAAGCAGTTCCTGGTGCGATAGAAGCAGCTTCCTAATACCAAATATAGTTAAGAATGAATGTTGGATAGCTAGGCAGGTCTTCATTAGAAGCAAGTTCAGAAACCCTTTCTCTGGCTTAGCTTTTCCTCAGTGCATTTGTTTCCATGAATATCTTATCTCCTTGAACCATACTGTCAGGTCCGCAAGGGGGTTGCTCACGAGTAACGACAAAGTCCGTCTTGTCTTTTAACAGTTTTATTGTGTAAAACTATTTACAGTGCGGAGCTACCTAAAAACATGACTGCCTAGTCGCTCGAAGAATCCGGAAGTGCCTGCTTTCTGCTACGACCCCAACATAGGAATTTCGGCACCCTAAAGTGCCGGTCTCTTGACCCCTCTGCGCAGCTCAGGCGACGGAAGTGGCGTTTCCCCCTCAGAGCAGGTCTGCCGGACAGTGCTGGGTCTCTGAGCAACATCCTGGAGCCCGCGCTCCACCTGGCTGCCTGAGGATAACTCCTCCTCCCCAGGGGAGATGCTGGAAAAACGCTGGGAGACGTATCACTGGATAGGAGTGGCTGGGGCTGCCTGTACCCACCGCGACCTAGATCCCTGACACATATATATGAATATGTTGACACTAAATTAGTAAAATTCAGAGATGCAGTATGTGAAAACTCCCAGACTTGGGAGTTGCTTTGAAATGATTTGCATAAGGATGAAGAGTCATGAAGAATAAGCCTTTGGTCAAGATCTTCAGAAATCAATAAGTCGGGAGTGTAAATGAAGAATCTGCCCTTTTTTGGTGGGAGTCTCCAGGAAGGGGCAGCACTGCCCTAGCCCTTCATTATGATATGGTCAGTCACCATGGTTGAAGATGATAAAAGCAGTGGGTCATTACTATGATTAAGACAGAGAGCAAAGGTTAGCATGCAGAACAAGTACTGCAGTCAGTGTAATAATAATAATAATAATAATAATAATAATAATAATAATATAATTTATTGTTTATACCCTGCCCATCTGGCTGGGTTTCCCCAGCCACTCTGGGCGGCTCCCAACTGAATGTTAAAAACACAATACAGCATTAAACATTAAAAACTTCCCTAAACAGGGCTGCCTTCAGGTGTCTTTTAAAAGTAAGATAGTTGCTTATTTCCTTGACATCTGATGGGAGGGCGTTCCACAGGGCGGGCGCCACTACCGAGAAGGCCTCTGTGCCTGGTTCCCTGTAACTTCACTTCTCGCAGTGAGGGAACCACCAGAAGGCCCTCGGAGCTGGGCCTCAGTGTCTGGGCTGAATGATGGGGGTGGAGACGCTCCTTCAGGTATATAGAACCTCAGATATATAAGGTAGGCAACTAGTGTCTCCTTAAACCCAGGGTTACAGTAACAAAAACAGAAAACCTAGTTGCCATTTTGGGGCAATACAACTTTCAGTTCCTGAAATTCATTCTGATTGTGCAGATAAAATACAGTGGATAGAATTCATTGTTGACTGAAGGCATCCCTGTATCAGGAAATTTTTAATGTCTGATGTTTAAAATATATATATATATATATCTGCTGTAAGCTGCCCAGAGTGGCTGGGGAAATCCAGCCAGATAGATGGGTATGTATAAATAAATAAATAAATATTAATTATATTAGTATGTGAGAACAGTCAAGATCCAAGGATCCCCAGGCATGTACCTCAGATGGTAGAGACGTCAGTTGCCATCCTGGTGCCTGGGCTTCTTCACTTTGTTGCAAGTGGCTGATAGCCAGGTGCAAAATATGCCTGGCGATTTTCAAATACTGACTGCAGTCTGTCATGTCCATGACCTGTGAAGCACATGCTACTTTAACGAGGGAGTGTTGTTAATGTTGCTGTGATTTTCGGAAAGCCTCTCTGCGATAGGATAATTATGCTGAAAACAGCAGCAGCATAAATGTAGATTCTGGATGTCTGAAAGCCTTGATATTCAATGTTGAATAAGGGGCACATCCCCAAATTATGCTTCCTAAAAATGTTTGAAGAGCGGGAAGTATCAACGACATATTTGTGCACTATAAATTTAGAGCTTTTAAGTTAAGCTCTCTGCTCAGACCATTGTTGAGCTGAGAGGTTTTAGTATACCAGTCAAGAACAGTCCATTTAGCTGTTTAGCAGTTGTTGTCTGTGCACTTCTCCTGCTTTGCAAGTTAATAGTCATAGGTGTTCCCTTATTCCAGAGTGCAAACAGAGACAGAGAAATAGTAATGATTGCTTTGGGTTCCCATATTTGTTTGGATTAAGGCTGATGCCACATGTTCATGACAGTCCTGTGCATTTTTACTCAGAAGCCAAGTCCCAGGGTCGTCAGTGGAGCTTAATCCCTAGTAGATACGAATCTGCTGCACTTCTCTCAGACCACTGGTGAACAAACAGGTAGCCATACTAAGATCACCACAGAATGGGCAGAAAGGCACTTCTTGTCATGCCACAATGTCTGCTAGAACCAGCCTTTTTTGGGTTACCCACAAACTCCCAACTCACACATTTTCTTTGCTTTCTACTCTCATCATCTAGTGATAGTTCTGATAGACCTGCAACTCTGCTCTGTATTCTTCTCCTTGTTCACAGGATTGACGGGTCACACTTGCATGTGATCTGTCATTGCTGGCAAATCTCTTCAGACAAATCACCTGCCTCTCTCTTGCTATCCAGATCACATATCCCCTTTCTTGAAACGTACCAGTTTATGCCGTGTCTGCTGTGACCTTAAGAATGTAGTTCCTGACATGTAAGAATAGACCTGGCTTCACTTGGTTGATAGATGGAAGTCAAAAGTCCTTTTGTTCATTGTTCCTTTAACCTCCCTTGAATGGTTGTCGCCATGTCCCCAAAGTCGTCATAGAATTCTCAAGCAAGCTATGTTGCAATTAAGGAACTTCACAAATAAGTATCACATGCAACCAGGCCTATCCCTCTCCCTCTATTTTTTACATTGTAGTTCGGACATTGGTCTCTGCTCAGTTGGCATTCTGCTTTGGTTAGCTTCTCTATGCTTCCTCAGAAGTCAGCAAATGCTAAAAAAACAGTAATCAGATCTCATGTTCGTGGGCCTTGCTTTTCTCTGTTTTAACCACTGAGTGTTTTTTCCTGTTCTGTAGTGATATGTTTTGTGCAGCTCTTGTACTAGTAAGCAGAATAAAGAGGTAATTCAGACATTCTTTTGAAGACATAGCTATTTTTAAAAATGCTTACAGTTCCAGCCTTGCAATTGCAAGTATATAGTAGCTAAACGTAGAGACTTTGCTCTGATCATAGAAGTCTGAGCCTCGGAACATGTTTAGAAATTAGGAGAAATAACAAAAGTGATGTTGGTGATGCTAGTGTTAGTGGAAATTTCCATGGTCATGGGATGTAGATAATACTGTTTACTAACTCTTGTATTTGCCTATCTTTAGTTGTATGCATATACAGAAATATGATTGACAAGGAGGAAAATATATAAAGTGGGTGTGTGGACTGGAGGGAGTGGTGTAGAATGTTGCCCTTTAACCTAAGGCTGGGAGGAGGTGATTATTTTTGTGTAGCAATATCTGCTCCCCCCCCCAAAAAAACTGCTACTACCTTAATACAGCTTTTGGCCTAGTCACTTTCATACCAGGGCGGAAGGATATCTTCTTGGGTGACGGGGCTGCTGAGAGGAGCAGGAAGCATTGCATTTTTAAGACACATTTTTTTCTCATGTGAATATCTGGCTGGGTGTTTATCCTTTCATGATCTCCAAAGCTTTTTTTTTTTTAAGGTTCCTGAATTGTTCTAGCCATGGCAGTGGTGTTGTGTGGGGATGGTTTTTTACACTATGTTGTTCAGTCGTGTCCGACTCTTCGTGACCCCATGGACCAGAGCACACCAGGCACGCCTGTCTTTCACTGCCTCCCGCAGTTTGGTCAGACTCATGTTGGTAGCCTCGAGAACACCGTCCAACCATCTCGTCTTCTGTCATCCCCTTCTCCTTGTGCCCTCAATCTTTCCCAGCATCAGGGTCTTTTCCAGGGAGTCTTCTCTTCTCATGAGGTGGCCAAAGTATTGGAGCCTCAGCTTCAGGATCTGTCCTTCCAGTGAGCACTCAGGGCTGATTTCCTTCAGAATGGATAGGTTTGATCTTCTTGCAGTCCATGGGACTCTCAAGAGTCTCCTCCAGCACCATATGCACTATACAATATGTATTTACAACAGTTGTACCACCCTTATACTGTATACAGTGGTACCTCTGGTTACAAACTTAATTCGTCCCAAAACTGTTCTTAACTTGAGGCGCGCTTTCGCTAATGGGCCTCCTGCTGCCGGCAGGCGACTTCCCCTCGCATCCCGGGGCAAAGTTCGCTACCAGGAGCATCTACTTCTGGGTTAGTGGAACTCGTTACCCGAAGCATTCGTAAGGAGGACAGTACATAACCCGAGGTTCCACTGTGTGCCTATTTCAGCTTCTTTGGTTCAGCTTAGGGAAGCTAGTTCTGGCTTTTCCAGGGCACATCTCAATGAAAATACCAAATCTGATTTTAGTGAAGCCTGTAGGCAGTGACTCTTCTTGACCATATAGCCTCCAGCTCTGTGAAAAACTGACACTAATAAACACCTGAAGAGGCCACTGGGTGAGGGAGAAGGAATGCACATTGGCTGAAAATGAGCCTTGGGAGGGAGGCAGAACCACAAATGAGAATGGCACCTGGCACCATAGGAATCGCTTTTGTAGCCAGCAGCTCATAGGAGTGTTTGTTACTCGTGGAACACACACTGCGCTTTCAAGGAAGCTTTCACATCTTCTCCTTTTGGTGCCCACTGCAGCTTTGGCTTGTAAAGTTTTTGTTGGCATGATTTTGAGCCTACTAAATGGCCAAAAAGACTTCAGTGCTTCTTTGGCCTTGGAAACGTTCAGTAGTCTGCGTAGTGCTGCTACAGTGGAGGTCTATGTCTGACTCCAGAGACATAATTTTTGGGCAGGTCTCTGCTTGTTACTGCTTTACATTAAACCAGTTTAAGGACCCAGCCTTTTGCATTCCCACACTTGGCTTGTACCACTCCCTGGAGCTTCTTACCTGTATATGCACGGCCTTGTTGATCAGTGGTGGGTGGATTTTATCCTTGTTATTTTACAAGAACCCCAAGATCTACCAGCCAGAGCCAGGTGCAAAAGACATAGAATTAGAAGTAGAAAACAGACTCCTGTGAGCATATTTTGAGTCTAGGAATTGATTTTCAGTACCAGAGCTGAACTGAGTTCACAGTCCTTTCACACAAAAGCCCTGCTTAGCTTTCTTCATTTTAGCAGCCTAATTTATGTGGGAACAGTTGTTTTGTTCTTTAAGAACAAAAATTGGGAGTCATTTAAATCTATGATCCGCTCATAGATTCTGATCTATCTTCTGCCCACTCACATTGTATGTAGATTGTGTGAGAAACCTGGGTTCCAATTAGGGAGGATTTGGAATACTTGGACTTCAGTGCCTCTTAGCATTCATGTGTGGGATGGGCTAAGCAACTTGAAAATGGAGCCTCATTTAGGCTTAATTTGACCCCAGAAACAGTTAATTTTCTCCCAAAGATACTGCAGCAAGCTGGGTGCAAGGCCTATAAACAGATGTGCACAAGCTATTAACATAGCTTTACAGCAGAGTAACCAACACGCAATCCTGACTTTTCTGTGGTGAATATGGCTACCCATTCACCTCCCAGTTGTGCTGTTACATGGTACTTACTGCACTTACTGCATTGATGGTTCTTAGAATGTTGACCCCAAAAATCATGTGAGTGACTATGTAAACCTGTTTAGGAGTGCCCAGAAAAGGGTTAAATGTCCATTTGGCATCCTGTGGACTGATTCTGTGGCTCCTGAATCATACCAGCACCATCAAGCTTAAATTTCATTATGTGTGCTTCTAACAACATGTCAAACCCTGCAAGATGATGAGAGAGAGTGTGCAGGAGGGAGAGGGAGTTCGTGTTAAGTAGCTGATCCCACTTCTCTCTCCTGAAATTTTCCAAACAGTTTCTAGTTTACTGTTCCACCCTCCCTGCCCTCTCCCCACCTCCATGGCAGCAGCCTGCAAAACATACACGATCAGTTCGATCGGTTCTGAAGGATCATTTGCTGGTAACTTTTAAGGGGAGGGAGGAATAAAATCAGGTTTATAATGGAGGTAGGGGCTGAACCTTAAGTATAGAGTAGCTGCCACGGCTCCATAATTGCTGCACTGTGTCGTGTTGCCATGGTTCCCAGTGCTGTGTCTCTGCATGGTTTCTGAGAGTAGGGCCAAGGCAGCCAGTCACAGCAGAGCTGCTGTGTACGTGTTTGGGGAGTTTAGACTTGTACTGACAAGGAAGTGATTGGAGAGAGCCCTGTGCTTATAGTTAGGGTGTTAGGAAAGGATCTGGGTATTTCCCACCCCACATTGCGTGTGTTTTTATTCCTTCCCTTCCTCCTCAGACAGACTTGAGGTGGGAAACATTATAAGGCAGCATAAATGCTTAGTTCCTCCCTCCATCGGTCCTCAGTCACGGGGGCAATGACATGAAATGTGGGATTCCTTCCTCTACCAAATGGTGGGGTGGGGTAGCTGTGGGGAAGGGAGGCTGCTGCCTTTGGATTGGCTCGGGCGTGTTTTCATCAGAGATCCTTTGGCTGACTTGCCATCTGCATAGGCTGTGAATACTTCTCTCTGGCGCAGACCTTGTTCCTTGGGATTGCATCATCTCTGGGAGAGCAGCCAGGTCCGGAGCACTAGTACAAAGACTTTGTGAAGCAGATGCGGCCTGTTCTGTCTCTGAAGCATTTCTCCTCCTTCCTGCTCATCCTTCCCACAGGATTCCAGAAAGAGAGCTTGCTCTGAGAGCCTCTCAGTAGGTCAGCTGCCCTTTGGACTCTGAATCCCAGCTGCTTCCTGTACACCTGGCTGATGCAATGTCTGCCTTTGAAATCCCTGCTGGAATTCACTCTGGAGTGGTTTTGTTTGCCTTTTCTGGGAGTGGCCAAGCAGTCAGAGCGGGCCTGTCACATGGCACCCTTGAATATAAAAAGCCTGTCGCCAGATTTGCAGATGCAGAGCTCTCTCCTTTCCAATCTAGCAACCGGTTCCTGGCAAATTTTGTCAGGCACTGCCTTCTCTTGGTGGCAGATATATATCATGTGCACATTACAGTTGCTAGCATTGTAATCGGTAATTTGCCTGTGTCCTGGGAATTCTGAAGGGGTTGATCTGAATTTGAGTTCCAGTCCAGCTGAGTCTATTTACTACACCCTTTTCTTATGATTCAGCTGTTCGCATTATTTTTCTCCCAAATGCCATCTACGTAAAATAATTTAGGGAGTGATACTTTACTGACAGGTTTGTAAGGATTCGTATTTTTAAAAGCAAAGGCCTGCTTTAACTATTTCCAATAAGGTATTTTACTGCACTTTCACATATCTCCCCCCACCACCACCTCCCACACACTTTGGATTGAAAAGCAAGGTATTTATGAATGCTGATCTTGATGCTTCGGCCCCCATTAACTGTGAGTCTCAGAAGATGTGGTGCTTATGATAGAGCATGGACCTTCCTTGTTGTTGTCATCCCAGGTTTTTTCACTGTTATATCCTGAATTAGAATTCTAATATCAAGGCTTCCAGACAGTTTGGAGTGATAAATTGTGGCCGGATGCTAATTGGGGTTGACTGCTAGACTAGATGATCCATTAGTCTGACTCACTATGAAAGTATTTCATATTGGTCCCTGAACCATCCTTTTGTGTCAGAGAAAGACTGGGGAAGGCTTTCCCAATTTAGAGAACCCTCGTTTTCATTTTGTAAATGTAGCTTTTTGTCCTGTGGCTGAAAAATTGTGCAGTGACAACGCTTGAATAATAGAAATAGGAAGCAAAGCAGCAAAAAATTGATTACCCAACTAACAAATATCAATCTGGATGTTGAATTTATAATTTAAGGGATAACTCAGGTTTTTCACATCTGAGACGATCGATCACAGTGCTGAGGATCCTGTAGAGTAAATGCAGTATGCCTGGCAACATGCAACTAAAATATGTAAATCAACTGCAGCCCTCTAGCTTGTAATCTATTTCCAGCTCAGCCTTCAGTGCTGAAATGGTTCACACACCCCTCCTGCTTTTTTCATATGCTTCATCTACCAGCTTCTGTTTTATTCAGGCCTTATACCCTGTGTCTGATGATTTACAAATAGAAAGCTATTAAGCACAACCCCGCCTTATCCACCAATGAGGCAACTAGCATAAAAACAAAATTAAAGTGGCTACACTCTGTGGAATGGCTGTCTAATAAGACAAGTGTAGAAAAAGTTGCATGCCCAAATGAGAACAAAAATGAGCAGTAATTTGAGCAAAAGAAATGTAAGCGGATAACAAGGGATGCAAAAGAAGAATTAGACAGTGCATCAGTAAAAACAACTTGGGATCAACTTTTTAAAATAACCCTCTTCAAAATACATTAGAAGCAGCAAATCAGCTGGGGAGATGGCTGGATTTTTGGATGATAAAGGAGTTAAATGTGTGCTAGTGGAGTAAAAGAGTGAGTGCAGAGAAGCTGAATGAATTCTTTGCATCTATCCTCAATTTAGAAGATGTAATTCAGATTCCTGTGCCTGTACCAACTTTCTTAGGAAGAAACTAAGGTATAGATACTTTCCTGGGTGACATGTGCAATGCAGAAGAGAGATCTTGGTGCTTTTCAGTAGCATTTACTATAGCATCCTTATGGAGAGATTGCCTGAGTTGGGGAGGGGTGTACTGCTTTACAGTGGTTCCAGGCTATTACTCCACTCCCACACATTTAATAGGATGAGATTGGCTGATTTTTAAATATCAGCACAATGTTAATTAACTATTCCTGATTATTTTCATTCTTGGGGGGAGATAGTGTTGTCTTATAAGAAATTTAATAAACCTACAATTTAAATAGTGGTTGGAGACAAATTCTAGGCCTTGTCAAAAGCTTAACAAATCCCTGGATCCAGATGGCACCCACCCAAATGTGAAATTGCTGTTCTTGTAATAAAATTATGTAACTTGTCCCTAATAACAGTCTCCATACCTGGGGATTGTGAAGTGGCCAGTGCAATACCATTAAAAATAATAATCAGGGGAGTAGGGAGAGATTCAGGAAATTACAGGCCACTTAGCTGTTCTGGGAAAACTAATATGAAAAGCATTATTAAACATAAAATCATCAAGCACTGTTGTTGTTGTTTGCATCTGTCTTTCTCAAGAGACAATGGAGTGAACCTCCGGGGGTTAAGTCAAACCACTGTGTTAGCAACACTGAAGGGACCTCGCCAGGACACAAGCCTGGGCAGTGTGTCTGGAGGTCCTGGGCCGGCCGGACTACAAGTCCCTGCTCTCAGCCTCGCTGGTGTGGTCTAAAGGACAGCAGAGCAATACATTTGGCACCAGCTTGGCTGCAAGAGTTGCCAGAAGGAGGTGTACAGGGCGCCGTCCAACCACCTTAGGGACTCCACTCTGGATTTGTGTTGGATTAACTCCTTAGCTTTTTCTTCTCCTGAAGATATCTCACAAGGCTGCGGAGGTTTAGGACCAGAGTTTTCCTTCTCTTAGGACAGAGGTTTCCTTCTCCTAGATGGGCTATCATCCCAGGTTGACGAGCCTCATCCGCCCCTCACTTTACAGCACATGCAGAAAATGCTTTCTTGACCATTGGACCCACTGTTGGTCTCAGCTGTTCAATCTGCCAAAGCCTGTCTTCGTATTGAGGTGGAGTCCCTAACTCACTGAGAGTTTGAGACTCATTGGCTACCCTCATCTGGTTTAGCTGGCCAGTCGAAGCCATATCTGGGGTGTGGCCACTGTCGCATGCTGGCAGCTTCTAGGAGCCGCAGTTGAGAGCTCAGCTCTCATTATCAAGCATATTGAAGAACAAATGGTGCTGAAGAAGAATCAGCACGGCTCCTGCAAATATACATAAGTGCTGCCTAACTAAACTATTTGACTTCTTTGAGAGTATCAATATGGATAGAGTTGATCCAGTAGATGTGTACTTGCACTTTCAAAAAAGCTTTTTGATGTGGTGTTAGGAGTGAGCAGTGGTGTGTGTCCAAGTTTACTCATCCCACCAAATTGTTCAGGGAAGCTACCAAAAAATAAGGGGATGCAACTGCAGCATTTGATACTAGGCCCCTTCCTCTCATTTGGTTTGTCAGATGCACTATTCCATATGCTATAAGTGAATGCAGGGGCCTCTTCTGTGACATAATGCCTGTCTTTGTGCTGTTCCAAAACCACCCCAGCTGCTTCGTTCCTATAGTTGATATCAAACTAAGATCTAATGTGCCTTGTGCTGGCCTCCTCCTTAGCTGTTTCCCCTCCCTCTGAATGTGGTCTGGGGAAAATGAATCCAGAAGTGTTGGCTTGCATTTTTGTTGTTTGGTGTGTTTCTGAAATTGCTTGTTCCTCTGATTTTCATTCTCATTAATTCCACTTTGGTATCAGCTGCACATGTGTTTCCCCTCTAGATCATTTACTCAGTAATGCTAGTTCTTCCTGATTTTCACTGTTTGACTCTTTCTTAGTTTCTGTTCATATTTGTGTGCTTTCAGCCAGTTTTCAGGACCATCTCAGAACGACATTTTCGGGGCTAGCGTGACAAAGAATTGCAACCCTTTAAAATTGTGTGTAGTTGCTACTTTGGTGATTTTACAGAGCTATCAGCAAGGCTGAAGAACCTAGTGGACTTGGAAACAAGAATGTGAAGGGAAAGCATATGTGGAGGATGCACAGATCTGAGGGGGAAAGAAATTGAGGAAGAAGTGTTGGGAGAAATGTTTACACAAGGCCTAGAGCAGGCACATCCAACAGGTAGATCGTGATCTACTGGTAGATCACTGGACATCTGTGGTAGATCACTGGCTCCCCCAAAGAAGCACAACAACTTTGGCTCCCCTAAAAAAAAGCTCATTTTTTTTGCCCTGCCCCCCCCAAAACAGGGCTTCCCTTCTCCTTAAAAAAAGCTCAACAACAACCTTGACCTGAATGCCTAAAAAATGGGGCTTTCCTCTTCCCTAAAAAAAGCTCAAAAGGGGGTAGATCACTGCCAGTTTTTAACTCTGTAAGTAGATCACAGTCTCTTGGGAGTTGGCCACCCCTGGCCTAGAGACTTGGGCAGATAAGGAAGGTTTGAAATATGGAGGCAGTGGCCCAGTTTGCAAACAATATTAAGACATAGTTTTAACATATGCAGGTGTTTTGCTCCTCGCTCAGCTCTTTCCTGTGCTTTGTGGTCAGAGGAAACAAGCTAGTGTTGGGCCTCATGTGCAAACCCAAGCTTTTGTGGGCTCGGGGATTGTTTCTCTCCAAACAGCGTTGGGCTGGCCAAGAACAAACCTTGGCCCCTCTTTGTGGTTTGTTTGGAAAGAAACAAAACCAGGGGCCTGCTATCATTACATGACCCACCAGACTCTGCCTTGTTTATGGTTTATTTCTGCCACATGCAGTGAATCCAGGAGCTGGAGAGGAGCAAAGAATTTGCACATGTTAAACACAAATTCACAGAATCATAGATTAGTAGAGTTGGAAGGGGACCACGAGGGTCATGTAGTTCGACCCTCTGCAATGCAGAAATCTCTCAGCCAGCTTGGGGCTCAAACCCACAACCCTGAGATTAAGAGTCTCATGCTCTACCAAACTGAGCTATCACTCAACCTGTTTGGTTTAATGTTACGTGTCAACCATCTTGATCACTGTGTTAGTATGTTAACAGTGAAAACTGTGACTGCAGTTTTCTTGCTAGCATAATTCTCCCAACGTTTTTTTTATTAAGATGACAGTATTTTTTGTGAATATGTGGCAGTTTATAACTGTATCCAAATGTGAAGAAACTTGAAAAATATAATTAAGGCAGGTTTTCTTCTTCACCTTTGCTATTATATATGCTCAGAACACACACACACAAACCTGCATAATGCAAACTGCTACAGGCCTTAAAGCAACGTTTCAGGTTCAACATCTAACACAGACTCTGTCACTACC
Organism: Lacerta viridis; assembly: GCA_900245905.1. Taxonomy (NCBI): domain Eukaryota; kingdom Metazoa; phylum Chordata; class Lepidosauria; order Squamata; family Lacertidae; genus Lacerta; species Lacerta viridis. Next base: position 401,200 of record OFHU01004558.1, on the reverse strand, counting down.
CCTATTTTATGCATTATTGCACTTGACTTTTACACCCAACCAGATACACAGGGCCTGAATATAGTACTATGCTTCCTTGATAATTTTCAGAATGTGATACCCAGATTGAAGGGTGACCAGATCACTGCTGATCACATCACATCATTGTTTTGGATAGATACTCCCAAATTTTGAAATTCACCAAATATTCACCACTTTTGATATTGGATGTTATGTGGCTCTGTCTAGGATACAAGTCAACGCTGTATCATAACTTGTCTTAAATCTTCAGAGGCCATTGGCCATTGAAATGTGGTTGATCGGCATTTTAAGCTTGCAATTAAATCAAATGACTATTTTATTCATAAGCTGCTTTGAATTTGATTTCATCATAGGGTGGAATATGAATACCTTAATAAATAAAAACTTGTCTGTAGCTTCATAAGTTACCATCAAACGTGATTACAGCTGCAAATTTATGTGTTTGTTTGTTTGGAACCATATTTGCTGTATAGGGGCTATTTATTCTAGTGGTGCAAGTCTTTGTGATTTAATGCAGTGTTGTCTGTGCCACACATCTGTAGGTAACTTACAAATTCAGGTATGACATGTGCACATACCCTTAGATGTCTTATGCTGTGTCAAGGGATCACGCAGCTAGCTCATGGGGTAATCAGAGTGGCTTTCTCTATCAGGACATCTTGGATGGATTCACAGTTCCATTCTCTTTGCTATTAGAGAAAGTTAGTAATTGCCTTCTGGTAAGAACTGTATGTTGAGGATGACAGTAAAAGTTGCACATGGATCACTCAAAGTTTCTCTCCTTCTCGATCTCACTGGTATCATAGCTTTTTCTTCACTGTCACATGAGTCTTGAAGTCACCTGAACCTACCCTATGCCATGTAGAAAGTAAGATCAGTATGGGAGACTTGTATAGATGGATGAAACCTTTCTTTTTCCACATTGTTTTGATGCTCAGGAGAGTTCTAATTCTGATTCCTGTCCAGCTCTCCCTCTCTTGATTTACAATGCGGTTTTCAAAAGATGCATGCCCTTTTTGGTCTTTAGAAGAAAAGGTGGACATTATCACCATTATTGGGTGTTAGAAATGTTTTAGATTGTTTGGTGCTTTGTATTGGCTGCATTATGTAGGCCAGAGAGAATTCTAATGACTGGGCATCCTTCTGCCCTGTCTGGGGCTCAAACTAGGCTGGGAGCCCTGCCCCCTTCTTTTTCAGAATTCAGAGACACAGCTCATGAGATTCAGCAGAAAAGGATTAAGCCCCCACAGAGCAGCCCCTTTGGTTTGAACCCAGCCTAGTCCAGAGGAGGGGGCACTGAGCTTCATTGTCTTATTGTTTTTATAGACAAAACGTTCCAGCCGGCTCTTCATCTTGCCTCCAAAGTCTCAGCCACATCGGTCAGATGGGAGTGAAGGATAAAGGGAGATGGTTGAAACAAAGATTGCACTATTCTGTTGCTCTTGCATCCTGAATGTTGAGGCAGTTTCAGATTTGATAGTCATGGAGTTGGTTTATAGATGGCATATTTAGTCTATTCTGGCCATTTCCATATAACACTACTAGGAAAAAATTGATGCTGCCTTCCCTCCCTTGAACAGATCCCCAGATCAAGGCATCAAGTAATTTTAATTCCTGTACAACGACAGCCTGGTTGTACACCTGCCCTGGTGTTGTTGTTGTTGTTGTTGTTGTTGTTGTTGTTGTTACTAGAGAACCTCGTTGTGTAGTATGGGTGAGACCTTCTCCTTAATGTTTGTAGGGCTGCATGAGTCAGCCTACTGGCTGCTTCCAGTCTCTGCATAATCCTCACCTGTAAGATCCAAAACATGCCCCTGCTCTTCCATTTATCAAGCCTTCTTTGCTCCCATTTTCTTTGTTATTTCTGTTGTACTTAGTTTTGTAAGCTCTATGTTCAGGGGTCATATTGCGTTGGTATTGGGTTCCATGTCTAGCACATTGTTGGTGCTCCACTATTAAGTAGCAATAGTGTTGTGGGTGAAAGCAATCAAATTCTCCTGTCCTTTTTCATTACTGAAGTTCCTCCTACAAGATACTGTCCATAATTAAGCTGTCCCCCCCCTTAATTAAGGATGAGCCTTGATGTTCTTCCTAATTCCTTGCGAATCTGGTTTAGGGCTGTTGGACTAGAAACAGCAGGGCTTTCTTTCATTGCGTGGCCAGCTCTCGGAAGGAACCAGAGTGGTGCTTGCCATTCTGTGTGGCAGCATTTCTAAACTGCCATTCAGTGCAAGCAAACCCATATTTGGACTGTTTGGCAAACCTTAAAGGAACCCCTGGGATTCCCATGCTCTTGCCTGTGAATAAGTGAGGCAAAACCTTGTTTGAGTACCAGTGCAGCTCACATTCACTGCTTCACACAGTAGTGAGCATTCCAGGACAGAATGGAAGACCCCAAAGACAATATGCAATTGCATATTCTCTTACTTCATTCAGGCACACGTTCACACACAAGTTCTAATGTGCCAGGTAAATACTTCCTTTGTAGAAATGTGCATGTGATGTAGCTCCTTTTATGGCTGCAGATAACGCTATTAACTGCAGAAACATTCTGAAGAAATTTTCCAGCCCCTCCTAGCAAGATGTGAGCCATATTTCTACACCCTCTTTCAGAGGGGAATAATTAACAGCCTTTTCTAGGCTGAGCTATTGGTGAAGTGATTTGATACCTGGTGGTGCCTTGCTCATAGGGAGCGATGGATGTTAAGTTCTGTGCCTTCTACATTTAGCCCAACCTGTACTAGTAATTACTACAAAGCTTGAATGCTTGTTTCCCACACAAAGAGCTGCCCTGATGGCATGGCTGGCCCTGAAGAATGGGAAGAAAGTGCAAAGGAACTAGGTCAGAAAGAAAGTGCAACATTTATTTGCTTCTCCCACATTCCACCATGATCACATCACAGACCTCATCCGTGCATATGGGTAATTTGTGGAGGTAGGAAAGTTCTTGAAAGGCTACAGTGGGCAGCAGCTGTTCCAAGTTCTATGTAGTAGGAATGAACAGATTGTTAATTAGCAATATGTCTACCATGGGCAAAAAGAACCATTGGTTTCACAAAAACAGTTTGTGGCAGGGCAAGGTGGATAGTCAACCATTGAACCCTTTAGGGCCAGCAGCACCTACTGGTGAGCTTTCCCCATCTGCTTTAATCCACAAGCTCCTGCTACCCTCCAAGAGCTTGGGAGTAAACACCTCCCACAAGTGATCCGTTCTGCAGGTACAAATCTTTTCCCAAAGGATAGAGCCCCCCCCCCCCCCCACAGCCCCAGATACACCTGCAAGGCACAAACTAGATATCCTCTCACTTATTGGAAGACCTCAAGCTCTGTTGAGGCAGGTACAGACAGGCTGCATGCAGGCCAAACCATCCACTGCAGCTCTCACTTCATGCTCCCTTCCTTCCTTAAGCCCCCCCGCCCCCCCGCTCAAGTTGGCCTTTATATCAGGGCTGCTTCTCATTCTGTACTTAGTTGCAGTTGAGTGTAGATACCGGATTATGTAGCATACCAAATCTGAATGGTGTGTGTGTGTGTTTAGTTACTTGTCTCTGCAAAATATATGAAAGAGTAGGGCCCGTTCATTTCCTGGTAGCTGCTTCTCTGTATATTTCCAAGTAACACAGTGGTTTAAATGTCCATGTTGCGTTCAGGTCTGAAGAGAGAGGCACATGTATGTTGTACTTTAGTACCAGAGTACAAAACAGAGAGGCATGGCCTTTGGGCTCATTACTTCCTTCATTGTGCAGCCATCTGCATTAGACTGTTGCCCCTTTCACCACCATTTCAGATATGCCCCTTTCCCCCTGTTCCTCTTGCGTTAAACCTTGTCCCAAGTGAGCATGAGGGATTTTGGAGATGACTTTGCATCTCATGCACATCTGTGAAGCTCAAGAACTGGATTTTGGCACTAGGGTTGTCATGAGGATCATTCTGAAATAAATCATTACAGAAATGAATAAATGCCTTCCGTGCTGCTTTCTTTTCTCATTGGCTGCTCTGGGATTCTATCTCAAAACACACACACACACACACAGTGCTCTGCCTCCCCTACTGGCAGTTTTACCCATGTGACTGTCTTTTGCAAGACAGGCCTTCGGGCCTCTTGCCTGTGCTTGGCATTTTCTTTTATGGCACGAGGAAATATCTGCATGTGAACCAGGTGGCCATATTTGAGAAGAGATTATGTAAAAGTAATGTAGAGGCAAGAGACAACACGCATCCTCTGAAGTTACTCATTCCTTCCTTCAGCATGCACTGTCCTCAACTTTAGGATGGTTTTGCAGGCAGGGTGAACCATATGTCTGTGGCAATGATACACAAAAATGCAGTGCATTGTTTCTTTTCCCCTTGGCAGGTTTCCCCATGTCCGTGACGTGTTGGCCGAGGCTCTGCGGCTGCTCCCCGCCCTTGGAGCCGCCAGTCGCTACCCTTTGGACTCCGTGATCCCTGACAAACGTCATGAGCATTGCAATCCCTCTGGGAGTCACCACACCAGATACATCTTATTCAGATATGGCTGCTGGATCTGAGTAAGTTCTGCCTTGCCTGCTGGCTTGTGAAGGGCATGGAATCAGGCCTCGGTGTTCAGACTTGAGCTGTCCTGCTGAGCCTGGGATAGCAGGGAGTAAGCTAGCTTTGCAACAGATAAACCAGAAATCTGCGATGGTATCTGGTGCACACATTTGATTGCGACGGAACACCAAACAGAAGCACTTCCCCTTTCCCTCAAATTGCGTCCAAGAAGAGGCACTGTCTAGAATACTGCTTTCCCAGTGATCTTTAATTCACATCTGTTGTATCATACCTTGGTTGATAGGTATCTTGCAAGACATGAGCCCTGACGGTACTCTTCTTTTCCTCTCCTGTAGCCTAAGTTGCATGGTGCTGCTGATACAGATGGCTGTGTGATGTGGGTAAGGAGGATCTTTCAGGCATCGGGCCTCTTGCCTATCTCAAACTGTTAAGTAGATTTTCACCCCTTTAGTGTGGCTCTTTTCCCGAGGGAGGCTTGCAAGGTAGCTTGTGGGAAACTTCCTGCGCCAAAACCCAAATGAAGTGTCTACAGGAAGGAAGATGCCTGGAGTTGAATTGATCATTGAGCTTAGTCAGGCACGGAAAGAGGGTCATGCCTTGCTGATGCTGTTCTGTGCTCCTGCACTTGTCTTCAGCAATTTCTCCCAAGAATGGAGCACTGTGAAGGGCCAGACACACTGTTTGAACCACCTGCTTGACAGACTGTACTCAGGAGACACTGAAAGCTCTGTGTATCTGGCCTCTGTTTGGTGGGCTTTTGTGAGGCGCTAGCATGCATGAAACACTCCTTTTTCCTGCATCTTTTTGTGTATCTGGATACACGGTGTAGTATATCGTGTCTGGTTTTGTTTCATACCACGGGCCTGATCAGGCTTTGTTGAGCACCTGTCCAGCTCAGCTTCAGTCATACTGCATCTGGAGTATTTTCAGCAAATAAGCTCACTACAAAATAAATGTCCTTTACTTTGTTTCCTGTCTAATGTTAGATCTGTTCTGAATCTATGTCTCACTTCATAGCTATTTCTGTCAGGTCTTCTTGTTTTGATGACAGTTTTTTGTGTTTTGTTTTACTGGGAATGTTTAGGATCACATTCCATGATACTGTCAGGTTGCAGTGGCCTTGCGTTTTGTCTTCTTATATATAGAGCCCTGAAAAGGCTGTAGCTGTTACCCGTCCTGTCCTTGCCCTCCTTGGGAGCATGGAGGTAGAAGCAGCTGTGGCTATCAGTGACAGCTATGTTAAGATTGTTTCATAGCACTAGACTTCAGATGCATGTAGGTAAAGGGTCTGTCAGTCAACATTTGCTCTGCTATCATGTGCCACCAAGCCTTCATGGCCAAAGAGTAGCCACAATTTGAAGGAGGGTATCTGCTTGAGTTGTATTAATTTTCAAGAGCAAGCTCCAGGGACTTGGGATGCTAAAGTAGACCATGGAAATGGGCATGGAAAGGCTACTTTTGTTAGTAGGATATCAAGAAAGGAACACATTGATTCAAGATTAAACTTCTATAGATAGAGGAGTTGCTGGTTTTACCAGTCCCACTGTTTTGAAGATATCTGTAATTTAATTTAGCGCAACAGAGCAGTAGTTAGGAATGAGGAGTTTGCGGTCATCTTGGAGAGACAGGAGTTCAAATAAGCAAGTACCGTGTGGCCACCCGTCCTCTTCCTGGCTGTAGCTTTTGAAAGTTGACTGCAGTTGCAGAAAGGACATTTCCTGAACCATACAGTATTTCTAATGCGTGCTTGCAGCGGCAGCTCCTCCTCCTCTTAGTCCTCCCCCCTCCTTCCAAAGAGAGCAATTTCTCCTTCTGGCATCAAGGCTTTGGCTTCATCACCTACGCTTTTCCTGTTTCCTTTTCTATAACAAGGACTCCCACAGCCTCTCACTAATTGCCCATTTTGTACAGTACCATATTCTGAGTTGATTTTTTTCTGCCACCTTGTGGTGGAAAATTGCAATTTTTTGTCAGTAATTAGATGGGAATTCACCGCATCATCCTATAAGAAAGCAGGGTATCCTGAATATTTTAGTTTGTCCGGAGTTCCTTCTGATCCAGGTCATATATATTCCTGTAGCTCTTGATCTATTTTTGTCAAGTACTCTCAAGAGCTTCCATCGCTAGAAAATTGTGTCTCGGCTCCTATCTGTATTGAGTAACTCATTGCATTTGAAGCAGCAGTATGTAGACATTGTGGCCTGAAAGGTATTTTCATTTAAAGTCTGAGGCTGTGGCGGCGTGATCTCAAATTGCATAGAGTTGAGTGGGGATCAGGAGGAGGAGCAAATCCACAAGGGGTTTAAAGTGAAATGAACAGCTAGCAAAATAATCCAGCGAGCAGCATTGTCAGCAGCTTTTTCCTTCCTGTTGCCTCTTGCTGAAGCAGGGTTGCTCATATTGCTCATATCATTTTTGAGGCAGCTGCCAGTCACTTGCCCTTCCCTAGCCCCTGCTTTATGCAGAATCTGGCCTTCATGGATTCCATACCTCACTTGCCCCTCAGAAAAGGTATGTCCATTCTCGGCCGGATATCTGTGTGGCATGAGAGAAAATGCTAAGACCTGGCTAATTTTTTTCCTTCAAAGAACCACTTCCTCTACTGATTGGTTCTGCTCTTGGCCCTTTCTGCAGCCCAGAGTCTGTGGAAGCTAGCCCAGCTGTTGGTGAGAAAAATGTGTATGCAAGTCATGGCTACGGGGCCTCCCAGAGGCACAGCTACCGAGGGCTGCCTTATGCAGTGAGTACCGTCTCTCTTATCTGCAGCAGACTCATCTGTTTTACCCATCCCCTCTCCCTGGCTTGTGCATGATTGAGCTGTATATCTTCTTTGAGGACGGCAGCATTGCCAAGTGACACATGGGTACTGAATTTCTAGCCCCACGTTTGTGTTTGTTTAGTGCTTGCAGACAACTTATAGCGAAAGGGAAGTATGGGACTAGGACTAGAACAGCCTGGTAAACAAGCCCACAAAGTTACTGCATTTCCAGAAAATCAGCCGGCATGAGAACATAGGCTACCCGCCTCTTAGCAAGACAGTGTTAAAAGAAAGCCTTCTGCCAAGGGAGCTGGCAAGAGGAGAAGTGGTCTACCGCTCTTCTGCTGTGTGCCAGTCACAGAGGAAGGGCCGTTTTCCACTGTGACCAGCACAGAAGGCAAACTGGCTGGTGGAGGAGGAGGAGGACAGAGTGATGGGCCTGTTGGTTCACCTGCATTGAATACCTAGTCCCCTTTGCCTGACGAGTGAGTTATTAAATGCAAGCTTGGACTAGAAGGTGAGGGCGGCATCTCTTTTTTCCTTTTTGGTCTTTAGCACTGACTGCTCATAGAAAATGCTACCTAGGGTAGACCTACCCATTGCAGGTATATTTTTCTAATGAAGTTCCCCTCCCCCCTCCCCCAAAAGTGTATTGATAAGCCCCAGTATTTTGAAAGTTGAAAGCATAGGTTTCAGAATCAAGCCAGTTTGAAAGACAGCTTGCAGGTTTTCTGTGCTTAACAGTGCAGAAATGCTTGCATACACATGCAGTTCTCTGCCTTAAGAAAAGCAAGAGGGACCTGCAAGGAAGTGTTATGGTGTGGAGTGTGTTGGCTCAGGTTTTCACCTATCCCATGCCATTGTTTTTCATTCTCCATCACCGCCACCCTGTCTACACCTGTCAGCCAGCCGGTATTTCATGCCCATTGAGCATGCTCAGTCCTCACTGGATGGTTTGGGGGCATTTTCTCATTTTGGGGGTTTGGGGAGGTGGAGCGGGTATACTTATGCTGAACCCCAAACACATTAAATTATTGAATTTCTCTGTCAATATCTGTGAGCAGCTCTCATTCCAAACTTGGGGACAGTTTAAAATAACTTCTCAGTTTGAACCAGAAAATGGTGTATCCAGACACTGAGATGCTTATTTCTACCCTATACATATGCATACACATTTCTCTGTCTTCTGGTTCCAGACACTCCATTCTCCCCCTGCATCCCACCCGGTTGCCATTTTTCTCCCCTTAGTCTCCACATTTTGTGCCTTTAAGAGAGAGATGTTTGAGGCGTTTTCCCTGCAGATTTTTTTGGTACTTGTTGCAAGCCCCTGATTTACTCTTGAGACTGCTGGTACTTCTTTCTTGTGTGTGGGTAGTGTGGTTTTCTTTCCATTAGCACAAGCATAGGTAGTTCACATCAGTGTTAGTATATTTTGCTAAGACGCCTGGATATCAGGGCTTTCTTTATCTGTGGTTGGACTGAGAAAACAATCGCTCCACCCAGTTCTAGAGAGTCCAGAGTTGTAGGTCCTTGCTCTGTTAGCCAGAGTTCTTGTCGCTCCTCAAATCTGTGCATGTGGTGGTGGGTAGGTTTCGGAAGTGTGTTAGGGCTCACGTGTTGTGTAAAGTCATGCCTCTTGCTCTTCTCCCCCACATTCAAAATAGAACTGATGCAGATGTTTGTTTTCAGGATCATAATTACGGAGCCCCTCCTCCTCCGACCCCTCCTGCTTCTCCCCCTGTCCAGACCATCATCCCTCGTGCAGAACTGAATGGCCTACACTCTCACGATGAGGAGAATTCTGGGGACACAGAGAGTTCTTCAGAAGCAGAGTCTATTCCTAGCTGGTGTCACTGTAGTCTCTCCCAAGATGGTTTCCTCATCAAATGTGAGAAGTGCAGGTAAGTTCTTGCCTGTAGGCAGCCTCATACATGGAAAAACGAGGGGGTGGGGCGGGGAGAATGTTTAAAGAGGCTTCCTGATTGCTCAGTGGACCATTTTCTTTACCTTCGATTGGTCCAGCCTTCGCTGTAGCAAAGGAGCTGACTTGCACAAAATCAACACGCACATTTTCACAATGCAGGAGCCAAATCCTGCAAGTTCATCAGATCAAATAAATAGTACCAATGTAAGATTGTCTAAAAGTGATTTGTTTGAGCTGACCAAATGCAGTTGGTTAAATAATCATACCTTATGCTCAGTGGAGTGTGTCTGAAACTCTCCATGAAGTTAGGTACTACTAATGCAATGGTGAAATAGTAATAGCGAAGGAGAGATGGAACTTCTTCAGAGATTGGCAAGCAGCAGAAGGGGGCTGGGGAGTCATAAGGAACATGAGATCTGATGAGTCTTTCCTGTCCTTCCAGGCCATCACTGGTCCAGAGCATTTCAGTGGCTCTGCTTTCACACACTGTAGGCTTATTTCCACACTTACGAGGGCTAAGAATGTGGTCTTTCTGAAACTTGAAAGATGGGGTTCTTGAGAACATGGATATTGCACTAGGCACACAGCCCATTATTTGCGGAAGCGATGGCCTTGGATGTGAATGTGTGAAGCCGAGACGTGGCCATTAAATTCATTTTAACTTTATATAACACTTTGATGTCAAGTGATCTGGTGTTCCACTGAAGACCTGAAGTTTATTCATTTTAAGCAATATAACCCTTAATAATGCCAACTTTGGGTTTCTGTTGTCCTTTCGCAGGGGGCTTAGCAGAGGGAAAGTGATCAGACTTCGTCGGAGGAAGCAAGACAACGTGTCGGGTAAGTTAGTGCCCCCAGGCCCTTGGGATTTGAATGAGCGGGTGCCCTGATGCAGTGAGAGTGCTCTGTGTCTCATTGCCTCTCTTTGTCGTCTTTCCCAGTTTACCTGAGATCTCAGAGTATAGGGTAGGTACATTGGAAGAGCTGAGGGGGGCAAGTGCAAAGCAAGTTGCCACTGTGAGTGGAAGATGATGGTTCCTTGCAGCCTTTTGGGGAGAAGAGTGCAACCAGGGTGGGGTGGGGCAGGTACAAGTTTTTCCAGAACAAAGGGGGAGTTGCCAACAAGACATTTTTCACGGCAGGCGGGGACAGCAGTGCAACTGAGAGCTGGGACGAGGAGCTCTCTCCCTCCACAGTGTTGTACACTGCTACACAACACACCCCTACGAGCATCACTCTGACCGTCAATCGGGTCTGCAGAACCAAACCCAAAAAGAGGAAAAGAAATACAGAGAGAACTCGTACGGCACCAAAAGCCAAAAAAATCAAGGTATGTCAATAGATATGGCTGTCAGCAACTCCAGCCAGTTACTAAGTAAGCATTTGGGAGGATGTTTGGTCGTTTTCCTCTAATCCCCTCCTCATTGGTATGCAGCCTTCCATATCCTGATGATGATTTCCTTCTGGGTTTTTTTTTGGGGGGGGTAGGGTGGGGGACAGATGCTGTGGACAAAACGAACAAGAACAGTGGCAATGTGTTCCGCCGATGCCTGAAGTGGAATTGTGCCACCTTGCCCACAGCTCAGGCAGGGCTGCTACTGTGGGGGAAGGGAGGGCTTTCCTGATTGCTTAAGCAGTCATTTGAACAAAAACAAAACAAAACACACCAACAACCCCAAAGGACTCTACATGCATCTTACTTACAGAGATACAAACCCAATATTATTGAATTAGTAAGAACTAAACTGAGTACTGACTTCCAGCATTCTAGCCAATCAGCGTCAAGTAAAAAAAATGAATGCTAAGCATCTACCACTAAATAACAACAATAGTATTTTAATCATATAACATTAAGAAATGACTTGCATTTAATTTTTTCCATTTCAAATTGACACACACACCCCAATGCATATATGATCTTTGGTTCCTTTACCACACAGTATTCAGACTTTGGATATAGAGACCCATGGGTTGAAAACTGGGTTTGGATGCTGCAAAATCTAGCTGGTATATAATGTGCATATACAGAATAATTGTTCCTACAAAGCAAATTTGTATATAAAAGTTCCTTTTTTGTTTAATATTCTACACATTTTACACGATTCTCTGCTGTATAAGCTAACAAAAATAATGCATATTAAATTAATTCTTAAGCAGCAGCTCTCTTCTTACTTAGAAGGGACTCTTGATACTTGGAAGGGTTTTTATTTGAGAACTTCATTTTGCTGTTTGATACCCACAGAAAGATTTTAGGGTGGCATAACAGTGTATACTCCGCTGTAGTTCCTTTGCTCTTCTTTCAGAGCCTTTGTGGAAGTGCTATTTGGCCAAAGCTGCGACAATCGCTGCTTGTCGCCTAGGGAGGTTCTGGAAAAGGCAGCCAACCCTTTAGGGAGGTGGGGGAGTCTACCATTGAAAGTACACTGGAATCAGTTTTTCTTCTCATCCTTGTTGCAGTTTTGCAGCTGTGCCTCTTACTTAGCATGAATGAGCACAGATACATAGGGCAAAAATACTGGTGGTCATTTATGTCTTACTCTTTCAACAGGCTTTTAGAGAAGGTTCACGGAAGTCTTTGCGGATGAAGGTGAGTTAAGCCACATACCTGATCCCAGAATATAGTTTCATGACTCTTAACACAATTAATGACTCCTCATTTTGTTCTCAAGGACTACTGTGCCCAACATACTGGTCATCAGCCTGTATGAAACTGCATGGTTATCATTTGACCTGGTCCAAGATGGTTGTGGCATTATTGTTGAGACAGGTGCACATTTAAAGGACTTTGGTGTGCATGGCAGGGATGTTGAAGAGCAGAGATGTTGAAGGGCTCGTTAGTTTTCTAAGCGATGTGGTTGGAATGGGCTCAAGTACTGTTGGGTGCTGGTTACCTGAGGCTACTTCAGTAGAGACCAGGATGGGGAGAACTTGGAAAATGCCACCAACCAGCTGGCTGAGGACAAGGATCACACAGAGTTAGGTGGTTATTTTCCTAGTTATAGGCTGCTGTGTCACCACAAGCAGCCCCAGTGCTTTTCACAGAGCCCTTATGCCGTATAGACATTGAACTGACACTCTTTTGGTACAGAACTCTCCTTCAGAAGCCCATGCCCTGGATGAGAATACGGCAGAGGGGTGGGAAAACCGCATAAGGCTCTGGACTCATCAGTATGAAGAAGCCTTCACTAACCAATACAGCGCGGATGTACAGAACCTCCTGGAGCACCATCTAAATGCCAATAAAGAGTTTGTGGGCAAGGCGGCTGTGCTGGACACAATCAATAAGACAGAGCTGTTCTGTAACAACACTGTCATTGGCTCTCAGATGCAGGTAAACAAGTAGACCCCCCAAAGTGGCGGTAGGCCAGTTGGTTGTATGCTAGGGTGGTGGGTCATTGATAAGGCCCAGGTTTGAAAGATGCTCTTTTGCCTCTAGATGCAAGCAAGCTTATACATAGGGGAGAGCAGATAAGGTGAAGCTCGGGGAGGTATGAAACGACAGTCCTTCTCTCCCCGTCCTCCTTTCCTGGCTCATTAGATAAGATTCTTTTCAGGTATACAATATTCCTGGTCTGGCCAGCAATGCTACCTTGAGCATGTCTGCTACTTCAGTTCATGCATTCTGGTAGACAATTAAATATGGCCAGAGATCTCAGACCCTGGTTGCTCAGCTGCTTTTAACAAATGCAGCCATACACATGGACCTTCCCCCTGCGCTGTGGGTCCAAAATTCTCTCTTTTAACTTGGCAGCTGCAGCTAGGGAGAGTGACGCGGGTTCAGAAGCACCGGAAGATCCTGAGGGCGGCCAGAGATCTGGCTGTGGACACTCTTATAATTGAGTATCGTGGGAAAGTGATGCTGCGGCAACAGTTCGAGGTCAATGGGCACTTCTTCAAAAAGTAAGAATGCTGAACGGTCCGAAAAGTGGAACCGTTTTGGGGGCTGGCGTGGGTGGGAGGTTCCCCACAATTGACTGGTTTTAGAAATGAATATGCATTATGCGGTGGTGCATCCAGCGCTCCATGGATGCCTTGTAGGCTTGGCTGTGTTTGCCATTGAGGTTACAAGTGCTGTTCTTTCTTCCTTAGGCCGTATCCCTTTGTGCTGTTCTACTCCAAGTTTAACAGTGTTGAGATGTGTGTGGATGCTCGGACTTTTGGTAATGACGCTAGATTCATCAGGCGTTCCTGTACTCCAAATGCAGAGGTAAATGGTTGCTGTGGTGTTTGGCATTTTGATAGGCGTGAAAGTTTGGCTTGAATTGGTTGAGTTTGTGGTTGGCCATGACTTCAAACAAATATTGCCCCACCAGCCCAAAAGTGCTGGATCCTCAGATCAAATCCCTTTATACAATATTGATGCTGTAGAATACTTTACCAGTAGCCCCAGAAGGACAAACACTTGGACGTTGTGGTCTTCAGCAGGTGGAATTTTGGTCCATCTGTCCTGCATTTTCCAAGTATCCCAATCCTTGACAGAATTCAGAATTCCCTACCTCGCAAAGCAAATCCTTCCAGTCTCAAATGTATACATCATGTTTCACAACTTGGTTGTTCTAAACCAACCATTGCTTTAAGAGGCTTGCTTTTCTGCTACTTCATTGAAACTCAGCTTTTGCAATGTGGCACATGCTTGATTTTTGGGATTGTAACGTTTCTGTTTGTGTGTTGAAGGTTCGCCATGTGATAGCAGGTGGGATGATTCACCTGTGCATATATGCTGTTACGTCCATTGCCAAGGATGCAGAGGTCACCATTGCCTTTGACTATGAGTACAATAACTGGTGAGCGTTCTTGTTGCTTGCTTATTGGAGACTTGCCCTTCTTCCCTCAGTACTGACCTTTTCATTTGTGCCCCTGCTTTTTGGTTTTTGTTGTCAAATTACATTCTCAGCCTCTCGGGTGGTAAAGGTCATAATGGCAGCAGTTCCCCCATCTCTTTCCTAGACATTTAGCTCAAAGGTATACTTACATATTGTTTCTCAAGACATTGTGAAGCGATACTAATATATTCTGTGTCTTTTGTGATGGGGCAGCAACTATAAAGTGGATTGTGCCTGTCACAAGGGAAACCGGAATTGCCCTGTGCAGAAACGGAGCCCAAACACTGTAGAACAGCTGCCTCCACCTGTTCTAGACACTCTGATTGGAGCAGAGACCAGGCGTCGGAAAGCTCGCCGGAAGGAGCTCGAGCAGCGGGAAGCTGCATCAGATGAGAACAGCAATCCACAGCCAGAGGAAGTCCCTGAGGGACTTGCTGCAGCCAGTGATAATGAGGTAAAGTCTCCACCATCCCATAGCATTGAGTGTTGGTCACTAACTCTGGAGGAACTTATTCCCCGAGGGAGTGACTTCCCTGGGCATAGAGCAGCCCCAGCCCCAGTGAAATGCTGGACGTTCACGGTAATTATCCCATATCTTTTTGCAGTTGTGACTGCTGCTGAGGTCCATTCTCTCAATTTTCAGGTTGCAGACAAAGAAGAGAAGCAAGAAGAGGAGAAAGAAGCCACTGCGGATGAGCAGGGAGGCCTCACTCAGAACAGACGGGCAAGTATCTTTTCCTCTCTCTTTTTGTAATGGGTACAGTCCCTCCCATAGGTAGTGAGTTTTTATGCTGCCTTCTCACACAGTGTTGTCTAGTTAACTGGTCTGATCTGCTTCCCTCATGCCAGCATTGTTGTTCTGCTCCTGTTCTTCAGGGTTGCTACTGTTTTCACTAGCCCAGGTGCCGTGTTGGCTATGGATTTTGATGATGTGGTTTAAAATAGTGGTTTTCAAAGTGTCTGCACTCAGGGAATCTTTTCCTTGTTGACTTGTCTGCAGCAGAACCCTGCACGCTGCAAAGGATTCTGGGACATGGTGTCCATGTTCAGTTCAAGCAGGAAACTGGCCAGATCTGTTGGGCCTCACCAGTGCCCTATTTGAACTAAGTCTATGCCTGTGGCTTTGCATTTGTAGGGAAGATCAAGAGTAGTGGGCGTGCTCTCTTCAATGAAGCTTGTCCACTACAATGTCTTATCTTCTTACTAAGGAAAGCTTTGTTAAGCTTCTGAGAAACAGCCCTGCAAAACAAAGATGCAAAAGCAAGATTACTTGTGGAAGGGAGTCAGAGTCAGGGGCTCAGCAGGCTTGATTTAGGAACCTGTTAAGAAATCTAACAACCATCTAGGCCTCCCCATGGCAGTGTTAGAAACAGATATAAAAGCTAGGGGCCAAATGGCACCTTTTAACCTAGGCTTCAGTTGCCGCTACAAAATGCCTCAGCGCCCTGCAGATCAGCAGCAGTGCAACACCAAAGGATGTGCCTCTTGTGGTGCTGTGCTGCTCTGCGAATCAGCTGATCTGCGGGGCAGCGCAGCACCAAAAGAGGCATTTCTCAGCACCAAAAGAGGCATTTCTCAGCAGTGCCAGCCAGCCAGATGGAGATGTTATTCAGCAAACCAGGTATCTCCACTTCCTGCGACTGGCGCCCTGATACTTTCAAGCACTACCCCATGGCTGTTGAAGGTGAAGTAAAATGGCAGCAGCTCAGATAACAGCAGTTCCTTTTCATCCTTAAACCTAAGAATAGACAGACAAGAAAAGAAGAGAGGTTAGTCAACATGAGGAAGCTTCAAAGGAAGCCTACAGACATAGGAAATGGAAGGTAAATGACAATAGTCCCCCCCTTGAATCTTAGCATTGCCTGTCAGTGCCAAACAAAAATAATAATAATAACTTGGTCCAGTTAGTCTTACCAGTGTATGCATATGAGGGATAGGATTGAATAGGGTGGGAGATGAGGAAGAGCTGGCATTTTCCCTATTAGCAACACTAGCTTGTTGCTTGTATCGCTGTTTTGAATCCCCTGGAACAAATATTGTCTAAACAGCCATCTTTTTATGTTATTCTAATGCAGGGGTCAGCAACCTTTTTCAGCCGTGGGCCGGTCCACTGTCCCTCAGGCCATGTGGTGGGCTGGACTATATTTTGAAAAAAAATAATAATGAACTAATTCCTATGCCCCACAAATAACCCAGAGATGCATTTTAAATAAAAGCACACATTCTACTCATGTAAAAACACCAGGCAGGCCCCACAAATAACCCAGAGATGCATTTTAAATAAAAGGACACATTCTACTCATGTAAAAACACGCTGATTCCCGGACTGTCCGTGGGCCGGATTGAGAAGGTGATTGGGCCGCATCCAGCCCACGGGCCTTAGGTTGTCTACCCCTGTTCAAATGGCTACTACTACTGCTTCTTTCTTATTTCCTGCTAAAACTGATATGAGCAGCACTCCAGAACTTTTAAACACCTTGTTTAAACACCTTGTTTAAAAACAAAGCACCTTTTTAAAAAACAAAACAATGTCCTTTAAACAGTTATACAGAGAAGTAGAATATTCATTATCAATTATTAAAAAACAACAACAACCAAACTTACATTCAAAAGGTATAATCCAAAGCACAGAATATTCTGAGAGGAAGGTACAGTTGAGGAAGACCTAAAGTGGGGTGGGTGGGTAGGAAGAAGCAAATGAGAGATGACTTAGCAAGCAGTTTAATGGTTTAAGTATAAATGTGGGGGGGGGGGGAGGCAGGGGTAACATGCATTTTAATCCTAGGCATCTAATATTTTCACATGACCATGCTGTTCTGAATTGCAGTTGCATTGAGATCAGTGTATTCGAGTTGGCAGAACTAACATCCCATATTCTGTGTGGTCAGTGCTCAGACAAGTTGATCCACAAGGAATGGAAAGCGGGCATTATTGGGATGTCTGCTAGTTTGCCACTGTTAATCCTGTTGTGTTTTCCCTTCTTGCCTTGTTGTCTGGTCTGCCGTGTTTTTTTTACCCATTTGTATCTGTTCTGCTGACTTTGATTTGTGCTTCGGTTGGGTTAGACCCGAGAAGATCGGAAGGTAGAAGCCATCATGCACGTGTTTGAGAACCTGGAAAAAAGAAAGAGGAGGCGAGATCTCCCATCGGATCGGAGCAGCACAGAGGCAGAAGTGGTGGTCACTGCAGAGACTCCAGAACCGGAGGAAGTAAAAGCTGAGCCAAATGAAACTGAGGATAGCAGTTTGGCTTCAAGTGTGTCTGTGCCAAGTGCCCCTTCCAGTGCCAGCAGCGTTGGAGTGAACACACGGAGGTCTTCACAGGCCGGGGTAAGAAGAAGGGTAGAACTGCCAAGGGTTCAGCCCCAGTTACTTTTGGAATTACAGTGGAATTGCTGTATGCAACTCCATGTTCAGAAAGGATATACTTCCAGGTACCAGATGCTGGAAGTGTAATTCAACCTTCCTGTTGTATTAAAAGGCCTACTGGAATATAATTATATATTATATAATTAGACCATTGGTTTGATCCAACATGACAATTGGTTGTGAGCCCCTGACTGGTAACATTTTCAGTGTTACCAGACATGTGCTGGATTTCAAAGAAATCACGTTTCATTGGGCATGCTGAGAGCACAAGGGAAGGTGGGGACCATATTTTGGCATGGAATCGCTGTATACAAATGAGCACAGTTACTTTCACAGACCATGTTGTACTGGCACCCTTGTGGTTTAACCCACAGTGCCACCCGCTGTGGTTAGCTACTGGAATTTAATATATTAGATAGGCTCATGACATGCAAAGCGAGGTATGTCAAGCCTTTATTTGTTATAATTGTGATGATTATGGCGTACAGCTGATGAAAACCCCAAAGTTGAAATTGTTAATTTGGGGTTCTCATCAGCTGTACGCCATAATCATCACAATTATAACAAATAAAGGCTTGACATATCTCGCTTTGCATGTCATGAGTCTATCTCATATATTAGTTTCACCTTTTAAGTTGAATTACTGAAAGAAATTAACCTTTCCACGATATTCTAATTTTTCGAGTTTCATCTGTATTTCACCAGGCTGCTCCTGTTTGAGAGCAAATGTGTAGAGGCATAGGTTCTCAGTAATTCCATAGCTTACACTGGGCTTTGCATTGCAGGAAACGGCAGCAGATAAACCAGTCTCAAAAACGGCGCCATCAAAACCAGCTAGGCCACGACCCAAAAGCCGGTTTTCCCGTTATCGTAGTAGTTCTGCACAGCGACTGAGAAGGCAAAAGCAAGCCAGCTCCCAGCAGGCTGAGCTCTCTCAAGCAGCTCCAGAGGAGGGAAACGCCGTGAGCACAGTAACGGCGGCGGAAATCAGCAGCGTGGAGGGTCCAGGAGAAGGGAAGCAGTTGGTGGGTTCTGACCCAGCTGTGGCTGCAGTTGCAGGAACACAGACCAGCCGGGCTGCACTCAAGTATCCCAAAACGAAAAAGGTAAATCAACTGAGGGATGGGCAGGATGTATCTTAGGACCCTGCAATATGCTTATGTTTGGGTAACAAACACAGTGTGTGGAAGGTTTATAAATTACAACAGGAGCTGTACAGAGACTTCAGTGGTACTATCTTGAGTCAAGAAGACAAGTTTTGACAATCCTGATTTTCCAAACCCTCCTCCACTGGTTTCCCAACCCTATCAACATTCTCCAGTGAATTACTATCCATTTTCAAAAGGGTCAAAATAATTTTAACCTAATGAAAATTGTAAAGAAATGGAGGAAAATGGCTTTTTACGAGATTCCAGTGAGACAGAAATTCTCAAACTGTGTGAGCTCCAGGCAGGTTGACTGTGGAAAGGTTGCAGAACGTTTGAGAGTATCTGTGCTTGGACCTGCACTTGTCTTATTTTCCCCCCTGAGTAATGGAGATGGGAGGCCGTTTTGACCAAGGGGCAGATTTATCGAACAGACAAACAAGTCATTTCCTAGGGCCTGTGATTTTCGTAATAGCGCACTGATTTTGATAATGGTGCCAGAACCAACAAAAAGGTTTATTAAGTGGACTGCTAAGACCTCCAGCAATTTACAAGTGGTCTGCCAAGAAAATAAATAAAATAAAAATTGAAAACTGCTGCAGTAGAAGCTTAACATTCAGTTAGAACCATTTGAGGAAAAGCAATCAAGCTGAACTTAATTTTCTGTGGTGTAACCCATCTTAAGCCAAGATCTGTTTTTTAGTGGACACTTCTTCAACTCGGTTTTTAATTATAGGTTCAGAACATGATTTCTAGACCTTTAAAATAAGGCAAGTGGCACTCTTGCAGCCCAACAATGGGGCAGGTTTTGGCACCTTCCAGATCACGGATTTCTTCCAGGAGGAGGTGATTGATGAGAACAGCAGTTCTCATTGTAAGACATTATTAATTACACCAGTGAGACCTTTCCAAAGATGTCATTGCCAGACCACTTGTATATATCTTATGCACCAGATTTAAGAGTGCATTTGAGGCTTTTCATTTGGGGGCGGGGTCATCATGTTATTGGGCCATAACCCAATGGTAGGGCATATACTCTGCCCCAGGTTTCATCTCTGCTACTTCCAACTTTAATAAAGAGATGTTTGGTAGAAGGGCTGGGGAAGTTCCCTGCTTGAAACCATGGACAACCAGGGCCCAGGCAGAGTAGACAGTTCTGGGCCCACCTCTCCCTATTGACTCTCTTATTTTGTCTTATCTTTACAAGTTTCTTGCATAGTAAGGCAGGTTTCTGTTATTTCTGCTTTCAGTATCTAGTTACAGAATGGCTGAATGACAAGGCAGAGAAACAGGAGTGCCCCATTGAGTGTCCTTTACGTATCACCACTGACCCAACCGTGCTGGCTACCACCCTCAATATGTTGCCAGGCCTTGTCCACTCCCCACTCATTTGCACCACGCCCAAACACTACATCCGTTTCGGTTCTCCCTTCACCCCAGAAAGGCGAAGGCGGCCGGTTCAGCTGGATGGGAACTACAGCTCATGCAAAAAGGTATGTCTGCTTTTGGTTGTGGTCCGTGCAGTTTGCCCAATATTTCTTTAAAAAAGAAAAAGAAATTTAAATGTTTAACAAACGTGCATGCCTTTCCTTAAGGCACCCCAAAATATGCTTGCCCAGGTTTGGTTTACTGAAAATCTTCCTGGAAAAGAAACATACAACTAAAATGGTTTTAGTTGGTTCTCGTATTTTCAGTTACAGGTAGGTATTTTCAGTGGATGTAGGGAACAGTTTCTCCCTGCTTGCAACACTGCCTCATGACACTTTAAAAATTACAGAAAATGCATGGTCTTCTTCCATAGGCTCACTAGGTTTTCCTAGATGTGAATAGACTATGCACTGCACGTATTGTTAAAAAGACAAGACTGTGGTGTGCTTGAACTCCTATTTAAATACAGGCTCTTGCAGGATTTCTTAAAACGCTTTATTGTATGGGTTTAAAAAACTGCAATCGCTGAAACATCTCTAAGTAGTAATTGATGCACCTTTACTCCTGCCACTAAGATTCTAAATTAGGTGCACTGTACAAATCTTGAATTTTGTGGTTGCCAAGATATTGCTGATTGATATCTCTTGAATACAGATAACCTGTGATGATTCTTGGTTAGGTGAGCAGAAGGGAAAGTGTGTTTCACACCTGTTTTCTCTCTGTGCCCCAAGCTGTAGCTAGACTAGGGAGACTAGGAAAGTCAAGAGTATCTGTTTCAAGAAGGGCTTTGCATAGCCCAGGACTTGGTGTGAGACATTCACCATGATGCACACATTGAGATGCCAGCTATAGATTTTCTGTAGACCATAGCAAAGTCAAGTTTTCATTTTAATCTTTTACTTTATTTTTTCTAGGCTACTAGTTACGTTGTGTGTCTAATGCTTTCTTTAAATGTATTTTTTGCCTTGAGAGGCAATGCCTACTCAGAGTCTGCCCAAAGCAGCTTGTTTTTCATGCCTTACAAAGGCAGGATTAATAGCTGGGTTTCCAGAGGGCTCTGAGCTGCAAAGGAATGGCCCATGGACACAGGAATGCCCTGCATGCAGTTTCCTGGGCCTCACGAGCCACCTGGTATAAAACAACAAAACAATCCCCCCATCCACCCACAAAATTGTGTCCACATAACCCCTCAGGCAGATAAGCAGATTGGGAATCTATTCTGGTTTAGGCTGCTTAAGTCATGAAAGTACCGTATTTTACGCTCCATAAGACGCACTTTTTCCCTCCTAAAAAGGAAGGGGAAATCCCTGTGCGGTTATGGAGCGAAGGCTTCGCTCCCGCGGCCACCCCCCACCGCATTCGGCGGGAGGTGGGGAGAGGCAGCAGCGATGTTGCTGGATCGTGCCAGTACCTCCGTTCGCCAAAAGAAGCTTCTTTCGGCGAACGGAGGTGCTGGGCACAATCCAGCAACATCTCCACTGCCTCCTCCCGCCGAACGCGGCGGGGGATGGGGGGAGGCGGGCAGGAAGCGACGGGGATGTTGCTGGATCATGTCAGCACCTCCGTTCGCCGAAAGAAGCTTCTTTCGGCGAACGGAGGTGCTGGGCACGATCCAGCAACATCTCCACTGCCTCCCCCCACCTCCCGCCGAACGCGGCGGGGGATGGGGGGAGGCGGGCGGGAAGCGAAGGGGATGTTGCTGGGTTGTGCCAGGTGCTGGGTCGTGCCAGGTGCTGGGCACGATCCAGCAACATCCCCTTCGCTTCCTGCTGCCTCTCCCCATCCCCCACCGCGTTCGGTGGGAGGTGCGGGGAGGCAGCTGCGATGCCTGCTTTTGGGATCGGTGGGCGGCAGGGAGGTTGGTGGAGGATTTCCTCCACCACCCCACGCGCTGCCCTCCGATCCCAAAGGTGCGGGGTGGTGGAGAAAACAGCGGGGATGCTGCTGCTTTCTCCACCACCCCGCGCGCCGATGCCAAAAGCAGGCTCATCCCCGCATGCTTTAAAGGGACATGGGGAGGAGGGGAGAAACGGAGCGTTCTCCCCTCGTCCCCATGTCCCTTTAAAGCAAGCGGGGATGAGCCGCTGTGAAGGGCTCCCCCTCCAGCGCACCCCTCCCTGCCTTTTAGAGGAGGAAAACCAGGAAAATATTTTTTCCTGGTTTTTCTCCTTTAAAAAACAGGTGCGTCTAGTGGTCCAGAGCGCCTTATGGACCGAAAAATACAGTAGTTTTCATAATACACAACAGCTTTTTAATAAAGCTAATATTTGGGTATCTTGCTTGTATTTTGGCAAGTTGCCTGTCAAGGGCAAGGTGGAAGAAAAGGGGATAGCCAGCAACAGGGCTATGAGGAAGTGGCTTCTGTCTACTGGAATTTGACTTTTCAGTCTTCAGTGGGCTAATGCATTTTCACAACTATCTTGAACATCCACGAGGGCTTTGAAATTTGTGTGGTGAGTCTAGAGCAGCGTAGGATGGCCATACTACTGCTCGTCTCTATTTCTTCACCTGCTTTTGTTGAATGTATGTTCTATGCCACAACCATGCCAGAAATGGGCTCCCAACATTTCCTTTTAGACTGGTAAGCATATATCTGCCATATCTTGCTCTGACGCAGCGGGATAAGCCGTATTTAGAATGCGCCTTCTGCTAATTGGGTCCTGAATCTGGCTCATTTCTCCATGTGAATGTCCTGGCCAGCTAACCCCAGTGTGCTTTTGGGCAAAAGCAAAAAATTCAATTTTGCTTTCCTAATTTCAGTTTAGAGCATTAATAACATACAGTAATCCTGTGTGCTTAATTAGAATCGGTAATTTCCAGATCTGGCTTTACCGTGTGCATGTTCAACATATGAGAGTCTTGGACTAGGTAGGAGTGGCAAGCTGTTGTTTTTTACGTTTCCATATGCTAAAATAGTGGTACCTCCCTAGTTTTTTTTAAAAAAAAAAAGCCGGATGCTGGCATTCAAATCTTTTCATATAAAGATACTGTTCTAGTTCTCATGGCTGTGGAGATGCATTTGAAAATGGGCTATAATAGGTGAATGGCTCAGAGTTCAGAGGGATGAAACTTTTGGCCTGCACTGGCTCCCTCTCTCTCCTTTAAGGCTCCTAGCTAAGTTGCCCTGCACACAAGCCCCTGCTGCCCTCCCTGCCTTGTGCCATTTCCTTCTACTGCACCACCATTTCCCAATTAAAAATATGGGCTCAGCCTAAAACAGGTATATTGAGGGACCTCATGGAAAATCAAGACTATTTGCATAGAAGCCTCATGTATTTTCGGGGGGGACGACCCCCAAAACTTTGAGTTGGGGTACAGGGTGTAAACGGCCCTGCCCATAAAGCGATTGAGGTGAAAACAGATCCTCCCCACCCCCTGGGGTTGGCATTGACCGATAACAGATGGAAATTGCTGAAAGTGGTCTGTTGCAAGTCTGTGGGGGAAAAAACACTTTAAGTGGGAGTCTGTGCATTATTGAGCAAGGTTTGTTTTTGCAGCGTTGGATGAAGCAGGCTCTGGAAGAAGGGATGACTCAGACCTCAGCTGCTTCCCAAGAGAACAGAACTCAGTGTCTATACCAAAGCAACGAGAGCGGTAGCACTTCTGGCATCTGCAAGGAAAACGCAGGTTGGTTGAGAGGCCTCCATGTTTCAGTGGTGCACCGTGGATGTCGTTTCAGTTTTTCACTGCTTGAAGGGCCAGTTAGAAAGCAAGCAAGCATAATTGCAGTAAATAACTCTACATAACTCTGGCCTCCATGTACTAACCAGTTTATTTATTCGTTTGTTTACTGCATTTGTGTCTCACCTCGTTCTCCAAGGAACTCGGGGTGGTGTACATAGTTATTCCCCATCTCACTTAGTCTTCAGAACAACCCTGTGGGGTAGGTTAGGCTGAGAAGAAGTGACTGTTCCAAGGTCACTCAGTGAGCTAATGAGCAATAATAGGTACAGTGCACATGGAGTTGTGTAGCGTGTTGCTACCTGTTGACACAGGCCCCTTCTTCTTCTTCTTCTTCTCTTTCTTTCTTTCTTGTTATTTCCCAGCAACTCGGGAGCTACAGTCTTTGGCCCAGGGTTTGTGATGAACTAGAGCTCAGAAGTGCCACCCTCCTCATTGTATAACATCCTGTCCTTCACAGCTCTTCAGGTCGCTATGGTGGTTAGAGCGTGGTGCTAACACCAAGGTTGTGGGCTCGAACCCCGTATGGGCCACCTGAATATTCCTGCATTGCAGGGGGTTGGACTAGATGAACCTCGGGGTCCCTTCCAGTTCTACAGTTCTGTGACTATGGCACGGGCCTATTGCCATTACGCAGATATCAATCCGCCTGTTAGCCTGTTCTTGAGGGAAATGCAAGGGGGAGGAAGCAGGAAAACTGTACAAGCTGCATGAATGATGTTTCTTTTGCTTGGTGACTACTCATTCTGGCATTTCCCTTGGGGAGGGAGGGGCAGGGAGGAGAGTAAGAAGGGGGTCCTCCTTTTCCAAGATCAAGAGAGCCCATTCCCCTTTGGGCTTCATCTAGAAACAGAGACCTTATTCCCAGGGAGGAAGTGCACTGCGTCAAACCCAGTGCCGCCGCCTTCCTCCGCTTGCAGGGAAAATAACTGGTTAGGCACCTGGCTGCAGAACAGCCACTCTCCAGCACCGGAGCATACATCTGTGAGCAAACCAAAAAGACAAGTTTTAAAAACAGTAACTTTGCATCTGTCTTTGCAGAGGAAGAGGGTGGCGATCTATCCAAGTCAGGGATCAGTTTTCCAAGGACGCGAGACGAGGCCCTAGGCAGTGTACAGATAACTCTTTGTTACACAAAGGTTAGAGGCATCTAAAGCAGAAAAAGCACTAGTTCTGGGCAAATTGCAATTTTAAGTGAGAGGTGGTGGTGGTGGGGAAGCATAAAAGGCTCTCTGGTGATCTTTCTAAGAGGCTTCTGTGGGTTGGATTCTTTGAGTTAAAAGTTGTCTAATGGCATTTCTTAGAACCACGAAATCATTTGGCTTTGGAAGGTTTCTTGCAAGTCAGATTAAGTTCTGTCACAGGACGTAATGAAGCGCTGGGAAGGGCAGGCCTATGCAACTCCCTTGTTAATAGGGTGGCGGGAGAGAAGAGAGGTGCTGTCATGGCTTGAGAAGGAAGTGAAATCATTAGTTGTGGGGTTGGGGATCTGGTTGGGGATCTAATCTACCAGCAAAAACTTGGCAAACGGCCTCCCACTATCATCCACTTACAACTATCCTGGGGCTGCTGTTAGGCAAAGGTTTGCATTGTGTGTTGAAGGGTAGAGCATAATCTTATCAGTCGGTGGATGGAAACACTGGAGCAGCCCTACTTCCCTTGGAATAATTGGCTCTCACTGGTTAGAAGGCAACTGTGTTTTTTGGCCAACAGGATTGATGTCTGTCGATGGAATATGGGCTAATAGAGGTTCCCTTTGGGATACAGGTGGGCAGCCTGCAGCTCTGAGCCGGATTCCAATTGGCCTGATTCCATTTGTGTGGCAAGGAAGGAAAGAGGAGAAGGTATCGGAGAGGAGAGTGGACACCTTGACCTCTGACCCCACCCTCACTTTTGGCTCAGGCTGCACCCCCCCACCAATATGTGACTCCAGCAGATTACCCTCCGGGACATGTGACCCCCAGCAGAAAAAAGGCTGCCCACCCTGCTTTAGATGTTCTACTGATAGTGTGAGGGATAGCTTACTGATGAGCAGCTACTTTGCAGCTGGGGGAAGTGTTTTAAGTTATCCAACTGTGTGAGTGGGGGAAAGAAGCCTTGGTCTATTGAGAAAGAGAGATTAGCTTGTGTGTGCAGATGTAAAACACTCCAGTTGAAGGAAAGTGGGGGCTTCAAAGTTCTCTTTTGGTCTTGCCATCAGTAACTGGTCTCTACCCTAGCAGGAGGCTTGCTGCTGCAAGGGTAGTGGAATTTGACAAAATAAAATTAACAAGGACTCATCAGTGAAAATTGCTTTGGCATCTGAGGATAGAGATAATAGAGCAGTATAGCCCTTTTACTTTGAGGATTGATTTGAAAGCATTGGGGACAGTAAAGAGTGCAGAGAGGGAGACCTGGATGCTGTCACCAGGAAACTCAATAGAGGGACTTGTGGGCATTACTGCAGGACCTGCTGTGTGTTTCCTGCAAGGATTAGTTCTTGTTCCACCTTGTTTTGAATCGTTGCCAGATTTCCCATTGGCCTAATGAGTGCCTAGCTCAGGGAGACTGCAGGTAAACGAAAGAAGGCTTCACAAGGAAGTGAGGCAGCTGAGTGGCAGAGGCTTGGGTTATCACTTTCTGGGCCACAACCCTGTCTTTTGGCAAGGTACCGGTACATACTGCTGTGTTGGTGGAGATATATGGAGGTGATGTAGAGAGGCTTAGATTTTGGACAACCTAGACCTTTAACAGGTGTTTTTATTTGCTTGTTGATCACTTTTGGTTTGGACCCTTTTTTTTCCATCTCTGCAAGTTCCCTTGAGCCCTGGAATTGTTCCCCTTTCTTACCTCCCCCTGTTCTGATCGTGCTCCTCTTTAGAGAAAAGATGGGTTCTTTTTTATAGAGAGAGAGCTGAAGAGTTGTTAGTATGGCAAGAACCAGTCAAAAATTTAAAGATTCATGTAGGGGGAGTAGATGATGAGCGTAGATTGGGGTTTTGTAATGGTAGAGTCACTACCTGGATTCTGTGTTGCATTTCAGATTTCCTGAGCCCCCTGAAGAAGTGGAAATCTCGCTATCTAATGGAGCAGAGTGTTACCAAGTTATTGAGACCGCTTTCTCCAGTCACTCCCCCACTTCCTGACCCCTCGGTTCCAGATGCGCTGAGCCCACACCTCACCACGTCTTCCTCATCTATGCCAGGAGAGGAGGAATGTCGAAGTAGCTGCGGTGTGATCTTCTCACCAATTCCCTCCTTGGCTGCTAGTCGTTGTAATACTCCACTACAGTTTGAGGTAAGTTGGGGGGCAGGATGGCAGCTTTCCCTGCAGACCTAGAATGTATACATCAAAACTCTTTGGAAAGACACAAGTAGACCTAAGAAATGAGCAGGTAGATTTTTAAAAAGAATCCTGTGTATTCTGAGAATCTGGCACCCACAGATTATAAATTCCCTGTTCTCCTTTATTGTTATGCACAGTAGATGGATACTAGAGTGTGCAAAGGGTTACAGGTTACCAGAAACACTACTCCCTGCCCCCTGATTCACTTAATCTCAGCTTCCCCACCCCAGTAGCATCCAAAGATGCTGTCAACTTCTGGGCTGCTGCTCTCCTGCATTCACCTCTTAGCAAACCCTAAGCTTTGGAGAACATTAGCTGTATTGCATCCTAAGAATTCCCCATCTGCATGATGTGTTTCCTGTTCTTCTTACAGTCATTTGCTTCCCCCTTTCAAAACTTCTGTAAACCTTTGTAGTGCAATGCAGGTGTGAGTTGCGCAGGTAGCCTCAGTTTTGCAGTTTCCCACAAGACAAGCACATGCCAGTGCTTTCATTCTGAAGCATCCTGTTTTTTTTATTGTTTCCCATATTTGTGCTTGGGATGGAGTTGGATCTTCCCATTTTTCAATATTTGGCCACAGAACTCTTTAGGTCTGCTGCTGCCCCTTAGCAAAACTCCCTGGAAATGTTTATTCTTATGAAAGTTGAGATGACCACAATAAGGGATTCTGGACTCTCCATCTTCTGCTACTCTCAACTTTCTGCATAATTGTATGGGCTTTTGAGTCTGGGCTGTGCATTTCTGTACACATAGGAAAACGATATTCCACCAAGACAACCCAGACTGTATCAATGGAATCCAGATTCTGCAGCTTCTAAAATGGTGCAAACCGGAAGCCTTTGCATGATTTCTCATACTTTGCAGAATTCTATTTCTGTTTACTTTTTATTTAACGAAATGTATGTACCGCTTAATTGTAACATAACCTCTAAGTGGTTTACAAGGAGGATTTATTCTGCTGACTGGGATGGCAACTTAAGCCGCTTTAAATCCTGCTCACCATCAGCCCTGACTACTAAGATTCCATCAGGCATTGCCCACATATTCTCAAGTGTAGCTTCGCAACCATAGTTGCTCCTTTTAAAAGAAAAGAAAAGAAAAACAAGATTCTTAAGCTGAATTCTATGGCTGGTGTCCTGTGGCTTTTCTATACTTCCATATAATTGCAGCATTTCCACCGCCGCGATTATGGCCCTGCTGCTTGAGCGCAAGTGGGTTGGTCATTGTACAGTGCCTGATCATTAATTTTGCTTACTATCCAAATGGCAAGATCCCCAATCACTTTCCCAGTGCCTTTGGATTCAGGTCTCGTGGGCTCTTGCATGGTTAGGCCACTTCCAGTTCTGCACGGAAACGGAGACAGGACTCGTTGGGCTAGGGGAAATGCAGAATTGTGGTGTTGCCGGAAGCCACAGAAACTTGAGTGGCCTTAGCTGCACCAGTCTTAGTGAGACAGTGGCATGGGATGTCACTAGGACGTTGTCACTGAGAGCTAGCATGGTGTAGTAGTTAAGAGTGGTGGACTCGTAATCTGGTGAACCGGGTTCGCATCCCTGCTCCTCCACATGCAGCTGCTGGGTGACCTTGGGCTAGTCACACTTCTCTGAAGTCTCTCAGCCCCACTCACCTCACAGAGTGTTTGTTGTGGGGGAGGAAGGGAAAGGAGATTGTTAGCCGCTTTGAGACTCCTTAGGGTAGTGATAAAGTGGGATATCAAATCCAAACTCTTCTTCTTGTATCTTGAGACTGGATGTTGGTCCCAATTTGCGCTCCTGATTTGAAGCGGCACTTAAGGAGTGTTGGTCATAGCAAACTTCAGTCAGACTTCAAAGGTTTCTGCCCCGTGTAAGAAAGTGAGCGGCTTCTGCTGCTGTATGACTGAGTTTCCTGCCCACCTGCCCCTCTTTCTGTGTGTTGTAGGGAAGGAGCCTTGCAATGTGTTAAAGTTTCTACCACCCATTCTCCTCAGTTCCCCTGTGTTGAGGCTTCCCCTTTTCACACCATTCCACTCATTTCATGACACGTTGTTTATGTTTCCTTTAAATTATTTCCTGCTGCATTTCTGTCCAATCCATAATTTTCTTTTTTAAAAAGGAAGAAGCAAGTAAAATAATATCAGTTTATTGTTAAACAGCAGATAGAAATAGTTCAAAGCACTTTGAGCAGCCATCAAGTTGAACCTACCTCCTAGAAAATCAACAGTGAAGCTATAAAAAGTTACCAAAAAAAAAAAAAACCTCAACCACACAAAAACAAACACAGTAAAAAAATAGCCCAAAGCGCCGAGGGCCTTCTGGGGGTTTCCTCACCGTGAGAAGTGAAGCTACAGGAAACCAGGCAGAGGGCCTTCTTGGTAGTGGCGCCCACCCTGTTGAACTCCCTCCCAGCAGATGTCTAGGAAATAAGCAACTATCTTACTTTTAAAAGACATCTGAAGGCAGCCCTGTTTAGGGAAGTTTTTAATGTTTAATGCTGTGTTGTGTTTTTAACATTCGCTTGGGAGCTGCCCAGAGTGGCTGGGGAAACCTAGCCAGATGGGTGGGGTATGAATTATTTATTAATTTATTAATTTAATTTCCCAAACTTGGACTGCAACTCCCAACATCCCTAGCTAGCAGGACCAGTGGTCAGGGTTGATGGGAACTATAGTCCAAAAACAGCTGGAGACCCAAGTTTGGGAACCCCTGCTCAAGAATATACTTCACTGTGTTTATGTGGTTTGGAGTTAAACCAGTCTTCCTCAATTCCATGTGCTCTCGATGTTTGAACTACATACCCCATCAGCCTAGGAGTTGCAGTCCAAAGCATTTGAGGAGCCCCAAGGTGGGGGAGGGTAGTTTAGATCAAAGTAGCTGTTGTGGGTCTATGTCTCATGGGCTTCTGCGCTTAGGGATCTGAAGCTGTCTTACCTTGGAAGTGTTCAGAAGCTCAATATTTAATCAGCTTTATTTTTTTATTTTTTTTGAGAGAGAGAGATACCCAAAGTGACTTTCTTGATAAAAGGATTTATGGCATGGCAACATCAGCTTAATCAGTAAAGGGGTTCTGCCATGTGTCGCTGCTCTTTTTGCCCCGGCCAAATGTGGCACTAGCAGCTCTCAAATGGCTGCCTGACAGAGACATGCTACATCTGGGGTAGAGCCACCGGCCAGCATAACCCAGCAGATTCTGAGGGGGCGGGTCTCCTCCTGCAGCTCATGCTTTCCAGTGCTGCATATCTCAGGAAGGGCCCTAGGTTTACGGAAGAGGAGAGAGATGCTTTCATGCAACGTTGCAGTTCCAGGTGTGGAGGCATCTCCCATGCTTCATGCCCACCTTCCCTCAAGGAGCTAGTACCATGATTTCATATCCACTGTAGCGGACGCTATCTCAAGGAGCAGCCAGCTGAGGATTTTCTACATAATGCCTTCACCTTTTAGTCCAGTCTGAAAGCAAGGCGTTGTGGGTAGAGAGTGATACGCCAGCTCTCGTCCGAGTGATGGGGTTCGCGAGGTGTTACTGGTTGGCCAGGCATCCTCGGAACACAAGCCAATGGAATGATCTCCGGTTTCTGTGCTGTCCTTTCATCGGGATACTAAAGTTGTAGCATGAGACACAGTAACTCCATCCTGTTTTCCCCCCCCTACTCTAAAATCCATGTAATGTGTTCACTTCCCCCTTAAGTGATGAGGCCACCCCCTTGATAGTCTCTTATCCTGCCCCCCACCCCCACCCCATCCCCCGCAAATAGTTGTGGCTAACCTCTATGCTTGTTTCTTTTCTTTTTTTTTACTTCATTTTATTTTGCTTCTTGACTTGTAAAATTAGATGAATAACAAGATGCTTTTCCCTCCTAGAACGTATCCTCCCCTGAGAGTTCCCCTGCGCATAGGCCCGAGTCCCTGTCGCCCGAGGTAGTTATCACACCATCTCAATTGGAGGCGGAGAGGGTGTGTAGTTTGTGTGGTGAGCGTGTGTGTGTGTGTGTGTGTGTGTACACACTTGGAGGGAGGAGGGATAGGGGAAGCAGTGGGTGGGGAAGAAGGGGCTAGCCAAGTCAGATTCCTTTGTTGTTGAAGTTGAGCATTGAGTGGTGAACGAAGGGAAAATGCCAGCCACTTGCCAGTTAATTCTTCTGAAGTAGCATTTCCTGGGGAGTGGGAGAGAGGGAGAGGGAAGGGAGAGGAGAGAAGAAAATGAATCAGACTCTCTTAATTTTTGGTGGCTGGCCCTGGGCCTTGCAACCACAGTGCTGTATGTTTTATTGAACCCATCTTCTTAATCCATTGCAGCATAGACAGTCCTGCTCCTACTCTGTCCCAAAAGTCCACATTCTTCAAGATACAAGCTCTGCGGTCAGATTCAATTGTGCAACTCGATAAGCATAATGCAGAGTTAATTGTTTTGTCTGGTGGAGTTTGGAGTCTGAGGCCAGGGAGCGATATGGCTCCTAAGAAGGCAAGGATGGCTATTTGGTTGTACAGAGCTAGAGATAATTTTCTGGCAGGATTTATTCTGTTTTTGTTTTTAGGCCATGATTGTTTTATAACAAACTGTTTTAATGCAAAATGCATGAGTAGCGGAACATAGAGCCCAAGAGGAGAAGGGAGGAACAGGTTCTGGAAGAGGACTAGAAACTTAAGTCTAGCTTCCCAGAAATCTAGTTAAAACAGTGTGCTGGGTGCCACGGTCAGTCTGGAACTGCAAAAGGCCAACAGCCCTCAACCTGAATGTCTCAAACAAGTACCAAACTAGGGAGTTGCTCACTGACGGCAGCCCTCCTGAATAGCCAAAAAGTGCCTGGACTTTCCAAAGCATTAGACACAGCATGATGAGAAATCCCATTTGGCACACTGGCAACGTGAAGTTTTACTGGGCCAATAAGGCAGTGTTTTTCCCACTGTTCCGTGGCACACTAGTGTGCCGCGAGATGTTGCCTGGTGGCGTGGGAAAAATTGAAAAATGACTTTATATATAGTCAATATAGGCACAGAGTTAATTTTTTTTAACATTTTCTAATGGTGGTGTGCCTCGAGATTTTTTTCATGAAACAAGTGTGCCTTTGCCCAAAAAAGGGAAAAACACCAATAAGGTACCGGTCTGGTTGCATCCCTCCAGTCTGTCCTCCTCCATCGTGAAGAGTAAAACGGATTGAAGGCTGCAGCTCATGGGATTCTGGCAGAGGCATGCCTTCATGTATTTGTACTTCCTCCACGCACATCTTGTCTGTAGTTGCACCCACACAGCATTTTGTGCATTACACTACACACAAGCATGCACACCTTTCCTTGCCTAGAGATTGATCTTTGTGAAGGAAAGGGGTGCGACGCAGCTCTTAGGTTTGCCTGCTTTCACTCCAAGGCAGCGGAACAACAGAGCTTTGTTTTGTAACCCTCCCACCTCCAGCCTATCAAACGGAGAAGCAGCACTTTGTGGAGTGGGGCCATACCCGCTTTCAGTTTAGTTGGTCAGTCTGCAAGCATGATGTTGGGGTGCTGTATATAAACACCATCATGCCAAAAATTCAAGATAACAGCAAAAGGGATAGAAGCTAATAATGGACATACCTGCAAAGCTTGAGGTAGGCAGTGCGCAGTCAACAGTTTTCTAAGTTGCAGAGCAGGAATGAGCTATGCAGTATGGTTTATGTTCGTTGGTCTTATTTTGATCAGAGTACCGAGGCTTTTGTAAATCATTGACTGCTTGGACAGGGATGGGAGTTATTGGGGCAGAGGAAAGTTTGGGAGCAGTGCAGGGTGCCAAAGATTCATCCCCATGGAATGGGCAGCTGCTCTCCCAATTGCTTTTTAATATAGCCACCACCCACACTTTTCCAAGGGCCTTGTAATAATTGGAAACCTGTTAACCCAGGTTTCTGCCCGTGGCTTGCATTGCCATCCTGCGAAGCTTAGTTTCTGTCGTGTGTGCTTGTCAGTTCTCTTCTTAAGAGATTTCTGAATGCCGTGACGCGTGCTTGCGAAGCGTGCTTGTGACTAGCTTTACAACAAAGAGGTTGGTGGATAAGAGTACCTGGTGTGTGGTGCCTTGAAGTTTTCCTTGATTCTTCACCTTTTATTGAAATGGTTGTGACGTTATATGTTAAATAGCGACCTTGAAAACACACCGAGGCTCATTTGAGCCACCAACATCTCCATCCACGAGGGGGAGGGACCCTGCAAATTTAATTTGCCTCCAGAAATTCTGCAGAGGAAGAGAGCGACTATGCAGCTAGGGGGGGAGAAAAAACCCAGGCAGAGCGGAGAGCAAAAGACTGGGAACAAAGAGTGAGAAAGCCGTATATGTGCTGTCCATGGGAAAGGGGGTCTTTCCTGAATTAAAAGTGTTTTTCTCTTGTCTGCCCCCTTTACCTGCTTCTCTACCCTGTTTGATATCCTCTCCCTCACCCGCCCCCACACCCCCTTTGTTGGCCATTCCAGCTCTGCCTCAGGACGGACCTTGACCTACAGAAGGCAGGATTCCTGGATGCCAGCACTAACAGCTGTCCAGAGAAACCCTCCTTGCTCACTCCGGGGCATTCTGACCTGGCATCCCAGCCCTTGGAGACCAGCTTCCCAGGAAAGAGTGGAGAAGCCCAGGCGCTGCTACGAAGTTCCGACCAGGCTTTTCGGACAGAGTTTAACTTGATGTATGCCTTCTCCCCTTTGAATGCCATGCCTCGGGCAGACGGATTGTTACGAGAGTCTCCGCAGATGGCCGACGGGAAGCTTCTGAATCCAGACAGGGGCTGCTGCAGTTCCCCTGCGGAGGGATACTTTGGCAGGCACGAGCAGGCGCTTCTGAAAGAAGCTGCGCACGGACCCTTGCCCCCCTGTGGCGAGAAAACCTGCGAAGGTGTTAAATCCACACCCCAGAACCCTCCGCAGAGGAAAAAGGCAAGTATCCGACTTGAGTAACATGAGCACAGTCACTCCAGGGAAAAAGGAAGGCCTGCCCAGTGTGTGTGTGTGTGTGTGTGCTGGTAAATCATACAAAAGGAAGCAGCCTGGAGCCTGCTGAGAGACATGCAGACTCTCCATTACTTGGTAGGGTGAGCAGCTGAGGTATCTTTCTTTGGTGAGAACAGGATGAAAGCAGACATCACGTTCCCTGGAGGGCTCATAGAAGTCCATGCAACAGGGTGCGGAGTCTGTTCTTAGAGGGTTGCTCTTATCTCTGCTTTGTCTTGTGCTCGAGTCTGTGTGACCCGGAGGTCTGGCTTTAGGTTTCCTGCTGACCATAGGCTGGAGAGCAGCTTCCTTGCACCAGCACAAAACCCATGTAGCCCACAGGGCATTGCAGCAGGTGCCATTTAAGCACATGTACACACACACACACACCACACACACACACACAGTGTCGAGTCACGTCACCTGCCTGAAGCTGATGATAGCCTTTTCTCTCCTAGGTATCCCTTCTGGAGTACCGCAAACGAAAGCAAGAAGCCAAGGAGGGAGGGGATTCCTCTCGATGCACAGGGACACCTACCCGGCTGAGTGTCAGCTGCTCTGGGGCAGATGTGGATGCTGCTGGCCTCGTGCAGGGCTCAGGGGCCCACACCCTGTCTTCTCCACAGCATGGCTTCTCCCCCTCTCATTCTTCTTTGTCTCACCTGGAGGAAGTCAGCCCACCAGAACCAAGGGGGACCACGCACAGCAAATCCCAGGACAGCATCAGCAGTAGATGGTGAGTCTCAGGAAGCAAAGCATGGCAGAGACATGTGTTGTTTCAAGGAGTTCCTCCCTGACAAGATGAGAAGAGATAAAAATGTTTATGCCCTGTGCCGTGTCTTGCCTCACTTTGGTCTTAAAAGGCAGGATGATAACCTCGGTAGCGAACTTTGAGCACAGAGAGAGCTGTGGGCTATAGTCTGCAAAGAGCCACCCTGCTGGATTCGACCAAACGCCTGTCCAGCATTGTTTCCAGCAATGGGCTGCCAGGTAATTTCAGGAAAATTACAAGGAGATCAGAAATCAACAGCCCTTTTCTCTTACTCGTCCGAAGCATCTGGTGTTCATAGTCCAGTTGCCTCTGAACGCAGAGGTTCTGTTAAGTTATCATAGCTAATTGTCATTATTCTGCTGTCAGTGAACTTGCAGAATTCGGCTTCCCAAATTTTTGGTTTTACCTTGCCGCATATTGATACTGCTTCTATAAGCAAGTTGTTGCACTAGTAGTATCTGAGTTCAGTGGTTCCAAAGACTGTGGTCTTTGTTAGATCTGGAGCGTTACATGTGCTCGGGAGTTCCAACTTTTCTGCCCTTCGCAACTAGCAGGCAGTGGTGGGGCAGAGCTGTTTCAGAGTGGGGGGGGGGGGGAGCTAGAGTCCTGTACACTCAAGCTTGTTAGTTTCCTCCTGAGGACCTTCCTCTACCTTTGCACACAGATAACTGACCTTTTCTGCCGCATCAGCTGTACACTGGGGACAGGCAGTGACTTCGAATCACAAGCCATATTTACACAAGAGCCTCCACAGATTTGCTGTGCTTTGCAATATCGGCGCACAGTTTTCATTTTAAAAGAAATGAAGCTTCCATCTCTCTCAGTTGCCAAGGAACTGCCTTTGCAATCAAAACAGATGGGCTCCTCCTCCTTGCAACTGCCTTCTGAAGGAGGCTGGGCACCATTGTTCCGATTTTACTTACAGTAAAAAGTTGAGAGTTGAATAACCTACACAGAGCCACTTCAGCGAGTCCAGTTCTCACTAAAATGGTCCTAAGCAGAGAAAATCCATACCAGCTGTGTAAGAAATGAGCATTTTAACATTTCAAATTACCCTGGGGAGCAGAGCATGGTGAAATGGAGCTTTGTTTTCTGCATTACAACTTCATTTGTGTATTGACTGGAGACCTCTCTTTGTACGATCCTAAAGCACAAAGAAAAAATTCGGGCTATATTTTTACTGCCCCAGAGCAAACCACCCTAATATGCACTGCAGCCGTGGCAGCATTCCAGTAGTGGTTGGGTTGCTCGTACAATATCCTGTGTATGCCTCGGACTCTTTTCCCAGGGTAACTGCCTTCTGTTTCCCCCAACGAAACCATAGAAATAGGCTGCAATGTTACCATTTGATTAAAATGGTTATTTGTCTCTAATGAATATTTTCTAGCCTTCATTGTGAGGCAAGGTCCACTCTGCCCTAGAAGTAAACAGCACTTGCCTCAACAACTAAGGGGCACAAGCCTTAAGCTGCAGATTGCACATAATGTAGAAATACGCATGAACAAGACCCCTCCAGACCGCAGGGGAACCTTTCAACATAATAAACTACAGTTGTTGTTGTTGTTGTTGTTGTTGTTTGTTGTTTAAAAAACCCAGCAAAATATTGCCACAAGATGCTTGAAATTGTTTAGACCTCTTGAAGGGTCCAGAGGTGTCATTCCCATTCTCACTCTTTTGTGCCCTGCTATATAGGATGGTTCCCACCTCGGTGGAGCGGCTGCGAGAAGGCCGTGGGATTCTGGAGAAGGTTTTACGCAGCAGTGCTAAGCTGTGTCAGAGAGGAGAGCCCTCGCCCACTCGGGAGAGCCTAGGGGAGAGAGAAGCAGGTAAATGGGAATGCACCAGGGGGAGGGGAGGAGCTGCCTTTGGAGCTCGAGCAGGTGGGGCTGAATCTACAGGCAGGGCTCTGTTCTTGTGGAATGATGGAGCCCAAGACCGCCTGTGACTTACGGGATTTCTGCTCCACATGGCGCAGGCTCACATCACTCCAAACAAAGCAGTTAAGTTTCATTCGCTAGCTTTGTCTTGGGGGTGCAGATATAAGTCTCTCTCTCTACTGATTGACTTGCACAAGTGTTTACGATTTTACAGTGAGGTATTCAAGAAGACGCTAGGCGGCCATAGAATTGAAGAGTTGAAAGAGACCCCAAGGGTCTTCTAGTCCAAGCTCCTGCAATGCAGGAATCTCAGCTGAAGCATCCATGACAGGTTTCCACCCAACCTCTGCTTAAAAGCCTCCAAAGAAGGAGAGTTCATCACCTCCTGAGGGAGTCTGTTGATCCACTGTCAAACAGCTCTTACCACCAGAAATTTCTTCCCAATGTTTAGTTGGAATCTCCTTTCTTTGTAATTTGAATCCCTTGGTTTGGGTCCTAGCCTCCAGAGCAGAAGAAAACAAGCTTGCTTTATCCTCCATGTGGAAGCCCTTTAGATATTTGAAGGTGGCTATCATATCTCCTCTCAGTCTCCTCTTTAGGCTTGGTTTCCAGACCCTTGATCATCTTGGTTGCCTTCCTCTGCACACATTCCAGCTTATCACTATCTTGCTGAAATTGGGGCACCCAGAACTGAACACAGTTCTCCAGGTGCAGTCTGACCAAGGAAGAAGAGAGGAAAGGGGATTGACTAGATAAGGCCATGATTCTGTGAAAGAGTGTCTTTCTCTCCCCCCCCCACCTTGAATGTTGCTCCTCTAGCTATTGAGGTTTTATTTGTTTTATTCTAATCCTTGCCTACATTTCAGTTTTTCTAGAGCTGGGGCTCTTCAGGGGGTCTCTTTCTCACCTGTCCCTGCTACAGGGGCTCATCTGTAGCTGGTTCCTCCTAATCCAGCAACCTGTATTTCTGCTGCTAGACCCTCTCTGCTCTGCCTTCCAGATGCTGCGGAAGGAGATTCGACAGACCCCCTCAACCCTTCCCTCAAGGGACCAGCCGTTTATAGTCCTTCACGTTACAGCTACCAGGTACGAGTTGGCTCTCGGGCGCAGGCCAGCCTTTCTTGCCAGGGTCGCTGAGCTGCAGAGCTGGGTGCTAAATGGCGGTTTTGTGATGCCTGCTTCTTTCCCTTGCAGCTCTTGCAGTCGGACAGCCCGCGGGCGGAGTCACAGACCATCCTCCAGAGCGCCTCCCCATACCGAGGACACCCCATGCCATCCCCCGGCTACAGCTACAGGTCTCAGTCCCAGAGAGCAGGGCACCTTCCGCCCCTTGGCTCCTCAGAACCCTCCCTTTCCTCTGCCCCCTCGGTCGCCACAGACTCCTCGGCTCTGTTTGCAGGCAACTCTGGGTATTATAGCAGCCAGCAGCCGTCTGGCAGTGGCGTCTTGAAGAAGAGCTGCCCCGTAGCCACTGCTCCCAGCCCTGCCCAAACGGCAGCAGCCGCAGACTGTTTGCCCCCCTCTGAAACAGGGTCTCATCCCTGCGTGGGAACCGCCGGCTGCCCTTCCTCCTCCTCCTCCACCACCACCACCACTTCCTCGTCGTCTTCTTCCTTGTCAACATCCAGGCCCTCGCAGTCAGACTTGCGGACTATCAACCCTCCTGCCTCTGGGCAGCCTGCTATGTACCAGAGCTCCAGAGCCGCAGCACTTTCCAGCTCACAGCAGCACTACTCTCACCGAGGGGGAGGAGGCAGCATCAATCAATACAGACTGCAGCAGCTTGCAGGGTCAGGCGTAAAGACTCAGACCGGCCTTTCTTAGGGCAGGACAGACTAGAGCCCACCGTTCCTTCTGGCAGTGGCTCATGGGGGAGCCAAGCCGGGACAGCAAAGGGCCCAGAGGCTGGGGCTCTGGGGTGTCCCGGGCAAGAGAGAGCACTGCCGGCCACCCCCTGGCTTTGGAAGGAGGAGAAGGCAGTGGAGGCGGCAGAATTGGCAGAAAAGCATCTCCCTGGTGTCCGGGTACGTTGTAGAAAGCAAACGGTGCTGAGTGGCATGGCCTCTGTCTCCTACCTGTGCCCTTAGCTGTAGTCACCTGGGCAGGTAGGGAAGCTTGAATATGAAACCAGTGCAAATCAGAAAAAATAAATAAATAGGGGAGATGGGGTTATGTGGGGGGAGGGGGGTGTTAATCTAAATCCCAAAGTGCTCTCTGCAAGGTTGGGTTCCCAGAGTATTCTGGTCGGGGAGGGTTGGGGGCTTAGTCCATTCTGATCATTCCAGTTGCAAATAAAGAGCATTTGTGGGAGAGAAGCAAGAGCCGTGGGGTGGGACTGGTAGCAGTGTGAGTGTGTGTGTGTGTGTGAGTGTGAGTGTGAGGGGGGGTGCAGGGTGTGCATGCAGGCATTGCTGCAAAAAGTCACTCTAGTTAAAGTCCATACAATGCCTCTGAAGTTGGCATCTCACTGCCAGTGAGGGGGTGGCCTAGGGGTGTGGTCAGTTCGTTCCATGAGGCCAGTGCTATGGCAGTGGGAATATGGACGGTGGCTTGCTTTAGGCGCCTGCCCTAAGTCTAGGTGGGGTGATGAGCGAGGTGCCCAGTCTGGTGGCACTGCTGCTGCTGTGGTCAAGAGTATCATGGAGTGCATGAGAAACACGCCTGCTACCTCCCCCTGAGGCCCAAGAGCAACAACAACAGGCCTGCCAAATGCTCTGTCAAATTCCATACAGTTGCCAGCTTTTCTCACTTGTTTACCTGTCAAGCGTGCATTTTTATTTATCTAATTTTATATTCAGTTATAACCATAGTAGGTTAGCAAAAATACCAGGCAGGTCTAACCCCGGTGCTGCCACGGGCCTTCTCATTTCCTCTCGGACAAGATATTGCTGTGAGCATGTCTTCCCTCATTTCTCAGATGCACAGTCTTTCCCCCCCTCCCATTTCTTTCTTTTTTTAAAAAATAAATAATAATAATTAGGACTGTTACAAGTTTCTCTAATCCACAACTGAAATCAGGTGTTCATTCGACTTAGAGGAAACTTAAAAAATTGATCAGAGCAGAGCAGAAGAAATAAACGAACCCTTTCCTTCAAAAGTGTCTGGCTGTTAGCGTGTTGAGGATAGAACTTGTCACCCACAAGACAAGTCCTATACACTGTATAAAAAAGGGTGTCAGCTTCACTGGGCTTTGCAGCC
This sequence comes from Lacerta viridis, assembly GCA_900245905.1. Taxonomy (NCBI): domain Eukaryota; kingdom Metazoa; phylum Chordata; class Lepidosauria; order Squamata; family Lacertidae; genus Lacerta; species Lacerta viridis. Next base: position 361,422 of record OFHU01004558.1, on the reverse strand, counting down.
TCCCTTTCTGACATGCTGAGCATGCCTCATGGGGGTGAGCATTGCAAGCAATGATTCTGGAGATCAGCAGGCAAAAGGCGATGCGCCTGTTCGATGTGCAGTCGCTGGGAAGGAGCCACCAGGAAGTTTGGGGGGCAGGCGGGCGAGCTGTAGCGCTGCCCTCAAGTGGAGTTGTACACTGTGCTGTAACATTTGAACTTTCACAAGAGATGTAATAATTTTGATAATAAAATACTTAACTTGAAAACCAGCCTGTTATGCTCACTCACTGGGTTCTTGGGCGATGAAGTGTGGTTTGTATGCGCAAAATCCAGGTGGAGCCAAAGAAGAGTTTGGATTTGATATCCCGCTTTATCACTACCCTAAGGAGTCTCAAAGCGGCTAACATTCTCCTTTCCCTTCCTCCCCCACAACAAACACTCTGTGAGGTGAGTGGGGCTGAGAGACTTCAGAGAAGTGTGACTAGCCCAAGGTCACCCAGCAGCTGCATGTGGAGGAGCGGAGACGCGAACCCGGTTCACCAGATTACGAGTCTACCGCTCTTAACCACTACACCACACTGGCTCTCCACCACACTTGAAATGCTTTACAGCCGAAAGGACAGGGTGCCTTGTTGCACACAGACCAAGATTTCAGCCCTCCTTTCAACATACAGCCCTCAAGATCTGGGAATCGTTCAGGGAAAGAGAACCCCAAAGTTAAGGGGAAGTTGCTGAGAGTGCCCCTTTCCTCATCCTTGTGGACTTGGTTTGCTGCTGTACATGGTATTCCTTATCTATCTTAAATGAGATAACGGAGCGATGAGTAAAAGCAGGCTCTTAGGTTTGGTAGGACCAGGACCTTAAACAGATTGGAAGGCAATCTGGATCTATTTCTGGCACTGGTGTAATTTGGTCCTGATTACCTTGCACAAGACACGCTACAGCATTTTGTACCAGTTTAAAGCATCCGAACTGTTATCAAGGGCAGCCCTACGTGAAGTGCATTACTGTAGTCAAGGCTCAGCATTCTGAATGCATGAATGCTGCCGTATCTGCTGCTGTTGCTGTTAACAAAGAACCACAGCCTTCTCTCCAAAGTACAGCTTGGAAGAGCACACCCCAGATCCCTAGTGTAACCTGTCCATCCCGGCTTAGACATGAATACAAGAGTAGCCCTGGGTCTGTGCCTGAACAGCCAGAGACTGCTTAACATCGTTAACTTCTCCAAAGATGCTGAACACAACGTCATGCCCTCTTCCCGCCAAAGACTAGAAAGGTGGAGTGGTCTTTGTATGTCAGGCATGCCCCCATCACCCCAGTCACCTTGAATGGCAAGCTGCAGGAGCAGGCTAATACAAATCTGAACTTGTGTAAGGAAATCGTGCTTGAAAACAGTAAGAAACACCAACTAACTAACTATTGAAACTTGAAAAAAACAGAATGGCAGCCAACCTGCAAAAGGAAAGAAAAAAGGGTTGAGCCCATGCTGTGTGTTCAACACCTCTGAGAGACACTATATTGTTTAGCTTTTAGTTTATTATGTTTTCCATATTTTTGTTCTTTTTGTTGGGGCTGTGGTTGAAGTGTGGTATGAAAATACTTGCAGCCAAATAAATATGGCCTCCACCATGCTTAGACACGGGGAGAGCACTGACTTAGACACTGCTAAGATGCGGGTGGTGCTGTGGTCTAAACCACTGAGCCTCTTGGGCTTGCCAATCAGAAGGTTGGTGGTTCAAATCCCCGTGATGGAGTGAGCTCCCATTGCTCTGTCCCAGCTTCTGCCAACCTAGCAGTTCGAAAGCATGCCAGTGCAAGTAGATAAATAGGTACCACTGCAGTGGGAAGGTGTACTCTGGTTTCCATCACACTGTTCTGTTGCGCCAGAAATTGACCCACATGACCCGGAAAGCTGTCTGTGAACAAACACCGGCTCCCTCGGCCTGAAAGCAAGATGAACGCCACAACTCCATAGTCACCTTTGACTGGACTTAACTTTCCAGGGGTCCTTTACATTTAGCTTTTTGCTGAAAGCAAATGAGAAGGGGGTGTATCGGAACTTACTGATGAACAGGTGTGAAGTCAAAGTGGCAACCTGTGAAATCTCGTGGGGAAACATTTCGTGGTATTGACAAGCAAGTGACATCTGGGACGTTGTGAGTGCTGAGAAGGTGGTAAGAGGGTTTCTAAAACTCACATTAGGTTTGCCGCTGCTTTGATTGGAACTCGGAACAATACCAGAACAGTAAATTTTTGTTTTGCAAATGCCCAGAGTTGACACTTGGCCTCATGAATTTATAAAAGTAAACTGAAGATCCAATACACAAAACTCGAAATGCTTTACACATACTGGGCTATACTGAACTTTTTGTTCTGGTCAAGAAGCCAATTTTACCACACCCAATGGTCTCAAGGGACACGGGTGGCGCTGTGGTCTAAACCACAGCCTAGGGCTTGCCAATCGGAAGGTCGGCGGTTTGAATCCTCGCGACGGGGTGAGCTCCCGTTGCTCGGTCCCTGTTCCTGCCAACCTAGCAGTTCGAAAGCACGTCAAAGTGCAAGTAGATAAATAGGTACCACTCCGGTGGGAAGGTAAACGGCGTTTCCGTGTGCTGCTCTGGTTCGCCAGAAGCGGCTTAGTCATGCTGGCCACATGACCCAGAAGCTGTCTGTGGACAAACGTCAGCTCCCTTGGCCAGTAAAGCAAGATGAGCGCCGCAACCCCAGAGTCGTCTGTAACTGGACTTAACGGTCGGGGTCCCTTTACCTTTACCTTTACCTAATGGTCCCAAAGATTGGACTTCAAAGTTGTTTGTCTCACATAACCTTTGCAATGGGATGGAATACCAAACGTGGTGGAATATAGTAGACTGAATATCCATCACTGGGAAATGGTATATGTCCCACTTTACCTCCAATGAGCTCATTGTTATGTACCGGTATATGGTCCTCTTCCTCCATTAATATTTTTATTTTGTTTTGACTATGGCAGACCAACACAGCTACCTACCTGTAACTGGATCTATGAAGTAGGTTAGGGTGAGAGTGAGCGGCTGGCCCAAGGGCACCTAGTGAGTGTCATGGCTGAGTGGGGGAATTTGATCCCCCAGGTCCTTGTGCAGTACTCTAACCACTACACCACACTGGCCCCCTTTTCACATGTTCCACCAGGACAATGGCTGATTGGACTAATGATATGAATGGGTAGATCCACAGTCTTAACTAAAGTATTATCCTGAACAATAAGGTGCTGTGGTTGATGGCTGGGCTATATTCCCAATAACTTAAGCTCCAATTCTCTCCGCACATGGGCAGGCATCCTCTTTGCAGCTGCAGGGTAACCCAGTTAAAAATTGGTTGCCTCCTGGAATCCAGCCCTCCCCTTTGCCTCCTTGCTCAGGGCTCAGGTGGGAATCACTTTTCCCAGGCTACCCTTTTTTTGCTGCTGCATCACACGGCTGTCTCATGTTAAGCTTGTGGGTCTAACTAAGACCCCTAGGTCCTTTTCCTACGGACTACTTGCAAGTCAGGTGCCCCCCCCCAACAATCTTATATTTGTGCTGCTGGTTCTTCCTGCCTAAGTGCAGGACCGTACATTTGTCCCTGTTGAAATTCATTTTGTTAGTTTGGGCACAATCTGTTAAGGTCATCTTGAATCCTGATTCATACTGGGTCTTAGTAACCACAGCATCCTTTTCTAAGTGCTCACAGACTGACTGTTCTAGGACCTTTCCTGGTATCCATGTCAAGCTCACCGGTCGGTAGGTACCTTGGGTGCAGCTCATCAGCCCCTGGAGATTTGAGTTTAAAGTAGCTATGTGTTCCCTTACCGCTTCTTTTGCCATCTTGGACTGCAGCTCCCTCCTTCCATCATTTATTTCTGTTATCACCAGATTGGGCTTTCCCTTTGGATGAAGACAGAGGCAAACTAGGTGTTGAGTATTTCCGCCTTCTCTCTGTCACCCAATAGCATTTCTCCATCCTCTACACGCAAGGGACCTACCCAGGATCAAAACTAGGTGGGGGGGCAAGCCATGGTCGTTCAGGTTCAAAAACAAAAACAGCTTCAAAAAACAAAAACAGCTTCAAAAAACAGAAAAACCCCCCCCCAAACAGAAAGCCCCAAATGGCTGAAAAACTCAGTTTCCCAGGATCCTCAGTCCTCGCAAAGGAACTACTCACCATGCAAGGGAACTCAGTTTGCCAAGCTCCCTTGCAACGATGAATCCCGGCAACGATGAATTCGCCCCCTGACACTGCCCAAGTCTCAGCCTGCATCCCCATTTGACCAAGCAGGGTGCAGGCTAGGATCCGGTCTCTGATAGGCACGCCAGCTCTTTGTCGGCATGAGGGAGGGGGAAACAGCCGGCGCACACACACACACACACACACACAGTGGCCAACTGCCTCGGCAAGAGCGGAAGAGCTCAATTGTTATTGAGATTTTGGGAGGGGAGAAAGACCAGTCTTGAGCTTTTTTTTCCTTTTAGGCTGCCAATAACCATTTCATTATTTTTTTTATTTTTTTTTGCTTCTAGGGGGGGCAGCTGCCCCCCCTGGGTACGCCCATGGGACCTACTACTCACTTGCCCTTCCTCTTGCTTTAAACATAGCCGAAGAAACCTTCAAAAATTATTTTTAACCTCTTGCAAGCCTGAGCTCATTCTGAGATATGGCCCACCTGGCCGCCTCCCTGCAATTGTTGGCTGCTTTTCCTTTGTGACTCCCCATTTTCCCATTTCTTATACATCTCAGCACATCTGCAAGCTCCTTATGCAGCCACACCAGTTTCTTCGGGTGCCTCCCACTTTTCTTTCTTGTTGGAATTGTCTGATTTTGTGCCTTAAATATTTTTCCCTTTTAAGAAACTCCCATCTATCTTGGACTCCTCTCCCCCCGCCCCCCAGGAAGATGACAAGAGGGGAAATGATCAATTCTAGGCGGGGTCTAGTGGTGGGTTGTATTGAGTGCGCGGCAGCTTCATCGCACAGTATAGAAACCATTGGGGCTAGAAGGTATTTTTTTAGCACATCAGAAGGGGGGTGCAGCACCTACTGATACAGCAGTCTTGATATAAGCACAATAAAAGTCGGTATAAGCCCATAATTCTCTCCAAGCTCTACTGCTGAGTTATGACCTTTCCCCATGTCTTTTGCAGGGCTAGCGGAATTATTATTATTAAAAGTTATATGCTGCCCTTCATTTAAGAGATCACGGGGTGCTTTACAACAAAACACATAATACAATAACATGGCGACCATACCCTGAAATAAATAGAAAACTTAGCTGCGTGTGATCGTTGCATGGTTAGCATTCTGTTGCAGAACTGTGTGTTCCAACCTTGCAGCTGTTGTTCAGATGGGGTGCCTTTGCTGCAGTTGCATAATCCACAGGCCCACCACCACTCCCTCTTACAGTGAACTCAGGCGGTCGGGCGCCAACAGAACTGGATCCAAAACTGAGCCGCTTAGAAACTGGATGGAGCTATTGGCATCCTTGGGAGTAAGCCTCAGGTTTGCAGAAGAAAACCTGGGTGAGGAACGGGATGGAGGATTCCTAAAGAATAACCTGGACTGCTGGCTGGAACTCAAAACCAGGAGCTCTCCTGTTAGGAGGGGACGGTGCACTGCAACATTTTGTAGTGTATGTAGCCTGCTTGCTCAGTCCTGGAGCTGAGGTCTTGACGTGCACATCTGCCAGTGCTTAGTCTACATGCAGCCTCTGGTCCTTGCTGCCACCACTGTTTAAGTGGATCCTCTCCCTTGATTCGGGAGTGCATAAACACCTTAATTTTTACCCATTAGCCCCACAGCGAGGGAGCAAAGAGCCTGATCACACATGGGGAGCCATGCCCGGAATATTCTCCTACCTGCACCTGCTGCCCCAGCGCTTGCCACGAGTGTGCCCTTGGCACCGGCAGCATCGTGATCAACAGTCTCCATAGTTACACGGGCCGGGTTGCCATGGAGACGACTGGAGAAAGGCAGGTAGGCACCAGCTCAAGGTGTAGCAATGAGTCACTGTGGGGAGCAGAGGCAGGAGCAATCCTTAGGAGGGAGCGGGAGAACAGGGCGTGCGTTCAGTAGATGAACCGGGAGAATTATTGATGCTGATTTGAAAAAACTAAAATGAACGTAGGGTTCCCCCCTTCACTTTCTTAGAGCAGAAGGGGACATATCCAAGGAACTGCTTTCTGTGATCAGATCACATTGTAAGGATAGGACCAGAGGGAAATCTCTCATGGGAGCTATTGGAAATCAAGTGGGTTCTCCTTTTCTCTCTGCCACGGCCCTTTTCCTTCCAGGAACTGCAGACATGGCAGCTTGCCTGTGGATACTACAGTATACATGAAGAAATACAGGTGAAACTCGAAAAATTATAATATCATGGAAAGGTTCATTTCTTTCAGTAATTCAACTTAAAAGGTGAAACTAATATATGAGATAGACTCATGACATGCAAAGCGAGATATGTCAAGCCTTTATTTGTTATAATTGTGATGATTATGGCGTACAGCTGATGAGAACCCCAAATTAACAATTTCAACTTTGGGGTTTTCATCAGCTGTGCACCATAATCATCACAATTATAACAAGCAAAGGCTTGACATATCTCGCTTTGCATGTCATGAGTCTATCTCATATATTAAACTCCAGTAGCTAATGAAAACAATTGCTTACATAAATGGACTTTTCCATGATATTCTAATTTTTCGAGTTTCACCTGTAAAAAAGATGTTAAGGAGTCCCATAGAAAAGAAACCCGAGGAGCCCACCTATTGGGTCTTTTGGGAAAAGATATTCCACAAGAAAAGAAAGTAATCTTCCTGTATGCTACAGCAGCTGCCAGAACAGTACTAGCCAGCAAATGGAAAAGTGAATTGATTCCCTCCAAAGAGGAGTGGATATGTAAAATGAATGACTAATATACATTTGGCAAAATTAACAGCAGCCATATCAAAAGTTAAGATTACAACGAAAAAGCTTTGAAGATTACATAAAACACTGTTCATGAAATAATATGTTGATATGTGTAGATTAAGACTGTAGAATATATAAGAAGAACGATGTGTAAATGAGATATGAAAGAAATTCAGATAAGAAATGCAATGTAAGGATTTCATATAATAGAAAACAGAAATCGGAGTGTGGTGGAGGGGAGCCAAGGGTGGGTGATGAGAATGTAATTTTATCTATATCATTTTTTGTGGTTTTCTTTTGTCAAGTGTCTCTTTTATATCTTTGTATTTTGTATTTTTGTGTATTATTGTATTGTGTGTATCAGATATTAAAAATAAAAAAAATGATTTTTTTTTTAAAAACGGCAGCTTGCCTGTGCTGGCCCAGTTCAAGAGCCAGAAGCACTGTGAATTCCCCCCCCCACCCGAAATGAGTTCTGAACTGCAACACTTCAGACTACAGCTGGAGAAAGCGGCGGGGTGTGTGTGCATGCTATTTTGAAGGCCAGTAGAGGCTAATGTCCATTGGGACTGGTAGGGCATTAAGGCAGGAGGCCAACAGTAGGTGGAGCCAGAGCCAATGACAGGCAGAGCCCACTAAGTCTAGTGTCCTCCTCATGCTCTGCCCTGCAGAGTTCTACAAGAGGCAACGCTGAGACCAGGGAGGAGGAAGCTGGCAGCCAGTGACAGCCCTCCTGGACTGGTTGTAAGAAAGAAGGCAGAGCAGGTGAGGGCTTGATGAGGTCATTTATTCCATGTATAGTGGAATAGCGCTCCATTTGCTCCAATAGACCAGCCGCTACTGGATATGTATCTATGAAATAGTCGCCTCTACGCCTAGGAAAGTACCACATCAAGGAGCAAGTATGATGTTTAAGCTTTCTCCTTGGTGTGCTAGTTCCCTGCATATAGGGAGTGTGCTTTTTTCTTTTCGGGTCCCGAAAGACCTACATTGGCTCCCAGTACGTTTCCAAGCACAATTCAAAGTGTTGGTGCTGACCTTTAAAGCCCTAAATGGCCTCAGCCAGTATACCTGAAGGAGCGTCTCCACCCCCATCGTTCAGCCCGGACACTGAGGTCCAGCGCGAGGGCCTTCTGGCAGTTCCCTCGCTGCGAGAAGTGAGGTTACAGGGAACCAGGCAGAGGGCCTTCTCGGTGGTGGCACCCACCCTGTGGAACGCCCTCCCATCAGATGTCAAGGAAATAAACAACTATCTGACTTTTAGAAGACATCTGAAGGCAGCCCTGTTTAGGGAAGTTTTTAATGTTTGATGTTTTATCGTGTTTTTAATATTCTGTTGGGAGCCGCCCAGAGTGGCTGGGGAAACCCAGCCAGATGGGCGGGGTATAAATAATAAATTGTTGTTGTTGTTGTTGTTGTTGAGGATTCTATTTTTAAAAAAACATTTAAAAATGATGCATCCCTCTGCACTCTGAGGTGGCCCAGAATTCTTTCTCCCATCAGTCTCCCATCTAACTCTGTTGAATGAGTTAAACGGGTTTTGAGGCTGACTCTTCAGACGGGGGTGTGTGTGTGTGTGTGTTGGCTGTCGCACTGAACTCTTCGCCCCCCAGGATCCTCTTAAGAACATAAGAACAGCCTGTCGGATCAGGCCAGTAGCATCCTGTTCTCACAGCGTCCAACCAGATGCCTGTGGGAAACCAGCAAGCAGGATTCGAACACAAGAGGTCTCTCCCTTCCCGTTGAGGTTTCCAGCGACTGGTATTCAGAAGCATTGCTGCCTCCAACTGAGCACAAGATAACAGCCATCATGGCTATAGTTAGTAGCCCTCGATAGCCCTCCTCCTCCTTGAATTTCTCTAATCCTCTTTTAAAGCTGTCCAACTCGGCTGCCCTCACTGCCTCCTGTGGGAGGGAATTCCATAGTTTAACTACCGGCAGTTGTGATGGGTCAGCATCCTCAACTATCCCTGAGGGCAGCAGGGGAGCAGTGCTCTGTTCTTCCCCCAACAAGGTGCTTGCTGGGCCTGCCCCCCCCCACTCCTCAGCACTTGCCGTTTGAAGCAGCTGCCTTGCTCTGCCCTTATTTTATACTAAAGCAGGTTTGGGGAACTGTTAGCTCCCCTGACATTGCCGAGCTCGCAAGTCCCTCCCATCGGTCTCGGCAGGCACGGCCAGGTCCCAAGGATGATGGGAGTTAGAATTAGAAGGCTGGAAGGGACCCCAAGGGGCATCTGATCCAACCCGCAGCAATGCAGGAATCTGGGAGGGGGCCAAAAGTCCCCCAGACCTCTACTAAAGCATACAGTGGCAGTGAATCCATTTCCCCATGTGTGCTCACTAAAGTTTATCAGAAGAGGCCTTGCTCTGTCCATTTGTGTAACTGAAAAAGACGACGACACCACTTGAGGTTGCGATGGACCCCGGAGTTCTTGAAAGAGACTCATCTCTGTAGTAGGGCTTTCAATAAAGCTTTTTTCCTGGTTTGTTATATTGTGTGGTTGGGGTACTAGGGATTTGCTGCTTGCTTTTGTGCAGCTTAAGGGACGCAGGTGGTGCTGTGGGTTAAACCACAGAACCTAGGGCTTGCCGATCAGAAGGTCGGCAGTTCGAATCCTGTTGCTTGGTCCCAGCTCCTGCCAACCTAGCAGTTCGAAAGCACTCAAAGTGCAAGTAGATAAATAGGTACTGCTCTGGTGGGAAGGTAAACGGCGTTTCCGTGTGCTGCTCTGGTTCGGCAGAAGCTGCTTAGTCATGCTGGCCACATGACCCGGAAGCTGTACACCGGCTCCCTCGGCCAATAAAGTGAGATGAGCACCACAACCCCAGAGTCGTCCGCGACTGGACCTAATGGTCAAGAGTCCCTTTACCTTTGTGCTGCTTGCTTATGGTTGTATTTTTTAAAAAACTAAATTTACGTTTTCCATTTGCTCACTTAACACCAAATGGGGGAATCTCAGGATAGGTTTGCGTTGTATGGAACCAGGTCAATGAGACTAGAAATGTCACGTGTGAGGATGCATAAATAAATGTGTGCTGTTTCAGTGACAATGCTTACAACTGTGTGTCCATGCTTCTTGCAATGCCTTCTCAGTCACTCTTGCAACAACCCCATAAGGTATGTATTATACCCATTTTGCAGTTAGGACCTGAGGTCTGCCTGAGTCCAACTGGTTTGTTCACAGTTGATGGCACAATTTGAACCAAAGAGTCAACTAGCTTTTCTACATTTAACTGCAAGAGTAGAACTGGAATGCCATTATGGCAATTGTGTGAATTTAATGGCAGATTGATTAACGTGAAATAAAAATCCCTGAGCAATTGCAACTGCACAATGGTGAGCTCTCCAGATTTCCTCCCAAGACAGCAGATAACTGGTCATTCGCTGGCATTCACCAAGAACCTACCTGGATGTGGAAGGTGTGTAGCTCCAATTCTGCTCCAAGCCAAGTGAAGCAAACATATATGGCTTCATCTGATTTTTCGGTCTGAAGTTTCTGTCAAAGGCTCATTGCAATGAGAGCCCTTTGGTTTACCATGCCTGTTTGGTGTTCTTTGTCACATTGTGACACCTCGGTTAAAGCCTGAGATATAGGAATGAAATTTAGTATGCAATTTTCAGGGCACAAATCTCTTCCACAGATTTTCAACCAAAGGGGAAGGAAGTGTAGCAAGTGAGAGAGGAGATGTGCAAAGTACCTCGAAAGTAATGTCTCCCTTGAGCAAGGACTAATCTCAGTGACACTTGGTGCGAGGGCAAGAATTCTCCAAACTGCAGCTCAACCTGTTGTTGTTGTTGTTGTTAAGAAGGGGCAAGGCAAGGTAAGAGACAAAATACACTGAATTGTGCTATCTGAAATGGCACTTCTACAATGCTGATCTGTGTTCCCCATGCCATTTCTCTCTCATGTGCACCTATCTACTACCTTCCTTCAGGAAAATAAAAATCTATTAAGCAGGTGTACCCATCCAGACCATTCTCCTCCGAGAATCAGTGGCATGCATATCCTATCTCCTTGCCTAGGCCTGTGTGTTTTACACTCAGCACTTGGGACAAACTAATTCAGATTAACCAATTTACCGAATAAATTCAAAAATCCAAGAATTAAACCCGAAAAGAGTGTCTATAATTTGTGGGTCAGCTTTATATTGACCCGTGTTGTGCCGTTTTATCGCCCGTTCACCCAGATCTTCCAGGAGCTCTTAGCAAGTTGCCTTCACCATCCTGAATAACTTGTCGGTACCAGCAAACTTGACTGCCTCTCTGTTCGTCTGTAACTTCAGATCATTTATGAACAATGTAAAGCCCCAATACACATGGGGGGGGGCAGGGCTGACTCCTCTGGGCTGGATGAGGAGTTCCCAGCAGAAGCTGAGCTAAGCCCAACTCTTTTACTACAGACTGGCTTCTGGAGCCTACGCCTGCACTGGAAAAGAAGACTTCATCACTGCTTATAAATTGACAGGGCAACTGCTGACAGTGGGAGCATGTACAAAGTATGGACTGAGGTTTTGATTGAAAGACTTATTCTACAATGACAAAGTGTGCTCCAGGAAACTTTGCTGAGGGCAGTGGCATAGTGAGGTAGGGGTGATGGGGGCGGGGTGCCCTGGGTTCCAGGGGAGGGTGGGTGACACCCAAGCTGAGCCCTGCCGGCGGGCCCCAAGCAAGCCGCAGAGCAAGGCTGCTCCGCCCCGCAGCCTGCCTGCCAGTGCCGCTATGGAGCGGCGCGGCACACAGCAACACATGCACCACTGCGTATGGCGCACATGCTGCTGTGTATGCCACACACGTCGCACACTGCGCATGCATGCCACACCGCTCCATGGTGGCTCGCAGGCCGCCGAGCAGGTTTGCGAGCAGGCTGTGGGGCAGGGCTGCCTCGCTCCGTGGCTTGCTCAGGGCCCGCCCACCGGTGCCGCTATGGAGCGGCACTGTAATGAATCCACTATGGAGCGGCACGGCACACATGCGCTGTGCACTGTACACAGCAGCGCATGCACTATGCATGGCACGCATGACGCATGCGTTGCTGCGTACGACACATGGCGTGTGTGTGGTACACAGCGATGCTTCACATGCATGTTGCAGGGCTCCCGGGTTTGCCGCCCCAGGTGACTGAGCCCCTTTCTCCACCACTTCCTGAGGGCCTTTGTCAAAAACTTTTTGGGAGTCCAAATATACAATGTTAACTTTGACCCAGATGTTTGGACACATTAACACACTTTTAGTGCCAGATTAAACATACCTTTTCTCCTAGGGCATTTGAGGGAATGTGATCACCATGCTTATTGCTGTGTCAGGTGTGTGTGTGTGTTTTATTTTACTGTGAAACTTGATGGCTGTTTTTTAGTTGTATGTGGAAGCAGCCTAGAGATGTTCTGTATTAGCAATACATAAATCAAATTATTATAATCAATATAACAATAGACAATCTAAAATAATTCTAATAGGTTAACAATGCAGAAACTTCCCTCTGCAGAAACCATGCTTATTCTTCATAAGCAAGGCTTATTCTTCCATAAGATCCTTGATCATTTTATCTTTAAAAGCTATAGTGTGTAGCATGTGGGCAGATGTACTGCACCTCCAGGATTCCCTTCAGTGTACAGCCTTCCCTTATTCACTCATCATGATTTTGTTAGGATCTTAACATCTACAGATGCAAAGAAAACCCTTATGTATACTTTCCCTTACAGTCCCTGCCTCAATGCCAATTCGTGCAATCTAACTGCCATGACAAGAAAGGCTGAGTGGAACCATACAGAATTCTGCGCATGGTGAAGAAGCCAGTTCATTAAGTGGCTAATTGATTCCTATTGAGCATGTTGCTGCTGAAATCTGGCTGAGTGGTGACAGCTGGTAAATGTAAATTAAAAATGGTGAACTTGCAGCTATACAGGCTCACATAACCTGCCCATGCACCAATTGTTTCACCCTTGTATAATGTCCGACTGGTGATGGTGAGATTTTCTCAGCTAGCCTCTCTCAAAGACATTACACGACTGGCTCTGATCACCCATTCTTACACATTCCTAAGTGTTTCCTTGCAAATCTGTAGTCTGCGACTGGCAAAGGCCAGGGGGTGGTTAGATCCGCCTCCTCCCCACCTCCAAATCCCAAGGCAAAAAACGAATAAATCTGTTGCTCCCCAGTGACGCGACAGGGTTCTGATCCGATCCAATCCATCTTGAATTTTTTATGTTTTCCGGTTAAGGTTTTGTGAAACACTGTATCAAACTTTTTTTTTGTACTAAAATACAGATATATATTACAGCTACTGTATTCCCTTCTCCACCAATCTTGCCATTTCCGTCGATCCCATTCCTCCCGCACATGTCACGTAACGGGCGCAAGGGCGCGTCTCGCCCTCCCTGCCGCCCCCCAATGTAGGGTAAACTTCCTCTGGTGGCTGACAGTATGCTCACGAACCCTAGTGGCTTGGGGAATTGCAGGCTGACGCCGCTCCCTCAGTCCAAGCTACCAGATAACCTTTACCGATTATATTTTGGACTTTCCTAGAACGACCGATGGGTAAATTGGGCTGAGAATATTAAGGGTGTATGTGCCTGGGCCTACATGGCTGGGCAAGCCTTTAATCTAGTTTGGCTCTCCCTCTCTCTCGCTGAGATTCCCTTATGTTGCGGAGCTGAGATTTAAAGGCCGATCGTGTCAGTGTATACTCAGAAGTTAGTTCCACGGAGCACGGTGAAGTTTGCTGCCCAATACATTGAGGCCCGTCGCTTTAAAGAGTGGCTTCTGAAGGGCTAAACTCACATATATATATATATTTGTGTCATTCCTCCCCTCATAATTTGGCTGTGGCTTTTTTGAGGTCATGGAAGGGAGGTTTGCTCTCCACAGAGGCTTGTCAAATGTCCTCGGGTGAGCCCAGCCAGTTCCTTTGGCACTTCTGCATAACCCGCGATACTCGATAGCTGGTTATCGGTGCACATGAGCATAACAGGATGTAACAGCACAACCCTTTCGGTTCCCGTGTTGGCAATATTTGAGTGGCCTCTTAAGTGTTAATTATTTGGCAAACATAGTGACATGACCATGCTACGTCGTGCGCTACGTCTCCCACACTGGTGAATCTTCCCTCGGTTTCTTACCGTGTTTCCCACAGTGATTTGTTTAAAACTCTTGTTTTAATTTTAATTTTTAGCGGCTGGGTGGGGCGCATCCAGTTGAGCACATGGGTGCTGGGGTGGTTAACCCTTTCCTCTGGTGTCAATTTTCTGATGAACATCAACACCCCCCCCCCGGAAGCTGCAATTTACCTATAGGAAAGGGGGTAAAAGGCATTTCCCCCAGCGGGACAAAAAAACACCTTTGGAGGGAGGAATTGTCACCAGGAAAACAGTATTGGGAAAAGAGTTAGCCGTCCACTAGAGCCACAGTCCCAACTGGTTTCGATCCTGGTTGCTATTAAATAGCTGGAGATCCATTCACAGGCCTCCTGCTGTCCTTTCCTCATCCTCACCCCCAACCCCTGGCCCTTCATGACCCACCAGCTTTTTGAGCCCATGCACTCCTTCCCACATGCTCTTTTCACTTGTTTCCTTCATGCCACTAATTCGGCCCTACCATTAGGCAAGGTGATGCGGCCTTCCCCAAGCAGCAGATCTTGGGAGCACCATTACAGGGCAGGCAAATAGTCGATTGTTTTATCTTTTTTTACTACTATGCAGGATGCCATTTGAATTTTCTTAAGCCCTCCCTCTAGGTGTTTTTGTGTGTTTTTTTAAATCCCAGCCTCCTTTTCTTCTCGCCTTCTTCTTATCTTGGCCCTCCCTGGCTCTGCCCAGAGCAGATTCTTTCTGCTTCTTCAGGACCTTGGTTCTTTGTGAGGAGGAGAAGAAGAAGAAGAGTTTGGATTTGATATCCCGCTTTTCACTACCCGAAGGAGTCTCAAAGCGGCTAACATTCTCCTTTCCCTTCCTCCCCCACAACAAACACTCTGTGAGGTGAGTGGGGCTGAGAGACTTCAAAGAAGTGTGACTAGCCCAAGGTCACCCAGCAGCTGCATGTGGAGGAGCGGAGACACAAACCCGGTTCCCCAGATTATGAGTCTGCCGCTCTTAACCAGTACACCAAACTGGCTCACTCTAAGCTCTAAGCTCGCTTCACGGTCGTAAAGGCTCCTTATAACGTCAATGGCTGCTGCTGGTGGGCTGTGTGAAAGGAAGGGCCGGGAGGGGGAGGGGAGGTTTTGCACAGGCTGAAATGGCGCGTCCGTCTGTGACACCACCCAGGGACCCCTCTTTGGCGCGAGGCAAGGTTTGGCTTCGCTCTGCTCTCTGCAGGTCCCTCTTCCTGGTAGGTTTGAGGCCTAGCCCTGCCCTGAAGCCTGCTTCCGCTTCAGCTAGCGAGAGGCATGGAGGTGCGTTTTATAGTTCTTCAATGGCTGCGCCGGACAGGGCAAAAATAGCTGCACCGGTGGAACTACCTCTCTATTCAGCTCAAACCGCGGGGACTGGGTTAGCTGCTACACTGCTGTCTGGATGGTGGGGGCACAGTTTGTCCAAACGTCTAAGAAGACCCATTTCTTTCCTAGTCTTCAGCTGCCACCGAGAGCGGGGGGGGGGAATGTGAATGGAGGATCACAGTTCTGGTGGGGAGGGCGTTGCGAGGTTGTTTGCCAACATTTGCCTCTCGCGATTACAACGCAGAATACCATACCAGAGCGGGGTGGGGTGGTGGTGGGGTTTGGGCACTAATTCCCGCAGCCAGAAATTCCTCTTGCCTATGGGGTTATATCCCGAGTTAGGGGGAGCTGGAATTCTGCTCTGACCCACTTCCTGCTTTGCCTCGCCCTCCCGAGTTGTAATACTGGTTCCAGCCAGGGAAGTAAAGCATTGCCCCCCCCCCCAAGCAGACACCATGTTTGAGGAAAATGCTATTTGGCACGAACCTCAGAACGCAACTGGCAAGGTGCCGACCCTGCTGGCAAGCGAGAGGGAAGTTTTGCTTCCCACCGTTGCTGCCTCTTGCTGCGACCCCCTTCCGCCGCTCGCTCTCCAGGCCCAAGGGTTACATTCAGTGTTAAGAAGAGTCACCCTAACAGGAGGAGATGTTGTCGCACCCCACGGCGGCAGCCGGAGAGAGAAGCCAGCTAGCCAAACCCTATCCCCCCCACTCCACCCCAGACCTTCGTGGTACGGCTGCATTACCTGGGCAGGATGAGTGGAGAATGCAAAAGTTTTCTGGTGGCTGAAATCCCCAAAGGGAACGGGGTGGGGATTCGGGCTCACCTTACCCTGTTCAGAGACAATTTAAATTTACATGTAAAAGTATCAAATGGGCCAGTCTCAGGCGCCGGGTGGCCCCACGTGTGGGCCGGAGGGTGGGCAAAGTTGCTGAAAGGTTAAAAATGGAGAAAGACTTGGCAAGGAGGTGGCCCTGGCAGAGTCTGTTGCAGCG
The DNA here is from genome assembly GCA_900245905.1 of Lacerta viridis. Classification (NCBI taxonomy): domain Eukaryota; kingdom Metazoa; phylum Chordata; class Lepidosauria; order Squamata; family Lacertidae; genus Lacerta; species Lacerta viridis. The sequence goes on along the minus strand of OFHU01004558.1, from coordinate 345,094 downwards.
GTAGCGTCTTGGCACCAGTTCCTGGTTGGTTCTCGGGAAGGAGGGTAGTGGGAAACGCCCTGGAAGCTTTTCCCGGAAAGGCTGGGATCCCTTTGAAAAGAACGTGTTAAAAAGTCCCAAGGGTATCACTTCTTTGAAACACCAGGTCGGAGTGTGTGCATCGCCTCGTCCCCCAATGTGGTAGGTTTGGGGTAAGGGTTGGGGTACCGGTGTCACACACTCCTCCATCGGCAGCCAATCAGCAGAGGGGGCAGCGGCCAAAGCTGGCAAATCATGAGGGATGGACGTGTCTCCGGAAGTGGCACGCAGGTGAGGTCTGCAGATTCTGAGGCTTCGAGTTGGACGTTTCCCCCCCATTGGCAGCAGCGAAGGAAAGGCAGTGAGGGAGGTGGGGAGGGAGGAGGAAGGATGAGAGAGTTCAATCCAGATACCAATGAGAGAAGGGCCCTCCTGCCTCTTCTACATTATATCCTCTGCGGAGGAGAAAAACACAAGTGTCACAAATATAAACAAAAGCTGGCAATAGGAGTGCTGTATGTACTCTTGTTTGGGGCAGGCGGTGGTGGCAGCGGTGGAGAGAACAGCTAAAATTCTGCATCCAACATAAGCCAAAACCCTGCATCCAGGAACGCTGAATTCTGTGGATAGTACCTTATGCGAATTGACAGCTGCTAGATTTCCTGCTATTTGCAGGGAGGGGTTAGGACAGGGGTCCCCAAACTAAGGACCGGGGGCCGGATGCGGCCCAATCACCTTCTCAATCCAGCCCACGGACAGTCCGGGAATCAGCGTGTTTTTACATGAGTAGAATGTGTCCTTTTATTTAAAATGCATCTCTGGGTTATTTGTGGGGCCTGCCTGGTGTTTTTACATGAGTAGAATGTGTGCTTTTATTTAAAATGCATCTCTGGGTTATTTGTGGGGCATAGGAATTTGTTCATATTTTTTTTTCCAAAATATAGTCCAGCCCCCCACAAGGTCTGAGGGACAGTGGACCCGTCCCCTGCTGAAAAAGTTTGCTGACCCCTGGGTTAGGAGGTATGTGTGACCCTGGCTATTGTCCCACTTCAAAAGTTTCACTAGGCATTTTCAAGCTTATCTTCTCAGCCATAGTGGCTCTTAGTGGTGATCTTTTCTCATTTTCTTTTTTTAAATGAAATTGAGAATGTTTAGTTCTGTGCCCCAATACTCAGTTTAATTGTTACACAGAATTGCGGTGTACACAAATGCTAACAAAGGAGATACAGTATGTTCATCCCCCACCAAGCCCTCAGCTCAAGTTGCTATGCTTCGTCTTAATCCGAGGCTGATGGACCATTCCAGGCCCTGATAATCAAGGTGTCAATTTAGCCCCACTTCCTCCATTAAAGTCACTCTGAACTGTTCTCTAACAAAGTGATGCAGCTGGAGGAACAAGAAGCATTTGCCTGTGCAAGACTGCATGTGTGCACCCTATCTGCACCTGAATCTAATTTCTGCCTGCATATGAGTCTGGGCAAATGACCTGATGAGCATTTTTTTTAAAAAATGGCACCAACTTCCTTATGTATTAGTAACAGATACGCCTGGCAGGTGTGTGCTCCAGAGCCTGCCCTAGTTAAAGGACAAGCTCTGCTCTGTGAGGCAGGATTGACACCAAAGGGCGTTTCCCCTTTAGGTTGTTCCTTCAGGGAGATATGGGGCACCTCGCCAAGTCAGGATACAGAATTGTCGGCCTAGCACTGTAGGCGACAGGCCTGTGACCAGGGTGATAGCCTGGAACAGGGGAAGTTTGGTTTGGTGGTGTTTCTCCTGAGTGAGAGATGGCGGGGAGGGTTGTTGAAGTGGCACCACGATCTTCCACCTGCCCATGTGGGGTGTGCCTACCACTGGGCCTCAGTTGTGATCCTAATCTCACAGCCGTAGATAGTGAGACCAGATGATGGTGCTAGGATGTGCGTGGCTGGACAGGTAGCAAGAGAGTTGCAAAGATGCTGCCCCAATTTCTGTGGTGGTGGGCAGGGCAAGGTGAAGGAGAGGGGCTGATCACCGACCCTGTCCCCCTGAAAGTGACTGGTTGCTTATCTGTTGAGCTCTCTGGTCTGATCTTATAAACTCCTAAGGGCCGTGTGGGCTTCGGCTCTCACAATAAAATATGTGAGAGGGCTGGGCCCCCACAAAGTTGATGGACATTGCCAATCAAATGGTGTGCGTGCATTGCATCATGTGATCAATGATGCGGGGCAGGGCTTACCTGGGCGCCCACTATATTTTGTTGAAGTCAGCAGGGGCGTAGCAAGCCACTGGGGTGTCAGGGGCAGCAAGCCAAGCGGAACCCCTGGGGGTGGGGCATCGCTCCGTGCGCATGATGTCATGACGCATGCGCACAGAGTGATGCCTCCGCCCAGGCCAGCTGGCCCGCCCCTCTCCATTCCCCGCGGGCTCCTCTCAGGGAGCGCAGTGGGTTTTTCTGCCGCTACGCTCCCTGAGCGGAGCCGTCCCGGGGCATGGAGAGGGGTTGGGCCAGCGAGGGGGGTGACACCCCTCCTCGCTGGCCCGCCCCTCTCCACTTCCCACCGCCTCAGGGAGCAGCAGCACAAAAAAGCCGCTGAAAGGGGGAAAGCCCCCTCTTTCAGCAGCTTTTTTCGCCGCTGGCTGGAGGCTGGGATTGCGGGGGGCGGGACCCCGCCCTGAGTGTCACCCCCCCAGGGCGCTACCCGGGGCCCTCGCCCCCCTTGCTATGCCCCTGGAAGTCAGCACCCCTCTGGCACAGTACCAGGCTGAAGTGGGTATTTGAGGGGTGGTGATGTTGCTATTGTCTGAAAAAGCACCATCTCCTTTAGCATAAAACTTCTTCATTATAAACATTTGCACCTGGAATTGCACCAGACAGCGTATGTCGCTGGTCTGTCAACCATCCTGCTGCCCAATGGCATCCCTGACCAATCTCTGGCATAGTGTTGGAAGAAGTCCAGGACAATAGTTCTGTGTAACCTCAATACTAGACACGGGACATTGCCAGAGAAAATAAGAAAACATTCCTTTACACCATGGAAGCAGCGAGAACACTACTGACAAAAATTGGGGAAAAAAGAAATAATCCCAACCAAAAAGGACTGGCAAGACAAATTATTTGATTATATTGAATTGGCCAGATTGACAGAGGCAATTAGTGGTCAAACCAAGCAAAAATTCCAAAAAGAATGGGTAAAATACAGAGAATATCTTAAAAAGCAGTGCCCTCAAATTAATACTTGGACTTGTTTTGATTAACTTCTGCAAAATAATTTATGGTACTTAAGTTAAAAACAGAAAGAAAAGGGGGTAATAATGAACTAAAAAGGAGACAGTTTACCAAAAACGATAAAAGAACCGTGTTGAGGACAAAGGAAGTCAACTGAAAGAAAAGAAGAATTGAAATATGGGGTGATTATATATGACTATCTGTTAGGTATAAGTTTTCGTACGTTATCATGTTTTATTTGTACTTTTTTGTTTTGTTTTATATCTTCTTGTTGTTTGTTTCTCTTTTGATTCTGTATTATTATTTTCATGTTCAGTTTGACAAGTGTGTGTGTATGTGTTGTAAATAAACTCAATAATTTTTATTTTATTTTTTTAAAGCTCTGGGTAACTTCAGCATTCCTCCAGAGGCTGTCGTTGGGCCGGAACTGGTCTTCACGGCCTCCGTGAAAACCATGGGGTTGTCTCATACGGTCTGTGGTCCAAACTATCAGGCCTGGTGTAGTCCTTACCCCAAGTGACATGAGATGTGGACTGAAAGTAAGAAAGGCACAATGCACTTGCCTGCTGTGTTTGGCCCATTGCATGATGAAGTTTGGAAACAGCAGTTCCCCATTCTCACAGGGGCTGGTCTGGCCTGGCAACAATGACTGGAGATGTCTGAGTTTGAAGTGTTGGGAGCCATAAACTGCAGTGATGCAGCGCCATGACCCTCCTTGGCTGGTTCACATCCTGAGCACTGTATGTGTGCAGATAGTCAGGGGAACAGGGGCTTGCAACAACACAAAGAGCCCGCGAATCTGCCTACTTGTAACTCCCATTTCCCCAGACAGAGGAGAGGGGTAGACGGGTGAGACAGCATGGAACATAAATGTGTGTCCGTACACTCAACTCTCGCACACTCACTCTCATTCTCTTAAGACAAAAAGTGGGGTAGTCTCCTCCTAACACAGATATGTGGACAGGGACATGACAGAACTAGGCTAGGCCTCCACTAACAGGTGTAGCACAGACCAGGCCGCGAGGCCACACCGACACAAAGAACTTACCGCAGTGCCAACAAAATCTGTTGAAAATATAAAAAGAGAAGGTTAGGGTTGAGCTCTGGCTTCCAGGGGTTCCCTAGCAGACTTATTTCCTCACTCAAAAGCTTCCTTGGCTGCTGTGATTGCCTCGTGGGGTGTGATGGTGCAAATGTCACACAAGAAGCACCCCTTGGATGCTCTAAGACTTTCAGCCTATAAGTGTTCAGAAACAGGCACCATTAAGTTCAATGGGATTTTCAGATTATTATTATTATTATTATTATTATTATTATTATTATTATTATTATTATTATTATTACTACTACTACTACCACTCTGTTTTCAATAATTATGCATTTTGTGTTTTAGTGTTGTGGCTTTCTGTTTTTGTTTTATTACTTATTATTAAGATTGCAGTCATAGCTCGGGTTACGAACGCTGCGGGTTGCGTGTTTTCGGGTTGCGGACCGCGCCGAACCCGGAAGTACCGGAACGGGTTACTTCCGGGTTTTGGCGCTCGCACATGCGCAAAAGCACAAAATGACGTCACGCGCATGCACAGAAACGCTGAATTGTGTCACGGGTGTGCGCAGACGCGGCGCTTCGGGCTGCGAACGTGCCTCCTGCACGGATCACGTTCGCAACCGGAGGTATGACTGTAATTTCATTTTTCATTTGGGAATACTTTTCGGGCAGAGCCTTTATTTTGCTCTACAACTCCAACATGGAAATGTGCAGCTATTCCTTAAAAAAAAAAAGCAGGTAGAGAGCAGAAAGGACATCACCTGTCTTCCTGCTTGATTCATTCATTCATTCATTCATTCATTCATTCATTTATCTTTTCTCCCTTGCCCCTTGGCATGTGAGGTTGGACAAAGGTTGCCAGCTCTTCCAACCAGCTCTTGCAAGCTCTGCTGGAGAAGCAGTCCTGCAAATTATCGCTGACTTATTGCTGATAAACGGTCGGGGGAATAAGGAGTCAGCTGCAAAGCTAGCAAACAAAGGAAAGGATACGAGGCTGCTTAATTTGGGTTGGGAAAGGGTTAATGTGACTATAATGTGGCTTATTCATCCCTTGTTTGAAAAAGACCTGGGGAAGGTAATTGTTCTTGGGGAGCCTGTGTCACTGTATGACCCACAGAGGACAGGGCAGAGGAGTGGCGGGTTGCTGCAGGATCTACTGACCTCAGGACAAGTGTGCACAAGGAATATTTTGTTTTCTGTCTCTGTGCATCAACAAAAAGCAAGGGTTTGCTTGGCTCGCGGTTCCCTTCCAGCATCACTGTCTGCTGCTCAAGCACTTGGGTTCCGGCTGGCGAGACTACCTTGCCTTGATTCGAACAGATGGACCAAGCCCGGAGGCCAGGAGATTTATTATGATTAATTACATTTCCAATTAGGCACCTTCGGTTTCCCTGGCTCCCACCCAAGCCTTGGCAAGGCCAGGGGAAGCAGAAGCAGAAGGTGGCCGCTGTTTTCCCTCCATGGCCTAAAGGACACAGAGTGGCAGTGGCAGAGCCATGGAGTCTGAATGCACCTTGGTCCAAAAGTGGAGGGTTGGAACGCTGATTTAAAGAGCACAAATGGTCTCTCTGTGTGAGAGAGAGATCCTAAGCCTGTACGGTATATAGGGATGGGAAACTCAGTCAATTTTAGTTTCTCTCCGTTTCTCAATTTTCTTTTGTCTTAATTCAGATCTCACATTTCCACATCAGTTTGTTATATCTATAAATCAGATTTATGTTTTGATGAGGCCCTAAGCTACTAAAGGTAATGGGGCCCTTCATATGTCCAGCTGTCCTTTGTCAACAACAAATTGTCACTGTTTTTTGTGTTGAATATATGCTATATGGTAATTTATGGACCTAACAGGTATCTAAAGCCATTTGCCACTGTTGCTGTATGTAGGTTTTATTTGATTTGTTTTTTATCTTATATTTTGGAAATGTACATCCAGTTTTTCCCCCCTTTAAATTTTTTGGGGGGAGCCCCAAGAAAGTGTGGCCCTAAGCTATAGCTTGTTTAGCATATATGTAAATCTGGCACTGATATAAACACAGTCGTACCTTGGATCCCGAACGCCTTGCGACTCGAACGTTTTGGCTCCCAAATGCCGCAAACCCGGAACTGAGTGTTTCGGTTTGCAAACGTTCTTTGGAAGCCAAACATCTGACGCTGCTCGCGCGGCTTCCGATTGAGTGCAAGAAGCTCCTGCAGCCGATTGGAAGCCACGCTCCTTGGTTGTCGAACCGTTTTTGGAAGTGGAACGGACTTCCGGAACGGATCCCGTTCGGCAACCGAGGTACGACTGTAACGAAAGCTCAAAGGCATTTTAGCAGGGGTTTCTCCTAATACACAGATTTGTACGCCATTTTACAACAGTGCACACATTTTTGCAAAGCGTTTTCATCTCGTAATGCATATCTAAAAGGTTGTTTTCAGGAATATGTGCATTTTATGCATGCTTGACATTTTTGTAAACATAATGGTGCACTTTCTCTTTCCGTTCCAGCCCTTGCAGCAGCTACTTCCTTGGGAAGTAGGAGCAGCATTGGATGAAAATGAAAGTTAGTCTGGCCTTCATCATGAAGGTGTGAGTGTGTGTATATCAGGTATAGGCAAACTCGGCCCTCCAGATGTTTTGGGACTACAACTCCCATCATCCCTAGCTAACAGGACCAGTGGTCAGGGATGGTGGGAGTTGTAGTCCCAAAACATCTGGAGGGCCGAGTTTGCCTATGCCTGGTGTATATAATCAGGTGTGGGGAGCCTTTGATGCTCCACATGTTGCTGAACTACAACTCCCACCATCCCTGAACACTGGGCATATTTGCTGTGGCTCAGCAACATTTGGAGGGCCAAAGGTTTCCCAAATCTGGTATATATAATGAACTGTTTCTGTTTTGTGTAAGAAGTATTTCACTTACTGAAGGCACAGCTTTAATTTGCTATATGCGCCCAATAAAAACCTACAACACAGTTCTCTGATCTGAACAGATTGCACATACTAAACAAACATGTGTCTGGTTTCCTCCACTGTAGGTCTCCTTCTGCTTATGGGGAGGGGCAATGAGGGGTGCAAAACCTGAAGCCCACCCCCTTGCTAGTGTGTATTGGGTGGGTTCTCTTCAGACAACCCGCTGGCTTTTGAGATTCCGCAAACTACCCCTGGCTGTCTTCAGAATTATCTATAGCCATAGGAGGCAGAAAGGTGTTACTTAAAAAAATTAGTAAAATTCTCGGCATGCTGAATTTTGTGCTAGATATCAATTTGCAAACTTGCACAGAAAACGACACACGACAACTTCTGCCCAACCTGATTAGGTGGATAGGGAACCCTCACGAGCACTGGGTTTTGCGAGATTGGTCTTGTGGCAGGGTGAGGAAGGTGCCCTTCTTGGACCTGGGATGGAGAAGGTTTGTGCCCTTCCCCACCTTTTTGGACTGTGCTTCACCAGAGCATAAAGGGAAACCTAGAGAAGTTATTTCTCAGGGGAGGTAGGCTCTCTCCAGCTCAGGGCAGCCCAACTTTTCATAGCAAGTGGGCCGCAAGAGTACTTCTACACACAACTTGTGGGCCGCACCCTGCCTTGTCACCTTCCCCCCTCCTCCTAAAACCTGGGGAAGAAGAGGAGGAGGAGCAGGAGCAGGAGCAGGAGCAGGAGCAGGAGCAGGAGCAGGAGCAGGAGCTTGGATTTGATATCCTGCTTTATCACTACCCGAAGGAGTCTCAAAGCGGCTAACATTCTCCTTTCCCTTCCTCCCCCACAACAAACACTCTGTGAGGTGAGTGGGGCTGAGAGACTTCAGAGAAGTGTGACTAGCCCAAGGTCACCCAGCAGCTGCATGTGGAGGAGCGGGGCGCGAACCCGGTTCACCAGATTATGAGTCTGCCGCTCTTAACCACTACACCACACTGGCTCTCTGGAAGCACTAACTGTGCTTTGGGAAGGAGGCAGGAGGACTCTGGGACCCTGTCAGAGCCCTCACACCTCCTTTCCAAAGCTCTACTTTCATGGCTTCATGGCTTGAGGGAGACAAGCAGAAGCTCTGCTGCATGACCGAGGGGCACGGCACTCACCTTTGTTCTCTGTTTTGAGCTCCTCGTGAAGCAGGTCGTTCTGCCGGTTGCCGAGGACAAAGGCCAGGAAGGAGAGGATGAGGGCATTCAAGATGCCAATGATGGCTAGGATGTAAGCCCAGCGCACGGAGCAGTCGCCCAGCGAGTACTTGCCCGTCTTCTCCCCACACATGTCCCTGACGGTCTCTGAATCCCAGCCATCTGGGAATATCATGCAGCCCAGCACCAGGCAGAGAGCTGGATGGAACAAAGAAATAAACAGGGATGGGGAAGGCATGTGGTTAACACAACAGGGCTGAAATCAATTGCTCTGCTTTGCAGCCTGGGAAGGAGCCGGCAAGACGTATAATGGGTATATACTGGTAGGCTTCCCCCACAGACTATCTTCCATGGGGTTCGGCGCTTACCCAGGTTTGGTTCCCTTCCTTACAAGGAGGTCGCTAGAGGCTTTTTCAGCATTTTGCGACATTTGTGTTTATTTGCAAATATACAGGCTGCGCATATGCAGCTGAAACACTCCCAACAGACAGCCGCAGTTCACTGCTCCCACATCAGATCTCTAGCAGGAGGGCGAGGCAGAGCCCAGAGGAAGATCTCTGCTCATCTCTTTCTCAAGAACGATCATCCCTTGCCCTTGGTTTCCTATGTAGGTGCAAGGAAGGCATCCTCCTTAGTTGTAAGGGTTGCACAGACAGAGGCCTTTTCCTAGTCGTCCTGGACCATTTACCTGTTGTTTTCATGACAAAGGAGATACGGTACTTCGCAGCTTTGCCAAGGGACTACCAAGACAGGCTCTAGTCCAGCCTTTCAGGCTCCGACTCCCACAACAATATTTTGTTCCATATAAATTCTCAAGCTCTCTTACATAACCCAAATTCTGCACCAAACAGAGACCAAATAGTGTCTGCAACTTGCACTGCTATATTATGCACTTTTAAGTTTGTCATGCATGTATGCATCCATTCTGCCCAATGCTAGGGGGCGGTGGGAGAGCGGTGCCAGGACCACTGAAAGCCTTAAGGTAAAGGTAAAGGGACCCCTGACCATCAGGTCCAGTCGTGTCCGACTCTGGGGCTGTGGCGCTCATCTCGCTCTATAGGCCGAGGGAGCTGGCATTTGTCCACAGACAGCTTCCGGGTCATGTGGCCAGCATGACAAAGCTGCTTCTGGCGAACCAGAGCAGCGCATGGAAACGCCGTTTACCTTCCCGCTGGAGCGGTACCTATTTATCTACTTGCACTTTGACGTGCTTTTGAACTGCTAGGTGGGCAGGAGCTGGGACCGAGCAACGGGAGCTCACCCCATGGCAGGGATTTGAACCGCCAACCTTCTGATCAGCAAGCCCTAGACTCTGTGGTTTAACCCACAGCGCCACCTGGGTCCCATACTGAAAGCCTTACTCAGCTGCTATCCAAGGGCTCAGGTATTGCTCACATGTTCTATCCTTACATCCATAAGGTCTAGAAACTTTATTTTTATTTTTTTAAGATGGAGGCTAAGCTTCTCAGGATGTCATTGTGCTGTAGGATATACATAAAAGCCTTAGCGTTCATGGAAAAAGTGTACGATGAAAGACTAAAACGGGTGCGTTAAGCTGTTTAACAGGATATATTTGAAAGGGGATAGGACGATAGTCTCCTAATATTTAAAAGGGTTCCGGAAAGGAGATGTGGCTTGGACCCTCTCCACCAAGACCAGCCCAAGAGGAAAATCCTTTTTAACTATAGGAAGGCAGGTTTAGACTAAACACCAGGAGAAAGTGGCTGGTGACAAGATAGATTCTCCTTCCTTGGATTGCTGTTGCATTTCTGAAGAACGAAATGGAGCTGGACCTACACTCGAAGCAGACCCCACTCTCCCCATAGAAACCCTCTTGTATGGCGATGAACCACGGTTACTCATTTGCAAAGGAAATACACTCTCTGTGTGCTTAGGGGCACTTCGTTTTTAATTACAATCTGCAGATTGCTACCAGCGGCCCTGATCTTGGTGGATCGCAGGAGAAAAGGTGGGATGATTTGCATAGGCATCTGTCAAGAGATGCTGCAGGTACTGCATAGAATATTCTGTCTCCCGGACCACGCTTTTGTATGCATAATCTGCTTTGCCTGTTTCCGCTGAGTGGGATCCTACAGCCAGAGGCCTTTCCCTCCCCTGCATGACAGCAGCCAGAGAGTTCCTTTTTGTTCATTCATATCAAGGTGCTTGATTGACTCCAACTTATTTTCAGCAGTCGGCCGTGGGGTTGAGGATAAAGAAGAGACGAGGCTGCGGGTCCCCCCACCCCACCCCACTCCGCCAGAGGCTCAGGCCTCGTTTACCAGATTGTGTGCTGCTGATACAGTGTGAGGTATTGTGTATACACCTTCCCCTGTAGACCACCCCCTGCTTTTGCAGCACAACATAAGTTGTGGGATCTCTGCCTGTGCTGAATGTTGAGGAACAAACCTGGTTGGAGACATATGAAACCTGCACTGGGTGCGGGGAAGGATGCTCATTAGCTAGAACCAGACAGGAATGTGAGTCATCATTCCAGCTATTCTTACCTTGACAAGATGCTTACACACACACACACACACACACACACACACACACACGTACAACACAGAACAAGGGGAGGAGGGGAATTCTTTTAAAATCTCAGCTAAGGAGGTTTGGGCAGAGGCTGGGGTGGGAGAGGATGGGAGAGGTTTAAAAACTTATAACTAAAGAAGACACTGTATTTTCCACCTTTTAAAATAATTAATTCGACCTAAATGTCTCTATCCCGCCCATCTGGCTGGGTTTCCCCAGCCACTCTGGGCAGCTTACAGCATATATAAAAACACAACTACTCTATTCCGAACTTTAAAATGCTAAGCATAATGCTGGTGGTCAACAAAAGAGGTTCAAGGACTCTCTCAAGGCGAATCTTAAAAAATGTAGTATAGACACTGACAACTGGGAAACACTGGCCTGCGAGTGCACCAATTGGAGAACTGCCTTTACCAAAGGTGTCATGGGCTCTGAAGACACTCGAACTCAGGACAAGAAACGTGCTAAGAGGAAGCCACACTTGGCAAACCCTCACCAAGATAAACTTCTGCCCGGAAACCAATGTCCCCACTGTGGAAGGACGTGTGGATCCAGAATTGGCCTCCACAGTCACTTACGGACTCACTGTTAAGACTTCTCTTCTATTAACTTAGCTGTTCTCCAGCAGATTGCTACATTTTACAGATGAGGACGACTCTGAACTCCAGCTACAACTACATACCTATCCTAAGTCCAATTGCTAAGAGTGAACTAACCCAACCTTCAGCCAGACCGCCACCCACCCACCCACCCCCTTACGAAAAACCAGCCTCTGCCCTTTCATTTCTCGTTTCTCACATCCCTGCAGGTGCTGAGATGTTGTTGGGACCAAGCGCCCGAGTTCATCTCCTTAATCGTATTATGTGCAGCTCAGCTGAGCCATAATATCAATCTCAGGGCTTATCCGGAGAGAGGCTCTTACGAGTCCTCCTTTTCCGTCCTGACGGTATGTTCCAGGCCTGTGCTGCTACAGCTGAACCTTAACATGCTGGCCTCGAGGTGACACCAGGACTTATAAATCAACAAGATTTATGAACGCTCAAGATCTGAAAATAAAAAGAAGCAAACAACGGAACAGGGAAACAACTAAAACAATCCACCTGCTTATCGCCAGCCATTATGTGTGTTTAGGGTTGTCGTCACCTTTCTGGGCCCCCATCCTGCACCTTTAAAATCTGTGGGGCATGTAGAAACCCAGCCAGTAACCTGTGGTGATTGGAGAAGCTCACCAGGTGAATTACTGATCCTGGGGAACAGGGGGCGGGTGGGTGTGGGGGACTTCCTGGTCCTGAATGGGGTAACTGTGCCCCTAAAAGACCAGGTGCACAGCCTGGGAGTCATTTTGGACTCACAGCTGTCCATAGAGGCGCAGGTCAATTCTGTGTCCAAGGCAGCTGTTTACCAGCTCCATCTGGTACGCAGGCTGAGACCCTACAGACTGTCTCACACAGACTATCTCCCCAGAGTGGTGCATGCACTAGTTATCTCCCGCTTGGACCACTACAATGTTTCTCTACGTGGGGCTACCTTTGAAGGTGACTCAGAAACTATAATTAATCCAGAATGCGGCAGCTAGACTGGTGACTGGGAGTGGCCCTGGGACCATATAACACCATGTTAGGTCCTAAAGGATCTTACTGGCTCCCAGTATGTTTCCGAGCACAATTCAAAGTGTTGGTGCTGACCTTTAAAGCCCTAAACGGCCTCGGCCCAGTATACCTGAAGGAGTGTCTCCACCCCCATCGTTGCCCCGGACACTGAGGTCCAGTTCTTTAATTCTTCCTCACCGAGGGCCTTCTGGCGGTTCCCTCACTGCGAGAAGTGACAATATAAGTTACAGGGAACATAGAGCAAGGCCCTGCCCTTCAGATGTCAAGGAAATAAACAACTATCCAGCTGACTTTTAGAAGACATCTGAAGGCAGGGAAGTTTTTAAGGATTGGTGTTTTTATTATGTTTTTAGATATCTTGTTGTTGTAAGCTGCCCAGAGTCGCTGGGGAAACCCAGCCAGATGGGAGGGGTATAAATAACAAAATTATGGTGACGTTGATGGCTATATATTGCAGGCAGGGATGTTCTCCTGCTACCAGGGGTGCCCGTCGTATATTATCAGCATCTCTTCAAGCAAAGCGGGCAAACCGATAACATCTGGGCAAAACACAAAACGTGAGTTCTTTCCACGGGCAAAGCTCCTCCTCCTCCCCTTCAAGAGAAAGGGGCTGCTGAGCAGATACCGCACCCGCCTGTTTGTCTGCCAAAGGTGTCCTTCCACCAGTCCTCCTCTCTGCGAGGTGTTGTGAGAGATGCAGCGACACCTTTGGTTCCACTTCTTGATGATTCAGCACATTCCGCTTGCAGGAGAGCTGCGCGCAAATGACTAAATAGATCTCCCCCTCCTCTTTCTCTATCTTCTTTTCAGCGGCGGCAGCCAATTTAGAATCCAGAGCTGTGTGCAAGCGTCACGGGGGGTGGGTTCATTTCCCCATCCGAGTCCATCGTTTCCAGTTCCCTATATTCCACCCATCACCCACCCCCACTTCTTTCTCAAGCTTGGTTTTCTCACTGGGGAGAGTTGAGAGAGATGTGCTGGGAGAGAGGGAGGGAGGGAGAGAGAGAGAGAGATTGAATGCTGAGGTCTCTGGTTGGTTGTATCCAGCGCTGTGTCCTGGAAAACACTCTGCCAGCTCCCTGCAGGAAGGAGCGACATTTACACGAACGCAGAGCAGGAGTGATGTGGAACTCTTGCCCGGCCTTGGCCTGGGTGGCAGAGAGAGGGAGGCAGCAGCTGGGCACAAAGGGGGAGATGGAGGGATGTTGTGCCTGGAGGCCTCAACGCTCTCCCCTCCCCACCTCCTCCTTCCACTCCTTCAATGAGCATATGGGTGACTAAAAATTCACCAACAGCATCCACAGAGCCTGGCACTATGGACACAAACCAGCACCTGCCAATTGAGGATCTGGGGTTTGAATCTTAATGCAGAAAAGTTGCCAGGATAAGAAGAGCAAAGCTCTCTCTCTCCCTTTTTCTTTTAAGCAGCCATTTAAAATGTTCAACCTGTAAAATGACAAGCTATTCCTGTCCCATCCTGCTATTCCGTTCCTGCCCTTTCATCATCATCATTATTGCTACTACTACTAAAGGTAAAGGGACCCTTGACCGTTAGGTCCAGTCGTGTCCGACTCTGGGGTTGCGGCGCTCATCTCGCTTTACTGGCCGAGGGAGCCGGCGTACAGCTTCCGGGTCATGTGGCCAGCATGACTAAGCCGCTTCTGGAGAACCAGCAGTGCACGGAAACGCCGTTTACCTTCCTGCTGGAGCGGTACCTATTTATCTACTTGCACTTTGACGTGCTTTCGAACTGCTAGGTAGGCAGGAGCAGGACCAGGGAGCTCACTCCGTCGCAGGGATTCGAACCGCCGACCTTCTGATCGGCAAGCCCTAGGCTCTGTGGTTTAACCCACAGTGCCTACTACTAATAATTTATTTATATGCCACCCATAATGACTGGGTTGCCCCAGCCACTCTGGGCATTCTGGAACAAATTATAAAACCACAGTAGTAGTAGTAGTAATAGTAATAATAGTACAGTGGGTGCTTGGGTTGTGAATGCGATCCGTGCAGGAGGCGTGTTCGCAACCCGCAGCATCAGCAACCCACAGTGCCGCATCTGCGCATGCGTGGGCCGCGATTCTGCACATCTGCACATGCACGGGCACCAAAACCCGGAAGTAACCCGTTCCGGTACCCGTTCCGGTACTTCTGGGTTCAGCGCGGAGCACAACCCAAAAACGCGTAAACCGCAGCATTTGCAACATGAGGCATGACTGTAGTAGTAGTAGTAGTAATATATTATTATTATTATTATTATTATTATTTTATTATTATTATTATCAATAATAATAATAATAATAATAATAATAATAATACCCTGCCTACCTGGGCAGCTCCCAACAGAAACACAATAAACATCAAACATTAAAAACTTCCCTAAACAGGTTTGCTTTCAGATGTCTTCTAAAAGTCAGAGTTTATTTCCTTGACATCTGATGGGAGAGCGTTCCACAGGGTGGGCGCCACTACCAAGAAGGCCCTCTGGCTGGTTCCCTGTAACTTTTCACAGTGAGGGACCCGCCAGAAGACTCTCAGAGCTGGACCTCAGGGTCCAGGCTGAACGATGGAGACACTCCTTCAGGTATACTGGGCCGAAGTCATTTAGGGCTTTAAAGGTCAGCACTAACACTTTGAATTGTGCTCAAAATCGTTCTGGCCCTCCCATAACTCTCCTTGTCTGCCTGCCTTAGTTAGGTTGTGTATGCCTGCAGGCAGGAATTGTCTTCTGTTTTATTTTTGTACACTGCCAAGTAGATTTTAGGTGCTGTAGAACAGAGATAGGAACCCTGCCCCCCCAGGTGTTTTGAAACTCCCATCAGCTCCAGCCAGAATTGCCAATGGTCAGGGATGATGGGAGCCCAATGGCATCTGGGAGGGCCCATGCTTTTCCATCTAGAATTATAGTATGAAAGGGTGATTGATTGATTGATTGATTTAAACCAGTGAAAAGGCTCCTTGATGAAAAATGTGGGCCTTGAGGCAGGATTCTCTGTTGATAGACATAGTGTATCTGTGTTCAAGACCACCAAGGGGTCGGGGCCTTCAGCATGGTGGCCCCTGCCTTTTGGAATTAGCCGCAATGAAAATCCCTGCACTATTGGCAAAGAACCAGACCGGCCCGTACATGAGGCAATTAAGGCCTTGGGTGGCAGGATTCCTAAGGGCAGTAGATCCTGATGCAGTTTTTTATTCCTTCCGCTCCCCGTGTTCCTGATGTAGATCTTCACTCACCCCTTCTTCCCTGGTGGGGAGGGGAGCGCCATTTTGGGTCACCTCAGGTACCAAAATGTCTCAGGCTGGGCCTGTTTACAACTCTTCGGTTTACCTAGGCTTTCCCTGAAGAGTGATCTAGCCATATCCGTGCTGTGTTTCGTGCTTGTCTTAGGAATGTCATTTGGCTGTTGATTTTATGCCGTTCACCCCCATGATATATATTCTTTTCCTGAACATTGGTGCCCATTGGGGCTGGTGGGGTGGAAGTGGGGGGACGGACGAACAATGATGGGCAGAGCCAATGAATTCTAGTTTCCCCCCCCCTCCTCCATGCTGAATTCTGCAAGGGCAAAACTGAGACTAAGGAGGAAGAAACTGACATCTGGCTGACCCCTTATTCCCTCCCCTCCCAGAAGTATCATTCCTGGAGCTCCTGGGGTTGTTAAGCTGCTGTGAGAACTGTACAGTGGTACCTTGGGTTATGTACCTGATCCGTTCCGGGGTGCCGTTCGCACCCTGAAAAGTATGCAACCCGAGCATCCATTTTGCACATGCGCGAAAGTGCAATATCACGCTTTTGTGCATGTGCGGGCTGTGCGGAACACTCTGCATGTGCATGGCACAGCAATCTTTACTTCCGGGTTTGTGGAGTACGCAACCCAAAAGTATGCAACCTGAAGCGTTCGCAAACTGAGGTATGACTGTACCTCTGTGAGGGGAATGGGGGGGGGTCTCACCTCTCAGCACCCTTAACAAACTACAGCTCCCAGGATTCCCGGCTGCAAGAGCACGCTCCCCTCCTGTGACCTCCAGCAACTAGTATTCAGAAGCAGGGACATGGGTGGTGCTGTGGTCTAAACCACTGAGCCTCTTGGGGTTGCTGATAGGAAGGTCGGCGGTTTGAATCCCTGCAACGGGGTGAGCTTCCATTGCTCTGTCCCAGCTCCTGCCACCCTAGCAGTTCGAAAGCACCCCAGTGCAAGTAGATAAATAGGTACCGCCATGGCGGGAAGGTAAACGGCGTTTTCGTGCGCTCTGGCTTCTGTCATGGTGTCCCGTTGTGCCAGAAAGCAGTTTAGTTCTGCTGGCCACATGACCCGGAAAACTCTCTGTGGACAAACGCTGGCTCCCTCGGCTTCAAATCGAGATGAGCGCTGCAACCCCATAGTCGTTATCTATCACATGACGGTGTATGTTTTCATTCCACAGAGTGGGAAGTGACGGAGACAGGATGTTTGTGTTACTGTGTTCCGTGAAGTGGGACTATTGTCCTTTGTTCTTTCTCTTTGCTGTCTGATGCTAGAGAGAGAGGGAGCCATGTTGCAGTGCTCCGTGTGTGTTTATATGTAAATAAAGTAGATTAGCCACAATGCTGTGTTGCTGAGGTCTGTTACGAAAGCTGATAAGACTCTGCGGATCCCTAAGTAAGGCTGATGCTTTTTGGCATTAGTCGCCGAGATGTTAGGGTGAAAGAAAGCTTTTGAAGCTCCTGAACGATTGACCAGGAGGGAGAGAACATGCCAGCCGGGTATGTGTCTCTGCCAGGCTCCTACACGAGAGTAGGACGCTCCTGATACCTCCAACTGTAGAGTCAGAGCATAACTATCATGGCTGGTGACCATTATGCAGTCTCTCTTTCCCTACTCGGACTTAGGGAGGCTGGAAATGGTTCCAGAGCCCTATGCTACAACCTGAATTGCCAGGAAGTACAGCTGAGGTTTTATGCATGCAAATCACATGCTCCATGACTGAGCTATTATTCCCCCCCCCCAAAAAAACCCACCCCTGCTCCTCTCTATAAAGAAGAGATGCTGAGCAAAGGCAGGCTATTGGGATACCCTGCACGGCATATTGGAACATATTGTCAAACTCCTCTCCCCCACCCACCGTGTACAGATGCAGGATCGCCTTCAGGAAGAGATCCGTAGCAAAAGGGGCAACAGAGAAGGATCACAATGCAACCCTGTTCTTTAGTTAATCTCCACTGCCTGGTCGTTCCTAACTCATCCCTAACCCCCTACAAAGGCACATACCTTTCTTCCACCCCTTATCAGTCTCTCTCAGGATTCTGTTCTGCTCTTGAAGCCGCCCCTCCCCACCAAAAGACCAAGTTCATTTGCATTCAAATTGCCTGATACACCAAGGTTGAGGCGTCCCTGATGCAGGTGGAGACCTCTCAGCTCAGGAATGTCTGGAATGGTTAACGATATGATATGGAGAGCAGAAGGCATGAGATGAAAGGTCTCCCCAATTCTCTCTCTCTCTCTCTCTCTCTCTCACACACACACACACACACAGAGAGAGAGAGAGAGAGGCAGACACACAGAGGCAGATGGGCACAATTCCCTTTCTCCAAAACAAACCAAAATGGAGATAAAATATAATTGACTGTGCACCAGAAACAAAGAACACAGACCACAAAGGTCAAGGTAAAAAAAAAAAGAGGAAGGGGGTTGCTTAGATGAAATATATATTGCATTTTTCACCCTCTTATAAAGTCAACTTAAACAGCTGCATTGCAAAAAAGAAGAAGAAGAAGAAGAAGAAATGCAGTTGCAATGTTTATATAAGCATGTGACGAGAGCGGAATTTAAATTGCTCATAAATGCAAGAATTAAAAAACGAGGCTAAATTCAACTAACGGGTCCTGCAAGCAGAAGCCCACACGGGGATTTCTGCTAGCACCATGGAGTTTTCCCTCCCCCCTCACCACATTGGCTTGGGGGAGGGGGTTCAGTGCATGGTGGGGAGCGCATCAATGTATGTGGAACTAAGCAAGAGGGTTAGGAGAATAACTAGTTTATTTCACTATGCTGCTGATCTATGCTGTAGTATTATCTACTCGGGGCAATTATGCCTTTTGCTTGTAAACTAGCCAGTTCCAGCTTCAGTGGTTCTGTCAGGCGATTGGTACCCTTCTTTTGGGAGTTCTCGCCAGCTCCATATTGGAGTCTATCTCAAGTTTCAATTTAAGGACACAGAGAGGGAAGACACAGGTTAAGGGAGAAGCTACCAAGAAGTCATTCGGCCCAGAAAGTATACAGTGGTACCCAGGGGCGTCGCTAGGGGGGGCGGTACGCCCCGGATGACAGAGGAGGGTGGGGGTGACAAGCAGCGCCCCTCCCGCCACTCCCACGCGCCGCCGCTCCCTCCGCCGCCCCGGGAGCAGCAGCGCACGGTGTGTGCGGTGCTGCTGCTCCCCGGGCAACGGAGCGAACGGCGGCGCGTAGGGGTGACAAGCGGCAGCCCCTCCCGCCATTCCTACGCGTCGCCGCTCCCTCCGTCACCCTGGGCGCAGGCGCACTCTGTCGTCGGACCGCTGCTTCCATGGCCTCCTTTTGAGCCACAGAGTGAAAAGGCGGCTCGTGGGGCTGCCGTGCGCAATGGGGCAGGTTACATACGCTTCAGGTTACATACGCTTCAGGTTACATACTCCGCTAACCCAGAAATAACGCTTCAGGTTAAGAACTTTGCTTCAGGATAAGAACAGAAATTGTGCTCTGGCGGCGCGGCGGCAGCGGGAGGTCCCATTAGCTAAAGTGGTGCTTCAGGTTAAGAACAGGTTAAGAATGGACCTGCAGAAGGAATTAAGTACGTAACCAGAGGTACCACTGTATAATCAAAGAGCAGGAGGATCAGAGAGAGTTAGGAGTGGAAGAAAGCTTGTTTAAATAAAGTTCTTGGTTTTATGATACTCCTGCCTGACTCTTAACGATAATTAAGGGAGGAGCAGTGGCGGAGGAAGAGGAGTTGGGGGGAGCGCACCGCCCCTGGCAGCACGATCCCAGTGCGGTGCCATCGCAGCTGACTCCCCGCCTGCCCCAGGACATGCCCCCAGGACATGCGCCACACCCCTGGGATGCGCACCAGCCCCCCCGCCTGCTCTCCACCCCCACCCCACCCCGTGCCAGAGCATGAAGCTCCGCCGCTGGGGAGGAGAGGGGAGATTGGTCTGTTTGCACTGACAACATGTTGAGTTCCTCCCTTGGGTACAAAAAACTAAAACTTAGAAGATGCAACCTTGCACAAAACCAGCACAATTCAGAAACTTCGGCTTGTTGAATCCAGGAACTAAAAGATTGTCATAATATCAACAACATGTATATAAACATGAAGAAAGTGAAGTGAAATATAATCCAGGTTCTTCAGTGAACCTCTCACATGCCAGGTGTAGAATGATAATCTTTCCTCATTGGCCAAACCTCCTTCTGCAGAACTCTCTGATTCATGAGTTCTAAATGCCCAAAATTTCACAAATAGTCCTTAGCAGGCGATTTTGCAACCCTCGGAAGATGGACGGCATTGCTCTTCCACCTTGCTTTCAGCAAGAGCAACAGAACGGCTAGAACGATGGGGGTGGAGGCGCTCCTTCAGGTATACTGGGCCGAGGCCGTTTAGAGCTTTAAAGGTCAGCACTGACACTTTTGAATTGTGCTCGGAAACATATACCGGGAGCCCATGTAGGTAACCTTTCCTCCACAATCTGTACTCTTCCCCCGTGCAAAAGGTGGTGTTGCCTTCCCAGTTCCAAAAGGAGAAGAGTGTGAGTTTGGGTCACAGGCAAAATGCCTCTTAATCCCCTTCTCCATGGCAACAGCATGCAGGCAGCACGGCCACTTTCACATGAAGCACCCCCCCCCCGTAAAGGTGTTTCTGCCTGCAGTCGCGCTCCGGTTCCCTGGCCTCATGGGTCAGTGCTGGCATGGGAATCCGGAAACATCTGGGAGGGCCACAGGCTCATCACCAATGCCACAAGGGGAGTCTTGCTGGATCAGGCTAAAGGGCCTTCAGAATCCAGAATCCAATACCAGTGGCCAACCAGATCCCTGTGGGAAGCTCTCAAACAGATGCCACAGCACCCTCCCAGTAACAGATATTCAGAGGTATACAAGTAGGGTTGCCACCTGTCCTGTATAATACGGGATCGTCCCGTATTTCAGTGTGGAATGCTACATCCTGCATTGATTCAATACAGGAGGCAGAGGGCCAGGCTCTGTCCCCCAGAGAGCAACAGGTTTCGGGGCTCTAGGAACAAGGGTTTTTTTTTTGTCAGTGTGCCCCTAAAAGCCCCCTAGAAGTTCTGAACATAGTTACCTGCATGGTATTTGAGGGTGGGGGGGAAGTAGCTCCCCACAAGGCTTGCCCTACCCCCATTGTTTCCTCTGTCTTTCAAACATCTAACATGTGGAACAGGCATAGGCAAACTCCGGCCCTCCAGATGTTTGGGACTACAATTCCCATCATCCATGACCACTGGTCCTGTTAGCTAGGGATGATGGGAATTGTAGTCTCAAACATCTGAAGGGCTGGAGTTTGCCTATGCCTGATGTGGAATAAAGCTTGCCCCCTCATTGGAATAAGACCCTTTGTTTGTTTGTTTGTTTGCCTTGGCCTGTATGTATTGCATATGTGTGAAATGTCGTACATTTGAGCTCTGGGTAACAAAGTACAGACAGATTTACGTGTGTGTGTGTGTGTGTGAGAGAGAGAGACAAATTCCAGAGGGGCTATCCGGTTAGGCTGCCATATATTGTAAATCAGTGTTTTTCAATTCCAGAGAAAAAAATCACGGGCACACCACCTATCTATATTGACTATATATAAAGGTAATTTTCCCACGGCACACCAGGCAACATCTGCCATATATTGTAAATGATTGCTTTGAAGTCATTTCAGCTGTAGGTGAAAAAATTTTTTTGGCTCCTAATCCCCCTTCCCTGTATTTTGCCAGAACGAATGTGGCGACCCTACAGGGGAGATAGAACATCACAATCTTTGACTGTTCCTGTCTGCCCTTCTCTTTGGCTGGAGTTCTGTGCAACTTCTTTGGCCTCTGTTGAAACTTGCTTTGAGGAGGAAGACCTAAACCAGGAACCTTTATCCTTCCAGATGTTGCTGAACTACAACTCCCATCAGCCCCAGCAAGCATGGCCATTGGCCAATGAGCAGGGATGGGGGGAGCTGTAGTTCGGTGGCACGTGGCGGTCCACACCTGGGAGAGAGGCTATGAATGGGTGTTTCCTTCTGAGAGAAGGGCCCCATCCACATTATGCATTTAAGGCGCTATTGTACCACTCTGAACAGCCAAATAACCCTGATAACTAAGGTAACTGGCTTTCCAAGGGTGCTGAGAGTTGTGATGAGACCCTCCCTGGCTCCCCTTGCAGAGTTACAATTCCCAGAGTGAATCATAGGGAACTCTGGGAATTGTGGCTCCCGAAATTGTAATAGCAGGGGGGGGGCGGGGGCCAATGGGGTGCCTAGCGAGTAAGTGCTGGGTTTTGGGAAGGAGGTGTGAGGGCTCCGACAGGGTCCTAGAGTCCTCCTCCTCCTTGCTTCCCAAAGCCTAGCTAGCACTTGCCCAGCTTTGGGAAGGCTGGAGAGAGGGAAGCAGTGTCAAATTTTGGCCTTGCACAGGGCACATGACAAAGGTCTGCCCCTGGTAATAGGGGGGCCTCCTAACAGCTCACAGCACACTTGCAGTTCTCAGGATTCTTTGGGGGAAGCCATGACTGTTGAAAGTGGTCACGGAATCACAGTACAGTTGTGCCTTGGTTCTCAAACGCCTTGGTACTCGAACAACTTTGAACCCAAACGCTGCAAACCCTGAAGTAAGTGTTCAGGTTTGCGAACTTTTTCCGGAAGCCAAATATGCTCCGTTTCGAGTGCCACGCTTCTGTTTTTTGAGTGCCACACTTCCATTTTGAATGTTACGCTACCGATTTGAGTGCCGCACTTCAGTTCTGAGCGTTATACTGAGGCCTGCCTGTTTTTGCTATTTATTTTGCGTTTTTGTTTTCGCAGCTTTTTTGTTTTGTTTTTGTGACTGTGTGGAGCCCTGTTCAGCTACTGATTGATTGTGTGACTGCAGTACGTTGTTTATTGCTTTCATTTTATGGATCAATGGTCTCGTTTATAGTAAAATTCATGTTGAATGGCCGTTTTAGGAGTTGTTTTTAAAAGTCTGGAATGGATTAATCCATTTTGCGTTACTTTCTACTGGAAAGCGTGCCTTGGTTTTGGAACGCTTTGGTTTCGGAACGGACTTCTGGGACGGATTAAGTCTGAGAACCAAGGTGCGACTGTATCATAGAATTGTAGAGTTGGAAAAGGATCCTGAGGGTCATCTAGTCCAACCCCCTGCAATGCAGGAATCCTGCCCAAAGCCATCCCTGGGTGTGCTTGAACCACCAACCTTCTGGCTAACATCCAGACGCACTGATCCATCATGCCACAGGAGGGCTGATAAAATTTAGCTTTGAATACAGATGGGGCCAGAATCCAACTGTGCTGTGATGAGAGATCAAACCCAAGGTGTCTGTTCCAAGGATTGAGCAAAGCCAGCTGAGCCATGACAGGGTGAAAATTTGCAGCATGAAATCCCCCTCCCCTTTCATCCCTTTAGGGTTCTTTTCTTTGATGCACCATTGCTCAGTCCACAATCGGATCTCTCCAATGTCCCTTCTGTGACATAGGGCAGCAGCTGCCTCTTAATGAACGCAGAGCTAACCACGCGGTTGGGTTCGGGCAGCTGTGGGCAATGGCTGGGGAAAACGCAGGGTCCTCATCTGCACCTGGCCACCTAATAGAGACAGCAGCCATGTGGAATTCGAAGAGGGCCTTAGCTAAGCCAGAAAGCTTGCTCGTGGTTTGGCAATGCTTCCCCCCCCCCAAGTTGGTCCTTAGAAAAATGTTGCTTTGATGTGCATTTTGAAATAAACAAATAATAATAATAATCCGGAGTGTGTGGAACATGCAGCAAGAATCCTTTTAAAAAGAAGAAGCCCCAAAACTGGATGTATTATTTTTATTTCCTGTCAAGCCATTTTGAGACTTTTCCTTTTGTATAAAGCAGGGGGGGTTTTTTGGGACTACAACTCCCATCACCCCTAGCTGGCAGGATCAGTGTTCAGGGATGATGGGAGTTGTAGTCCAAAAACAGCTGGAGACCCAAACAGTGGTATAAAGCGACCAATAAATGGCATTAATTAATAATAATTATTATTATTAATTGTGTGTGTGTGTGTGTGTGTGTGTGTGTGTGTGTAATATTTATTTATTGATCTATTTAAATTTGTATACCACCCTTCATCCAAAGATCACAGGGTGGTTCACAACATAAACATACAAAATGAACATTTATATTCTCATTGTTTAAGCTGTGAACTGCCCTGAGGTCTGCGGATGAAGGGGTGTGTGCGTGTCTGTATACAAATTAATTAGACAAACAAACAATAGTGGCTAACCATCACGTAAAACAGCCAATAACAAGAAACCTCGAAAAGGACGGCGTAAGAAGAAGCAGACTTTTGTGTTTAAACGGCAGGCACCCAAAGCCGGCGAAATTAAAAAAAAACGAACCTGTTGTAACGACAGCTCAAAAGACCGAGCAGATGAAAGATCTTCACCCGGCATCACAAAGGTAACAGGTAGGGTGGACAGAGGGAGGAAGAGAAAGGGGCTTCTGCAACTCAAACAGGTATACAGAAGAGAGAATTTCAGTAGGTGCAGCTTGTCATGTGTTCAATGCATGCAAAAAACACATGTACTGCTTGGAGGACTGGGGGGGGGCAGGGTGAGAAATTAGGGGGGTTCCTAGGCAGACATCCACGATGGGCCCTGCTCGGTCGTTGCTGGAGCTGTCCAAGAATGCTGAGTGCTGACGCCAGCCCTGATCCCTTGCCCCGCTTCGAGCCCCTTTCGGTGCAAGCGAAAACCAAGCGTGCCACTCCTATAGCACTGACTTCTATATATTGGGAATGCATAGTCAGGATCTGAGCCTGGCTTCCCTACCTCCGAAACCCGAGTCTACACCCCTGCTCTTGAGCGGAAAGGTGCTCTCCCAAAGCAAGCTTGCGGAAACCACTAGTAAGACCATCTCCGCTCCGCGGCTGACAACCACGCAGGAGGAAGAAAGGAATGGGAGGGAGGAGGGAAAAAGCAAGCTCAGCTTCGTAAGGTTACCGTCCTTGTCATGCAGTCGTGTAGCCCCATCCACGCAGGTTCACCCACCAGCTCCCACACCAAGCAGCCGAGAGGGGGCTCCCAAAAGGCAACGGTTGTCCCAGAAAGGTTTTGAAGGAGGCAGTGGGCTTTAAGGCCCGGGAGGCAAAGGCAGGGACAGGATTATCTGTGTCGGCCCCTGTGGGCTGCAGCTTTTCCTGCTGGAGTCTCTCAAGGCTGCTTTGGTGTGGGAAGAAGCTCAGCTGTCTTTCCTGCCCGCCCCCCACCCCACCGCCTTTCCCTCGCCACCTTCTCAGAGTCCCCTCGGCAAGGAGACCAGCGCACCTCCTTCGAGGGCTTATCTTTTCCTCGCAAAAACAAATCAATAGGAGTCGTATGAGTCAGGCGCAAACGATGGGGGCACCACAAATTAGAAGCAGGGAGGTTCTCTGCAACAAGGCACCAATCCCCAGGGTGGAAGGGGTACTTTGCTAATTTGGAGCATCTGAGAAGCCGTTGGGAGCAACGCAGCAGGAGGCCAGAGCTGAGGAGGAGGAGGAGCTGCACAGAGTGCAGGGAATGAAGGAAGATTCCCCGCCTTGGGTCAGAGGACACAAAGGCATAAGGAAAGCCCTGCCGGATCAGGCCGAAGTGCCACCTAGTCCAGCATCCTGTTCTGACAGCGGCCGACGAGGCGGCTGCATGGGAAGTCCGCAAGCAGGAGGACCCAGGTGCAACAGCCACTCTCCCCACATGTGATTCCCGACAACTGGTGTGAAGGAGGAGGAGGAGGAATCATAGAATCATAGAGTTGGAAGAGACCACAAGGGTCATCCAGTCCAACCCCCTGCCAAGCAGGAAACACCATCAAAGCATTCCTGACAGATGGCTGTCAAGCCTCTGCTTAAAGACCTCCAAAGAAGGAGACTCCACCACACTCCTTGGCAGCAAATTCCACTGCCGAACAGCTCTCACTGTCAGGAAGTTCTTCCTAATGTTTAGAAGAGGAGGAAGGAGGAGGAGGAGGAGGAGGAGAGTTTGGATTTGATATCCCGCTTTATCACTACCCGAAGGAGTCTCAAAGCGGCTAACATTCTCCTTTTCCCTTCCTCCCCCACAACAAACACTCTGTGAGGTGAGTGGGGCTGAGAGACTTCAAGAGAAGTGTGACTAGCCCAAGGTCACCCAGCAGCTGCATGTGGAGGAGCGGAGACGCGAACACAGTTCACCAGATTACGAGTCTACCGCTCTTAACCACTACACCACACTGGCAGAGAATGCTCCCTCCGACATCATGGCTAACAGTGAGGACCCGATAGCCTGGTCCTCTCTGAATGCGGCGCTAAGGATGGTCTATACAAGAACCCCTGAAATCCTACGATACCATCGCAGAGTAACACACCTGCCTTCCAAGTTCCCATCTGCATTCAAAGCAGTACCATAGCTCTTTAAAACAATCATGGCTTCATCCAGAGAATCCAGGGAGCTGCAGTTTGTTATGGGTTTGCTGAGAGACCTCGCTATTCCCTTCAAAGAACTACAATTCCCTCGAGTGGTTTAACAATCAAACCCTCTTCCCAGTTAGCCCTGGAAGTTGTAGCTCAGTGAGGGCAATGTTTATTAATTGTTTTATTTATTGGATTTATTAGATTTATCTACCGCCATTTCGTCAAAAGATTGCAGGGCAGTTGTTCCGAATCCTAAGATACAAAATACAAGATAAAAAATGCAAATAAATAGTTAAAAGAAACACCAACCAAACAATAGCTCCCCCCCCCACAAGCATACTTAAAAGGCCATAGAATGTTTATCAGAAGAACCTATAAAAGCAAGATGCCAGCTGAACCTCCCAGGGCAAAGGATTCCACAAACGGGGAGCCACCACAGAAAAGGCCCCGTTCTTGTGTAGCCACCCTCCAAACCTCTTGTGGAGGAGGCACATGAAGAATGGCTTCAGATTATGAACACAGAGTCCGGATTGGTTCATATGGGGAGAAGCAGACCTTTAGGTGTTCGGGGTCTCCTAACAATTCTTAACACCCTTAACAAACTACAGTTCCCAGGAATTTTTTGGGGGGAGGGGTAGAGCCACAACTTTTCAAAGTGTTATGATACTCTTTAAAATGTTTAGCACAGATGGAGCCGAAGTACCTGAAACTGACTTGGGAGCCGGTTTACGCATTCACCACAGGAGTACAGTAAATCCCATGAAAAAGTGACAGGATTTACTTCTGAGTAGGCATGCATAGAATCATACTGCTAGCCTCAGTCTAGAGCTAAGGAGAGCTAACTCCTAGGAATAATAATACTAATAATATTTTTATTACTTATACCCCATAATAACTCTGGGCGGCTTCCAGCAAAATCTAAAAATGTAATAAAACATCGAACGTTAAAAACTTCCCGACAGTAGCCTGCATTTGTTTGGGATCAGAACTGTTTTGGATAAGGATTGTGCTGTAAACCCAGTACAGCTTTCGCAAGCTTCATGCTCTCCCCAAATGTTTTGAACTACAAGTCCCATCAACCCAAGCTGGCTGGCCCCCAGTTGCGACAGCTGAAGGATGATGGGATTTGTAGTCCACAAACACCTGAAGAGAGCACAAAGTTGTTGAAGGCAAGGTCCGGTATGCTATGTGTGCTTATTTCTGCACCTCCATAATCTCTGCTCCAGCTGAACGTTTGTGAAGGGGCAGATTATCACGGCGACACCGCAGATATTTGTTCTCTGAAGAAACCTTCTCTTGAACTCTCCATGCACCTTTCCCGAGAGAGCACAAAACAGCAAACGGATGCAGCCGTTTTTTTGCCTGGGGGCACGAGTGCCATGGGGGGGGGGGAGAGAGAGAGAGACAACACCCCCCCCCACACACACAAGCACAAATGTACCTTTCCCTGTATGTTCAGACCACATGCCCTTATACCTCAGGGGAACCCATGTCTCTGTCTGTTAGGCATTCTGAAACATAACAAAAAAAAAAACCACCCCGGTATACTCTGTTTTTTTACATTTAATGGCGAAATTTATTTCAAAGAGGTTTTCGAACCTGCACTGTCAATCTTCTCTCTCCCTCCCTCCCCACCCCCCGCAGTCCAAGAAATCTCTTTCTCACTGGAATGACAATCCTGGCAAAAAGGCCAGCCGTCTCCTGAGGTAAAAAGAAGGGAAAGGAGAGTTCTGTGTGTGGGCGACAGGAGCGGCTTGGGGAGAAGGACTAAGCTGTAGGGAAATGACATTCCGTGGGAGAATGTGACTTTAGGTTCCAGATGTTGCCAGGCTGCCGAATTAACAGATGTGTCATTAAAAAGGACTAAAGCCTCTGTGTGACGCATTTTAACCCCATCCTAATAGGGTGAGGATTAAAAGCCCAGTTTGGCAGTATGTAGAAAGGGCAGAGGAAAGGGGGGGGGGGGGAGAGGACAATATGGGAGGTGATGGGGAGGAAGAGCCCAGCTCACTAAGACTCTTGGGGGGGGGGGGTTACTTGGTTCGGAGAGTGCCCTGATGTGACCTTCCTTCAGTAATAATCACAGCGTCTTTCTTGGCTAGTTTGAGCCCAGCACTGCCATGCAGGACACAGCTCAGCTGGGTAGAGCGTGGTGCTGATTGTGCCAAGGCCGCAGGTTTGATCCCCCTGTGGGACATTCCTGCATTGCAGGGGGGTTGAACTAGATGATCCTCAGGGTCCCTTCTATGAACTCCCATCAAAAACAGTGCTTATTTAATAGCAGTGGTATCTTCTCTCCCCACCCCTCTTTTCCTTTTATTTGTGCACAGGCTGTTGATCTTAGAATCACGGGATTATACAGTTGGAAGGGACCCTGAGATTCATTTAGCCCAACCGTCTGCAATGCAGGAATGATGATGATGGTGATGGTGATGATAATAATAATAATAAGAATTTATTTTTTATACCCCGCCCATCTGGCTGGGTTTCCCCAGCTACTCTGGGTGACCCCCCAAAATAATATTAAAAACACAATAAAATATCAAACATTAAAAACAGGGCTGCCTTCAGATGTCTTCTAAAAGTCAGATAGTTGTTTATTTCCTTGACATCTGATGGGAGGGCGTTCCACAGGGAGGGCGCCACCACTGAGAAGGCCCTCTGCCTGGTTCCCTGTAACCTCGCTTCTCACAGTGAGGGAACCGCCAGAAGGCCCTCAGTGTTGGACCTCAGTGTCCGGGCTGAACAATGGGGGTGGAGATGCTCCTTCAGGTATACAGGGCTGAGGCCGTTTAGGGCTTTAAAGGTCAGCACCACCACTTTGAATTGTGCTCAGAAACGTACTGGGAGCCAATGTATGCAGCTGTACCTTACAGGGATGGATCCTGCAACCTTGGCATTATCAGCACCATGCTCTAACCAACTGAGCTATCCAGCTGATGAGGCATAGGATTCCTATGAAGCATACTGGGTGACCTTCAGCCAGCCCCAACTTCACAGGGTTGTTGTGAGAGTAAGCACAGGGTGCGTGAAAACCATGGGCATCCCTTTGCATTCCTTACAGGAAAGATCGGAACATAGGAAGCTGCTTTATCCTGAGTCAAACCACCAATCCATTTCATATAATCATAGAGTTGGAAGGGACCACGAGTCCCAGAGATGCCAGGGATTAAACCTGGAACCTTTGGCATGCACTGACCTATGACCCTTTCCCAGAAATTAAGAAGATAACAAATGTGGGCTAGCAACAAATCCCTGGCAAGCGGCAGGGATGTAGGAGCCTAGAATCTCTCCAGATGTTTATCACTGGACTCCAACTCCCCATCTGTGGAGAAGAGGGACCACTCAGAAGAGTCTCTCACCGCCCCTTTATTGCCCAACTGCTGTACAGCAGCCCTGCAGTGCTGCCAGCTGAGTCTTACTATGTGGCAGCGGGGAAACTGGGAATATCCAAAGAACTGGTAAATCCTGGGATCCCAGATGAGCACACCTCCTTCATGCAGTTTACACAGAGCCCTCTGCTCCTCCCCAAGGACCGGCTAATTCCTGGCTTGACCCACTGTAGCCTTGGTCTTAAGACTCCCAATAGCATGAAACTCAAAAGCGATGTGGACGCCTAGGGATTCTCGGAAAGCTGTCTGTGGACAATCACCGGCTCCCTCAGCCTGAAAGCGAGATGAGCGCCACAACTCCATAGTCACCTTTGACTGGACTTAACTGTCCAGGGGTCCTTTACATTTAGCTTTTTACTGAAAGCAAATGAGAAGGGGGTGTATCGGAACTTACTGATGAACAGGTGTGAAGTCAGAGTGGCAACCTGTGAAATCTCGTGGGGAAACATTTCGTGGTATTGACAAGCAACTGACATCATCTTCTGGGACGTTGTGAGTGCTGAGAAGGGGGCCAGAGGGTTTGCAAAATTCACATTAGGTTTGCCCCTGCTTTGATTGGAACTCGGAACGATACCAGAACAGTAAGTTTTTGTTTTTCAAATGCCCAGAGTTGACACTTGGCCTCATGAATTTATAAAAGTAAACTGAAGATCCAATACACAAAACTCGAAATGCTTTACACATACTGGGTTATACTGAACTTTTTGTTCCAGCCAAGAAGCCAATTTTACCACACCTAATGGTCCCAAGGGACGCGGGTGGTGCTGTGGTTTAAACCACAGCCTAGGGCTTGCCAATTGGAAGGTCGGTGGTTTGAATCCCCGCGATGGGGTGAGCTCCCATTGCTCGGTCCCTGTTCCTGCCAACCTAGCAGTTCGAAAGCAAGTCAGAGTAGATAAGTAGATAAATAGGTACCACTCCGGTGGGAAGGTAAACGGCGTTTCCGTGTGCTGCTCTGGTTCACGTGACCCAGTCATGCTGGCCACGTGACCCAGAAGCTGTAAGCCGGCTCCCTTGGCCAGTAAAGTGAGATGAGAGCCACAACCCCAGAGTTGTCCGAGACTGGACCTAATGGTCACAGGTCCCTTTACCTTTACCTTTACCGTCCTATACCCATAGATCTCAGGGCAGATCACAACATTCATGATAACAGAGAGAGTTAAAGCTTTAAGAGAATTGCACCTTTTAAAGGCTGTCTCCCCTTGCCTAGAGTGAGAGACCACTGGCTCTTTCTGATCAATGAGAGCCACGGTCTGGGCGCCAGGTAGAATCTCAGGTGGGCACTTAAATACCCCTTTCACATTTTAATGGAACAGGAGGGAGATATGTGACAGTCTTGGCTTGGAGAAATGGTGGAGATTAAGAAACCAGACCCAGCATGCATCACCAGCTGTGAGGGATTATGGGAGCTGTAGTCCAGCCACATCTGGAGGGGCACACATTTCCCACCGGGGATGAGTAAAGACAGTGTGATTGAACCCAGGGACCGGCAGCTTAAAGGCAAAGAGAGAAGCAAGCAGCACGTTTCCTAGAAGTGAACCTGTGCGTCAGCTGCAGCACCAGGACATGAAGGGAGCAATTAAGGGGAGAGGCAGACTTATTTGGAGAATGATTGCTTTGCCTTGAGCCACCAAGGACACAGGAGCAAAATGCTGTGCTTTTGTTTTCCTTCTCTTCTCCCCCTCCGGTGTTAAAGATGAGGCGCTGTCACAGAACGAAGCGTCAAAGCCCATGCTGAACGAATGAGGAATAAGCAAGCAATAAGCCACAAGGGCCGGGGAGCAGGGGAAGCACAAAAGCAGGGGAGTCTGGAGGAATGCAAGAACGTGGCAGGCAGCCATGCTGCTGGCAGGTGTGTGCGGCCTTCTGATTACTTTTCCCGGCTGCTGACCCCTAAACAGGCTCCTGTGGCTTTAGCAGCCACATGGCAGGATGAGGTTCAGCAGGTAAGGGCTGGCTTCTACTGCCCCGGTGCAATACCAAGAGGGGAAAGCAGTTATCGCCATTCAGGCTTCCTCAACCTTCCTGATAAGGAGCTCCCTTGGAGGCCAAGCAGTGCCCATCGCCTAGGATGTTCCACCTCCTCTGTCGGAGGCAGTAGGCTCTGAACGCCAGTTGCCAGGGGAATCACAAACAGGATACTGACAAGCTGGAACGTGTCCAGAGGAGGGCAACCAAAATGGTCAAAGGCCTGGAAACGATGCCTTATGAGGAACGGCTTAGGGAGCTGGGTATGTTTAGCCTGGAGAAGAGAAGGTTAAGGGGTGATATGATAGCCATGTTCAAATATATAAAAGGATGTCATATAGAGGAGGGAGAAAGGTTGTTTTCTGCTGCTCCAGAGAAGCGGACACGGAGCAATGGATTCAAACTACAAGAAAGAAGATTCCACCTAAACATTAGGAAGAACTTCCTGACAGTAAGAGCTGTTCGACAGTGGAATTTGCTGCCAAGGAGTGTGGTGGAGTCTCCTTCTTTGGAGGTCTTTAAGCGGAGGCTTGACAGCCATCTGTCAGGAATGCTTTGATGGTGTTTCCTGCTTGGCAGGGGGTTGGACTGGATGGCCCTTGTGGTCTCTTCCAACTCTATGATTCTATGATTCTAGGGAGAGTGGCTACTGCACCCTGGTCCTTCTGGCGGCTTCCCATTGGCCTCTGGCTGGCCACTGTAATGACAGGGACTGGTTGGACGCAGAGGAATGGTTCAGCTGGGGAACCCCCAAGGGAAGAAGGAGAATGGTGGGGACTGGTTGGGGGATGGCGATGAAGGGTCAGGGGGAGAAGTCTGGGAGGAGGAGGTGTCAAAATATGAGAGTTAACAGGGCTTAGTGTGCAGGGGGAGTCTGTGGCAGAGAGGAGTCCAGAATCAGAGAGGAGGGAGATTGCCAAGAGGCAAGAGATGAGTCTAGCTAGTAAAGAGTCACAGGTTTCTGTCTCCCCATCCTGCTACAACAAGCTCCCCTCCCCGCCTCATCTCCCAGAATCAGGAGAGGCATGAAGAGGGCAGAGGAGAAGCTAACATTAGGCAGGCGCAGTCTCAGATTGCTTGGGGAAAACCTTGGATTGGAGGGGACAGGCAACTGTAGGAAGGAGGGGGCCTTCAGTTTCAGCATGGGGCAAGATCTGCCAGTGGTGAGTTGCAGTGCTCATTAAGCCCAACAATCCTGTGCAGATCCTATGGTGGTACAGTCCACTCTGACATTTCAGGACTATACTAGCTCATTTCTGCTGCATGTGGGAACCAGGGCTTGCAGTCAAAACTTTTACTCAGAGGAGTCCTATTAAAATTAATGGCTCTGACTAACTTGGCCATTTTAAGTGGGCCCGCCCTGAGTTAAAAGGTAGCTGAATACCACCCCAGGTCTTATGTTCCCCCACTAAAAGGATGAGATCAGATGGAAAGGAAGACAGAGAACCTGGGGAAGAGGGGACTACAGCGTAGGTTACAGTTTTTCTCACTAAAGGTGCCAACTGATTTGGGGGCGCATGACCAGCCTAGCCTGCCCCCAGAGGCTTCGGCCTGTTGCGCAGACAGCAGTAGCGCAACATGGGGATTAATGCCACTGCCTCCTAAAATCTGCACACACCTCTGATGGCTATTGGTGGCACAGCTGCAGAGGCTGCCGGGAGAGGTGGCAGCCCTGTAATGTTCCCCAGAGACACACGATGAGCTGCACCTGTTGAAATGGCTGCTTTTGAACAACTACGAAGAAAAAGAGCTTTGACCTCTTTTGCATCAGGTCATCCAGTCCAGCCGCCCTTGCTTGGACACTTCCCTCCCGAAAGTAAAACCTCCCCAAATAACATACCGTAGGGCAGTATAAGTAATGGCGATTAAGGTATTCCAAGCGTAGACCTTGGCTTTTCCCAGCATGCAGAATATACCGGTAGATCCACCCACTCACCCAGCTACCTGGCAGGCAAGCACAGTATATACAGCAGCAATGTGTAATGATTTGGAGCCCCTCCAGGGTATAGTAACCTAGAAGCAAGGGAATGCTCTAAAATTTAGAGCCAGGCTGCTCTAAATCAGTTCCTGACTCTCCATCCTGCGCACCTGATAATCTTCCTCTGGTTGTGTTCAGCCCAGTTTTCCCCATAACCAATAGGCATCAACGACTATGTGTGAGTGTGTATGCATGCTAGGAACCTTTAATACAGTGGTACCTCGGGTTAAGAACTTAATTCGTTCTGGAGGTCCGTTCTTTACCTGAAACTGTTCTTAACCTGAGGTACCACTTTAGCTAATGGGGCCTCCCGCTGCCGCCGCGCGATTTCTGTTCTCATCCTGAGGTAAAGTTCTTGACCCGAGGAATTATTTCTGGGTTAGCAGAGTCTGTAACCTGAAGCGTCTGTAACCGGGGGTACTACTGTACTTAGGACTCTCACCAAACAACAATTCCCAGGATTCTTTGGGGCAAGAGATGATAAGTTAAACATGGAACTGAAAGCAACAATACATTTATTTATTACATGACAAAGCTATCTTTAGCCAACTCACCCCTTGCTTTTTCCTTTAGGACTAACTGCAGTTGTTAACAAGTCACCAACAGGTTTTCCACACCCATCAGCCCATCACCCATTCCCACCACCCTTCTGAGTCGTACCCCTCCCCACTCCCTCACTATATTTAAGGATCTGGTGACTTCTGTTTCAGTGTATCTGAAGAAGTGTGCATGCACACGAAAGCTCATACCAAGAACAAACTTAGTTGGTCTCTAAGGTGCTACTGGAAGGATTTTTTTATTTTTTATTTTGTTTTTATTTATTATGAAGATATGTCCTTCCTTGGGGCCAAACTAGGAGACTGGTGTTTTTTGTTTACTTACCACATTTCCCCCAAATGGGACTCATGGTGGCTCACTGCTAAAAAAAAAAGAGAACTTCTAAGAATCTAGTCATCTAGTCCAACCCCCTGCAGTGCAGGAATCTTTTGCCCAGCAATGGGGATCCCTGACATTTAAGAGTCTCTCATATATATATATATATAATAAATGCATGTATACATTGAATGCATTGGTGGGGAACTTGGATGAACTCCACCACCCCTCAGATCCAGTCAGGGATGATGGGAGTTTGTAGTCTAGCTACAGACGATTTGGTCCCTCAGATTCCCTACCCTTGGTTTAACATGTTTTGTTTTTACTCAATAAAAGCCCAGGGATGGTGAAGAATATAGGATCAAAAGTTCAGTGTGGGGGGGGGAGAGAAAGCGAAAGAGAGAGCGAGCGCACTTGGGAGTGTGTCTGGGGGCCCCCTTAACATTTCACACTATGCCATAAACACCTGGTGCAGATACCCCGCTGAAACTTGTTGTTGTTGTTGTTGTTGTTGTTGTTGTTGTAACGTTACCAATACTACATTCACATACCTCCTTTTCTGCAAGGAGCCCGAGGTGTCATCCATGGTTCTCCCCCTCCTTATTTTATCCTCACAAACAACCCTGCGAGGCAGGATTAAGCTGAGAGACAGCGACTGGCCATCCACCGAGCTTCATGGCTGAGTGGGGGGGTTTAAACTCTGGTCTCCCGGGTCCTAATCCAGCACTCTTAACCACGACGCCAAGCTGGGTCTGTTACTTTCTGCTGCCTTGCAGCTATACTCTTTTGGGAGAAAGGCTTTGGGAGTAAACCGCAAGGAACAATCCGTACCTGCTACCATGTGGGACGTCTTTGGGAGCAGAAAAGGCTAAGGAGTGAACCCCACACAAATGGAGTGGAGTCCCTAAGACAGTTGAATGGCACCTTTTATGCTCAGTGGCGTAGCAAGGGAGGGGCGATGGGGGCGGGTCGCCCCGGGTTCCAGGGGAGGGGGGTGATACTCGGCGGCCACTCCCGCCACTCCCCAAGCCGAGCCCCACCGCCCGGCACCCTGTCCATGCTGCTTTATGGACGGACGGGGCAGCTCCACAAGCCGCCGCTCACTCAGCGGCTCGCTTGGTCACTGCGAGAGCAGCAGCGCCGGCCCAGATGGACTGCGCATGTGCGGCATTTCTTCACATGTGCAGTCCGTCACGACGCACATGTCAGGATGCCCTGCCCCCAGGGGGGGTGCCTCCAGCCGGCGTTTGCCACCCGGGGCGGCCAAGAGGCTTCCTCCGCCCCTGTGTATGCTTTCTTCTGGCAACTCCAGCAACCAAGCTGCTGCCAGACATACTGCTCTGCTTTCCTTTGGTCCACATCCCCGAGGCTGAGAGATTGGGGGGGGGGTCTTGTTGTCTGGAAGAGTTTTTATACCATCTTCTGCCTCAGGCCCATTACGTGAGCTCGGCTGTCAACAAGGATAAAGCACAATGCACATTGCAAAGCACTTTGGGTGTGGGTATGTGGCAGGGGGGAGACGATCTAAAATCTAAAAAAGCAGCTATTATCAGTGCAATTTGTTGTACACCAGCCCTGTATACCTGAAGGAGCATCTCCATTCCCATCATTCAGCCCAGACACGGAGGTCCACCTCTGAGGCCTTTGTGGTGGTTCCCTCCTTGTGAGAAGTGAGTTTACAAGGCAACTAAGCAGAGGGCCTTCTCGGTAGTGGCGCCCGCCCTGTGGAACACCCTCCCATCAGATGTCAAAGAAATAAACAACTAGGCAGAGGGCCTTCTCGGTAGTGGCGCCCGCTCTGTGGAACGCCCTACCATCAGATGTCAAAGAAATAAACAACTAGGCAGAGGGCCTTCTCGGTAGTGGCGCCCGCCCTGTGGAACACCCTACCATCAGATGTCAAAGAAATAAACAACTAGGCAAAGGGCCTTCTCGGTAGTGGCACCCGCCCTGTGGAACACCCTACCATCAGATGTCAAAGAAATAAACAACTAGGCAAAGGGCTTTCTCGGTAGTGGTGCCCGCCCTGTGGAACACCCTACCATCAGATGTTAAAGAAATAAACAACTAGGCAGAGGGCCTTCTCGGTAGTGGCGCCCGCCCTGTGGAACACCCTACCATCAGATGTCAAAGAAATAAACAACTAGGCAAAGGGCTTTCTCGGTAGTGGTGCCCGCCCTGTGGAACACCCTACCATCAGATGTTAAAGAAATAAACAACTAGGCAGAGGGCCTTCTCGGTAGTGGCGCCCGCCCTGTGGAACACCCTACCATCAGATGTCAAAGAAATAAACAACTAGGCAAAGGGCTTTCTCGGTAGTGGTGCCCGCCCTGTGGAACACCCTACCATCAGATGTCAAAGAAATAAACAACTAGGCAGAGGGCCTTCTCGGTAGTGGCGCCCGCCCTGTGGAACACCCTACCATCAGATGTCAAAGAAATAAACAACTAGGCAGAGGGCCTTCTCGGTAGTGGCGCCCGCCCTGTGGAACGCCCTACCATCAGATGTCAAAGAAATAAACAACTAGGCAGAGGGCCTTCTCGGTAGTGGCGCCCGCTCTGTGGAACGCCCTACCATCAGATGTCAAAGAAATAAACAACTAGGCAGAGGGCCTTCTCGGTAGTGGCGCCCGCTCTGTGGAACGCCCTACCATCAGATGTCAAAGAAATAAACAACTAGGCAGAGGGCCTTCTCGGTAGTGGCGCCCGCTCTGTGGAACGCCCTACCATCAGATGTCAAAGAAATAAACAACTAGGCAGAGGGCCTTCTCGGTAGTGGCGCCCGCCCTGTGGAACGCCCTACCATCAGATGTCAAAGAAATAAACAATTAGGCAGAGGGCCTTCTCGGTAGTGGCGCCCGCTTTGTGGAACGCCCTCCCATCAGATGTCAAAGAAATAAACAACTAGGCAGAGGGCCTTCTCGGTAGTGGCGCCCGCTCTGTGGAACGCCCTACCATCAGATGTCAAAGAAATAAACAACTAGGCAGAGGGCCTTCTCGGTAGTGGCGCCCGCTCTGTGGAACGCCCTACCATCAGATGTCAAAGAAATAAACAACTAGGCAGAGGGCCTTCTCGGTAGTGGCGCCCGCTCTGTGGAACGCCCTACCATCAGATGTCAAAGAAATAAACAACTAGGCAGAGGGCCTTCTCGGTAGTGGCGCCCGCCCTGTGGAACGCCCTACCATCAGATGTCAAAGAAATAAACAATTAGGCAGAGGGCCTTCTCGGTAGTGGCGCCCGCTTTGTGGAACGCCCTCCCATCAGATGTCAAAGAAATAAACAATTAGGCAGAGGGCCTTCTCGGTAGTGGCGCCCGCTTTGTGGAACGCCCTCCCATCAGATGTCAAAGAAATAAACAATTACTTGACTTTTAGAAGACACCTGAAGGCAACTCTGTTTAGGAAAGTTTTCAACAGTTGATGTTTTACTCTGTTTGATGTTTTAATTTGTTGGAAGTGGCCCAGAGTGGCTGAGGCAACCCAGTCAAGATGGGCGGCAGATAAATATAAATTATTGTTAGTAGTAGCAATACTGCTCTGACGGCCACCAGGAAGCCACTCACTGTCGAGAAAGCCTGAGCTGGGCTCTGAACAGAAATCTGGCACTCCTCGCTTTACGGGGGAAATTAGAGCT
This sequence comes from Lacerta viridis, assembly GCA_900245905.1. Lineage (NCBI taxonomy): Eukaryota > Metazoa > Chordata > Lepidosauria > Squamata > Lacertidae > Lacerta > Lacerta viridis. The sequence goes on along the minus strand of OFHU01004558.1, from coordinate 307,131 downwards.
CTCTTTGTTAGTTGAGACACCTTCCTGGAAAAAGTATCGGTTTTAACTCGGGGCAGGTGGAGGGGTTGGGACCGCGGAATCTGCGACACAGCAATTCCAGGCAATAATCTCCCCCCCCCCAAAAAAACCCCACTCCTCCTCCTCCTTCCTCTTTCTCTCTCCCCTCCTGTTCTTGCTGCAGCTCCCCTGCTCTGCCAGATTCCCTGCTGGATCCCCAGATAGCATCTACATCTATCGCCCCCCCCCCTTTCCCACATCCACCACCAACCTTCTTGTCAGGCCTGCCGCTGAGAAGAAAACACAGGCAAGGGGCTCCTGGAGGGTTTTTCTTTCTTTTTTTGCTGAGCCAGTGTTCCTGCGTTGGGCTGGGGTGCCAGTTCCTGTAAGCTGCTGATCCCGCTTCCCAGATCCCATCTCCGGAGGGTATGATCGACCGCCTTGCCTGCCTGCCTGCCTGCCTGAAACTGGGCATGCAGCGCTCTGACACAGGGGCCAGTGAAATGCTGCCCGCCTGAGCACAGCGTTGCAAAACCAAAGCCAAGCACCAGAAAGCTATGCTAAAAGAGCTTTGCTCAGGCTCTCATCCCTCTCTTCCACCCATCCTCTGAGGTCCAGTTGCCGGCTGTTTTCATCTAAGTCTTTCAGGCTTCTGCTGCAGCAGAGGAGGCTGCCTGACCTCCCCTACATACCTGCAATGAAGCAGTCCTCTTAGGGGGGAAAAATACAACAAAGGAAACCCCTTTGCTGATATGACTCACCGGCTGCTCCTAACTTGCTCTGAAGCAGCACACCCCTTTGATTACCAAGTGCTGGGAACAAGGGACTGAGGTGGAGGCAGAGCAGGTGCTTGGCACGCCGGAGGCCCCCACTAGCATTTCCAGGGAAAGGCCCATGTCTGAAACTCTTTGCTTTCAGTCTACTCAGATTAAAGAGCTTCCCATCTGTTCAATATATGATTTCTACCCCGGTGGGGAGTTTCCCTTCGACAATCTTCACAGAAGCTTACGGAAAACTTGGCCTATCGCTCAATATCCAAAAAACCAAAGTGCTGCACCAACAAGCACAAAACAACCCCTCTGCGGCCGGCACCACAAGTCCAATTTAATGGTGTAATACTGGAAAGTGTTGATCACTTTTCCTACCTGGGCAGTTATCTTTCCACAAGGGCCAACATCCAGCATCACCTGAGCTCTGCAAGTGCAGCTTTCTCCTGGCTGAAGTGCAGAGTGTTTGAGAACCGGGACATTCGAAGGGGAACCAAAATGTTTGTTTACAAGGCTATCGTACTACCAACTTTACTCTACGTTTGTGAAACATGGACTACTTATAAACACCATCTCCAACTCCTCGAAAGATTCCATCAACAGTGCCTCCGAAAAATGTTACACATCACTTGGGAAGGCAGGCGAACTAATATCAGTGTACTGGAAGAAACAAAGATCACCAGTGTTGAAGCAATGGTTCTTCAACATCTGGTCATGTTGTTCGGATGCCTGATTATCGTCTTCCAAAGCAACTACAGTGGGACCTCGACTTACGAGCTCCTCGACATACATCGTTTTTGACTTGCGAGTGACTTCCGGGAGAAAAAAAATGGCCGCCACTTCCACATTTTTCGACCTACGAAGGGGAAGCGGCGGCACGATACCTCGACTTACGAGGTTTTTAATGCGGTTTTCTCGACGTACAATTTCCCCCCCCCTCCAAAGATAGTGCCCTTCAAGTTACGAAAATTTCAACCTACAAGGGCGCCTTCGGAACGCATTCATGTCATAAGTCGAGATACCACTGTACTCTACTCCCAACTCAAGAATGGAAAGCGAAATACCGGTGGACAACAAAAGAGGTTCAAAGACTCTCTTAAGACAAATCTAAAAAAATGTAGTATAAACACCGACAACTGGGAAACACTGGCCTGTGCTCACTCCAACTGGAGAACAACCTTTACCAAAGGTGTAATGGACTTTGAAGATGCTCAAACTTAGGACGAAAGGGAGAAACGTGCTAAGAGGAAGGAACGCTTGGCAAATCCACACAGTGATCAACTCCTGCCCGGAAACCTATGTCCCCACTGTGGAAGGTCGTGTGGATCCAGAATTAGCCTCCACAGTCACTTACAGACTGACTGTTAAGACCGTGTTTATGGAAGACAATCTTACTCGGCTACGAGTGATCGCAGAAGAAGAGGAGGAGGAGGAGGAGGAGGAGGAGGAGGCAAAAGGCTTCCCAAATGACAGGGGTGTTGTATATTTATTGCATTTATATACCACCTTTTCTTCCAAGGAGCTCAAGGTGCCATACATGGTTCTCTCCCTCCTCATTCAACCCCTACAACAACCTTGTGAGGCAGGTTAGGCTGAGAGGCAGTGACAGGCCCAAGTTCACCTAGAGAGCTAATGAGCAGTAACAGGACACCCAGCGAGCTTCATGGCCGAGCGGGGATTTGAACCCTGGTCTCCCAGGTCCTAGTCCAACACTCTAACCAATACACCGCACTGGCTCTGAGCAAGCTGGAGCCCCAGCACCTAAGTAGCTTCCCGGTTATCTAGAGATAAATGCATCGGCCACATTTTCCCCTGCCAAGGTGCATGACGGTGTGCATTTGCCTGCGGTTTACACCCAGCTCCTCTGGCCGCTTCCTCTGCCAACACCTGCTACGTCGATGCATTTGTCCCAAATAGCTCACAATTAAAGATGACAAGCACCATCTGCGGAGGAAGAGGCTGGGGGGGGGGGGAAGGAAGATTCAAGCGTGCACAGCCTTCTTGAAGACTCTCGCCTTGGGTTCCCCGTCTGATTACTCTGGGGAGACTCAGGCAGCAGAGGCTGGTTCCTCCTGGGGTTGGCAGGGTGGAAGGCTGGGAGGCCAACAGTAGGGGGAGCCACAGCCAGTGGCAAACAGAGCCAACTAATCCTGCTTTTTTTTTTGTTTTAAGTTCCTTCCAGTAGCACCCCAGAGACTAACCAAGCTTGTTCTTGGCATGAGCTGAAGAAGTGTGCATGCACACGAAAGTTCATACCAAGAACAAACCCAGCCGGTCTCCAAGGTGCTACTGGAAGGAATTATTATTATTATTTTTTATATTGTTTTTCCCCACAACAAACACTCTGTGAGGTGAGTGGGGCTGAGAGACTTCAAAGAAGTGTGACTAGCCCAAGGTCACCCAGCAGCTGCATGTGGAGGAGCGGAGACACGAACCCGGTTCACCAGATTACAAGTCTACCACTCTTAACCACTACACCACACTGACTCTCAACCAATCCTGCTTTTTTACTCCATTTCCATCCTTGCTGAGTTCTACAAAGGCAAGACCAAGGAGGAGGTTGGAAGCCCATGCCACCCACAAAGCTGGTCATCTGTAAGGAGGGCTAGTCAGGGGCAGACTGAGCTTATTGCCCCACTTGCCCTAATGGACTCAAAAATTTGGGGTGAGCTTGGAGCACAGTCATCCACCCACCTGATTATTATGATTATTGTTCCTCCTTTCTGGAACACGTCACAGTGGCTGGTTTTAGAATAGGGAGAATTTTGTAAAGAAGAAGAAGAAGAAGGGGAAAACCCACACTCTCTGGTTCTGAGTTACTGGGGTTTCCAGGAGGGCAGATGGCTGGTCTTTTTCTGTTTGGAATAACAGGAGCATCTTTTCTCCTAATTAGATCCCACTTCCTCGGGGGGGGGGGGAGAGGCAGTGCCTCTTAAGCTGGAGTTTTCTGGGAAGCCCTAATTAGAGCCTTCACTGATTTGTTAGCCACTAATTAGATACCAAAGACTTAAAGTGTTTCCAAACAGAGACGTTGTCTTCTCGGGTTGAGACTGCACTCAACCCTGGGGTGCCCGTTCTTCGGCTCCAGTGTGAAATGGCCTTGAACTCGCTTGAAACTGCTTCTAGCTGAAGCATACTCCTTTTATTTCTCTTTTCCATCTAAGGACAGGCATTGTTTACAACACAAACCCTCTTGCCTATCCTAGGAAAGGAAGGGGAGAAACACAAACCTTGCTTTAACCTAAATCAGGCATAGGCAAACTCGGCCCTCCAGATGTTTTGGGACTACAGCTCCCATGATCCCTAGCTAACAGGACCAGTGGTCAGGGATTATGGGAACTGTAGTCCCAAAACATCTGGAGGGCCGGGTTTGCCTATGCCTGACCTCAATACTCCAACTCTTTGCGCTCTCCATATTCACAGTGCCTAGATCTCTCCTAGGGAGTGGTGCCCGTTTGTTTTGTTGGGGGGAATCACAGAATCGTGGAATTGGAAGGGATCCCAAACGTCATCTAGTTCAACCCCCTGCAAGGCCAGAATCTCAACTGAAGCATCCATGACAGATGGCCATCCAACCTCTGTTTAAAAAATGAAGGAGAGTCCACCACCTTCTGAGGGAGTCTGTTCCACTGCCAAACAGCTTTTAGCATCAGAAAGGCCTTCCTGGTGTTTAGTCAGAATCTCCTGCCTGCGATTTGAATCCATTGGTTCGGGTCCTACCCTCCAGAGCTGGTGAAAACAAGCTTGCTCCACCTTCTGTTCAATAGCCCTTTAGATATTTGAAGATGGCTATCATATCTCCTCTGGCAACGGGGGAAGGACATAGCTAGCCAAGGTGGCTACTAATCACCGATAGCCTTGTCCTCTGTGTGTGTTTTTTAAGCCATCCAAGTTGGTGGCCATCACTACATCTTCAGGGAGCAGATTCCATACTTCAACTATGCACTGAGTGATAGCTCAGTCAGTCGAGCATGAGAGTCTTGATCTCAGGGTCGTGGGTTTGAGCCCCATGTTGGACAAAAAAGATTCCTGCATTGCAGGGAGTTGGACTAAATGACCCTCGTGGTTCCTTCCAACTCCACAATTCTATGATTCTGCCTATGAAGAAGTGCTTTCTTTTGTCTGCCTTGACTTTTCCAACATTCAGCTTCATTGAAGAAAGCCCTTCTCACTAGGCTGGGACACTGCAAGGCCCAGCAGCCACTAGTGACTGGGAAGCTGGGGAGCAGGTGAGAACAGGAGACTTAACTTGTAAGACAGGGGTCAGCAACCTTTTTCAGCCGTGGGCCGGTCCACCGTCCATCAGAGCATGTGGTGGGCCAGACTATATTTTTTGGGGGGGAAATGAACGAATTCCTATGCCCCCAAATAACCCAGAGATGCATTTTAAATAAAAGCACACATTCTACTCATGTAAAAACACCAGGCAGGCCCCACAAATAACCCAGAGATGCATTTTAAATAAAAGCACACATTCTACTCATGTAAAAACACCAGGCAGGCCCCACAAATAACCCAGAGATGCATTTTAAATAAAAGGATACATTCTACTCATGTAAAAACATGCTGATTCCTGGACTATCCGTGGGCCCGACTGAGAAGGCGATTGGGCCGCATCCAGCCCACGGGCCTTAGGTTGCCTACCCCTGATCTAAGAAAATCCCTCTGCCCCCAGCATCTCTCATGCAGTCGACACCCTCAGTTTCCAGGCCCCAACTGATCCTGAGCTATATGGTAGAAGTTCTTTCATTGTGGAGAATAAAACAGAGCTGACCATCTCTCTGCCTCTCTCAATATACTGACTGTAGAGCTTTTGTGCTGTGAAGGTTCAGCAGTTGGATTTAGTTACAATGCAACGCAGGAAGGAACTAGCCAGGGGTGGCTGTGGCAAGAACAACACAACAATAGAACAGAGAAGAACACAAAGCCAGAACAGTGAGCTGCAAACCTCACCCTTCCTCTTCCCTCACTATGAACGGAGGCAAATGTTTCCTTAAATTGCATCTTGTGACGGGATTTTAAATGTAAGCTGCTTTGGGAGCCAATGTTGGACGACAAGGGGAGTATAACTATAGCAAATATAATAAATAAATAAATAATCCGGCAGAGCACGATGAAGATCCTCCAGTTTGACTGGCCTCAAGCCATTCCCTCTTTTTTTCTCTCTATAGCGCAAATGCAATTGGCAGGGATCATCACCTTCCACGGTTCCTAGTTTACTTCCTTTGAACAGGGGGAAGTTTCTAGGCCTCATGATACACCTGGAACATACAGAAAAGGTACATCTAGGAAACACCTAGGAAAGGTACTAGCTATGAGAGGAAAGGCAGAGTTGGAGTTTTCTCTGTAAGATGATTAGCTAGTTGCTCCTCAGTTGCAGCCTCCAAACTGGTTCCTTTATTTGTCTGCTAATTCTCATTTACTAATACAGGCCTGACAATGAAGTCCAGTCGCGAACGACTCTGGGGTCGCGGCGCTCATCTCGCTTTACAGGCTAAGGGAGCCGGCGTTTGTCCGCAGACAGTTTTTCCGGGTCATGTGGCCAGCATGACTAAGCTGCTTCTGGCAAAACCAGAGCAGTGCACAGAAGCGCCGTTTACCTCCCCGCTGCAAGATACCTATTTATCTACTTGCACTTTGGCATGCTTTCGAACTGCTAGGTTGGCAGGAGCAGGGACCGAGCAACGGGAGCTCACCCGTCGCGGGGATTCGAACCGCCGACCTTCTGATCGGCAAGCCCTAGGCTCTGTGGTTTAGACCACAGTGCCACCCGCGTCCCTACTAATACAGGCAGCTACCCATTTATGCAGGGCTTACGTTCCAAGGCACCAGGTGCATACGTGGGATTGCGTATCATTGGGAAATCCTGCAGACACCCTTTAAACCTCTGGAAAACCTTTAAAAAACCACCAGCACTTACCTGACACCCAACTCTCTCGCACAACCTCCTTCCTCAAACTCCAATATGCCACAGGCCTCAACGGTCAGTGCAAAGGCTCTTGGGATTGCAATGGCAAAGGCTTATGGGATTGCTAGGCGCTGTTTTCGTGCCTTTTCAGACTTTTCTGTGCTCTTCTGGGGATGTTTTGGCAATTTTTAAAATTCATTTCCGGGCCTGGTGTGATGAACATTTACAAGTTGTGCGCATATTGAACATGTGTAAATGGGCAGTTTCCTGCATACCTCTCCTCCTATTATTTGTCGGATGGGGTGGGTGGGAGGAATCATTCCAGTTTTTGTAGTTTCTCAACTACTGATCTTGGAATGAAAATAAACGCAACTCTCTGATGAGCCACTTTTCTTGAAGGTCTGATTTTGGAATAAAGCAAGCGGTCGAGCAGGCGAAGTCTTCAACCCCATCTGTCCATTTCCCCCCTGGGTAACCAGAGGCAAGGGGGAGGTTGGGGGGGGGAATCGCTAACTTTATTTTGGGGAAAACTTTATTTTTTGACAAACAAACCAGTTATTCTTGCAGCTTCACCCACATATATTACTTTGTTGGAGTAATATTGGAATGCATATAATTGGAATGCATATAATTGGTGCAGAATGTGAAAAGGATCAACATTTTGTCCCTGCTGTCCACCAATTTGATCTGTCCCATTCCTTAACCTAATGTGCGCTGGTGTTTGTGCTTCGTGGGGTCATTTCCACAGCCAGGTTACCCCTCCCCCCCCCGTTTCTCCATTTATGCATCTGCTTGAATGGGCTACACAAATTTTCAACCACCAACATGCTCAGGCTGTTCTTGCTTCCTGATTCAGCTAGATGAATGAACTGATAAATCAATTAAATCAGCCCTGTTTAGTTGACTAATTCACTGTAAACAGAACAGAGCTTTGTGGAAACGGTTGTTTGGAGCCACTGGCATTATTGCAAACAATCTGGGCTCGAGCATTTCCCAGTTCAGATTAAGGCGCTCGGGTCAGGTAACGCGCTCAACGGAAACACAACCGCCACCTTTCAATAAATAAATAAATAAATAAAAATAGGCTGTGTTACTTAGCCAAGACAAAATGCTACCTTTGATAAATAAAGCCTCCGTTGTAAAACTGTTTTATGAACCACCGCTGGCTCATTAATCCATTAATTAGTTAGAACAAGACAGTTAATGGGCTGAAAACAGCTTTTATCTGCTGAAAATTCCACTCCTGCCACACCATCCATACACCTTCTCAGTGGCTATCCAATCTATGCCATTCCCAAGCTCCAGCCTGTTGTGCTCCTTCTGTGCTCTGCTGATTCTTTGGCAGCAGTTTTCACTACAGTGCCTTATTCTTGACTCTCCACGACAATGGCTAGGGAATGATGCTGTTGGTTTGTGGGTAGACTCTACTGAAGGAATCTGGCAAGGATCCGTGGAGGTGGGGAAGGGTTACATACTACGGTATCTTCTATGCCAAGTGCTGCTTGGGAGTGGAATGCCCTCATCTGGAAACCTGGCAGTGCTGTAACCCATTCCTGCCCACCAAGGACAAGGCATCTAGGTTTGCCATGTTGAGAGTACCAACCTGGGGTCACCTCTCTTCTCGGGGCCTCCAGTCTCATTGCATGATCACAGAATAGCAGAGTTGGAAGGGACCCCCAGGGTCATCTAGTCCAACCCCCCGGCAGTGCAGGACAATGGTGATATTGCCTTAAGAAGGGTTTGCAGGAACTGCAGTGTGGGCTTTCTGCTACACCAGGGATGGAGAACGTGGACAGCCCTCCAGATGCTGCTGACTTCCAATCACCTGTTAACCCCAGACAGCACAGCCAGTGGTCAGGCCTGATGGGAGTTGTAGTCCGAAAACATCTGGAGGGCCACAGAGCTTCCCCATATCTGAGCTATACAAAACAGCAGCCAAGGGAGGAAACAGGGAGGGACACTGTTCTAGAGCCTTTGCTATCCATGGAAGTGGTGGATATGTTCCATCAATACCCTTAGATACTTTTATTTATTTATATTTATAAGAATATTTATGAACCACCAGCTCATTAAATAGAATATCAAGATAAATACATTAAAAACATCTAAACATAATAATGCCATACCTTCAAACGTCCCATCTCCCCACCCCCCATTTCTAGTGCAGAGGGAAAGGCAGCTGGTCAATTGCTTCCCCGCTTGTGTACAAATTGAGGAGTCTTCTCCAACCTGGTGCCCTCCAGATGTTGTGGACTACACCTCCCATCAGCCCCAGCCAGAAAGGCAAGTGGTCAGGGATGATGGGAGTTGAAGTCCAGCAGCACCGGGGGGGCGGGGCGGGCGGCGGCATTGGGTTGGGAAAGACTGAAGCAGAGCAGAGGGTGGATTGTATAGACCTCTGTGGGTCTCTAGTAGCCTGCCTGATTGACCCATAACCACCTTTGCTTCTCTGCCGACCCACACTTCCTTCATAGCATGGCAGAACTGCAGTGCAAATGAAACTTTGATGGGATCTCTGTGCTGTGTTGGGGAGGCTACAGCATATCCCAACCCCCATCATTTAAAATGTGGTCTATTACAAGGAAGAGGCACCCTGACCACCTTTGCCCCCCACTCCCATCCTTAACAAAAAAACAAAAAAACAACCTTATTACTTATTACCAGGCCTAGTTGCACTTTTTTAGACAGACCTCCTTCCTGCTAATCAAACATTTACTCATCACCTCTTCCTTCAGTGATGAGCTAGGCATCTTGGCTCATTTAAAATTCAGGTCTTCCATCCTTAGGCTGGCCCCTGCAACTTAGTCCAGAGCTTAAACTTTAAAATGCTTTTACAATGGAGGGGACAGCCTTCTTTCACCTATTTGTAAAAGAGATGTCCACCCTTCTTGACCCCTTTTTGTTATACACTTGCCGAGATCCCCCCCCCAATTCAGGATAGTGACTTTCAGATCCTACTCAATCAGCCCTTACATGTTCATTTACACCTGTCTCCTGGTCTGCATTATCTGACCTAGACTGCAGAAATCTGGGCCCATTCTTTTGGTTATTATCATGGTCTCCTTGCCTTCCTGGCTATTGCAACCAACCAAACAACATTTTGCACCGTGTAGTCAGTTCCTCCTGTGGTGTCTTCAGCACCCTGGACAGAGCCACAGAGGCAGCAAGATGCTTGGCCAATCCTCAGGATTATTTCTCCAGATCCCTGTGGTGAGGATTTAGTCTCTGAGCTCATTTTAAATCAACACATCTTTGGATACATTTAAAATTAAAGATGAAGGAATTTCCTGTTTAAGCTTTAAAAGAGCTCCCAGTAATTTATCTGAACGCTGAGAAAAGGGAAAGGCATGTCAGAGCGTTGTCCTTTATTTCAGCCTAACGCCAGAGGAAATTACATCAAAATTCACATATCACACTTTGTTGAGAGACATTCCACAAGCTTAGTGAAACACTTGTGTTCCAGTATTTACCAGGGCACTCTGGAGCCTATCTAGGCTAGGAAGTCTTTCTAGGCCCTAGAGTTTCCATTCCAATATGGCACCCTGCATATGTTGTTGGACTACAACTCTCACTCATGCCAGACCCAACGGCCATGCTGACTGGAGCTAGATGGGGGTCCCAAAATGTCTGGAGGTCACCACATTGGCTTAATGTGGGTCTCATCAAACCTTCAGAGAGGCATCTGTTATGTTGATCCCAGTGTAAAGGAACTTTGAAGCCTGGTTCTGTTGGCCTCCCCCTGCCCCGGAAAAATGGGTATCCCTTTACAGCACAAGACTGCAACAGCTAAATGTTCCAAAATAGCCTAACTCGCTGTGTGTCTTCCTCCCATGCAGCCCCATGCCCACTTAAAACCAGGTTCTTCCCCATTTAGCAAAACAACCCGGTAACACAAACTTCTGGTTATCCCAATTCTGCCCACAGTATGTGGCTGTTCCATCCTAGCTGGGGGGCAAGCACCCCACACTTCCCCATCTCCACACTTTCCCCTCCCTCCTTTGGAATTTGGGTTGGCTTGTGTGTGGGGCGAGGAAGGTCCTTTGGGGAGGGGGGTGCAGCGGGGGCAGAGAGAGTTGTGGGGAGGGGAGAGGGGTCCCCGAGGCCCCGCTTCCCTTACCTGCCAGCAGCTGCATCCAGGCGCAGATCTTGTAGACCGTGGCCGTGTTGCAGAAGAAGAAGAGCGAGAAGCAGGTGATGCAGCCCAAGATCAGCACCATGGAGAGCAGCACGAAGAAGGAGGCCGCCTTGAAGGCGCGCGAGGGGATGCTGCGGAAGTCGGCGAAGGAGCCGTGGCAGGTGAGCTCGCGGTTGTTGCCCTCGTTGCCCACGCAGTAGTGGAAAAGGCCGAAGTAGCCCGGCTTGGGCGTGCTGACGCTGTCGCCGATCCAGTAGGGCTGGATGAAAACCACCACGTTGATGATGGCGAAGCAGATGGTGAAGATGGCCCACAGCACGCCGATGGCCCGCGAGTTCCGCATGTAGTTGTCATGGTACAGCTTCGAGGCCTCCTGCGACGGCAGCATCCTGCGGCCGGGAGGCTCAGAGCGCGGGGCCCCGGCGGCGGAGGCGACACGCGGGGACGGCGACGAAGAGGAGGAGGAGGAGGAGGTGGTGGTGGTGGTAGAGGAGGAGAGGGGCGCACCGGCGCGCGCCCGCGGACGGCGGCACCAGCAGCACCTCCTCCCTCACTGGCCGAGGCGGAGTGGCCCCGGGAGCCCCGCCGAGGGTAGACCCGAGGGGGCGCCGGCGGGAGGCCAGGCCATGGGGCGGCAGGAAGGGCTCGCGAAGCTGCGGCAGGCAGGCAGGGAGGGAGCCCTAGGCGCGCCCGCTCGCTCCCTGCAGCGCCAGCCGCGCCAGCCGCGACTCCATCTTGGCTGCTGCGGCGGCGCCGGCTGGATCGTTGCTCCTGCTCGGTTGCCCGCCCGCCTGCCTGCTCGCCTCCCTCCCTCCCTCCCTCCCTCCTCGCCTGCCGCCTGCCTACCTGCCCGCCCGCCCGCCTGCTTACTTGCTTACTTGCGCGGCCGGAGCTTGCTCGCGCGCGCGCGCACGAGCCCGGTGGCGCGAGCGCAAGAGAAGGAGAGGGGAGGGCAGAGCGGGAGGAAATCAGGTAGAGAGAAGGAAGCGCCCAGGCAGCTTCCTAAAAGGGGGGGGGGTGAGGAGGGAGAGGAGGAGGAGGAAAAGGGATCGCAGCGCACATGCGCCCAGGCAAGCAGGTCAAGGGAGGAGCTGAGTGGACAGCTTCCATTTCTACGCATGCGCCGGGGGATTGGAACCCGGAGCCGGGTTGCGGGCACGTGTGCTGTGGAGCTGGAGGCCGGAATCTTGGCGCGCCTTTTACGGCCAAGTCAGCGTAATGTTACAGCCATCCTGAGCTAAGCGGCATATAAGGCAGCCTCCTGTGGGCCAGCGGCTTGGAAGACTCCATTCTGTTTTGCGGTGCTGAGGTTTCCTATCTTTCTTTCTCTCTCTCTCTCTCTCTCACACACACACACACCTCCCAGAAAAGATCAGCGGAGCCCATTCCTACAGTGGGGCTCAATTCTAGTGTTATGATATACAGGTGAAACTCGAAAAATTAGAATATTGTGGGAAAGTCCATTTATGTAAGCAATTGTTTTCATTAGCTACTGGAGTTTAATATATGAGATAGACTCATGACATGCAAAGCGAGATATGTCAAGCCTTTGCTTGTTATAATTGTGATGATTATGGCGCAGCTGATGAAAACCCCAAAGTTGAGATTGTGAATTTGGGGTTCTCATCAGCTGTACGCCATAATCATCACAATTATAACAAATAAAGGCTTGACATATCTCGCTTTGCATGTCATGAGTCTATCTCATATATTAGTTTCACCTTTTAAGTTGAATTACTGAAAGAAATGAACCTTTCCACGATATTCTAATTTTTCGAGTTTCACCTGTATACAGTAATTTAAGGTGCTTTTAAGCAGCCCTTGTATATATTGCAGTAGAAGATGCAGAGGTACTGGGGTCAATTCTACAACAGTAAACCTATGTGGGGGGAAATCAGCTGACCTTCAGTCTAGGTCAGGGCAGGTCCAACTTTTCATACCAACTGCGCCCAAATGTACTTCGACACAGAACCCGCAGGCTGCACAGTTACCTTGTCACGCGGGGGGGGGGGATGAGGCCAAAATCTGGTGCCCCCGCAGCCCTCATGTTGCTTTCCCAAAGCCTGCTAAGCAAGGCAGGGCTTTGGGAAAGAGGTGCAAGAGTGAGGGGTCTGGCAGAGTCCTAGTCATCCTATCTCCTTCCCAAAGCTGGGAAAGCAACAACTAGGCTTTGGGAAGGAGAAAGGAGGACTCTAGGACTCTGCCAGACCTCTCACTCTTCCTCCCCAAAGCCCAGGACCTTGCTTACATGGCTTTGGGAAACTAGCCTGATGGCTGCATTGTGTGTGTGTGTGTGTGTGTGTGTGTGTGTGTAATATTGCTGAGGACCACCGAAAATGCCTCAAGGGCTGCATGCACCCCACGGACCACATGTTAGACCACCCTAGTCTAGACCTTTATGTTGTCGATCTAGCCCTTAAAGCATATTAAAAGGTAAAGGTACCCCTGACCCTTAGGTCCAGTCATGGACAACTCTGGGGTTGCGGCGCTCATCTCGCTTTACTGGCTGAGGTAGCCGGCTGGCGTTTGTCCGCAGACATCTTCTGGGTCATGACTAAGCCGCTTCTGGCGAACCAGAGCAGCGCAAGGAAACGCCGTTTACCTTACCGCCGGAGCGGTACCTATTTATCTACTTGCACTTTGATGTGCTTTCGAACTGCTAGGTGGGCAGGAGCTGGGACTGAACAACTCGTGGGGATTCAAACCGCTGACCTTCTGATCAGCAAGCCCTCGGCTCTGTGGTTTAGACCACAGTGCCACCCACGCTGTGAATCATTAGAATCATATAATTGTAGAGTTGGAAGGGACCAAGAGGGTCATCTTGGTCCAACCCCCCCCCCCTGCATGACAACCCGGAGATTTAAGAGTCTTGTGCTCTACCAACTGAGCTATCTCATTACTCTAAAGCAGGGACGTTCAACTCCCAAGAGACAATGGACAATGATCTACTCACAGAATGAAGAACTGGTGGTGATCTTTTTTGGGGGGTTCAGGTCAAAATTGTTGAGCTTTTTTTAGGGAGAAAGGTTGTTGAGTTTTTTTGGGGGGCACAGGCAACTGTTTGGCCATTGTGGGAACAGAACAGGATGTTGGACTTAGATGAGTCTTCAGCCTGATCCAGCAAACTTGTATGTTCTTATGAAAGTTTGTAGCACAAGTGTGGATTCATCCTTCAGTATGCTTGTGTTGTTCAGTCGTTCAGTCGTGTCCGACCCTTCGTGACCCCATGGACCAGAGCACGCCAGGCACGCCTATCCTTCACTGGTCCCAAATTCAATCCCTGCAATCTCTAGGCAGGGCTGGGAGAGAATCCTGTCCGAAACCCTCGATAGCCACTGCCAGTCACTGTAGACGACAATTGAGCTCTGTATAAGGCAGCTTCCTATGTTTGGTAGATCTTGCTAAGAATGGAAACAAGGAGTTATTTCAGGATTCCTCCTCCTTTTGATTCTCTTCCCCCCCCCCTGAACTCCAACCGCCTCCTTTTTGCAAAGGAAGCCTGAAAGAACTTATAATTTGTTTATTTCTTCTGAAGAATTTCCGACAACAAACACCTCCAATATGGAAGTCGGTTCCAGCGTCAGGGCCCCATCCGAGCATGTACAGAGTTTCCTTCTCTCACACATAGACTACATACTGAGTAGTCCCCATGGCCCACCACCACCAATTTTTTTTAAAAAAGCATTTCACCATGCTTGTTGTGTGTCGCCCTGAGCATGAGCCCATGGAGTTGCAGTGTTGTTGTTTTCAAGTCACAGCCATTTCCATGTGTCGAACTGGCAATACCGATTGGAACAGTGGACTTCTTCATCACCAAGTACAAGCCAAACTCAATGGACCCAACTCAGTTCTCGTTTCTGGGGCTTCGGGGCAGGATTCCAACATCAGAGCGCTCTTTTCCCGGCTAGGGAGCAGGTGCTGGGAATAAACAATGGAGTGATTTTCTCCATCATGTATTTTGTCTAGCCAGGGTCAGGAATTACTGGTAGGTGATGGACTTGAGGTTGGGATGCTGCGGACAGACACCTGGAAGCTAGTTGCCTTGTATTAGGCAAAACCATAGGTCTATTTAGCCCAGTATAGTCTATTCCAGGGGTGGCCAACTTCCAAGAGACTCCGATCCACTCACAGAGTTAAAAACTGGCAGTGATCTACCCCCTTTTGGGGGGGGGTTCAGATTGAGATGTTGAGCTTTTTTTAGGAAGGAAGGCCATCCATGGTTTGGGGGGTTCAGGTCAAAGTTGAGCTTTTTTTTAGGAAGGAAAGCCCTGTTTGGGGAGCTTCAGGGCAAAGATATAGAGCTTTTTTTTTTAGGGGAGCCGAAGTTGCTGAGCTTCTTTGTGGGGAGCCACTGATCTACCAGTGATCTACCACATATATCCAGTGATCTACCAGTAGATCACGATCTACCTGTTGGACATGCCTGGTCTATTCCATTGGCGCCAACTATTGGGTTGGGGCTTGATTTAATTCTGTTTCTCTCTATTGGAATAATTTTTAGGTGCTTTAATTCATAGAATCAAAGAATCTCAGGGTTGGAAGGGACCCCCGGGGTCATCTAGTCCAGTGTTTCCCAAACTTGGGTCTTGCTTTTGGACTACAATTCCCATCATCCCTGACCGCTGGTCCTGCTAGCTAGGGATGATGGGAGTTGTAGTCCAGAAACAGCCGGAGACGCAAGTTTGGGAAACGCTGATCTAGTCCAGCGCCCTGCAATGCAGGAATCGAGACCATGGCAGATGACCACCTGACCTCTGCTTAAAAACCTCCAGTTGTTGTGTTTGCTGCCCTGGGCTCTTTTGGGGGGTGGAGGGCAGGGTGTAAATTAATTAAATAAATAGACAGCAGCACGCAAATACCTTGTTTTAAGAATGGAAAAATAAGTGAGTCCCAAAAATGCATGGTTGGGTTAAAGATGGGTCCCGTATCTGACAAAACTGAAGGAGGTCTGCTGTGACTAGCAGCAGTTTTCTGGGGTCTTCAGTAGAGTCATTTCACATTCATGCTAGTGGCTGTTTTTAATTGAGAGATACTGGGGATTGGACTTCTGTATGCGAAGGAAGCATTCCTCCACTGAGCTGCCGTCCCTGCTCTAAGCTTCAGTGCACATAACTCTGATGATTTCTGCAAAGTGAACATGCACAGGTTGCACTTTCAGCAGACCCTTGGCCAGACGCCACAAAAGCAGTTCATGTTCTTGAGCCCTAGAGTATCCTTTTGGAGGGTGTGGAGGGGGGAGAACAGTTTTAAATTAGCCATTTCCACCTTGTATTCTTTTTTTTTTTTAACAGAGTTTATTAGCTTTTTCATACAAAAAAAAAACACATACCCGACCCCACACCTACAAATATAAAAACAAATACAAATACATAAAATGTCAGGATTTTTCTTCTTAACAGTATACCTTACAAAAAAAAAATTCTAGTTTCAAATCTTGACGCTTGACTTCCCCCGCCTTTTCACCTTCGGTTTTAAATCAATATACTTAATTCCTTAACAATTTCACTCTATAAAAGTTTAGTTTTACTCAAAAATAACACAAATATCTTGATCTTACTATTATAACTTAAATCATAATCAAATATTCTTATAACTAAACTTATTTCTTCTATCCTTTAACATGCTGCTTTTAACTTAAAGTTCAATATCTCCTTTCTTACTTAAAATAAACTTAAAATTAACAGACTTCGCACACCGATTTCGGATACCATGACAGACCATTTAAATTATAGATTTAATACTTCAACCCACTCCCCTTCTGTCCATTGTCTTTTCCTGTCTTGCGCCAGAGCTGGCTCTCCAAAGATCTTCTTCCAAACGTCCACAGATCCAGGCTGCATTCACAACAAACCTTGCATCGAGCCCCAGGGTGTTCAGCTTTTTCCTTCTGTGCTCCTCCGTTCCTTCTTGCCATTCTTGTTCTTGTAAAAATCTTAATTCCATGTCCCTCGACACCAAGCTGCCACCTCGGCGTCTGGATATTATAAATTTCCCCGATCTGGGGCTGCCACCCCCAGAAATCGGTTCCTGTTTCCGGAGTTGCACAAGCACTTCAAAAAATTTTCCAATCACCCCTTCCAGCCCTTTGCACAGGCTTGATTCCATTCCATCAATCTTTTTCCAAGCCTCCTCTGTGGAAAGTAAATTCTTTTCACTTATAATTCCACACAAAGCTTGTAGTTTACGATTTATCAGCTCCAGCCTCAAGAGAGTAAGCCTTTCTTCATCTTGTAAATCAGAATTCAGCGACAATGCAATCGTAAAACCCAGCATTTTCAGAGGGAGAGTGGGTGACCAGTTTCAGTTCCTGTCTCTTCCTCCCTTTGTTTCAATTTTTTCCTGCGTCAGTCCCGGTCGCCATTTTTCCGAAGCCGAGGCACAAAGCCCAAAACTTCAAAAGGAGATATTTTATCACCAATTAACCCCCAAGGGGGATCTCTGCAGTCTCAGTTTTGAAATTCCCAATGCCTTCTATCGATTGTAGTAGCAGCAGTCACTTAAAGAGTTAATTTCTTTCCTCTCCGAAGGGAGGGAGGCGGGCTGCCTTTCTCCTTTCCCCCAGGTCGTTCCGAGAATACAAAGAGCCATTCAATTACTCACAGTCACTGGGTTCTTATCAGCTCATCAAAGACAGGTAGAACTTAGACGCTCATCAAAGGCTTTGTCGCCGCATTTACATCCCGGTTGGGGCATGTCCCCTATAGCCCAGCTCCGTCGTCCCTTCACCCCCACTCCCCCTTTACAGGGGGAGCGGGGGAAGGGTTCGGAGCCACAATGGGCACAGCCGGGGAGCCCAGGGTGTGGGACGCTCTTCCCACACCCCAACCAGAGCCCCGATATGCGGGTACAGGGCTCCTAACCCCCGGGACGTACTGGGTGCTTCGCAAGCGAAGCAGCCACGACCACCATCAATGGCGTCGCCGCCGGAAGTCTTCCACCTTGTATTCTTAATGAAAAAGGTAAGATGGGTCAGGATTAAAAGTAAAGGGACCCCTGACCGTTAGGTCCAGTCGCGGACGACTCTGGGGTTGAGACCCTCATCTCGCTTTATTGTCCGAGGGAGCCGGCGTACAGCTTCCGGGTCATGCGACCAGCAGGACTAAGCCACTTCTGGCGAACCAGAGCAGCGCACGGAAACGGCGTTTACCTTCCCGCCGGAGCGGTACCTATTTATCTACTTGCACTTTGACATGCTTTCGAACTGCTAGGTTGGCAGGAGCAGGGACCGAGCAACAGGAGCTTACCCCATCGAGGGGATTCGAACCGCCAACCTTATGCTCGGCAAGCCCAGAGGCTCAGTGGTTTAACCCACAGCGCCACCCACGTCCCTGGGTCAGGATTATTATTTATTAAATTTGTACACCACCCTTCCCCTTTATGGATCTCTGCCTTGTCGTGGCGAAGGGGCTTGAATAACTCCAAGAAGCTATGAGCTATGCTGTGCAGGGCCACCCAAGACGGACAGGTCATAGCCAGGAGTTTAGACTAAATGTGATCCACCTGGAGAAGGAACTGGCAAACCACTCCAGTATTTTGCCAAGAAAACTCCATGGACATAAAAAAGGAGAAGCTTTGAGAAGAAAGTGAGAGTTTCCAAGGCATGCTCTTGGTTCATGGGTTCACGGAGAGTCGAACACGACTAAGACGACTAAACAACAACATACCACCCCACCCCCTTCATCTGAAGATCACAGGGCAGTTCACAACATAAAAATACAAACTGAGAACACAAAATGCACAATAAAGCATAAGCAAACGGATAACACCCCACCAAAGACATTTACAAGGCCATAGATTGAATGTTAATCAGCCAAAGGCCTGGTAACAAAGAGATGTTTTCAGCTGCTGCCTAAAGATAGGTAATGAAGGTGCCAAGTGAGCCTCCTTGGGGAGAGCATTCCACAAGCAGGGAGCCACCACAGAAAAGGCCTGTTCTCGTGTTGCTGCCCTCCTGGACTCTCATGGAAGAAGCACGTGAAGGAGAGCCTCAGATGACGATCACAGTTCATATGGGGAGAGTCGGTCTCCCCATAGGAAAGTATGTACATAGGAAAGGAAAGAAAGAAAGGCTATTTCATTTATTGATCTATTATGCTTTCCATCCTGCTTTCTGGAGGAAATCAGAACGCCTCCCAAAGTAGCTTACAGAAATTAAAATTCAGGATGCAGTGCTTGCGGCAGACACTGCCTGTAATTGAAAATGAGACACAGGCGCTGCCCTCAGGCTTACAGAATAAATGACAAGGCATACAAGGGAAGAGGAGTGGTGGGTAAAAGGCAGAAGGAAGGGAGATCAGTCCGACAAAGCTAGAAGTGGGCGGTTAACAGATATTTATTACATCTCCTCACCCTCCCATCCACCCTCTAAGGAACTCGGATGGTTTAAAGCAGCGATGGCCAAACTCGGACCTCCAGCTGCTTTGGGACTACAACTCCCATCATCCCTAGCTAACAGGACCAGTGGTCAGGGATGATGGGAATTGTAGTCCCAAAACATCTGGAGGGCCGAGTTTGGCCATCACTGGTTTAAAGCATTCTCCTGCACCATTTTAACTTCACAACCACCCTGTGAGGTAGGTTAGCCTAAGGCCACATTCGCACCGTACATTTAAAGTGCTATGATACCGCTTGAAACAGTCATGGCTCCCTGCAAAGAGTTCTGGGAGCAGTGTTCGAAACTCAGATATGAAAGCTAGGAGCTAAATGGTACCTTAAACCTAGGTTATAGGCGCAACAACAAAATGTCTAGGGGTGTTTTTTAAAATAACAACAATACAAAGCTGAAGTTGAATGAACGGCAGCTAAGATACTATGTTTGTTTTTCACATGGTCTATTCCTTCCCCTGCCCACCCCCCTAATATTCTTAAGAGGGTCTCTTCTCCAGTCTTCAGAGAGTAGCTGGAAGTGGGGAGGCAGAAAAAGATCCTCCTTTCCTTCCCCTCTGCAGTTTTAATCTGAAATCTTAGGCGCGGCACTGCGCCCAGAGCCCAGAAACCACCCGCGCTAAATGAAATTCCCCGTTGCAAAATGCCCTGGAACAGTGGGGAGTTCCCAACACTGTCTGGGAGTTGTAGTTTGTTGAGGGTGCTGAGGGTTGTTAGGAAGAAGAAGAAGAAGAAGAAGAAGAAGAAGAAGAGGAGGAGTTTGGATTTGATATCCCGCTTTTCACTACCCGAAGGAGTCTCAAAGCGGCTAACATTCTCCTTTCCCTTCCTCCCCCACAACAAACACTCTGTGAGGTGAGTGGGGCTGAGAGACTTCAGAGAAGTGTGACTAGCCCAAGGTCACCCAGCAGCTGCATGTGGAGGAGCGTAGATACGAACCCGGTTCCCCAGATTACGAGTCTGCTGCTCTTAACCACTACACCAAACTGGCTCTCAGACCCCTATTCCCCTCCCAAAGCTACATTTCCCAGAGTGGTTTAACAATCAGTCCTTCGCAGTTCCCTGGGACAGGCAACCAGACATTTGGGTGTCCTGTATCGGTATTTGGGTATCATAAGTGGAGCTTTTGCATAACGTTAGGCGATCGGCATGCTTTGCCAGAAACTGTCTCCCCTCCCCCCCCCGACTTCTTCCCTTCATAATCGCATGATCCTGTAATTCAGGCATAGGCAAACTCGGCCCTCCAGATGTTTTGGGACTACAACTCCCATCATCCCTAGCTAACAGGACCAGTGGTCAGGGATGATGGGAGTTGTAGTCCCAAAACATCTGGAGGGCCGAGTTTGCCTATGCCTGCTGTAATTACAGTGTTATTATTGGCTGATTGTCCCTGGTTTATTTATTTAGCTTCTCTTGTAATCTTCTAAAATGAAAATCAATTTTAAAAAGTATGTCTTTATGCATATACGCATGTGGGAGTTCTTGATCAAGGGCTTTGAAAACCACAGATAACTTCTGTAAACAGAGATCAGATACCATAAGTCCCAGGTGTGAAGAGCATATTTGTTTATTTTTCAGACTGTGCTGGTCCTGATGTAAAGGTGGCCTTCTAACAGCGAATAGTTGCTCTTGCTTACTGTCATGGTACAGTTCTTTCCGTATCTCAGAAAGGCACCAGCCCTGAGGCTTGGTTAATAGCAGATTTGTTTGGAGTGATCATTCTGTGATATTATGGCTGTGAACAAAGCTGTATTGTAACTTCTGAATAAATGTTGGGGGGGTGGACATTGGTTTTAAATTTAATTAATCCATTTCAAAAGTAGGATTGCAATGTTTGATCTGCTAGATTATAAAATGCTTTGAATCTATAATCAAACAGTGGTAGTTTTCTTTTTAAAAACAAACAAACAAACAAACAAACAAACCATGCATTATCTTTCCTACAAGTGCTTATACAAGCTGCAGATATAACAAGCACCATCTTAAAAAAGGTATTCTCCCTTTTTTCTCATGCACAGAGAAAAGGCCTTACTTAAGATGCCACCAGCTGCAGCACATGTACACATCATCTAAAAAGAAAGGGGAAAGCAACATGCTTCATATGTATTGTTTGTATCAATATACAAATGTGTGCACATTTAATAAATTCATTAAGAAAAAATAAACATTTGGTCAGATATATACATATACATATATATATATACATATACATGTACATACATATATACATACATACATATACATACATATAAACATATGTACACACACACACACACACACACACACACACACACATATATATATATATATATCAGGTGATAGGCCTGGCTGAAATCTGTTCAGGCCTTTGGCATCTCAAGCCAAAAGATCCCAGGTATCAGGTGGTATGAAAAAATCTCTGGCAGAGATTCTAGACAGTTGCTGCCTGTCAGAATAGACAACAGTAAATGGACAAATGGTCTGATTCAGTATCACTGCATGCATTCATCTTCATGAGAGTCAGGCAATTAGTCAAGTCAGATTTATTTATGTATCCACTTCCTGCAATTAGTGCACTCCAAGTAGGCTTGCACCAGATATAAATGCATCATCGTTCATTCTCTCTAACAGAGAACTCAGGTGGTGAGGGCTGACAGTTTTGCAACCAAAATGAGGCCAAGTGAGAAATGAGAGAGAGAGAGAGAGAGAAATTGGCATCCTTGGAGTAACTACAAGGTTTTTAGTACACTTTTAAAAACACAACAACAACAACAACAACAACAACAACAACAACAACAACTTATTTATTTATACCCCCATCTGGCTGGGTTTCCCCAGCCACTCTGGGCAGCTCCCAACAGAATATTAAAAACACGACAAAACATCAAACATTAAAAACTTCCCTAAACAGGGCTGCCTTCAGAAGTTTTCTACTTATCTCCTTGACATCTGATGGGAGGGCATTCCACAGGGTGGGCGCCACTACCAAGAAGGCCCTCTGCCTGGTTCCCTGTAACCTCACTTCTCACAGGGAGGGAACTGCCAGAAGGCCCTCGGAGCTGGACCTCAGTGTCCGGGCTGATGATGGGGGTGGAGACGCTCCTTCAGGTATACAGGACCGAGGCCGTTTAGGGCTTTAAAGGTCAGCACCAACACTTTGAATTGTGCTCGGAAACGTACTGGGAGCCAATGTAGGTCTTTCAGGACCGGTGTTATATGGTCTCGGTGGCCACTCCCAGTCACCAGTCTAGCTGCTGTTCTGGATTAGTTGCAGTTTCCGAGTCACCTTCAAAGGTAGCCCCACGTAGAGCACATTGCAGTAGTCCAAGCGGGAGATAACTATAACAAAACAAACAAACAAACAAACAAAAACCCTATTAAGGGCTAAATCCAGCGGTGCTGGTGCCCATTGGAACTGGTAGGGTGATAAGTAGGGAGACAAATAGTAGGTGGCGCCAGAACCAATGACAGGCAGAGCCAACTGATTCTAAATTTGCCCCCATCCTTCTTCCTGCTGAGTTCTAAAAAGGCAACACCAAGGCTAAGGAGGAAGATTATTTCAGGCAGTGTCACCTCCCGGACTGGTTGTAAGTAAAAAGACAGGGATTTGGCTGAGGTTGGTGGAGCAGTGCCCATATGCCCTGTTAGACCAGCCTTCACTGACTAAATCCCAACAGACTGATGAGAACAGAATAAGGGTGAGAGATGGAATATGGAAGGCCATAGCTAATGAATTGGTATGTTTGAATGCCTTGCAACCTAACAGCATCCTAGAGGAGGGTAAGATGAGGCAGCTGGAATCCTGACGAGGAACACTCCTGTTTGGTGTCAGGCATGGGCGTAGCCAGGATTTATGCGAGAGGGTCAGGCTTCATCAGAGCCGTCTTAAGGGGATCTGCCGCCCTGGCGCGGCTATCCCTCCGGCGCCCCCCGCCATGCCGCCTCTCCGCCGCCTCCCTCCCGCGCTTGCCGCCCCTTGGGAGGGGGGTGGGCGAGCGGGGGATGAGGGGCGTGGCGCTGGAGCGGCGGGGGGCTCTGCGCGCCCTTCCAGCGCTTCCGGGACGGGAGGCGAGGGCGGCAGGCTCGCGCTCCCACGCGCAGCCGGATGGCGCGGCACAGCCGGCCAGCTCGCAATCCCACGCGCAGCCGGATGGCGCGGCAAAGCCGGCCAGCTTGCGCTCCCGCGCGCAGCCAGCCAGCTCGCGCTCCCGTGCACAGGCGGATGGCGCGGCCGACCAGCTTGCGCTCCCGCGCGCAGCCGGATGGCGCGGCACAGCCGGCCAGCTTGCGCTCCCGCGCGGCAGCTGGATGGCGCGGCGGCCGGGCAGCTCGCACTCCGCGCGCAGCCGGAGGCGCGCGGGCTGGCCAGCTCGCGCTCCATCGGGCGGGCGGCCGGCTCGCGCTCCTGTGCTCTGCTGGGCAGTCAGAGGGCGCTGCCGGCAGGCGCTGCCAGCGGGGCTGGAGGGCGGAGGCGCCCTCCAGGCCATTGCGCCCTGGTGCGCCGCGCCACCAGAGTAAATGGATGAGACGGCTCTGGGCTTCATTAAGTATTTTTATTGATTTACTTGATTGGAGGGGGCAGCTGTCCCCCTGCCGCCCCCCCCTTGGCTATGCCCATGGTGTGATCCTGCGAACCTACCACACTCACATTCCATAATAATAAAATTCCATTCAAAAAACGAATACCTCAAAAAACACAGAACAACCAATGCTAGTAATCAATACAGTCACAGTACATTTGCCCAAACTAGCATTTTAAACGTTATTTAATTGACTTGACACATTCAAAATCCCTTTATAAGTATTAGTAGCTGCTTAATGCTTGAAACACTCTCCTGCAGAATGGGGTTTTGCGCATCATTCAACATTAAGAGTTCACGAGCTACAATAATCCAACACTGTTTTGGCCCTGGAAAGCATTCGGATCTAACGAGCTCCTGTTCAAATTGCAAGCAAAATATGTTGGCTACTGGGATGCACATGAATGCCTCAGAAAGAGTCACTTGGGATATGTGGTTGTGATGGAGGAACCTAAACAGCTCTGCGAATCCACTCTCAGTAATATTCACAGGTGAGTTTTCCTTAACTGTTTGCTGGACTTAGCAGTCGCAGGTATCTTTTCACTTGCTTCAAACAGAATATTCCAAAGCGACGCCAAAGGTGTCTTAAGATGCATGAAAATAGAACATGATGGGGCTAACACATTTATTCCTGACTGAGAGGTGCGTAGGACAAAGCCCTGGAGGAAAGTCTGGAGGCTACATGCTTTTTGCAGGGAATTCAAAGTGTATTTTACTCCTTCCCACGCAATCAAACTTTATTTTTAGTTCGATCAGCGTTTTATTAATTGCTGCAGCAAAATTAATTGCTACTACTCAGTTTTAAGGTGGTGGGATGCAGTTTTAATTAGTCATCCCCCCCCCACGCCATCTTTATGTTTTTAATGGAATTTTGTACATCACTTGGAATGGTATTTGTGTCCTGAACTGATGCTTTATTTAACAAATAAGTCTTGCATTTTCTTAGGTAACAGTTCCTCAGCAGTGCCATCCACGAGGCAGCATTAGCTTCCGAGGATCTCTGCTGTCTGTTTTTTAAAATGAATTTTTTACTAGTCCTTGAAGCTGGAAAGCTGTGTTTGAAAGTATAATAGCAACACACTGTGAAATCTCGCAAACTTGGTGGGTAGAAGTGAAATCTCGCAAAGTCGGTGGGTAGAACCTCAGGTAAAACCATGAAAATATGAACATATAGACAGATTTTCTTAAGGGGCATGATTTATGCAGGTTACAAGGTTCAGCTCTTATTTTGTCCATTTACTGTAAAGGTTCCATCCCATTTCTTGTAATACAAGAGCCAGTGGGTCATCCCAACACCCTACCCACTCACACACACAAAGAAGCCACGCTGCATCCAGCGCAACACAACCAACTAAGCCAGGCACCCCCAAACTCAGCCCTTCAGCTGTTTTGGGACTACAACTCCCATCATCCCTAGCTAACAGGACCAGTGGTCGGGGATGATGGGATTTGTAGTCCCAAAGCAGCTGGAGGGCCAAGTTTGGGGATGGCTGAACTAAGCTCTGGATCCTCCAATCTCTCGCAAGGTCAACACACACACACACACACACACACACACACACACACACATTTAAAGGACCTACCCACATGATGCTGACACAAATTCCTACACTAACACTATGCAATAGAACAAAAGAACAACCCACCTCACTTCCTTCCCTCCCTCCCTCCCTCCCACCCTCTCGTTCTTTCTTTCTTTTTCTTTCTTTCTTGAAATAATTGTTATTTGATTTTACAAGTATAAAAATTTATAACAATGCAACCATACACATCCACATTTACAGATACCTCCGACTCTCTCTCTGTACCTCCCACCTCCCCTCCCCTTAAATCTTTTCTACTGCATCTTTCCCAATAATCCATTGTCTCCATAGTACTTGTTACATTACAGGTGTTACTGCAACCCTGCTAATGTTTCCGTCTGCTTACAGTGGTCTCCAATATAATTTCTAACCCCACCCCCACCCCATTCTTTGTTAAAGTTTTGATCTTCTTGGTTCCTGAGCTTTCTGGTCAGTTTTGCCATTTCGGCATAGTCCCAACGTGGGAATGTTTAGGAATGTGGATGAGGATATATTGTTTAAGATATCCTATCCCTGCTTGTGTTAACAAGCTCCAAACTTAGCAGTGTTTCATTCCCCTTCTAAAGCACAGCAGAAAACGGTTGCACAGGCTTGCTAAAGCCTCTATAAGAAATATATATTCCTGGTATATTCCCCTTCTTCCCTCTTAAAAATATAGACACAACACAGTACTGTTTATGAGATATAAAAGAGTTTACTTACAGTCATCCTGAGTTACAGCATATTCTCAGAAGGCAGTCTAGTTTAGATAAAAGTATTTACATGTAGTGAAGCTGGTTCCATAGGGGAACAGGCTTCACCTGTGCTCCTCTCGGCTGCAAGCCAAGAGAGCATCCTGCTCCTTGAAGAGACGAGTCCAAAAGAGAAAGATGGAGACTGGCCCCTGTGCTTTTGTGTAAACCTGCCCAGGTGAAGCCACACCCATCTCCAGTTACATAGAGGAAGTTGTCTCAGTCCAGGTAAACAGGAAGTTAAGGCTGGAGGACTGAGACACCTTCATGTCCACTCTAGCAATGTTGTGTTTGACTGCTCTGTGTTTATATCTCACACCCAACAGTTTTATTTGCCATTCTTCTCTGGTAGGAACTTTATCTTCTTTCCATCTCTTCCCTCCATCCCTTTCTGCCCAAACCCTTTGCCCCAACTGCAAGATGTCTACGACAAGAGTGTCTCATACCGAATGTGAAAAAAGACTCCATATTTATTTTGTTTTTGTTTTTTTGTAACACAAGAAAACCCTTAATAAAAACTAATTTTAAAAAACCTAGGAGGACATCCAATGAAATGGCTTGGTGATAGACAGGGCCGGATTTAGGATTGATGAGGCCCTAAGCTACTGAAAGGTAATGGGGCCCTTTATATGTCCAGCTGTCCTTTGTCAACAACAAATTGTCGCTGTTTTTTGTGTTGAATATATGCTATATGGTAATTTATGGACCTAATAGGTATCTAAAGCCATTTGCACATAACAAATAGGAGCCTACACAACACAAAACACTGTTGCTGTATGTAGGTTTTATTTTATTTGTTTTTTATCTTATATTTTGGAAATGTACATCCAGGTTTTTTCCCTTTAATTTTTTTGGGGGGGAGGGGCCAAGAGAGTGGGACCTAAGATATAGCTTGTTTAGTTTATATGTAAATCCGGCACTGGTGATAGAAGAAGAAGAAGAAGAGTTTGGATTTGATATCCCGCTTTTCACTACCCGAAGGAGTCTCAAAGCGGCTAACATTCTCCTTTCCCTTCCTCCCCCACAACAAACACTCTGTGAGGTGAGTGGGGCTGAGAGACTTCAAAGAAGTGTGACTAGCCCAAGGTCACCCAGCAGCTGCATGTGGAGGAGCGGAGACGCAAACCCGGTTCACCAGATTATGAGTCTACCGCTCTTAACCACTACACCACACTGGCTCTCCTAGATTTGGCACAAGCAAAAAGGTGGTATTCCTCAGACAGCACACCATTCATTGATAAGAGTCCACTGCCACCAGTTTGGCAAAATCCACAGAAAACCAGCCTACCAGTGGCCTTTAGCCAAGATGGCTACAAGGTTACCTCCAGAATCAGAGGCAGCATATCGCTGACTATCATCTGGTGGGGATCAACCATGGGAAGGGGTTTTTTGTCCCTCCCCATGTCCTATTTCTGGGCTTCCCAGGGACACCTGGTTGGCCACAGCATAGGAAAGAGGATACCAGACTAGATTGACTCTGCGGTCTGATGCTGCAGAGAGGGCCCTGCTCATGTTCTCTTTCAACTGTGCTGTTCAAAGCCAAACGTGCAGAAGACACTGCTGATGCAGAAAGGTACAATATGGCTTGGGATTGTTGTGCATCCCCTGGACTGAACCATCTGCAGATATAGATGGCAGATCTCTTGCCTGTACAAGATGCCTCCCCTCCCCTCCAGCAGATGCATCACAACCCAAGTCATAATGTGCCACAGGTAGACCTATATGTCTGAAATAAAGCCTGCCCTGCTTCCATTTTCACCAAGGCTACATCAGATTGGAAATCACAATTCCCTATGCAGGTCTAATCAGAAGAAGGCCTCCTTATATTCTCAAATAAGTATACAGAATATTATTAATTTTTTTTAAAAAAAATTAAAAGTACAATGGGCGAATACAGTTACATTTCTGGAAAGCAATTGTAATAAAAAGTTAAAATTTATTTCTGATTTTTGTGTGTGTGAACACTCCCCCCCCTCCAACCACACATATACACAAAACAAAATAAAAAATATAAAAATTCCTTCCAGTAGCACCTTAGAGACCAACTAAGTTTGTTCTTGGTATGAGCTTTCGTGTGCATGCACACTTCTTCAGATACACTGAAACAGAAGTCACCAGACCCTTATATATAGTGAGAGGGTGGGGAGGGGTATTACTCAGAAGGGTGGTGGGAATGGGTGATTGGCTGATAGGTGTGGAAAACCTGTTGACGACTGTTAACGACTGCAATTGGTCTTACAGGAAAAAGCAAGGGGTGAGATGGCTAAAAATAGCTTTGTCATGTATAATGAGATAAGAATCCAATGTCTTTGTTCAGACCAGGTCTCTCCATGGTTTTAAGTTTGGTAATTAGTTGCAATTCAGCAACTTCTCTTTCCAGTCTATTTTTGAAATTCCTTTGTAGTAGGACAGCTGCTTTGAGAGCAACACGGCTACCTACCTGTAACTGGAACATATACACAAAGAAAGACTATGGCAGAAGATTACCAATTTGTACTCAGATAGCTGGTTGTGTGTGTGTGTGTGTGTGTGTGTGTGTGTGTGTTATTTTCCAGCAACTCATACAGTGGAGGGTCGGGGTGGAGTGGAAGAATCAAATTTTAAAAATCAATTCATTAAATAAAAGATGGCCCCTTGCCATTTCCACACCCCAAACGACCAAATAGACTCAGGACAAACTGCAAGAAGCAATATTTAATCAGCGAGAGAAAGACAGGGGGAATAAAAAATGGGTAACAAACTGGAAGGAACTGTTGTGAGATGAAAGAATGTGTTTTAATGGGAATGCTTTGGGAAGCATCTGAGGCTGCATCCGACAAAGGATCGTGGGGGGGTGGGGGTTTAAGCCCAGATTACCTCCTCCAAACTACGATAAGACGCTGCGATGGCCACCTTTTGAGCAATTCACTCCACGTATCATTCAGAAACCCAGCGCTTTCTCCTATCCTGTTGGAAACGAATCAATGCGCCTTGCATTGCTCATTGGCTCTGGCAGGGCCCCATGCAAGCAAGGACGCCTTTTACTACTTGCTTGCGGGAGAGTCGCTCTGTAACAGGGAATCCGCATGGCGTGCATGACTCCCAGGCGGGCGGCGGTGCCCTTCCTCCCGTCTTCCTGCGCAGGGATGCCAAAAAAAAGCAGCAGCCCGGGTCCTCCCTAGCATATTAACCAATCGCCGCAGCAGAGACGTCTCGGAGGGTGCTCTGCAGCCAATCCGGCTGCGTCATGATGCTTCTGGTACCTGCGGTGCTCGGGGAGGAGAGAGGAGGGAGCCCACCTCGGCTGCCTGTGCCAAAAGCTGGTGGTGGAAGCTGCAGGCAGGCAGGCAGGCAGGGAGAAGGCAAAGCGGAGCAATGGTGGTGGGAAGGGGAGCGGCTGCCCTCCTTCCCGGGCTCCCTTTCACTCCATTTGGCTCAGATTGCGCCTCTTTGCAGCGACTCCTGCAGCCAAGCTGGTGCCAAACGTATTGCTCTCTGCTGTCCTTTGGGCACAGGTCTGCCATACACAGGGCGCGGGTGGCGCTGTGGGTTAAACCACTGAGCCTAGGTCTTGCCGAGGTCCCAGCTCCTGCCAACCTAACAGTTCAAAAGCACGTCAAAGTGTAAGTAGATAAATAGGTACCGCTCAGGCGGGATGGTAAATGGCATTTCCATGTGCTGCTCTGGTTCACCAGAAGGGCTTAGTTATGCTGGCCACATGACCCAGAAGCTGTACACCGGCTCCCTCAGCCAGTAAAGCGAGATGAGCGCAGCAACCCCAGAGTCGTTTGCAACTGGACCTAATGGTCAGGGGTCCCTTTACCTTTACCTGCCATACACACTTGCACCCCGTCATTTCGGTGCTGCTAATTCAACGCTTGGACCTCATCCCCAGAGACGCACTCCCACTGTCATTCGACAGATGGATGCCAACAACTTCCATAGAGCATGAGAGTCTTCATTTCTGGGTCGTGGTTTCGAGTCCCACACGGGGCAAAAGATTTCTGCATTGCAGTGGGCTGGATTAGATGACCCCTGTGGTCCCTTCCAACTCTACATTTCCATGATTCTAAACAAAAAAAGGCAGCTTCCATCCTGCCTACCTCCTGTTTTGATTTCCTCATCCTCGGTACTCCCTATGCAGTTCCCGGCACAGGTTTCGCCAACCTGGTGTCCCCCAGTGTCCTTGGACTACAACTCCCATCAGCTCCTGCCATGAGCAGGTGAACTGGTTGGGGCTGATGGGAGCTGTAGTCCAGCAGCAATTGGAGGGCACCAGGCTTTCCAAACACTTTTAGGGCATTGCACAGGGCTGGGGGCGGGTACTGTAAGATTCTTTCTAGGGTGATAAGAATTGTAGGAAGCAGAGCTGAGCCAAAATGTCTTGGGGGTGGGGGGTGGACAAAATATATTTGTTTTTCTCCTCCCCGACCCAAAGAAATACCACTTTTCAGATTTTCCTCCAATTATTCACCATCATTTTTAATTTTATTTTTTGCAATGGCTTCCCATTTTTATCTACAATGCCCTAGAATACTAGGTCTGGTGCATTAGGATAGAAAATGGTTCCCAAGCTGTCATGTCAACACAGTTACTGCTGCTCTCAATTACAGCCTTGGATAAAGGAGGGTGAGAGAAAAACAATGGTACTGCCACCGGAATTGGGTGCTGCCGCCGGAATGCTCCCTCCACTTTCTTTCCCCACGTATACAGTGGATAAATTCGACAATCCATTTGCGCACAGCTCTGGTGGGGAAGCATCATTGCACATAAGAACACAAAGGCAAGCACTGCTGGATCAGGTCGAGGGCTAGTTCAGCATCCCGTTCTCACAGTGGCCAACCAGATGCCTGCAGAAAGCCTACAAGCTGGACTGGAGCACCAAAGCCACTCTCCCCTCCTATGGTTTCCACCAACTGGTATTCAGGGGCTTAGGGAAATGGGTGGTGCTGTGGTCTAAACCACTGAGCCTCTTGAGCTTGCCAATCACAAGGTCGGCAGTTTGAATCCCCACAATAGGGTGAGCTCCTGTTGCTCTGTCACAGCTCCTGCCAACCTAGCAGTTTGAAAGCACGCCAGTGCAAGAAGGAGAAGAAGAAGAAGAGGAAGAAGAAGAAGAAGAAGAAGAAGAAGAAGAGGAGGAGGAGGAGGAGTTTGGATTTGATATCCCGCTTTATCACTACCCGAAGGAGTCTCAAAGCAGCTAACATTCTCCTTTCCCTTCCTCCCCCACAACAAACACTCTGTGAGGTGAGTGGGGCTGAGAGACTTCAGAGAAGTGTGACTAGCCCAAGGTCACCCAGCAGCTGCATGTGGAGGAGTGGAGACACAAACCCGGTTCCCCAGATTACGAGCCTACTGCTCTTAACCACTATACCACACTGGAGATAAATAGGTACTGCTGCAGCGTAAATGGTGTTTCTGTACGCTCTGGTTTCCATCACAGTGTTCTGTTGTGCCAGAAGCGGTTTAGTCCTGCTGTCCACATGACCCAGAAAGCTGTCTGTGGACAAATGCTGGCTCCCTTGGCCTAAAAGTGAGATGAGCGCCACAACCCCATAGTAGCCTTTGACTGGACTTAACCGTCCAGGGGGTCCTTTACCTTCACCTGTTCCCCTTATTCAGAGGCTTGATGCTTCTGACGGTGAAGGTAGAACACAACCATTGTGGCTAGTACACTCATCATACAATCAAGTGTCTCGTGATGAACAGCTTACACAAGTTTGTTTGTTTTTTAATGGCGTTTTCCAAAACCTGCCAAACCTATTTCCAAAATTCAGGTTTATATATGCCACTTTTCAGCAAACAGAAGCTCGCAAGGGGCAGTTTACAATGCGAAAACAATGCCAAACCCCATTCGTAGCCCCCCACCCCAATAAAACTATAGTGGCCAGAGATGGCAGGAAGCAGGAGAAAAGAAATGCAGACATACCTCAACTGGTGTGGGTATCCTACAACACTCTTTATCATCATCTACCTTTAGGTATAGGTTTGTGAATAGCAGAGGAGTCTCATTGAAGTCAGATGGCACCGGGAGCCCTCTCTAAATGCAAAAAAACTTCATTTTTGGCAGGCGACAGAGGTGGTAATAATACCACCGCTGAGCATTTAAGTAGCATATTTCCAGTGTTGAGGGCACTTCCTATAAATTGCATTGATGCTCCTCGCAACAGCCTTGCAAGGCAGGCCAGTGTCGCCATTCTCCCTGTCGTGGGTGAGGGCTAATGGAATGAGAGTAAATAGCGGCTTCCCCAGCGAGGCTGAGCCCAGGGATTCCCCAACTCGCACTGTATGTGCTGTGTCAGCTCTCCTGCAGCTGCTGCTCCATGGAAATCTATTAGTAGCAAGGGGGACTACGAAGAGAGTTGCATCTGGTAATAATCCAAGCTGTGCTTTCCAAAAGTGGCAAGGGAGTCGGGAAAAACTGAGCAGGAAGAAAACAGGGCTCTAGCACCACCTGGTGGTTGCAATCCAAAGCTGGCTGTGTATTTAAAAAAACAACAACAGAAAATTCTTTTCAGTAGCACCTTAGAGACCAACTGTGTTTGTTCTTGGTATGAGCTTTCGTGTGCATGCACACTTCTTCAGAAAAAAAAATTATTATTTTGGCCTTGGGGCTAGCTAACAAACCTTGGGTTCATTTCCACAACTGGGCATAGCTGTCAAGTTTTACCTTTTCTCACGAGGAATTTGGCATAATGGAATTTCCCTTAAAATAAGGGAGAACTTGACAGCTATGCAACTGGGTCCTGTTATCCAGAATTGCACCCTAATTCTTACCTCACCATGTCACATGGAAACCCAACCTCCATTCCCTCTGCTCTCAGTCTACCCAGAGCCGGCCCTATTACTAGACAAAGTGAGGCCATGGGGGATGCAGGAAGGCAGCAGCAACAGCCTCCTGTTTCTGGTTTGCGCCATGTAGCCTGTCCTGCACCTCAGAACCACCTTGCTGCCCTCAGGTAAGATGGAAGACACTGTCCCATTGCCGGTACAGTGGTACCTCTGGTTAAGTACTTAATTCGTTCCGGAGGTCCGTTCTTAACCTGAAACTGTTCTTAACCTGAAGCACCACTTTAGCTAATGGGACCTCCTGCTGCCGCTGTGCCACCAGAGCACAATTTCTGTTCTTATCCTGAAGCAAAGTTCTTAACCTGAAGCATTATTTCTGGGTTAGCGGAGTATGTAACCTGAAGCGTATGTAACCTGAAGCGTATGTAACCCGAGGTACCACTGTATTGAATAGTAAAGGTAAAGGGACCCCTGACCATTAGGTCCAGTCGCGGACGACTCTGGGGTTGCGGCGCTCATCTTGCTTTACTGGCCGAGGGAGCCGGCGTACAGCTTCTGGGTCATGTGGCCAGCATGACTAAGCTGCTTCTGGCAAACCAGAGCAGTGCACGGAAACGCCGTTTACCTTCCCGCCAGAGCGGTACCTATTTATCTACTTGCACTTCGTGCTTTCGAACTGCTAGGTGGGCAGGAGCAGGGACTGAGCAATGGGAGCTCACCCCGTCACGGGGATTCGAACCGGTGACCTTTTGATCAGCAAGCCCTAGGCTCTGTGGTTTAAACCACAGCGCCACCCGCGTCCGGTATAGGAATAATAAGATTCAATTGCCCGCCCAGTTGGCTTCTGTATGTGTCCTGTTGTGAGGCAGCAAAATATATTGGGCTGGCCTGTCAGCCAGCTGTTGTCCTGAAGGGCCACTTCAAGAAAGGAGTGATGCGAGATGGGCTTCAAAGGTTGTGTCCTAAGCCTAACGTTAAAAAAACAAGTTATGTTGCCACAAATTTCTGCTTTTTATGGTTGGCAATTGGGGACTGAGGAGGTATGGTCTTTCTGGAGAGCTGGATTTGGCCATGAGATGCTCAGTTTCTGATTCCTATTGTGCTGCATAAGTCCTTGCTGGGAAGGATTACTGTCTGAAACTCTGGATAGTTCCTTCCAGTCAGTGCTAACAACCCTGAACTAGATGGACCCATGGTCTGACTCAGCCTAAGGCCTCTTCCAACATAAAATTTCAGGCCTCTGTTTCAGCGTTTCGAGGGGTGTGTGTGTGGATATAGCCCTATTTGTTTGACGTGAATTATTATTTTTTTCCTAAGTGTGGGATCTGAACCTTCTCAGATCACAATTTGAATCATTTCAGCACACTGGGGATGTGTACACGGCATACATTTAAAGCAAAATAATTTCCTCGAAGAATCCTGGGGTCTTTACTTTGTTAAGAGTGCTGGGAATTGTAGTTCTGGGAGGGGGAAGTGACAGTTCCCAGCATTCTTGGGGTCTTTTGCTCTAAATGCATGGTGTGTATAGCTATATGCTCAGTGCTGGCCCTACCATTGGGTAGCAAACGGTTCATATTGTTTATTATTGTTGTTGTTGTTGTTGTTGTTGGGGCTCTGGACCGTAATAAAGATTTATTATTATTATTATTATTAATAATAATACTTTTCAGATATATATATATTTCACTTATTTTACAATCATTTTGACATTTTAAAACTTGACTTCCTTCCCCCTCTTTCTGTGGTTCCTTAAATTTATTTTTAATATCTTCTGCATATCCAAATTAACTTAACTTACTCATTTATTTATCACACACACACACACACACACACACTTATGTAGCTGCAGGTTATTACAATAATCCTGCCAGTGTTTTATCTGTTTACAATTTATCTGTAAATATTCAATAAACCATTTCCATTCTTTTATATAAAAAAAGTTTGTTGTCTTGATTTCTTATTCTTCCGGCAAGTTTCGCCATGTCTTCCTTTGCTGTGACTTCTTTCTATTTGGGGGGCAAGTAACATTCATAATTCAATGTATTTTTATTTATTTTTACAGCAGGGAGGTAGGGGGGGGAGAGAATTAAGGGTGAGATTTTCTGCTTCAGGTGCCACAATAACTCGGCTGGCTTTGGATACGAGGTGCTTTGACTTACTCGGCATGTGTGTGGCATTTGCTTCTCCGCCTCAGAAAATATCTTCCTCCTGTTGAAGTCTATGGAAAGGAGAAATGCGGAAGAGTTCGCAGAGACTTCTTGTTATTCCTTGCAGAGGCTGAGATCAACCTCAGTTGCTGCGCGCTAAGCTTGCTCCCTGGAACTGCTGAGGCATGAAAAGGCCTGGCAAAATGGCTTGTCTTGTTTCCACCACCCTGCGGGACCCTCTGCTGAGCCTTATTACTGGCTAGCACTTCAGCACGTAGCTCAGAGGGGAAGCAGCTGACCCTGTCAGGTCTCTGAAAGGGAAGCTGCTCCACAATGCAATGTGACAAAAGCGGGTGGCAGCCACTAGGATGGCCGCGAGAGCAGCAACAGCGGTGGCAGAAGAAGTACCAGGGATCAGGAAGTGGGTTGCTGGCCCCCATCACTTGCAAGCACTGCCCCTTGCTGGCTAGCTTTTCATGTTTAACCAGCACTGTATTAAAGGATGGGGAGATCCTAGGTGAAGCTATATTCCTTTGCCATCCCCCCAGAAAAAGCAGGGTGGTCAGTTACTGCAGGTCTGCTTCCTAAGGAGAATTCAGGGAACATAAGAAGAGAGAGGGGGCCCTGCTGGATTGGGCAGTGGCCAATCTAGCCCAGCATCTATTTCTCACAGCAGCAGCCAACTAGATGCCTATGGAAAACCCATAAGAAGCTTATATATATATAAGGATGTCATATAGAGGAGGAAGAAAGGTTGTTTTCTGCTGCTCCAGAGAAGCGGACACGAGGCAATGGATTCAAACTACAAGAAAGAAGATTCCACCTAAACATTAGGAAGAACTTCCTGACAGTGAGAGCTGTTCGGCAGTGGAATTTGCTACCAAGGAGTGTGGTGGAGTCTCCTTCTTTGGAGGTCTTTAAGCAGAGGCTTGACAGCCATCTGTCAGGAATGCTTTGATGGTGTTTCCTGCTTGGCAGGGGGTTGGACTGGATGGCCCTTGTGGTCTCTTCCAACTCTAGGATTCTATGATTCTATGATAAGCTGAGCTCAGCAGTGCTCTCCCTTGCTTGCAATGCTGAGCAACTGGTATTTAGAGACATGTAGCCTCCGGCAGTGGAGTCTCTCCTAGCCCTACCTGAAAATTCTGGGGGTTGAGCCTGCAGCTTTCTGTGTGCACAGCAGATGAACTATGGCCGAACTACGGGCCCTGCTCCTGTTATTAAGAGGTATACTGCATGTGAATGCAGGTGACCATGCGCATAAACTGCAGCTCTTGATCAGACCCTGAACGGCTGGACCCTCTGCATCAGTTTCTCAGCTTCTGATCCTTCATATACTGTGTAGATGCAGACCACCAGAGGGTTCAATAAATCCTATTATTTGCTGCCTGCCATGGACAGCAGAAATTGTCAAGCATAAACAGCGGTTAGACTACGTTCGGTTTGGCACATCACAGCACCCCCATCCAACTGTAAAACTAGCCAAATGTGCAGGCATTTGGAGGTTCTCTCTCTCCATGTTGTTAAACAGTTTCGGCTGCTGATTTCTGCAGTTCGAGATGCAATTAAAGACACGGAAGCTGGTCAGTCGACAATCTTGGCACTTGATATCATGGACTCTGTTTTTCTGCCACCATTGAGCTACGCTGATTAAGATTAATCCCCCTCTACACCTGTGTATTTGTAAGTTGTGGTCAGAGTACCTGGAAGACCAGTGTTCAAACCCCCACTCAGCCAGGAAGCCCACTAGGTGACACACACATACAACACTCACATCATGAATCTGACTAAGACAAAGGTGGGGAACCTTTTTGAGCCCACATTACCCTCCAAGTGTAACTGAAATCATCACCACCTTCTCTAAACATCCTTGTCCCCAAAAGGGGATTTTCACTACTGGGCAATCCAGGGAGGTCTTGTTAAGGAGGGCATGCTCATGTACTTCCCCTCTTCCCTGGACCCATCCAGTCAGTTCCCTACAGCCAGGCCTAAGGAACCACACTGCTTTAAGCAGCTTATCCACATCCTCAGGCCACAAGAACTGAAATGGATCCAGCATGGATGGAACAGGGAACAAGCAGTGCTCTGCTTGCCTCCATCAGACTTGCTCTAGGCGTGGCATCCAACACTATCCAAACCTGTAGCCTGGGGAAGGGGCATGCAGTTTGGGGAGAATCGCCAAGCATGGGTAGAGAACCACATTCATCCCCTGGGCCTGAAATCCCGGTCCTTAAGTGGACTCCTCCTGGTCACGTAAGAAATCTCTTAAGTCCTCAAGGCTTTGCACGTTTCTTTCTCTTGTTTTTTTGCTGCAACAGACCAAGCTGTTAACTTGTTGCATTAACTGGTGATAAGCCTGGGCTACAACCGAATTGCCTGAAATCCAATCTTTGTGTTGTTGTTTTTTTACGGTAATAATTGGTGCTTTTTCTATTTAAATTTTTTTTCTTAGGGGTACTCTCATTTTGACTCGAGAAAATCACCATTTTTATAGTTCAAATCGGGGGGGGGGGAATACAGTAAATGGACAGAAGTACAAAGATTCAAGAAATGTTTATATTATTATTATTTATTTGTACCCCACCCATCTGGCTGGGTCTCCCCAGCCACTCTGGGCGGCTTCCAACAAATATTAAAATACATTAAAATATCACAGATTAAAAACTTCCCTAAACAGGGCTGCCTTCAGGTATTTTCTGAATGTCAGGTAGTTGTTTATCTCCTTGACCTCTGATGGGAGGGCGTTCCACAGGGCGGGCGCCACTACCGAGAAGGCCCTCTGCCTGGTTCCCTGTAGCTTTGCTTCTCGCAGTGAGGGAACTGCCAGAAGGCCCTCGGCACTGGATCTCAGTTTAGGGGTATGCGTCCCCCCTGCGTCCCATCCCCGGAAAAAAAGCACTGGTAATAATATACACCAGAGTGCAGAAACCGATATTCTTCTTGGCAAAGCATTACTGGGTATTAATAATATTACTAGTAACAATAATAATTGATCCACTTCCACGTGCACGCGAGTGGTCACAGCAGCTTCCATCCTGCAGCCTCTTTACGCTTTGGGCGCGCGCGCGACAGCAAACACACACGAAAAAACTCGCCGCTGCCACCAAAGTTCCACGCTCAGCTATTGGCTCGCATCCCCGCAATTCCCATCTCCTTCCGCCAACCAGCCGGAGAACAAGCAGCCGCCGGCCCCGCCCACATAGCCCCTCCTGCGGACACGCCCCCTCACATCTCCTCCGCCTCCTCCTAAGCCCCGCCCTTCCGCTGCTTCTTTTTCTTCCCCTGGAAGAGGCAGAGGGGGAGGGAGGGGGGTGTTTTCGCGCTCCCTTCGGGCCAATAGGGAAGGGGTATCCTTTTCGGGCGGCTGCTGCTGCTGCGGCTGGTGGTGGTGTTGTTCGCTCTTGTGTCGCGCTGTAATGACGGCATCGCTCTTCTTTCCCGGAAGCGGAAGGCGGTTGGGATGGAGAAGGCGCTGGCGCTGCAGGGGCGGCGAGTCCGGGGCTCGGGCCCGTGAGTGCGGGGCGGGGATGGCAGGAGCCCCGGGCGACCCCACCTCCTCCCTTCAGGGGGCCGGCGCCGGGGAGCGCGCTTTGGCGGAGCTGCTGCTGGAGTTCTCGAGGGCGCAGTACCGGGCCCGAGATGGAGGTGGCGGTAGCGGGGGAGGCGGAGGAGGAGGAGGAGGAGGAGGAGGCACCTCTGCAGGTGGAGGCAGCGGCAGCGGCGGGGCCGGCAGCAACGCCAAGGTGAGCCTGAAAGGTGGGCTGGGCCTGTGCCTCATTCAGCCCCGCTCTGCAAAGCCCTTGTCTTAAACCGTCCCCCAGGTTGCTGCTGATCCCTCTCCTCTGATAAGTGCATGACTGGCACAAAAAACACTCCCACTGATGTACAATTTATTCCAGCTTGGAGATGCCTTCTATTATTATTATTATTATTATTATTCCCCACCGACCATCAAAGGCATAAGCAGGACGGCAGCCTGACATTCCTCTGCCGTGCCTGCAACCCAGACGCAGCTGAGAATTGTTGTTTTGTTTTATTATTTGTACGCAGCCCATCACACTGGGTTTTATACTTTTGCCTTTCCTCCACCTGGCGGGTTCAAGGCACTCACTCGCTTACAGATAAAAATAAGAACTACTAAAAGCATGGGGGGGGGGGGAACCACAACAGTTAAGCACTGGTAGAAAGAAAGCTAAAATTTTGAGAAGTGTTTTTGTGTTGCATTTTAATTGCCTTCCAGAGAGGAGGCCGTATTAGCAGCAAAAAAAGGCATATTTATAAAGATGTGGCAAATCCATTATGGCGTAAACTTCTGTTGCGCTATACTGTAGTCCACTCTGTCTGATACGTGAAGTGTTATCTGTGGTTGGGTCAATTTGTAATTTACTGTGAACCAATTTTGGATCCAAGCTTTTGCGTAAAAGAGTGGATAGGTGAATCAACACCTGTTCTCTGCAGCGTAAAATTCCTGTCCATGATCTCTGTTAATACTGCAAAACTTCTCCCTTATTTTACTGCAGTTGTTTTAAAACGAATCCTTATATGTGAATTTTCTGGGTTTCTTTTATGGTGCTTCATTGCAAAATAAGCCCTGGAAAAACAGATTGAGAAAGGAAGGTGGGGTGGCGAGAAAAGGCACTGTGTTGCATGAAGTCATAACTTCCCTAACACAGACAGAAGTAGACAATACTAACATCCCTGGTTACTCCATGTCTATACTCCCAAGTGCATAATCGGATTCTGCATGGCCTTTGTGGGTTGGATGTGCTTCATTGGTGCACCTTGTCCTCTTTTAGAATAACCTAATGCGAGTTTAGTGTTCCCCTGTCCAAAGGTTGCCAGATAACCAGAATTCTAATGATAAGCATTTCAAATGCTGCAGGTCCATGAGATAGATGTCGGCTATACAGAGGGTCTCATTATTGGATTTTTGAGGCAGCAAAGTTTTCCTTAAGATCAAATGTTTTGCTCCATACTTGCATTTATTTAACTCATATATACAGTGTTTGTACAATGTACCAGGCCTTTGGTTTGGATCACAGTACAGGCAACTCCCCACTTGTGCGCAATCAGCACATGTGCGGCTGTTGACATGTGTGCCGTTAGGGGGTGGGGCAGGGGCAGAATGGACTGGAAGGGATTTAGACTTGTCCTGCTGACGAGAATGGAACCCCCGTGTATAAATAACAATAATTCTGTAGTAACTGTTGGTTTGTTCTTTTGACTTGACTAGATAGAGCGCATTGAGAAATGCTGTCTTGAGTTGTTCGGCAAGGACTACTGCTTCAGCGTGATCCACAATGGGAATGGTGAAATCTGCAGCCATTACCCCCGCCTGATTGTCTTCTTGGAGTATGAGAGCACAGATCAAGAGAGGCACACGTAAGTCATGACTACTTTTGGGAGGACTGTGTCTTACCCAAATTAACCTGAGCATGTGTGCGGCACTGTTTTTTGGGGAGATGTACTCCTAGCAAAGGGACGCGGGTGGCACTGTGGTGTAAACCACTGAGCCTTGGGCTTGCCGATTGGAAGGTCGGCGGTTCGAATTCCTGTGACGGGGTGAGCTCCCATTGCTCAGTTCCAGCTCCTAGCAGTTCGAAAGCACGCCAAAATTGCAAGTAGATAAATAGGTACCGCTCCAGCGGGAAGGTAAACGGCGTTTCCCGTGTGTTGCTCTGGTTTCGGTGTTCCGTTGCGCCAGAAGCGGCTTAGTCATGCTGGCCACATGACCCGGAAAAACTGTCTGCGGACAAACGCCGGCTCCCTTGGCCTGTAAAGCAAGATGAGCGCCGCAACCCCAGAGTCGTCTGCGACTGGACTTAACTGTCAGGGGTCCTTTACCTTTTTACTACTAGCAAGTTACTAATCAGTCTTTTCGTTGCATTTACTTGGCTCTAAAATTGGCTGTTCACATAAATATGCACAAGTATTGGGTGCTCCCCTGGTGTTTTTTCTTATGAATGAGAGTCTACTGTGGTGTGCAAGTTAAGTAGCAACCAGTGAATATAAAAAACCCTGCTGCATTAGACCCATCTAGTATGACATCTTGTTATCACAGTGGCTAACCAGATGCTTGTGGAAAGCCTGCAAGGCAGGACCTGATTATAACAACACTCTCCCCTCTTGTGACTTCCAGAAAATTGTATTTAAAATGGTACTGCCTCCGACCGTGGAGGTAGAACATAGCCATCAGAGTTACCGGTAGTAGCCATTGATAGCCTTGTCCTCTGTGAATTTGTCCAATCCTCTTTTAAACTTCCATGCTGGTGCAACAAGATGGCCTAGATTGATGGTGTTGCCATCACAAGTGACATTTTGGATGGCTCAGGATTCAGCCGATCCTATAATGGGCCTTCCTGATGCTGTTTCAGGGGTTTCCGCTGATGGGAATGCCACTGTAGGTAACTTCCATCTACCTGCTGTTGAGGCAGTGCATTGAGGTGCCCCTTGCCAGTGGGATTCCTGTAGCCCCACAGCGCTGGGCAGAGGAACACATCTGCACTATTCAAACCATCTCCAGCACAGTGCATCAGTGGCTTGAATTGTTCTGCCTCTTAGATATATGTTGCACCTCATGGGGTCCATGCAGTGAGTAGAAATTCAAGCATACGACAGATCTGCAGAGTTGGATGGAGAAGGGTGGGGTGGACTTCCTCTTTCGTTTTCACTTTTTTTCACTGCTGTGGTTTGAAACACTTTAGAGCTGCTTCATACAAACTCAATTCCCATACAGAACTTGAATCTGCATGCCAATTTTGTTGTATGTTGCATGTTCCTTGATAAATGTACCACTATTTTTTTTTTATAATAGTGAGCTCTGTAAGCTTGTTTATAATTTCCCAACATCAGGGTCTTTTCCAGGGAGTCTTCTCTTCTCATGAGGTGGCCAAAGTATTGGAGCCTCAGCTTCAGGATCTGTCCTTCCAGTGAGCACTCAGGGCTGATTTCCTTAAGAATGGATAGGTTTGATCTTCTTGCAGTCCATGGGACTCTCAAGAGTCTCCTCCAGCACCATAATTCAAAAGCATCAATTCTTCGGCGATCAGCCTTCTTTATGGTCCAGCTCTCACTTCCATACATCACTACTGGGAAAACCATAGCTTTAACTATACGGACCTTTGTCGGCAAGGTGATGTCTCTGCTTTTTTAACTGCACTTACCCTCGTAACAACCCTCAGTCTAGCCATAACCATGAGGCAGGTTGCTGATATTTCCAAGGTACGTTGATATCACTAAATGTCACAGACCACCTCTCCCCAGATAAACCAACCCGGACTTTGCGATCATCATCCCAGGCCCTTCTCTTTGCGTGCCTCCTCTTCTATGTGAGGTTCAGAGGGTGGCAACATGGGAACAGGGCTTTTCTGCAGTGGAACCCCGTCTGTGGAATGCTCACCCCAGGGAGGTTCACCTGGCGCCTTCATTATACACTTTAAGGTGCTAGGCCAAAACGTTCCTCTTTAACCAGGCCTTTGTCTGGTTGACATCCAATGCCCTTTTGAAATGGGTGGGTGGGAGTTATTGTTTCGTTTCGTTATTTGTCTTGTTTAGTTCTTGGTCTTTTATTATGCACTTTGTGGTTTTATTCTGTATTTTAAAGTATCTTTATTCTGTGAACCTCCCTGAGATATTTGGATGAAGGGGGGTATGCAAATTCAGTAAACAACAACAACAACAACAACAATGAGGTATCCAGGAGTACCCCCAAGATATGCACTTGCTCCTTCAGAGGGAGTTCATCCCCATTCAAAAGCCCTGCCCTGAAGTCTCAAACGCCATTCATCAATATAGATGGACTTCTCTTTTTCCATCTTTAATGGCTAAGCAAGCTGCCATTAGTGAAGTTATTACGGTTTGCAAATTTGACTCATGCACAGCAGTGCTTAGCTGTGCTGCTTCTTAATGTGCCCACCAGCTGCAGGGTGTGCCCATGTGATGTTTGCATGTTTTTCATGCCTGAGTAGCTTTCAGTGCCCTTTTGGTTCCTCTTAAGTTTTTTTTCCACTTCAGCTTTCTCGCTGCTTGTAAAACCAAAATGATGACTTGGATGTAAGCTGTACGGTTTGATAATGCTGTCTAGATCAGAAGGTAGAAAGTGGCTTCTGACCCTGAAGATGGAGTCCGAGGATTTTGCAAAAGCAGTTGAAAAATTCTGAGTTTAGTTTCAGTCCCCTCATATTCGTAGTGAGAACTCAGAAAGATGTGGCGAGTTGCAAAATTCAGTGAGTTGGAAAGGAGGTCTGTCTTGTCCAGGAGCTGACAAAAGTGTTGGCTCTTGGACTGAATCAATGCACCGTCTTGTCCCTTCAGCTACCAAACCTTTGCCTGCTCTTTCTGAGATTGCTCTGAGAGAGGAGAGGTGGAGACTTGCAGCAGCGTCAATTGAATGACGCTTCGTTTTTATTCGAACTTCCTATTGGAGATTTTATTCAAGTTTGGATTGGTATTTCATGAGGTTGCCAAACCATGATGCATCCTGCCTGGTTAACCAAACCACTAAAACACGCTGCTCTG
This sequence comes from Lacerta viridis, assembly GCA_900245905.1. Classification (NCBI taxonomy): domain Eukaryota; kingdom Metazoa; phylum Chordata; class Lepidosauria; order Squamata; family Lacertidae; genus Lacerta; species Lacerta viridis. The sequence goes on along the minus strand of OFHU01004558.1, from coordinate 263,631 downwards.
CAAGTATTCAGGGAGGGAATACTACTTTCCTGTGTTGCAGTTTTGTGCTCCTCCTGTGTTACACACCTCACCTGCTTTGCCCCAGCACCAACTCCAGTATCATAAAGGAGCTAACATGATTCCCAGCATTGCTTATTGCACTCCATTTGCCCTTGTCTATTTGACAGCTAAGGGCGCAGAGCTTACTAACGGTGAAGTGGCTTTTCCAGAGAATGTTATTGTTGGAAAATCTTCCTATGCATTAGATACTTTTTCTCTATATACCCTAGAGTTGTGCTTAGGAATCTCTAGCCCACGGGCCCAATTAGTCCTGCCAGACTTCTGAGGCTGGCCTGCCAAGCCATTTTTGGCAAGCCAAGCTCTATAGGGAATATGGCAAAATGATATTGATATGATCTTCAGACATTAGCATTTTCACCGACAGCATTGAGTTCTTGACACGTTTCCAGGGCTTAGATCAGTGCAGCCGTTGAGCTCTTTGTTACCTGATATCTTTTGGGGCCATTCTTGCACTTGGTGGTTGCTTGCTTTCTATATAGTGCAGTATCTCCCCTCCTTGGTTTTAGTCTTGGGGCCCTTTTTCCCACTTTGCAGTCATAAAACATTGAGGGCTTTTACACGAGAGGAGCCTAGTGATGATGGTAGGCCCCTGGACACCACAGCTCCCACTTCTTGCCCCTCCGGTCTAATTAGGTGTCCAAGGTCAGTCTTTCCTCCACTCACATCCCACCTCCTCCTCCTAGTATGCAACACACAACTTTAAAACAAAAAGTGGCTGGTGGAAATTGCCGGGGCGGTGACTGACCTCAGCTGGAAGGATTTGTGCAAGATTCTGTACTGCGTTGTACAGCCACGCTGCCGGCTCCTGTCGGAATGAGCAAGCTTTCAACCTACAGAAACATTGCTTATGTGGTGCAGTAGGACAGTAACCAAGTATGAGCTGCACAATGTAAGGGTGGTGTGGGGTTCTGTGTGCCCCCCATGTGTATACCCATTTCGTCCTGAAGGGTGCATCATTCTGAATCTGTTTAATTCCGTCTTTGAGACTGGAAAAGGATTTCCCTTGCAAGTTCATGAGCGCCCATGAAGCGGGATTTGCCTCCCTGCTATGGCTCGCTTGAACCATTTGGTATCATTTGCTATAAACTCAGGATCTACGAAGCTCCTCCTGGGTGCTTGTGGGAAAAACAGAGACAGCATGCACAGTTTGATCTGTGCAGAGATAATTCCTTGGAAGACAGCCCTGTTTGGAATGATTTTGGTCCTTCCACAACTTTTTAAGCAATAGGTAGGCCCCCAGTCGCAAAAGTATGTTATGTTCCTGGTGTGCCAGCTTGAAGTCATCTCATTTGCTGCCCACAACCAGGATGATTAAACTTCTGCTTTTCTTCTGAGTGTTGACAAGCTGACAGGTGGCACTGGAAAACAGGAACTGCATCCATGCCTTCCTTGAACCCAGAGGCATTCAAGACGTGTGAAAGAAAAAGTCAGTTTCCCACTCCTAAGTTGACGACTTCAGTGTCCTGTGTTTCTGTGTTCAGCTTATTTTTATGTTTTGAAAAGTGCCTAGTAAGTGCAGTTAGCAATTGTAATGGTGACATGCTTGCTTACTTCGCCAAACCTTTCTTAGGCATTACAAATATAGGCCATCATAAAACATCCACATATAAAAATTTAAAATATATACAAATAAACAGCCATCTAAAAATATGTAATAACCAATATTTTCATTGGCGTTTCTTCCTGCTAAATAGTGCCATTCACCGCTCTGAGAGATACTATTGATAAAAAAAAACCCTCAGCCACCCTTGCAGTTACTTCTGGGTTAATGTCAGGCAGATAGAATCTGATATTTTAATTGTGCCGTGATGTTAGACTACTCAAAAAGCGAGATAACACGTGTTTGCGTAGCTGGTTGTACAATGGACAGTAGAAAAGAATATGTTCTACTGTGTCTGGCACATTCAAAAAAACATTTGCAATGTCTGTCGTTTCTGGGGATGTTTAAATATCTGCCCTTGACAAAAGCTGAGGGGGATACGTTCAGTCGGGCTAACTTAAAAGACCCTGCTTTGGATTGGAATTACTAATTTTGAAATATAAACAACCCTGTTACCTGTTGTATTTAAACCATAAAACTTGGGGGAGCAAATTTTATTTACAGCTGACTCAGTGTTTTGTTTTTCAGTGTCTCTTAATCTGATTGGAATATTATGATAAATGTATTATTGCTCACTTGAATTATACAAGTGCTCCAAGTCAATACCAGTAGATCTGATTTTGCTGTGTAAGAGTTGGAACCATCTGGATTTATAAGAGTGCCTAAGTAAGTCAGAAAGCAGACCTGAAGGCTGACAATGGAAATGGCAACACAACGAGTATTCCATCGTGTGTATACCTAGTTCTGCACACATAATTTCATACTTGATTGAACTTGGGATCCCCAGGATACATCTCAGGAAACTTGAGTGTATCTTATCTAAATCACTATTATATGCTTGTATCCTTACTGGGATCCCCAAAAGTAGCTGGGACGACACTTTCGCTTGAAAAAAAATTGAATATCAGCTGTTATAAATGGGTTACCTTTCTGAAAATTAAAGCGAACTGCTGCTGAGGAAGTACACTTTGCCTGCTCTATAGCACTTCTGCGATGGTTTGACCAACCTGAGTTGCTCTGGAAGAAAATTCCGAGATATTTGTGCATTGTTACTTGCTGTATTTCTTGCCCTCTTATTTTCTCTTAATTTCCGGAAGTTAGGGAAGACCAGAATTTTTTTTTTGTCTCCTCATAATTTATCGAGAGCTTATTGGTTTCACAGTAGGAAACCAGGGAGAGTAAAAGACGTTGCAGACCTATCCTCGTCAATGATAATAAGGCCGTATCATCCGCTTCCCATAACAGTGGGACCGGGTTTTGATTGATTTGGGGGGAGCATGTGAATCTGGTTTTTTTTTTAATGTGCTCTGGAAGATCTGATAAAAACGAATTAACAAAAAAAGGAGAATACACCCTTGTTTATGACGTGCATAAATCTGGCCAGTTATAGTTAACCGCTCCATGCACTGAAGACAGGAGGACCAGCAGAATATGGATTAGGTTGCCCAGCAAATCCAAACTACAGCTGCTGCTTCTAATTTACACTTGATTCCAGGTTTTAAATACATGGTGTGTGCCCTCCCCCCTGCTGTGTTTACAGCAACCCTGTGAGGCAGGTAAGGATGAAAGCGTTTGTGAATGACCCGTGGTCACTCAGAGGGAATTTGAACCTGCATCTCCTTGGCCTTAAGCATCGCATCCTAGCCACTGCGCCATACTCGCTCTCGAGAGGAGGCTGTTGCTCGTCCTTCCATTTTCCTGTGAGCAGCTCCTAAGAGTTTATGTCAGACCCTGCCCAGTTCCTCTTCCGACGCCAGTGAGGGATTAGTAGCTCTGTTCAGATACTTTGCGCACGCCAGCAAGCTGTTCGCCAAGGAATGCTTGCAAGGTTCTCTGCAAACAGAACATTGGTGCTAGTTTTGTGGTGCTCCTTTCTTCCCTGTCCAAAATAGCTGAGAACTGATTCAGCCCTTCATTCTGTGACCAAATCATACAGTCCTTTCCCTCCTTTGCTTTGGAAATGCTGCTGCTGCAATCCAGACTCCACCCTACTTTCATTTGCAGATTACTTATCTGGTAGAAGAACTGGATCATCCCAGCTGCTAGTGGGATGGGCTGTGTGTGTGTGTGTGTGTGAGAGAGAGAGAGAGAGAATCTATTGCTGATAAATATCTTGGAGGGACCAAACAGCTCATGTAGAGCCAGATCTGTAGTGCAGAGACTCTCATGAAACAGCAGTGTAAATGAACTGCAATTCTGTTGGCGACTATTTTTTTAAAAAGAGTTCCTGTTTTAAATGAGGAAGGGCTGAGGGGACAAGGAATAAGAACCCCGCCCAATGATGCATTCTTGCACAAATTAGAATTAGCTCCTTTCCTCAAAACCTACCTTCCTCCTTCCCAGAAAGCAAAAACAGACATGGCCAGGGTGATTGCTTGAAAAACAGAGTAAGGATAGGAACATAGGAAGCTGCTCTTGTGCCAGTATTTCAAAGAGCCTTGCGGCTACTGAGCGGGCCCTTGCCACTCTTAGCTTCATAAGTAACACAGGATGCTTCCCTGGACAGAGTCAGGCCGTTGATCCATTTCGCTCAGCATTGTCTACACCACAGGCTGCCAAATAACTTAAGTACTGCGGACCCCCTTGTTTTTCCAAAGCCAAGCCATGGACCCCCCCCCTTTGTGGAAATTTTGATACCTCTCTTGATATTTTTGGTTATGTGAATGGTGCTGTGGGACGCCCTGGGTGGGTTACATGGATCCCCAGGGGGTCCATGGACCACCAATTGGGAGCCACTGGTCTGCACTGGCTGGCAATGACTCTCCAGGATGTCAGATGGGGCTCTCGCTTAGCCCTACCTGAAGATGCCGGGGTTGAACCTGGGACCTTCTGCACTGAGCTATGACTCTTCTGCAGCTCTGCAGCTGGATCCCCATCATCCCAGACCATTTGCCATTCTCTCTGAAGGGCCACAGGTTCCCCACCTCTGATCTGTCCCTCTATTTTGAGCAGGGTGGGTAAAAATAAATGATTTTATTATTATTATTATTATTATTATTATTATTAATCATCATCATAATATATTTTCCCTTATATTATTCCTTATATAAATCTGATTTTTTTTTCTTATTTAAATCGGATTTTTAAAATAAAATGCTTTTGGAAGAAAAATATTTCTAAAGATAAATTTCTATTTAAGTTACAGTATGGTCCAAAGGCTGTTCATCAGGAAATAAGGATTTGTTTCAAGTTTTTCATGTGTGCTAAAACTCAGTCTAACTTTGCTTTGTTTTTTTAAAATTGTTTAACCACATCAGTTAACAAACATGGATACATATGCTATAATGTTATTGTTTTAGTTAAATAAGTTGTTTAAATTGTTATTAAGGAAATGATTATTTTTCTCCTTCCAATAAAGTACAGCAGAAAAGTTGTCCAAATATAAACAGTTATTAAACCTCACAATAATTTCATAATTATCTGTCTATGTATTTCTAATAGTATAACCAAATCAGTAATTTTTTGATATAACTGTAAAAACTACTCTGAAAATTTATTATTCCAAAAATGAAACCTTCATCTGGTTGTAAATATTAAGATTATACCAGCAAGAATGAGTCTTTCTGTAAAAAAAAAAAAAAAATTACTGACTAGTGATTTAAATCGTGATTTAAATTGATTTGATTTGATTTAAATCAAATCCACCCTGCCCCATGTGTTCAGGGAATCAGCCACCATGGTCCTCTTTGCCTGTCCATCTGAATGGGGCAGGACAATGGTGGTGGTGGTTCTGTGAACCCCCCTAGAGGAGTTATTTTCAGTTGAGAGCCAGTGTGGTGTAGTGGTTAAGAGCGGTAGACTCGTAATCTGGTGAACCGGGTTCGCGTCCCGCTCCTCCACATGCAGCTGCTGGGTGACCTTGGGCTAGTCACACTTCTTTGAAGTCTCTCAGCCCCACTCACCTCACAGAGTGTTTGTTGTGGGGGAGGAAGGGAAAGGAGAATGTTAGCCGCTTTGAGACTCCTTCGGGTAGTGATAAAGTGGGATATCAAATCCAAACTCTTCTTCTTCTTCTTCTTGCTTTGCCCTTTACCCCTTAATGGCGGCGTAGGTGGTGGTGCCCAGATATGGGACCAGATAAAGCAGACAGTTTTACAGGCTGGATGTGTGAAATGCACAGGGTAATAGAATATTCTATGGGACTTTAAGCTGGCGGTACTTGCTTCCTTGTCCTTAAAAGAGTTTTTTTTTAAAAAAAACAACTGGAAATGTTGTACTTTATGTATTTTTCATAAGCAGGGGCCTGGGTTGCCATAGCAACCCCTTGGCTTACAGAGGCTTTTAAGAGGGCTTGGGAACTTTAATGGAGTTGGCATAAAATCATTGCGCTTTGGGCACGGTTCTCGGCTGGGCACCGGCTCCTGCCTGGCATAACCGCAGTGTTCTCCTGTGTGTCGGAGGGAGCTGCAGCCGCCAGTTCAAAAGCGTCCATTTCCCTGGCACCAATGGGTGGCCGGATATGTGTTCCTGGCACCCTCTGGCTGGGCAGGTGGCAGTGCCTTTCTCCTGTCCCTGAGGTTGGCACGCAAAGACAAGGTGCCCAAACGGCAGCTGTGCCGCGTGAAATGTTCCCTTTTCTTCTTCTTCTTCTTCTTCTTCTTCTTCTTCTTCTTCTTCTCCTCCTCCTCCTTTTACTAACGCTATGCCGACATCCGTGGAGAGAGAAAGGCACTTGTTCACCCTTAATAGGCAAGAGCTACAGTTCAGGGATCGTATGTAATGGAGTCATATTATACGATTCATTGGCTGCTGGTGCAAAATAGAAGGATTCTTTCCAGGCGCGATTCAAAGTCCTGGTTATTTCGTTTTGTGAAGGCCCAAAACAGCTTGGGATCAGGATACTTGAAGGAGGATGGGGCAGTTACCTTGGATGACCACCAACTGGGATGGCTTTGGAAGAGGATCATCAGACAAATTCATGGAGGATAAGACTAGCAGTGGCTAGTAGCCACAATGGTTGTGCTCTGCCTCCATGGTCCGAGGCAGCAATACTTCTGCATACCAGTTGCTGGAAAACCTGTTTTGATCCTTAATATTGTCAACTTCCCCCCATCCTGCTAAAAACAAGAACAATTATCATATTGTTACGTCCCTTATTATACAGGTGAAACTCGAAAAATGAGAATATCGTGGAAAGGTTCATTTCTTTCAGTAATTCAACTTAAAAGGTGAAACTAATATATGAGATAGACTCATGACATGCAAAGCGAGATATGTCAAGCCTTTATTTGTTATAATTGTGATGATTATGGCGTACAGCTGATGAGAACCCCAAATTAACAATTTCAACTTTGGGGTTTTCATCAGCTGCACGCCATAATCATCACAATTATAACAAACAAAGGCTTGACATATCTCGCTTTGCATGTCATGAGTCTATCTCATATATTAAACTCCAGTAGCTAATGAAAACAATTGCTTACATAAATGGACTTTTCCACGATATTCTAATTTTTCGAGTTTCACCTGTATGCTTACAAGTTTCCTAAAGTGCCAAGCACCAATTGTAAGCATATGTTATAATTCATAAAATATGTTATAACGCTGTGCAAAAATACATATGTGTTACTAGCATATACATAAAATTATATGATGCAGAAATATCGTTACCACATGCGGCTCAACTCTTTTGCATTGCTGTTTCTAAAAAAAGCCAAACTGTATGCAAAATTAGATGCAAAAGAATCATCTTATATGATACATATAATATGTCTTTGTTTATGTTTTTTTTTTTTTGCAACAACAGCGATGCACAAGGGGCTCATAAGCAGGCACCTGATGCAAGAGGTTGTCCAGTGGGAGGAAAGCAACACCTCTGGTATTTCTAGTATTTGGTCTAACTTGTAGATGAGTTCATCTCCCCCCCCCCCGGCATTTTTTGGGGGGGTAGCAAAACATTGAGAGTTGGATTGTTAAAGGTGATCATTTCAAGGAAGACTTTGCCAGTCTGGTGCCCTCCAGACGTTTTGGACTACAAGTCTCAAACATCTGGGGGGCACCAGGTTGGCAAAGACATTTTAAAGAGCTATCTGGAAGATTGTGGAGTTGCAGCATATCTCAGAAAGCTTTGTTCTGCCACTGTGAGGCACTCAAGCGAACCAGAGTACCAGAGTAGCTCTTGAGAGACAAGTTTATTTGAGAGTGCTTGGCACTAAGGCGAAGCTTTGAGCCAGATGCTGTACCAGGGAACCTCATCCAATGCAGTGTCTCGGTGATGGAAGGGGGCGGGATGTGTGGTTTGGGGTGGATCACAGCTTATTTTGTGGCGCTTCAGTTGCTTACTCAGACTGAACCTTTGAATTAAATACAGAGGGACCAGGAGCCAACTTCAGCCTCATTAAGGTAATAGAAAGAGTGAGGGGCCAGATCTTTTTGATCTGACTACTGGAATAAATTTGAAACCATCAAGTGCTAATTGGCATCCCTTGGGAACTGGCTGCAGTTGACCCTGCCTCTCACATGCTCCTTCCCCGGACCTTGGGAGAGTCTCTCAATCAAGCCACTGTTTCTCCAATGTCTCTCAGGAATCGTGTGGTCAGCAAAGCCTTTCATGGGCAAAGCTACCTTATTTCTCCTCAGTTTCTCTTTCACTCTTCTTTTCATCTCCCATCTTTGAATTCATTTAGAAAATACAGTCCTCTCTGGGGGAAGACATTTTTAGCCCTTGTGTTCTCTTATGCAGGCTACATTCAGGTGATCATGCCACAGCTTATTACTCACCATCTGGCTGTATGTGCCGCTCCTTTCCTTCTTCCTACTTGGTGTGCCACAATTAAACCTGGAATTCTTCAACTAACCACAGTTTCCCATTTCATCTGGACCAGGAAACAATGGTTATCAGATTGGTACAAGCCAGATTGGTACAAACCACAGGCCTAAATAGGTTTAAGATCCTGGCTTGTGAAAGATTTCACTGAAATGGGAAACTAGGCTTGATTTGAAGACTTCCTGTCTTATTGTGGTGCATTATGGGGTGGGGAAGAGGTGATATGAGGCAGTTAGGCAAAAGGTTTAGGCGTATCTCTGTTTATGAAGCCAAGATATGATGATCCAGAGGTGGCCAATTGGTGCCTATTAAATGCTGGATTTGTTTTTATTCAGAAATAAAGCAGCAGTTACCCAGTCCAAAGTGGAAATAATAAGTGGCATGGAGGTGTGTTAGATTCCTTCCCAGGATTTTTGGTAATCCCCTGATCCTGCCTTGCCCCCCCTCCCCATTAAATACCCACTTTGTTGAGAAGGGATTCAGGCTCACTCATTTTCCATTCTTGGGCAGTGTGCTTGAGCATATGGACACATCTCTGCTCCAGATGTTACTGGATTGTCAAAAAAAAAAAGGCATTCAAGGCCTGGTTGTGGGGCAGGTGACTTTGGTAGATCCATATTGGGAAGGTGCAGCATGTCCTAGTTGGTTCTGCTGGACCTCTTAGAAGCTTTCAGTACTATTGACCGTTTATTCTAGAGCACCTGACGGGGCTAGAATTTCTAGCATTTTTTTTTTCATGGTTGCTCCAGTACTTCTTTGAGAGACAGTTCAAGAATGTGGCTCTGGGGTGCTTCTAGGGTTTCCTCCCATCTTGTCTCCCATGCTGTTCAGCATCTACATGAAAACACCGAGAGAGGTCATCCAGGGATTTGGAGTTCAGTCTCATCAGTATGCAAATGACACCCTATGTCTCCTTTCCATCCAACTCCAAGGAAACCATTATCAGTTCTGAATCGGGGTCTGATATTAGTGGTGGTGAACAAATTGAAACCTGATCATTCTAGACTGTGGAGATCTGCATTTGGGTCTCTCCTCTGCGATGACCGCCAGCCTCGTAGCCATTGCCATCTCTCTGCTTACTTATATATGCTATGCTGGTGGGGAGAGCAGGGTTAAAATTTCCTTCTATTTGTTAGCTAATCTGAGTGAGGATCTGTTAAATTTGTGGCCACTGAGCCTTTTAAACAAGAAGAGAGTGAAAGGTGAGGTGCACATCCTTGGTGGCTGTGGAGTTAACAAAACCAAGCCTTTGGTTAGTGGAAGTCTCCCCCCGCCCCCCCATTCCCCCTGAGCTGTTGGCTTCAAAACAAGATGACAGAAGCTACCAGGCTTTTCACTGAATGTATGCCAAGATGAGATTTTGCAGTCACTTGTAGCCTGGGAAGCACATCCAGGCAACACCTGTCCCCTCCAATCTGCAATTGGTGCCTGTGCAGGTAATGGCCTGTTTTGCCTCCAACAGATTTGAGAGCACCGTCCAAGTTGGCAAGCTGCAAGACCTCATCCACCGCAGTAAAATGGCCAGGTGCAGAGGGCGGTTTGTCTGCCCCGTCATCCTCTACAAGGGCAAGGTAAAGCTCTCTCTCTGTGTGTGTCTTGCGACTTTCATGGTTTGCTTTTCTTATGTGGATGTCTCATTGTAGCTTTTGCACGATTTACTGGAGGGTGCCTTCAGCCGTGAGCAGAAGGCTCTAGAAAGCGGGTGCAACTATCTCTTGGCAAGCTTTCTTCGTTGCTCCCAGGTCAAGCGGGCATGCACCTGTGCAGACTGAGGCCGGGGCTGGTGCGTTTGATAAGCTGCTCCGTAACTTGCAGATTTGTTTCAGCTCTGCTACCGATAGGTGAACTTAAAAGAGGATCCTGCGGGGACCAGCCTAATCCCGTTCATTAACGGTTTGGGGGGAGAGATGGTTCAAAGAGCATGTTAATGAAGCGCACGCAGCTGATATTAGTTAAAAAGGAATTGCAAATAGTGGTGCAAAGTAGAATCATGGGGAAATGGAGCTTAGCAGAGGGTTGGGAAGTAATTAAGCCTGACCTGTGAGCCATGCAGACCTCCATCTGGAAGGCACAGTGCAGACCATGAGTGCAAAGCCAAACTCCCTTGAATTCGGAATGGGAAAAGGCCGGGAGGAGGAGGAGGGTCCATTGCTTCTCTGTGCTTTGATGGTCATTTGTTGCATCTCTCTCTTTCCTCAGCATATATGTCGATCGGCCACCCTGGCAGGGTGGGGGGAACTTTATGGGCGCACAGGATACAACTACATTTTCTCAGGTAAGGGAGGGCAGAGGAAGGGAGGTATAGGTTTGGTAATAGTTGCCATGTGTTATTTCTGTTTTATTACACTAGTTGGGGGAGCATCCTTGAAAACTGGTGTGAACAGCAGGCATGAGCTGCCATTGAGGACAGTGGCTTAGTTCAAAACGGAAACCAAACTCATGTTCCCTAGAAAGCCAAAGCTGGCAAGTTCTGCAAGGAGAGGAATATGCCAAGGGTACCGCCAGGTGGTGGTAGCCATTTGTGGCCTTGTCTTGGGTGTCCGCAAGCTCCTCCGTAAGCAGAGGCTTCCTGTTTCAGTATTGGAGTCTGCTCCCCGGGGCATCTTCAGTGATGAAGCAGTTGCGAGAATCCCTGGTCGTGCAGGAGAACTGTGACCAGGGTGGCTTTTTTTTTGTTCTTCAGACACTGCTGCAAAGATTCTGCATTTCAGAAACGAAGCAAAACCTCTGGGCCAAGGGAGTTACATGTTGCACAAAGAAAATCTGATTTCCAACTTTCAAGTTACGCAAAATATGAAATTTAGACAATTGTCCTCTTAATTATGGGGAGCTGCATTCAATGCTAAGACTCCCCTCCCCTGTTTTCTGATTGCCCGTACACCTTCAGGAGGCCATCGCAGCATTAAGGTCTTTAACTTGGGTGGGGAACCTCAGGCCATACAGTGGTACCTCGGGTTACGTACTTAATTGGTTCCGGGTCGCTGTATGTAACCCGAAAAGTATGTAACCTGAAAAATTCGGTTTGCGCATGCGCGAACCGAAAAAACAAAAAAAACGCTTCTGCGCATGCACAGACTGTGAAAATGCTTCTGCGCATATGCGAATTATGCGCACTTTGGGTTGTGATTCTGGGTTAGCGGAATTCGTAACCCGAAAAGTACGCAACCCGAAGCGTATGTAACCCAAGGTATGATTGTATTTGGTCCAGCACAGGTCCCAATCTGGCTGGTGATGCTGTTTCCCCCCAAACCACACCCAGCTGCCCCACAGCTGAGGTCACATATGAGGAGTCCAGTGTAGGGCAGGTACAGGTGCAACTGGATCGGCTGGGTGCCAGACTTCCTTGTGGGCAGCCTGATCACATAGCCGATCCCTGCAGAAAGCAGCATTGAAGTCCCCACCCATCAGCTAAATGGGTGGTGAGGTCACGCCTGTTGCGATTGGCTGTGTGCCCGAGTTGTGCTGATGGCCGGTGACTGGAGTCCTGCTTTCTGCGAAGGATCCGCTGCATGACTCAGTTTCCTGCGGGCATCGCTGTTGCATTGCTGATCTCTGCAGAAAGCAGCTGAGCCACAGCCCTCTCCCTGGTGTCTGGGAAGTGCTGAGCAGGACGCTTGAGCAGGTGAGCTGGACAGGCCACATGTCAATCATCTGACATCATTGTGATGTCAGGTGGTTGTCAGGTAAGCTGTCCCCATGGGGTGGAGGCAGATAAGGATCTGGTCCACCAGGCCAAAAAAGTTCCCCAATCCTGTTTTTTTGCTTTTTTTGTGTTTTGTTTCTTTAAATAAAGTGTTGAAACTGTTAGTGTTACTGCATGCATCAATTTCTTCACCTAGACTAAATGAACAATCTTGATTTATGGCCAGCAGCACTTGCTTTCCCATGAAGGAAGCAGGAAGCCGTTCCTTATCCACTCGATATGTTTCACGTCAAAAAACACTTTAAATATAATATTTAATGTTATACATAGCACTGAAAAGTAAAAAGATAGGTGTAGTGTCAAATATACCTGGGTGGTCCAGGAGAATATTTGAGCGTGGGATTCTGATCTCTTCAGAGCCATGAAGTCATTGAGTGCCAGTGTGGTGTGATCTGTGTCATCTTAGCTGCTACATCTCAAGCCTAGCCTACCTCGCAGGGTCATTTTCAGAGTCTGCATCACCTTGGAACAATTTCCCAACCCTCCGCAATCCCCCATCAGTGAAACGAGGGGTGGAACTGAAGGCAAAAGCTCTGTAATGAAGCCAAGATGAGTTGATCCCATTGGTAGTACCCTTCCAGTTTGTGAGGCGGCAAGCGAGTCACTTATGTGGGACGAGCCTGACGATTTGATAGGAGACTTGTTCATCATCACAAATGGCATCTTACATTATTGGAACACGCAGGAAGCCCAGAACCATGCTTTGTGGGAGAAGTGCTGAGATTCTTATGCCAGCTGACCCAATCTGTTTAGGGCAGAGGCTATGGCTACTAATACGCTGAACTTCTCTCGGTGTCTTCTCTGCAGGGGGAACAGACGATGCCTGGGCAGATACAGAGGACATGTCAGAAGAGGACTCTGCTTTCAGGTCTGTTTGACCCAACCGCCTACAAATATGTCAGACAAAGTTTAGACTCCTTTTTTCTTCATGGATCTGCTTTACCCTGGCGTGGCAGGGAGGAAATGTAAGAGGGACTTTTCCTGCCACCATGGAGCTTCAGTAACAGAAAAACTTGCACTTCCATAATTTCATCTCTCCCAAGGCAGGGAGGTACTTGGCTGTTGTGGGTCGCAAAGCAGTGGTTGGTGTTCTGTGAGAACAGGCCAGTCCAATGATGCTTTTTCTGGGCTGCGGTAGAGTTCCTGGGGTAGCGGGGAGAGTAAGGATTGTATGGGAGATGGACTGAGAGCAAGTCATACACACTTGCTGCAAATATTTCTTCTTGGGTTTGTTCGTTGTTGTTTTTTTATTTCCACGAACCTGTAGCCTGCTGTACTATATATTAAGACACTTGGAAGTGCTTCACAGTAGAATTTTAAACAAAACTGGAGAACAACTCATATAAAGCAGTCCTAAAATCTCAGCATAGAAATATCAATAATAAAATATTTTCAGACTTCGGCAAGATCAAAAGAACAGTTTGAAGCAAAACTTTAAAAACCCATCGGCAGAATGGGCTCCATTGTTAGTGCATAGCTTGCAGTTTGCCTTCTGGTAATTTTAGGCCAATTAAAATCCTCTCTCAAGGACTTGCTTGTTTGCCACTCACAGGGCAGTGTTGGACGTGTGTGACTTCTAAATTTGATTGTTTAACTGGTTTGGCTTAGCTTCCCTCCTCCCCACCAAAGTTAATTCTGGAAGTTGTTGGGGACCTCTTTGGAGTTCTTAGCAACCCCTACAGAACCCCCCCCCCAGAATAAGGGGTGAGGTCAGGATACCTAAATCAATGTACGTTTTCATAGTAGATGTGCTCCCTTACAAGAACCTTCAGAGATTTGGATAACCCATTTTCCTGAAGAGGTTCTTCAGATGCTTTTACTACTGAGCTGGGGCACCATCCATCAGGGAAGCCCTTCTGCAAAAGCCTCGTTGAAATCAACGGGTCTTGCACAGGAGAATTACCCGGCTTATCATGTCCTTGGTCTTGGCCATTAGGACTGCTGTGTGAAGCGTTTTGTGTTGGGTTGTAGGACTTGCTTATGCCTCGGTTCTTCTAATCTGAGCCTTCTGCATTTCCTCCTCCTGGGGTGGGGGACGGACCTCATCCCCTTGTCCTGTATTTCAGAAATGCAGACTCGCAGCTGTTCGACAAGGTCCGAGGTCATGACATCAAGCTCTTAAGGTACCTGTCGGTTGCGTACATCTGCGACTTGATGGTGGAGAACAAGAAAGTGAAGTTTGGCTTGAAGTAAGTACGGGTGCCATTTGTGTGCCGTGCGTCCCAATTGGCTGCTGGCAAATTTTGAGAAGCACTGCAGGTGAAGGATGCTCCTGAGAGCAGCTGTAGCGCTCAGATTTAGATCAGGGATACTCCACAATGGTTCTCACTGGTTGCCCAAAAATTCCTGAGTAACAAACCGTGAGCAGGTCACTATCCCTCGGCCTCAGCTGCCTTCATGGAGTATCATGAGGATAAAAAGCAGGAGGGGTAGAGTTGGGACAGGGAAGCTGTAGCACTCCAGATATTGAACTGCATCTCCCATCATCCCTGACTATTGGCCATGCTGGCTGGGGCTGATGGGAGTTGGAGTTCAGTAACATATCAAGGTTTCCCTATCCCTGCTGCAGAGAAAAGGGTGGGAGAAAAATATATTGAAATGAGTTTAAAAAATAAAAAAGTAAAGGAAGCCAAGTTATTGCTGCTATCTGGATATAGCAACCAGGTTTCATTTTCAGCAGACGTTCCTAGGGTACTTGTCTCTCTTTTGCCCTCCTCTTCTGCTGCCCTGCTGGAAAGAGCCCTCAAATGGAGGAGTGTGCTGAGTGCCTCTCTGTGTTTTGGGCCTAGGTTTGTTTTTCCTCTAGCGTAGAGCATCCTGAAGGGTGGTCGCAAAGAGATGTTCTGCACCTAATGCAAGAACAGAATGCTAGGTTGCAGCGCTTCAGAATGCAAATGGGTGAGGAACGTTTTTTGTTTTTTTTAATGGTCCCATACATTAAAATGCTCTTTGCGTGTAGCAAAACAGTGATGTCAGGGAAAAGACTACACTGAACTTTTCTCTTATGAGTTTGCTCACTATGTGCAGGAATAATGTTTTATACTGCGTTGATCATCTCAAACTCTCTGCCATAAAATGCTTGCCTAATTAGGCAGGGTGTTTGTTGTTGTTGTTGTTGTTGTTGTTGTTGTTGTTGCTGCAGGGAGCTCTTCCAGGTATTGGCAGGATGCCTGCCACTTGGTACCCATGAGCTTAAAAAACTTGGCTTGCTTCATAAATGAAACCGGCTTGTGGCGCTCTGCATTCAGCATGATGCCATTTCTAATTCCCCACCTCAGGCTCATAAAAATTGAAAACAAACAAACTTCTGTTGCAGAGTAGGCGTGAAGGGTAATCCAGCCAAGTACTGCTTTGTAATCTTCAAGAAAAGAAAAAAAAAAAGAATGTCAGATGGGATAATTAGGCACAAAGACTAGCTCATACCTTAATTGGGAAGAGATCCTGAATGTGCAGTTATTCTCTGTAAACTTAAAACACGTTGGTGACATGTGGGGTGGGGGTGGGGAGCAGCAGGGGAAACTGGGCTGACTTTGTTGGGGTCGGCCCACAGTTGCCACACCATGCCAGCCAGCTTCACACACGTGTAGTGCTTTTCTCTGTTTTCCTACCACAGTGTGACGTCTTCCGAGAAGGTGGATAAAGCACAGCGCTATGCAGACTTCACCCTCCTCTCCATCCCTTACCCAGGTAGGAAGGAAGTGTTCTGAGGGCCATCTAGTGCAGCCTTCCTTGGCCTGGTTCCTTCCGGGTGTTTTGGCCTACAACTCTCAACAGCCCCAGCCAGTGCAGTATGTCTGGCCCTGGGGCTGATGGGAGTTGTGGTTCAAAACCATTAGGTTGGGGGAAAGCTTTCCTACTGGGAAGAGGGCAGAATAGCTATGACTGGTTTCCCCCACAGTCAAGTAGGAGCACCTCCAATATCCAAGGAGACAAAACTCTTAAGGGGTGCGGAATAAAACCACCTCTTTCATTCACAAAATTGTTCCAGTTTCTTTATTGCACCCAACGTATTTCAAGAATTGCACGGCCTCATATCAGAGGTAGTAGTTCCCTGCATGTCTCTGGATGGAGGAGCTCCTTTGTCTTTTGGGAGAAAGCTCTGGAAATATAAGGCTCCTCAGTCAGAGTCTGCTGTCTCTTCCCGTAGCTTTTAGACTGGGTCTGTGTTGCCCTTCCATGCTCCCACTCCCACAAAAACCCCCCCACGGGAACGTAGCACATCAAAAGTGGATGTCGCTGCAAATGGATGTCGCATGCCGGGATAATGGGTGACTGCAGGAAGGATTGCGTCCTTGAATTTGGCGTTGCCGCTCACCCGCCATGCTGGAACTCGAGTTTCCCCTCCCCTCCCCTCCCTGCTATTTCCAAGCCTGAGTTTCTGCTGCTGGGAAACTGCGAGGAAACTCACGGCAAGCTGGTGCTGACCTGGAAACTCTGCAAAGTCTTGAAATGCTGTGGGATGTTCCTCGAGAGGAATTACGTGGGGGGAAATGAGCACATGCTTAGGTGCTCGACATCTTCTAATGGACGGGAGACCCACACTGGGAGTGTTCCAATTAAGGTTGCATCAAGCCATGGGTGAATTGTCACCACCAGAACATGGCTCTGTAATTGCCAAGGTTGGTTGGGTTTTTTTTTTATATTAAAGTTTTTGAAGGCTTCTCAAACCAATCTAGGAAGTGCCTTTGTGTGTTTGTACATATATATTTATATATACGAGAATCCATTTTGAATTGAAGCGGCATGATGCTGTAATCGCCACTGGCCCCATTTGGCATGCCCACTATGCTTCATATAGCGTAGCTTAAGGTCACATCCACTCCAAACATTTAAAGCACTATTAAACCACTTTCAGCAGCCCTGGAGGACCTCGGGCACTGCAGTTTGTTCAAGAGTGCTGGGAACTGTGACCCTGCAAGGTTAGCACCCTTCGGAACCTACAGTTCCCAGGGTTCTTTGGAGGAAGACATGACTGTTAAAGTGGCAAAGGAGTTCTTTGAATGTGTGGCGTGGGTGGAAAGGAGCTGCACTCTCATTCTGAGAGACTTGTTTTAAAAAATCGACCAGCCAGTGTGGGGTGTTGTGGTTAAGAACCCGCGTTCAGATGCCCGCTAGTCATGAAGCTCACTGGGTCACCTTGGGCCCAGTCATTACCTACCGCTCAGCCTAAGCTACCAGAACCTACCTCGCAGGATTGTTGTGGGAATTGAATGAAGGAGAGAATGCTGTACACCACCTTCAGCTCCTTGGGAGAAAAAGGTGGGGCATAAGTCAAACAAATTTATGATGATGATGATTAGAAATAGACACCCGGTCCTTCTTCCCAAAGGAACCCGGAGACATTTTCATATGGCTACGTACAAATAACCTCTGAGCATGCATATCGCTCTGCAGGCATGAATATTTCTGTTGTGGAATAAAACTGTTAAGGAACAAACGCTTTAAAACATGGTTTGAAGAACCAATGCGTCCCGAACTGTGTTCCCTGCCCTGTCGCCGCCTCCTCTTCACCACCAGCTATTCCAGGCGAGGGGATTTCAGGCTTCTCCCTTGCCAGCAAACTCCATTTCAAAGAATCTCTTTTCTTTTTCGAACCAGCTTTGGTGTGTGGGGTGTGGGGGTGTGGAAGCGGGTAGCTGAGAGCCATGCGCTGATGCATGAAATGCACTCGCCGGGGCAGAGTTTGAGAGCCCGCTCCCTTGGCTGGTTTCAGCTTCTGGCAACAAGCCTTGCCTGCTGCCTGGTGAGGGCTGTCATTCCCTGCTTCCTTGCTTGCCGTTGAGCCTCCTGTGACCCCTTGGTGCCGGGCTGGTGGTGGTGGTGGCAGCGGCGGCGGTTTGCAGCCTGGTTGCTGCAAACCATCCTGACTGCTTGTCTGGCCTCTTGTGACCCAGCCCTTAAGACGCTGCTTGTTCTGGACTCTTGATTCTGGAGGAGAGACACAGAGTGTATCCTCCCTCTACCTCAGAAGTGGGAGGGTGGATAAAAATCAATGGGTTTTTTGTTTTTTGTTTTTTTAAATGGATTTTTTCAAAAAATTAAATCGGATTTTTAAAATAAAATGCCTCTGGAGGAAAAAATCTTTCTAAAGATAGTTTTCTATTTAGGTTACATTATAGTCCAAAGGCCATTCATCAGGAAATAAGTTTTTCATGTGTGCTAAAACTCAAGTCTTTTTTTTTTTAAGTTTAACCACATCAGTTAACAAACATGGATACATATGCTATAATGTTGTTTCTTTAGTTAAATAAATTGTCTTAAATTGTTATTAAGGAATTGTTTTTTTCCCCTTCCAGTAAAGTACAGCAGAAAAGTTGTCCAAATATAAACACTTAACTTATTAAACCTCACAATTATTTCATAATTATCTGTCTATGTGTTTCTAATAGTATAACCAAATCAGTAACTTTTGATGTAACTGTAAAAAACTACTCTGAAAATTTATTATTCCAAAAGTGAAACCTTCATCTTCATTATACCAGCAAGAATGAGTCTTTCTGTAAAAAAAAAAAAATGAATTAAATCAAGTCTTACTGACTAGTGATTTAAGTCGTGATTTAAATCGATTTGATTCAAATCAAATGCACCTTGCTGAGTGGGGAGTCAAGCCTGGATACTACCCTGTGCACGTTAATTCACTGATTCCCTCTCACCCTCTCCTTTTTCTCTTCACGCAGGCTGTGAATTTTTCAAGGAGTACAAAGAGCGGGGCTACCGGGCGGAAGGGCTTGTTTTTAACTGGAAGCAGGTACGGGGCCAGGCCATGAAGCAGAGCTGCCACGAAGCTGTTCCAAGATAAACTTTTCCAGGGATCTTGGTTTTTGCCCATGGCCCAAGCTGTTTGCGCACCAACTCTGGGAGCAGAGGAGCCAGCTCAGCCCAGCGGTTCCGTCGACCAACGCGTAGCTTGGATCCTGCAATCGCCCACAGCGGTTTGAAACCCGTGGGCGCTGCCTGGCTTAAAAAAAAACAACCCCCAAAAAACCTCTGGGAGCAGAGACCTGGCCTTTGTTTCTCCGTAGTCACCGGAATCTCTTCGCGGGCATAATTTTGCACCAGAGTCCAGCCCAGGCATCTGTTCCTAGTGCTAGGACTCAACCCTGGAATGTAAAACAAGTGGGGTTTTACGGCCAATCGGCCGTGTCCTTTCCCAGGCTCCTCCGTTTCCTTTTTCTTCCTGCACTTTCCCACTTCTAAGGGCCCCAAACACTTGGTTTCTGTAGCCACTGAGCACTGGATTCTTTTATGTTCTCCTTTCTGGGAGTGGGGCTCAGTTTTTTGCGCACATTTGCAACGCCCAGGGTTGCGCCCCCCCCAGCCCTCTTGTATGTGTATAGTTACGCTTTGACTACATAAGGATTGTAACTTGGCGAATGAGTTTGCCATCAGTATGTACAAGTAGGGGTCACTGGAACATCAACTTGTTTCTCTTCAGGTTCCCATCTTCCCTATTCCATCCCTTCTTTCCCTGGGTCCTCTCCTCAACAGGCAGATAATTCAACAGATAAATCAGCATTCTGTGCCTGTTGACTATGCTCAGTGGTCTGTTTTGTGCCCTTTTTTCTTAAAAATAAAATGGTGAGGAGTAGTCCATTGTGAAGCTATCCAGACAGTAAGATGGTTCATTTGACCCTTTGCATACAGGTGAAACTCAAAAAATTAGAATATTGTGGAAAGGTTCATTTTTTCAGTAATTCAACTTAAAAGGTGAAACTAATATATGAGATAGACTCATGACATGCAAAGTGAGATATGTCAAGCCTTTGCTTGTTATAATTGTGATGATTATGGCGCACAGCTGATGAAAACCCCAAAGTTGAGATTGTTAATTTGGGGTTCTCATCAGCTGTACGCCATAATCATCACAATTATAACAAATAAAGGCTTGACATATCTCGCTTTGCATGTCTCATATATTAGTTTCACCTTTTAAGTTGAATTACTGAAAGAAATGGACCTTTCCACAATATTCTAATTTTTCGAGTTACACCTGTATGTCTGTGTTTCTATGTCCTCCTGTTAGCTATTCCAGTGTGTTCTCCCCCTTCTAGGCTACTTGAGCTATTAAGGGATTATTGAGGGTTTTTTTTGGGGGGGGGGGTTCTCCCCCTTAGGATTTTCCCAGCTGGTTTTGTGCTTCCGTATTGGCTACACAAACCTGAGAAGGCTCTGATTGGTGTACAGATTGCCCCTGGGCAGTTAAAATGATTCATTTCATTCACCAGGGAATGGGCGGAAGGAGCTGTCGGGTCAGAGGGCGGTGTTACGGGGCAGATGAACCTTGGTGCTATTTTCCTGAAAGTCAAAGAGTGTCTGTTTAGGTCAGGGGTCAGCAACCTTTTTTAGCTGTGAGCTGGTCCACCATCCCTCAGACCACGTGGTGGGCCGGACTATATTTTGAAGGAAAAAAAAATGAGCGAATTCGTATGCCCCACAAATAACCCAGAGATGTATTTTAAATAAAAGCACACATTCTACTCATGTAAAAACACCAGGCAGGCCCCACAAATAACCCAGAGATGCATTTTAAATAAAAGCACACATTCTACTCATGTAAAAACACCAGGCAGGCCCCACAAATAACCCAGAGATGCATTTTAAATAAAAGCACACATTCTACTCATGTAAAAACACGCTGATTCCTGGACCGTCCGCAGGCCGGATTTAGAAGGCGATTGGGCCGCATCCGGCCCACGGGCTTTAGGTTGCCTACCCCTGCTTTAGGTGACGGCAGCACCGTCGCAGACAGCCTGACCTTCGTACTTGCAGCCACAAGAGGACCGAGACTGCAGCAGTTTTGGGATTTGCTGCTTCTGTCCTTGCCCTTCCCCAATGCTGCTCAGACGGTCCTCTCTGAGAAATCCCTTTTGAAAGCATTCAGCCGAGAGGCTTGTTCCTCCCATAGAAAAGGACGCCACAGTAACACGGTTCGCAACGGGGAGACGTAACGCAGGTGAAACACGGTTGCTGTGAAAGCTACCAGGCGTGCAATGCCACACTCCACAGTGTCTTCCTCAGCACTTATGAACCACCATAAATCAGGATTCGCAGCTCAGGAGGAAGGCTTTGAAAGCCACTTAACCGTGGAGAAACGGGGCCATTAATTTAGGCAGGGATTGCCAGCTTCTGTATTCTAGGCAGCCAATGATGTCCCCCCCCCCCAGGCTGGTCTTGAGAGGGGCAGAAGGGTGTATTTTGCTACACCAACTGGCTTTTTCAGAAACGTGTGGAGCTGAGAGGGACCTTGGGGGTCACACAGCTTCGCCACCAGCTCTCCATCTAACTAATGCTCTCTCTCTCTATATATATATATAATCTGTCAAAGGAAAAGCTAGATACTTCTTAAGCGAGCCTCTGTCCCACTGTTGAACAGCTTTTACCAGGAGGAAGCTTCTGGTGCTTAGCCGAAATCTTCCCTGCAGACCCCACCCATTTGTTCCCGCCCTGCTCTCTGAAGCGACGGGAAAACAAATTTGCACCACCTTCTGGGGACTGAGCATGCTCCGTGGACACAGAACGCTGACTGGGGCAGAGACCCACAAAAAAAGACGGAATGAAATAGAGAAGATGGAAGCCTGAAGACAGGCCTTCAGATATTTGAAAACGAACTTGTCTCCTCTTAATCTTTGCCTCTCCAGGCTAAACATACACAGATCTTTCAAATGTTTCTCATAAGACCTTGTTTCTAGACATCCTGGTCTCCCTTCTCTGGGCATGCTTCAGTTTGTCAGTGTCTTCCTTAAAATGTGCCCAGAGCAGGATAGATTGCTGCCGATGGTTAGCCAGAACAGTGCAGTACAGAGCAGAACCCCTGCTTCTCATGATCAGAGCACTATATGTCTATTAATGCACAAGTAATGCAGGTGCCATAATAAAGCCTGTGCCGTCTAGTCATTGGGGCTTCTCAGGAATGACATACTTGTTGTTAGGCTTGGCACTGTACACTTAAAAATGTTTCCTGCGTGTAAACAAACGGGCAAGAAGGGTATGTTAACGTGTGAAGTATTTTTTTTAATTTGAAAACGCTGCCTTCGTAAATGTGGAACCGAGTTGTACTTTTGACCCTACATCATTTTAAATTTTGTAGGACTCAAAATGCTGATCATGGGAGTGGGGGGAAACTGGCCATTCCCAATTTAGGTGATGAGAAAATTCAGTGCCTGGGAAAGTCGTTGAGATGCTTAGAGAAGTCATTGGGGGAGACAGCCAGCATAGTGTATTGGCTGTAATGTCATACTAGGACTGGGAAGACCTGAGTTCAAATCCTACCCAGGTATGAATCTTCAGGAGGTACCTGGGGCCACCCACTGTCTCTCAACCTAACCTTATCTGAACAGGTTTTCCTGAAGATAAAATGGAAAGTCCCATTTGTATCAGGCGAGAGATATAAATGAAATGAGTGAATGTTACAACTAAGGCTGCAAGTGGCCTTGGGAGCAAATCCCCCCTGAATTCGTAGGGATTGAATCACGAGCAAATCTGCTCGGGCTGAAAGTCTTGGACCCGAAGCTAAGCTTTAGATGAGAGGAATAGAGGAGCAAAATACACAGACCTGTTTGTAGTACAGGATTTCTAGTACATACTTCTGATGGACCTTGTTCCTCTTTCTTTTCAGGATTATGTTGATGCTCCTCTCAGCATCCCAGTCTCTCTCACAGAGCGGTTGAACATTGACTGGAGTGAGTATCAGGTAAGATGGCAGGTCCCAAGAACCAAGTTTCCCCCTGATCCCTGGGCATAATGTCTTACACTATAAATAGTTTTTCTCAAACTTGGACCCCCCAGCTGTGTTGGACTACCACTGGTCCTGCTAGCTAGGGATGATTGGATTTGTAGTCCGGCAACAGCTGGGGACCCAAGTTTGAGGAATACTACCATAAACTCATGAGGATGTTTGGTATGGCTAATGTTCTATATTTGTGTTGGTGTGATTCTCTCTCCTGTTTACTGAAAGCTACTTAATTCGGTTAGTTTATTCCTAGTAATTTTATACAAAGTTGTATGGATTCTTTTTTTCTACTGGTGTTAATGATGATCTCTAGTAAGTTTTTGAAGAGCCAGTGTGGTGTAGTGGTTCAGAGTGGTAGGCTCGTAATCTGGTGAACCGGGTTCGTGTCTCCGCTCCTCCACATGCAGCTGCTGGGTGACCTTGGGCTAGTCACACTTCTCTGAAGTCTCTCAGCCCCACTCACCTCACAGAGTGTTTGTTGTGGGGGAGGAAGGGAAAGGAGAATGTTAGCTGCTTTGAGACTCCTTCGGGTAGTGATAAAGAGGGATATCAAATCCAAACTCCTCCTCCTCTTCCTCCTCCTCCTCCTCCTCCTCCTCCTCCTCCTCTTCTTCTTCTTTGTTCATGTGATACGCTGAGAACCATTTTGGGCACAATTTTGCGGGAAAGTTCTACAGAAATCAACAAATAAATGATGCTCCAGTAATTGTTCCACATAAGAGTTTCCAGAGGTGATCTGTGGACTCCTGGGGGGGAAAGTTGCTGGCGGTGGTTGTCTGCGTAAACAGTATGCACAATCGAAAAGTGCTTTTTCGGTCTGTATCTGAGTTGAGCCCCCCCCCCCCCCGATAATCTGTTGAGCCTACCATCAGAATAACTAAACCTTGCCTGCTTTTTCTCTCTGGAGCTTAGAGGTAGATAGCCCTGCTTGGCTTCCTTCAGTTGCAAAACTTCATTGTGTCCTTTCTAGCCATTTTCTGAGCCGATTGGGGTAGGAACAGCAGGGAGTCCACTTAAGAAGGAGCCCTGCTGGACCAGAGAGAGGCTATTTCCAGTGTAGCACTCTGTTTGCAATAGTGACCTGCCAGAAAACTACACACAAGGCACAAAGGGAAATGGTATTCAGAGGTACGCAGGTGTACTCCTTCAAGCCGGGACGAACATTTCTGGGGCAAATTTGCAGCCTACTTTTCTGAAAAGCAGTTTATATCCAAAGTGCTTATAGTACTTCTTAAAAAGGTATGAATGACATGAAGAAATAATAATAATAATAATAATAATAATAATAATAATAATAGTGTTAAAAAAAATTTTGTGCTACCTTTAATTTTGAGAAGAAAGACCAAGGCACTTCTCAAACAAACAAAATCCGACAGCAGAAAAACCGGTACAAAACGGGACTCAAAATCAGGAATGTATAAGTAGCACCTTTAAAAAGTTTTCAAGTGCCTCGAAACACAAAGCGGCGCCTCTTTAATTGCAAAACACGGCGAAAACATGCTCACAGTGGAAGGGCATGTTATCAGAGAGCAGCAATCCATTAAGAGCCTGCATAAATAAGTGGGTTTTTTTTTCTCCAATTCCCTTGTGTGGATTAAGCTGACACCATTCTGTGTATGTATATAACAGGCGTGTAGGTCAGAGGGGGAGGTGCACTTGAGAAGCTTTCTCACATGTGGCCCGAAACTTGGGTGTGTGTGGAGAGGAAACGGTTCTGCTCCACCTAAAGAGATGGAGATCTCGCATGACCCCAGGTTTTGCTTGCTATCATCTGGACAGCATGGGGAGAATGCTTTCCTGAGCACTCCTGTGCTTGTGAGTGGTTTGTTAGACTATAGAGCAGGGTGGTCCGGGGCCCCGGGTTGCATGTGACCCGCAAGGCCCATTTTGGCAGCCCTTGGCAACATTCAAGAAAAAACAAATCTTAAAGCCTTAAAAAGATACTTTTTGTGTCAGGTGTGGTTAACGAAAGTGCGTACGCCTGTGTATTAGCTTTGTTTTCATAATTAAATCTGAATGGAGACATTGGATTCTTATCTCATTATACATGATAAAGCTATTTTTACCCATCTCACCCCTTGCTTTTTCCTGTAAGACCAGTTGTAGTCCTTAAGCTGTCAACAGGTTTACCACACCTATCAGCCAATCCACCCATTCCCACCACCCTTCTGAGTAATACCCCTCCCCACTCTCTCACTATATATAAGGGTCTGGTGACTTCTGTTTCAGTGTATCTGAAGAAGTGTGCATGCACACGAAAGCTCATACCAAGAACCAAACTTTGTTGGTCTCTAAGGTGCTACTGGAGGGATTTTTTTTATATTTTGTTTTGACTATGGCAGACCAACACGGCTACCTACCTGTAACTAGATCTATTATTTGTGTATTTAATATTAATTATATTTAAATAAATGAATTGTGCTTATTAAATATTATTAAACATATTGTGAACACTTTAATTTATGATATGGGAATTGAATTAAGTGTGTAGCGGCTTCTGTGTCAAAGTACAGTACTCTTGCGGCCCGTTTGGTATGAAAGGTTGGACCTCTCTGTTATAGAGCAATAAACGTGCCTGAATAGTTGTGATTCCATCCCGCACTGCCTTCTGGGAAACAGGCTTGAGAAAACTTTTCGGAGGATCCTGTCTGTCTGTCTGTCTCTCACTCTCTCACAAACACAATTTCCGCCTGTGTTGTTCTGAAACAGGCTTGAAGTAAAGGTAAAGATAAAGGGACCCCTGACCATTAGTTCCAGTCGCGGATGACTCTGGGGTTGCGGCACTCATCTCGGTCTATAGGCTGAGGGAGCCGGCGTTTGTCCGTAGACAGCTTCCGGGTTATGTGGCCAGCATGACTAAGCCGCTTCTGGCAGACCAGAGCAGTACACGGAAACACCGTTTACCTTCCCGCCAGAGCGGTACCTATTCATCTACTTGCACTTTGTGCTTTTGAACTGCTAGGTTGGCAGGAGTTGGGACCGAGCAATGGGCGCTCACCTTGTTGCGGGGATTCGAACTGCCAACCTTCTGATCAGCAATCCCTAGGCTCTGTGGTTTAGACCACAGCGCCACCTGCATCCCATAGGCTTGAAGTACCAGGGCATTTTTGTTGCTCACTTACACCCTTTTGCCTGTCTTCGAAGACCTCATTCTGCATTCACTCCCATGCCTAAACCAAGTATTTCTCACCAGCCCTCCCCCCCCCGCCACTTCCCTTTAACATACACAGCATTTAAGGTTGGAATCAAGGTTCCCTCTATTTCTGTCCTAGTCCTTTCTTCTGAAGCAGGACTTCCCTGCTTAGCCTTAAAAGAGTTTTGAAGATAAGTGCTTCCACCCAAAGACACGTGCTAAAGCAGGTGTGAGCGCCACCATTTCCCAGAACGGGAACAGCATGCGTCTTCTTTGAAGAGGAAAAAAGAGAGGGCCTGGGACTGACTAGGCCGTTACAAGACGAGGTGGACTATGTCCCCCACCTCTCATAGGTGACTTCCTTAAAAATAACATTCGCTGCAACGTTCAACACATGCAGGGTAGTGTCTCTGCCCTGTGCTGAACATCTGCTGACCACAAAGCAATGGCCTGCAGTGTTCTGCTGGTGCCCTGCAATTTCACCTCAATCCTGCCAAGCGTGGCTTGCCGTTAATTGCATTTTTGAGCACATCCTTGCCGGCGAGAGCTTCGCGGCATAACGTCAGTCATTTTCCTTTTGATTCCTCGGCAGCCGGCCGGCGATCGCAACTTGGTGCGAGAAAGGAGGTAGCCCCACCTGTTCCTGCAGCAGGTTTGGCCTTCAGTCCCCACCCACCAGCCTAAGATACTCTTGATTGGCACCTACAGGTTGTTAAAAACAAAATCAAACCCTGCTATGCAAAACGTGAATTTGTTTAGAGCTGAATCGTGGAGAATACGAGAGAGAATTTGTGGGAAATTAATGGCCAAGTATATAGATGGCCAGTAATATGTGGCACTCTAGGGTGACTTCTGGGGAATCACTTGTCATGGGCCCCATTTTTCTAGAGCATTGATCAGTGCTTTGCAGCTTCCACCATTCAAATTCCCCACAGCACCCTTAAAATAGTATTGCTCTGGGGGAATTGTGGGAAACTCCTCCCCCTATTTATTTTTTTTACAAAGTAATAATCATAAATAAATAAGAATAAAAATGTGCACCCCACCACCGAGACCATTCCATTGTAACTATCCAACCTCCCAAATTTTCAGCACCTCTTGCGATGGTTTGACCCCTTTCCCTTTTAACAGTACAAATTCTGCAAACGCCTTCCATACCTCCTCAAAATCATTTCTCCTGCGTATTCCCCGTCTTACCTTAATGGCACATAGTAATTTATTATTAATGGCTGGAATTGTGGGAAACTTAAATGGCAGAAGTTGTCCGAGTCTGATCAGAG
The DNA here is from genome assembly GCA_900245905.1 of Lacerta viridis. Taxonomy (NCBI): domain Eukaryota; kingdom Metazoa; phylum Chordata; class Lepidosauria; order Squamata; family Lacertidae; genus Lacerta; species Lacerta viridis. Next base: position 236,360 of record OFHU01004558.1, on the reverse strand, counting down.
TGCTACAGATGCCAGTTGCCAGTGCCGGTATTTTTACTATTATTATTTACAAAGCCGTACCCGGCTACACATTGCAGTGGCTCATTTGGTTCAATGGAAAAGGAAGATAGAAAAGAGAAAGCGCATGTTTGTAATTCTGTGGAGATATCGCCTCCCTCCCCACAGCTTTCCCCATTGAACTTCCGCCTGCCTCCTCTCCGTCTTTCCCCGTTTTTGCCTGCCTCCCCACAGCTTCTCCCGTTGAACTCCCGCCTGGCTCCTCTCCCTCCCCCCCCCGTAGTGGAAGGAGACCCTGTGTTTGCCTGCCTCCCCACAGCTTCTACCGTTGAATTCCCGCCTGCCTCCTCTCTCAGCAGAGAGGCTCCATGGTGTTCCTCCCTCAGAAACGGCTCTTCCGTCAAAACTGCTGCCTTCGCCCCCCGCACATGCACAGTGGGCGTTCCTGTAAAAGTGCTGGCTCCGCCCCCCACGCACACGACCAATGAAATTACCGTGTGCTGTTTTTGCGTCCAGCAGATGGCGCTGTTTTTGCCAAAAATCAAGTTTTTACCTGTCACAGGTGTGACATTTATGTAATATTTTTACATAAAAACACGGCAGGAATGGAACCCAACGTTGTGTCAAAATTTCAAAGCGATCGGTCAAGGACTTTCTGAGATCTTAGATTAGTAATAAACGAACATTTACATTTTTATTTATATAGATTAAGTAAAAATACTGACCAGGAGCTTACCAAATTGGTAGCTCAATACCTACATTTGCTCTTTTCTTGTCGTAATATTCTGCAGTCGTCTGAGTTATCAGGAGTCCCAGAGATGTGATCGTGGACAGCGGAGTCTTGTCTCTTTTCTCTTCTAACATAGTTTGCGCCACTGTGAAAGTATTATTCCGCTTCTGTTTTGTATGTATCGTTGTTGGTTTGTTTGATGCCAATAAAAGGTTGATCTTGATATAGATTAAGATTTCTAATACCGTCTTTCATCAGAAGATCTCAGGGCAGTTCATAAATAAGCCCAAGGAAGCCCGTCAGTGTAAGAGGCACTTTGGCTTAAAGGCTTGGTCAAACCTGAAACAGTAGTACTACGGGGGCCTATATTAGTGGAGCAAGGAGGCAGGCTGTAAAGAGATTTCTGCCTTAGGTACCTTGTTGGAGAAAATTTGCTTCCCCCACCCCCCACCCCTTTTTGCCGTAGCCATGAGTGCTGTTATTATCATTCATTTAATTTATAAACTGCTTCCCATGAGGAATCCCAAAGCAATTTGCAATAGAACAAAAACCTGTGTAAGTAATTTTCTTATAGAAAAACAGCTTATAGCAACAGCACATACATAAAATCAGTTCAGGTGCAGTATAGAGACCAAGTGAAATAAAGATCTCCGTTTAGAAGGCTACAGTCATACCTTGGTTGCCGAACGCCCTTGTGAGTCAAACATTCCGGCTCCCGAACGCTGCAAACCTGGAAGTGAGTGTTCCGGTTTTTGAACGTTTTTCAGTTACCGAAAGTCTGGTGCTGCTTCCGATTGAGTGCAGTAAGCTCCCGCAGCCAATCGGAAGCCGCGCCTTGGTTGCCGAACGCTTTCGGAAGTCAATCGGACTTCCGGATCGGATTCCTTTCGACAACCGAGGTACGGCTATATTTGAAGAAGGAGTTGCAGTTACAGGTAGGTAGCCGTGTTGGTCTGCCATAGTCAAAACAAAATAAAATAAAAAATTCCTTCCAGTAGCACCTTAGAGACCAACTAAGTTTGTTCTTGGTATGAGCTTTCGAAAGCTCATACCAAGAACAAACTTAGTTGGTCTCTAAGGTGCTACTGGAAGGAATTTTTTTATTTTATTTTGTTTTGAAGAAGGAGGAATGTCTTTAGCAAGGACTGAAAAGGCAGCACAGAAGGTGCCAGTCTTACTATTTGTTGAGAGTGGGGGAGTTTCAAAGGGTATCTGCCACCTTGATTGTCTGGGTATATAAAAGTCGAAAATACCTTTTGAGTCTCATCATTGTACGTAAGACCACGCTCAGGGCAGCTTAGAACATGATTGCATCATTGCCAAAAACTAATGTAGTCCTAGGCAATAAGGAAAACACATCAAAAAACTATACCACCAAATTGAACAGTTTCGACATAAGTCATAATAAGATCTAGGAATAAAGGTAAAACGAATTAACACCCATAGCAGCAGCAGCAGCAGCAACAACAAAAACCCAACGGAAACTCCTAGACAATACCCTGGCCCAAGAAATCTGTTAAGCAGGCTCAGCTTTTGTAGCTGGAGTCAGTCCAGGGCTCCAGGTTGGGGGGGGGGGAAGGCTAACGTCGTCCCAAGCCACATAAGGCTTTATGCACCAAAACTAGCACCTTGAACTTAACCTGGTAGCTGATTGGCAGCCTGTGGAATTATTCCAGCGGAGGGGTAATGTGGGAACGCGGTTCCCAGTGAGCAGATGAGCCGCTGCATTTTGCGCTAGCTCCAGCTTCCATGTCCGCCTAAAGGGCAGCCCCACATGTAGCGCGCATTGCCGTAACCCAACCACTTGAACTACTTGCAATGGAAAGTTTTCCAAAAGCGCTAACCTTCAGGATATAAACTTGTGTGGTGGGTGCCAGGTTCTGCCATTCTTTACCAGCCCAGCCCATCACCACTAGAATCTGTCTCTCTGTGTGTTTGTCTCGCTCTCCACAGCCAAAGTGTGATGCAACTTGAGCGAGAGGGGATGCCCTTTCTAGTCTTTGACCAAAGCAGCCATTCTTCATTCCCAAAGTTTGATTGACCCCTGTTGTGTTTGTCTTCTCGCTCTCTTGAGTCACCTCTGAATAATACGTGGCAGGATCTTGAGTGTGGGGAGGAGGGGGTGGGGGGACACAGACATTGCCTGGGAAACATCCGTGGGGGCTTGAAGACTCCCCTCCCTCCTGACTTGCCGTCGCTGGGATCTTGTCGAGCCAATCCCATGCCAGTTGCCAAAAGTGGGTTAGGACTCTGCAGGCAGCTCAGTGGGGTCGTTCCGAGACCAGCGCATTGTGAAATTTCTGGCCCAGCCACCCCAATTATTGGGGGAGGAAGCTGCTCCTTGGAGGGTTGCGGTTTTCCCTTCCCCTGTCCATTCCAAGGCCCTCCTGTTACTCAGACACTGTATCTGTTTTCCGCTGTGAAGAGCTCACGGACTGAGCTTCCCCATTTGGGGGGGGTGCACTTGCTGAAGTGGGTCGGGACGCAGCAGGGCGTTCATAGACTCTAATCAATGTTTCAGAATGCGCTCCGCTGCTGGGCTGTAACAGTTCTTTACTTTAGGGGGTCCTGAATGCACTGTGTGATTCTACAGGAACCAAATTCTCCCGAACAATTGAGTAGTGAGTCAGAAATTAGAGCTCTGTTTCCTTCTCCTCCCACTGCATCCTGAAGTTTGTTTCCAAATTTCTTTTTGGGTACTTAAAACAAAACAAGAGTTACGCAAGCGTTCCATGCTTTGCTTCAAACCCAAACATCACAACCAAGGAACTTAACTGATGTTGCAGCTGGACCAAGAGTTGCAGCGTTGTGTGGCAAAGTAAAATCTACTAAGTAGATTGTCGAACTTGCAGGATAAGTCCTTGCTCGGATATAGGATCATCGAGTCAGGAGGGACCCTGAGGACCATCTAGTCCAGCCCCCTTGCAGTGCAGGAAAATGCAGCTGTCCCGTATGGGGATCGAACCTGCAACCTTGGCGTCATCAGTATATCACACTCTAACCAGCTGAGCTATCCAGGCTTGGGCACATCGCTGCACTTCAGCCCAGCTTAATGCAACCTTAAATGCAAAATCCGCTACTGCCGCTACTTAACTCTTTGATTACTTTTCTCTCCTTCCCTTTTCTTGAATGTACTTAAGCCCAGCCTCCCTCCATCCCGGGGCTCTCCAAATGGTGTTGGACTCCAGCTCCCATCATCCCTCACTTTTCGGCCGTGTAGACTGGAGCCGATGGGAGCTCTAATCCGAAAGATTTTTAGGGTTACAGTCATGCAAGCCTGACCGAAGTTGCAAAATGCAGGGCTCTACGTGGTTTTGGACAAGGAAAAGGTGGCGCAACGTATTCTTTTAGAGGGAGCACAGGGAAGACAAGAGAATCATAGAATCATAGAGTTGGAAGAGACCACAAGGGCCATCCAGTCCAACCCCCTGCCAAGCAGGAAACACCATCAAAGCATTCCTGACAGATGGCTGTCAAGCCTCTGCTTAAAGACCTCCAAAGAAGGAGACTCCACCACACTCCTTGGCAGCAAATTCCACTGCCGAACAGCTCTCACTGTCAGGAAGTTCTTCCTAATGTTTAGGTGGAATCTTCTTTCTTGTAGTTTGAATCCATTGCCCCGTGTCCGCTTCTCTGGAGCAGCAGAAAACAACCTTTCACCCTCCTCTATATGACATCCTTTGATATATTTGAACATGGCTATCATATCACCCCTTAACCTTCTCTTCTCCAGGCTAAACATACCCAGCTCCCTAAGCCATTCCTCATAAGGCATTGTTTCCAGGCCTTTGACCATTTTGGTTGCCCTCTTCTGGAGGCCTGCTTGTGTACGTTCTGGTTCCTGAGCCTCCTGCAGAAACCAGTTGTGTTCACTACCACGGAGACCAGAAACTTTTCCATCTTTCAAAATGAAAACGGGAGGCCCTTTTCTAGGTCTTGCACATGCGTGTGCCCATCAGAGCCTCTGCCTTGTCCCAAAGTAGCCTTCCCCCCCCCTTAACGTTTGCGTTGTGACCCAGAGAGCATGCAGCCCTCTTTCCCTTGTGATCCCATGGATGAAGATGGTGGTTGTCAATCTCGTTCGGGGTACTTGGCAAGTGGAGAGGCTTAACAGAGCCTGCCCTTAAGAACAGAGAGCTTCAGATGCACATTCTCCCAACAATACAGAGAGGGCTCTATGAGAGCCGCTGCAGAGACATGGTTTCCTGCAAATTTAAGGCGGCTCTGCAGTCTCCCACCTCTTGCAGTTTTAAATTGAATTTTTAAATTTGTATTTTAATCTGTTATTTTAAATTGATCGTTTTTATGTTTCTTGCTGTGATTTTAATTGATGTTAGCCGCCCTGAGCCCGGTTTTCTGGCTGGGAAGGGCGGGGTATAAATAAAATTATTATTATTATTATTATTATTATTATTATTATTATTATTATTAATTATTATTTGCTTGCACGCCAATCCTCCCTAACCTGCCTCTTCGTGGGGGAACAAAATGTAGACACGAAGCGGGTTAGCACAGGTAATAAAATGCGGGTTAAAGTGTTTCAGGTAACCAGCGTTGAGCAGGATTGCAAAGATGCTCCAATACGCACCACTTTATTTCACCTGTTCTCTTTCTCTCTCTCTCTCTATCTCTCCTCTCTTTCTCATCTGTTGCCCTCCCCTCCCCTGCAGAGCTGGGACCTGGTGCAACAGACACAGAACTACCTGAAGCTCCTGATCTCCATTATTAATGGTGACGGTGAGGTTCTCTTCTTGTTATGGAGAAGGTGGGAAATGCGGGGAGCGTACGTTTTTGGGATGGCTTATTTGACTATTTTAGAAAACTATGGTGTGTGTGTGTGTGTGTGTGTGTGTGTGAGTGAGTGAGTGAGAGACAGAGAATTTGGCTAGAGGCGGGGGAATTGAGGGTTGGGCTTCCAGACTTAAATACTGTCATCCCTTTCAATAATCTGAGCATGTGAGAAATGTGAGTAGAGAGTGGAGGGGGGGGGCGCCTGCAGAGTGCTGCTTCCTATGCATTTGATCTTACGAAGGGCTCTGTTGCCTCTGGTCTCCCTTGCACAGTGCCCCCTGCATGTCTCCCAAGAAAGCTCTCTGTGGCTGAGACTTCTGGGCGCAGACACCCCATATACCCTGCTTTTCAGAGGCCTCTCACTTCGCTTTGCTCGGTGAGATTTGAGGTGCCCTTTTGCGAGCTCTGCCCCTGTAGCCGACTTGCCTCCCGACCTGACACCTCTTGAATCGCTCGTCAGGGCTGAATATACAAGGCAGTTATTTGGCTGAATTTTGCTCGTAGTGGACCTGTTTAAATCCACAGGCCTAACACGGTAATTTTCGGTGGGTGTTTCTGTTGTTTCCTTTCTCCCGTCCCCCCCAGGCTTCATATAGTCCCCTTGTTGCCTGCCTTGCGGAGCCTGTCTCCCCGGAGAACGCTGTGCCTTGTGCATCTGGCCTGGCATATGCCATCGCATCCCCTGGGGGGCTAGCGGAGCCCTCGGTGCCCCGGGGGGCTTTTCATCCTGAATGCCATGCAAGTAACACAGCCTTTTCCCCTCCCGCCTTTTGCTTTGCCTTCCTGCTGGCTCAGCGCAGATGACAGTGGGCTCCTGATACACTGTATATCCGGCTGGGACAGGACTCCTCTCTTCATCTCCCTCCTGCGCCTCTCCCTGTGGGCTGTGAGTACCAATGGGCATGTTTCCGCAGGCGAGGCTGTCGCTAAGGGGTGCAGCCGGGACCTGGGAAGGGGTGGAGAGGGGGAAGTCACTTTTCATTCGTAACTGGGTCGGCAACAGGGGGACCTCTGTGGTTCTTGCAGTGATGCTCCCCCCCCCCCTTTTCTTCTTCAAATGCATGAATCTGCTAGTAGAAAACACAACGTTCATCATTCCAAATTACATGGGGCGCATTTTGCATTGCTGGTACAATTGGAAGAGGCAGCAGCTTTCAGAACTGAGGACACCTTGCCCCACTGTTCGATTGGGGAAGAAGATAGGGGTTTGTAGAACAATTAGGGGACACAGAGAGGGCTGGAGGATATGGGACAACTTGAGTTGCACCGAATTAAAACCTTGCACTCCTTGTCTGCTAGAGCCTCCGTACAGAGCTAATTCCAGAGGGGCAGGGAAGGAAGTGAGGTCAGGCATTTGCTGGTACCTCCAGACTGGCAAAGGAATCACTGCCAGAGGCATAGCAAGAAGGCTTGGTTTGTGTGACCTTCATTTTCAGGTGAAGGCCCCTCCGCTGTGGACCCCCGAAATCCTTAAACTTAATATTCTCTCCCATTTTGGTTTCTAGGATGTGTATAACTGAAACTTTTGCTCCTCCCTTCCCTGTGACCTTAGAGGCCATAATCTCTCTCTCTCTCTTAACAAAAACTGAATTCCTTGATGTTCTCTGATCCACATCCCTTATTGTTCCTTGCCATTTCTTGTTCCGCAGCAGGAGCAAATTATGTTCGCTCAAGCAAAAGTGCATTGAGTCTATTGCATTTGCATAATTTTCATTTGCTGATAAAACTGGGATGTCAGGAAATGCAGGGGGGAAAAGAGAGGCGTCAGGAAGGGCGGAGAAGGAGCAAAGAAAATAAGGGGGGGCTGCCTCTTAAGAACTGTGGGTGTCAAATTTGTCCCATGGTGTTTGTAAAACGTCACGGCTTCCCCCCCCCTATAACACTGAGGACAAGAAGCTTGCTTTTCGAAAACGGCTTTCAATCTGGAGCTACCCCCCGTGCTAGATTGCATATGACATTGCTTTGGAGAGAAGAGCTGGCATAGCTTCATTGCATTGACAAGAACCCATTTCTCAGTCATAGGAACACAGTGCTTTGGCTTATAACCTCTTTGGGTCTCTCTTCCGCGCAGCTGCAGGGCGAAATGCAGGACAGAATGTCATTGTCATTTGTGATGTATTCTCAGTCTTTCGTTCCTTAGGATGGGCTGATCCATGCATCCCTGGAACCTGCAGAGATCCTTTATCTGACCGTTGCCTATGACTGGTTCCTCTTTGGGTAAGCATGCTGGATGCTAGAGCTGCCTTGGCTAGAACCGGGGAGGGAACAGTAGGACCAGCTTCAGATTTGATTAATTCAGTTTCATTTGAATTTGAGGGTGGGGGCTCCCTACGCCACACCAGCCATTAGTTTTGCAGGCGAGCGTATAGAGACCCTCGCACACAGTTGCGCCTGTGCACCCAGCCTACAGCTATGAGTGGATAATCTGTGTACTGGGGCACTGATCAGAGAAGGGAATCTCTGGCGTCCCAAGACCACACAGATAGAAGCGCAACTTAAAGCTGCCATTGAAAGCTCTGTCCTTCCCAGGTTAGCTTGTGATTACGCGACCAGCAAATCCAGCACTGGCAAATCGGAACCTGTTTGCCAGGGGACCTTCAGTCCAACCTACTTCACAGCTAGCAGGGGAAAGAAAGCTCAAAGCTAAGCCTATCTCAAGATCCTCCCCTCTTGTGTGAATTCTGGTCATCCTGGATAGTCTGAAGGAACATTGGGTGGGCAATGGAGAAACAGACTTCCAGCCTCTATTCCCTTGCTTGCTCTTGAGTTTGAACGCTACTCGGTTTCCCTCTTTCTCTTGCAGGCACATGCTAGTGGATCGACTCAGCAAAGGGGAAGAGGTGAGCTTCGCTGGCGGAGGGGGGGGGCTTCAAGAGAGCGGCAGTGATCTCAGCGTCCCATGGCGGACTCCGCCCTGGCAGGGAAGGGGTGGGGTGAGGGAACGGTAGCCAGAGGCATGCAAGTCTTACCTGCGCCCGAAATTTTAGCAGGATTAGCTTAAAAATTTGCATCCTGTGCCACGGGAAGCTTCCTGCTTCCCATAATGGCCCAGAGCAGAAACCTCCAGCAAGCCTGAAGGCAGTAGACGTCGAACGGTGCTGCGATCGGGGCGTTTCAGTTTGGAGAAAAAAGGCAAGTAAATTAGACATGATAGCAGCGTAGAGAAAGCGGATAGAGGTTTTTCTCCTTCTGCAATGTAGAGAAAGTGGATAGAAGCTTTTCTCCCTCTCGCATAATCAGTCAAAGCCAGAATTAGCCCCTGAAGCTGGATGGTGGCGATTCAGCGCAGGGGGGAAAAAAGGAAGCGCTGCTTTGCCCTGTGCCTTAGTTAAACTGCAGGATGCACCACCCCAAGATATAACCGTGTCTGCCAACTTGGATGGCTCTGAAAAAAAGAGTGTTGGGCAAACTAGTGGTGGATAAGGTTAGGTCATAACGAGTACTGGTTGCTGGAGATCACAAACGTGAAAATGCTCATGGCATTCATGTCTTGCTTATGGGCTTCCCACGGGTATCTGGTTGGTAGGATGCTTGACTGAAATTTGGCTGCATTGGCCACTGAGTGTAAGCGTAGTTGCCTAATCATCCTTGGATGGCTCTTCCTCTTCAGATAAAACCCCAGCGCCATGATTTGTTCTTTTAAATTCCAGGATGCCAAAGTGATTTGTAACTCTGTGGGTTCCTAGACCCACCGGTCACCTTGGCTTGGGCACGTGCAACACTTTTCCATAGCCATGTCTCCTCTTTATTAATGTCACAGCCTGTGCATTTGTGTTGTTTTGCCTTCTCACAAGCAGCACTCATTCCCGGCCAGTAGGAGACCCCTGGAAACCAATGAAGTGTTGGCTTAGGAGGGGGTCTTGCTAGGCTTGTGTGGTGGCAATGGCCCCCATCCTGCAGAGATGAGGAAGGCGTACAGTATGACAGCTGTCATTTACCATGCGCTGTCGCCCCTTGCTCTCTCTTACGCTTTCTCCCCCCCCCTTGGTTCCAGATTTTCTTTTTCTGCTTCGATTTTCTGAAGCACATCACCTCCGAGGAGTTCTCTGCCGCTAAGCCGCCGAGGTAAGGAGAACCCACAGTAGGAGCTTCCTGCTACCAAAGGCAGCCTAAAAGAACGGAGAATCTTGTTAGCGCACGCTCTTTCTACTGGGAGATGGGAGACCCAGGTGCCTTGGCCCAATTTGCTTTAATTTATTCTGCGCTCGGAAAGCAGCGAAAACGGGGCCACATCACTTTCTCTGAAGAGGTTTGGGCTGCAAAGTCCTACATAAGAAAAAAAAAAGTGGACGTGAGTTTGGTCGCTGCATGGGGTGGGTTAACAGGCGAAAGGGCCTCTCGCCTCGTACCGGTTGCTGTTGAAACAGCACTGCAGCTGTGGCAGTAGCATCACACAGGGGCCGCCCCTTGAAGATGGTCCAGAAGCAGCAAGCAGTGCAGAATTTGGCAGCCAGGTGCCACAAAGCGTAATTGTGTCACCAATCCTTAAAAGAGCTGCCCTGGCTGTATTGTTTCTTACCTGGCCCAATTTAAGGTGTTTACCATACAGCAAGGGACCCAAGTGCGTTGCATGCCAGCCTATGCCTTAGGGTGTGAAAGGAGATATCCTGCTTGCAGTTCCATCAACGGTTGTGGTTTGCTGTGTGACAGGACAGCGCAGGGTCTTCCTTCTGTTAATGCCACCTGGGATGTGGAACTCCTTCCCACTAGAGAGAAGAGCTGTCCCCCAGATTACCTGGTTTGTTTGTATTTTGGATTTCAAATTAAAGACACTCTCCCCCCCCCCCTAAAATGGCTGGTTTTAAGAATTGTTTTCTTCGGCTCTTAAGATTGCTTGTTTTTTGTTATGTCTTTTTTAATGGTGTGGCTGGTGATCAGCGTTCTGTCTCCAAACGGTGGCCAGCAAGAGACTTCTGGGCAGAGCCAAGTCAGGACAAACTCCTATTGTTTACCGGCCCAACTGTGAGGCAGGGTGAAGCTGCCACCTCGGGCGGCAGAAGCCCCCAGCGCCACGCTGGCAGCGGAGAAACATCACCAGCGCCAGTTTCCAGTGAGCTCTCACAAGATCTTTTCAAAGTCTTGCAAGTTCTTGTGGAGATCACACCTCCCCTTGTATTTATTTATTTATTTTTAAAAGCCATATACTTCCAAAAATTGCTTTCTTCCATGGCAGGGCTAAACCCCCTCCTGGTCAGTAGCTGTTTAACCAGTCAAGACCTGGAGGGAATACTGTTTCCAAGTCCATTTTCCATTGGTGATATTTAACATTGGTGGTTCAGTGGCATCTGACTGTCATGTTTTGTCTCTCCCCGCCCTAGAAGGAAGAGCCTACCACCCGGATTTACTTTGGAAGAGATCTGTATGCTGAGTAAGTGTCTCTTGCCGGGTGGAGCAGCAATATTTCGCTCACCAGGGGAATATGGGGAAAGCTTTTGAGAGCCATAGCTCATCGCAGTTTCACAGGAAGGTGGCCAGGTCACTGGATTCAGATTCCAGAAAAGATCGGTGTCTCTAGTTCACACAACTGTAACAGAAATCTACTCCAGCTGCTGAAAATGAGGATAACAAATGGGGCCTGCAACAAAATGTTGCAGTGCATAGCACTCCCCACTTCCAGGGTATCTTCCCCTTCTCCCCCTGCCCCTCACCAGTTTTCTATTTCCTTGCAAACAGTCAATCAGCACTCACACACACACCCCGAACATGCTCAGTCATCACTGGGCTGCTTGGATTTCCTTTCCATTTCAAGTTTCCCCCTCCATAAAGATTTTTATACTAATGCAGTGCCATCCTGTTAGCAAAAAGACTTCTGTTAGTGCAATGGAACTTTCCCTCCTTCCCTGCGTGCCCCCTCCCCTCCCCAAATCTGCTCCCGAGGGACCCCCAGAACTTTTTTTTCTTTTTTGGTGGGGGGACACATGGGGGAAAATTTGATTCCACAAACAGTGCACATGGGATGACTGCTGGATACAACCATGCATGTTACATAAGGGCCTATGGGATAAATCCTTGAAACAGCTGAGGGACGGGTGTGTGTTGTGAGATAACCAGACAGCTGTAATTGGTGTGTATGTGCTGCCGCAGAATGTGGCAATAATTCAATTTCCTGAGAACTCATCACCCTGATCAAAGCACACATACACAAACCGCCCAGTCCTCTTAGATTTGAAGACCCAAGAGTATGTGTGCAGTGCCTGCTGAAATTTCAGGATCCAGAGAGGTGGCAGAGTCAGGCCCCATCTGCACTAGGCGTTTAAAGTGGTATTGTATCACTTTATAAACAGTCATGGCTTCCCCCAAAGAACCCTGGGAACCCCGGAAGAGGGATTGATTGTTAAACCACTGTGGGAATCGCCGCTCCTAACAGCTCTCGTGACCCTTAGCAAACTACAGTTCCCAGGATTCTTTAGGAAAAGCCACGACTGTTTCAAGTGGTCTGGTACTGCAGATGCGGCATAAGATTTCCAGTGATGGTGGCGGGAATTGACTTTCCTGCATAAGTCCTCCTTCCCCCTTGACACTCCCAGCAAAATCAAAGCAGTCATGCAGATGTGCTTAATATGCCTAATCCACTGGGCTGCAGCATTTTCCGGTCAGAGAACTTGGCACTAAATTCTGTGCCCAGAGTATATACATGCCCCTGGCTATAATTCTTACGGTGAAAAAAATCTCACATCACGGGTGAGAAGCGTAAGTTGCTGTTCCCTCCCATTTTGCAGGTGGGAAGCTGTGCTTGGAAAAGGGTGTGTGTGTGTGTTGCCTTAGGGACCCCCAGCAAGTTTGTCGCTGGGCTGAGATCTGAAAGCAGTTCTGAGTCCGCAGTGCTCTCAGATGGGACTTTGCTGATGGTGGGCAAAGGACTGCTTGCTTTTGACTAGGATTGTAAAAGACTGCCTGTTTATCTTTAAAAAAAGAAAAGCTCCGGATTTAGCAGCCGTGACTCCCGCTTCACTGTTGGCCCATTTATTACTTGTGACCCACGCAGTGGGTAGGAGAGGAGAGTGGGCGCAAATGGGTCTGCATCTTCTTAGACCAGAGTAGTGAACCTGTGGTCCTTCAGATGTTGGACTACAACTCCCATCAGCCCCCTCTTTGGGGGAGAGGCTGTGGCTCAGTGGCAGAGCACATGTTCGACCCCTGGCAGGCACCAGGCAGGGGTCCCTGTGTTCCTTATTCCTGGCTTTGCTTCCCTGGGGCTGCTACGCATTTGGGAGTTCGTCAACATCTGGAAGGGCCACAGCTGCCCCACCTTTTCCTTGCCCCTCCTGAGCTCTTAAATAAACAGGTGCTGTCTCTGAAGGAGAGCCGGGCAACTCTTGGGCTCACCACTGCAGGTGGTAATGCTCAGTCTTGTGACTGATCACTGAACTGTCACCTTTGCTAAGAATAATAATAAGAATAAGAATAATAATAATAATAACAAACAAACAAACAAACACCAGCTACCCCTCTTAGTTCTGCCATGCTTTTCTCAGCTGCAGCTTGGAAACAAGTTGGCTGTTTCTGAAAAGTGCAGAATTGGAGCTACATATATTCCGTGGCAAGAAGAGCCAAGTTCTGTGGTCTGTATAAATAAGCAAATGTATAAACAGCTCACGCTCTTCTTGTTATGGATATGTCTACTGATACCTTTTGCACCCACCTCTGGTTATGATGTGGGATTCCCGAGTCCCATTTCTGACCGCATAGAACCACATTATAACACTGCCTCACCTTCCCCCAACCTTAAAAAAAAAAAATACTCCAGTTTTGAAATCTCATCAGGCGGCGAAGCTTGTTTTCTTATTTTTTTTTTAAAAAAAACCTTTGCACCCGGTAATCTTATGCTTCTTCAGCATAACTGCACAATGTACATGCAATCTCGTGCGATACCTGTTTGCATAGAGTTCATAAACAAGCTCCTGCTCTTTTTGCAAGACTACAGTTAGACTTGTATGGACTGTACTGAAAAAACTGAATCCAAAATATGCCTCCGAACCCCCTGCCTATCACACAGGAGCTATGTAAGCAAACAGATGTTTCTCCTTCTGATTATAGCTGTTAAGGAAGTACAAGAGAGCCAGTGTGGTGTAGTGGTTAAGAGCGGTGGACTCGTAATCTGGTGAATCGGGTTCGCATCTCCGCTCCTCCACATGCAGCTGCTGGGTGACCTTGGGCTAGTCACACTTCTCTGAAGTCTCTCAGCCCCACTCACCTCACAGAGTGTTTGTTGTGGGGGAGGAAGGGAAAGGAGAATGTTAGCCGCTGTGAGACTCCTTCAGGTAGTGATAAAGCGGGATATCAAATCCAAAAGGTGGGAATTGGGGGAGAAGCTTCCTGGTTTCTGAGTCTTTGCCTGCCACTGCAAAGTGGTGAGGAACCTTTGGCTCTCCCGATGTTGCCGAACTAAAACTCCCCATCCGCCCCAGCAAGCGTAGCCAATTGCAAGGGATTGTGGGAGTTGTAGTTTAGCGACACCTGGAGGCCCAAAGATTCCTCAAACCTAGCTAATGGGAGTGGCTTCCTGCAAACGTTGCAGCAGCCCTGGCTTATAATGTGATCTGGCAACTTCCATAAGAGCAGCAGGGCCAGTCTGTTGTAGCAAAACCGCAGCTCTTTTTGTGGCACCTTGGCATACGGTGTTCTGGAACTGCCAAAGGAAATGGGGCTTGTACGTGGGACACATTCAAGAGGACTTGAGCTACATCTGTAGCACTGTGTAAACCAGCCAATCCCAAATACGGCTGGCAGCCATTTCCACCATTGCACCGTATTTATTTCAGCTGCCAGGTTTGTGGGGAATTGCTGATGACTGGGTTGATGAACTACTGCTTATTGTTTATCAATTGTAGGGATAGTGCTTACCGTATATACTCGAGTATAAGCCGACCCAAATATAAGCCGAGGCACCTAATTTTACCACAAAAAACTGAGAAGACTTATTGACTCGAGTATAAGCCTAGGGTGGGAAATGCAGCAGCTACTGGTAAATTTCAAAAATAAAAATAGCAAGGGGGCGTCACCAAGCATGGGTAAGACCAGGGGCCGGCAAGCTTTTTTAGGGGGTGGACCGGTTCACCACACCACAAACCACCTGGTGGGCCGGAGTGCACATACGCGCATGCGCACACAGCAGAGGGGGCTTCTCTTCCCCCCCCCAGCCCCGCACGTCCCCCTGCCTACCTAGGGTGCTGCCGAGAGGCAGAGGCTGCTTTCAGGCTGCTCGTTCCTCCTCTGCCGACAGCGGCAAAGGCAGAGGAGGAGGAAGGCGCCCGCAGATGAGCGGGAGAGACCGGAGAACACCCGCACTTATACACGAGTATATACAGTAATTGCTGAAGGGGCTGCTTAGATGTTGAGTATAAAACCAAGGACGATGTAAACACACACACACACACACACTTAAAATACTCAAGGAAACAGTTCCATCAGAATATTAAAACGAACTGTCGTGTGAGTTCACGTGTGGCGGGGATCTCCGTGTGGGTTTTGTTTGTGGGGATGCTGGGTTTGCTACTTTATAGAAGAAAGGTAGTCCGACGTTGCTCTCTTTGTGTTCCAGAGCAGAGGGACCGGGGCAGCCCTACTAGTCTCAGCAGCGACTTCTCTCTCGTGATGGAGAACTCACCTGGGGCTGCAGGGAGCTTCACCTACGAAGCAGTGGAGCTCATGCCAGCAGGGTCCCAAACACAGGCTGCTTGGTAAGACCGCGTGTGCGTGTATGCATGTGCCTTCAACATTTGCTGCCAAGGAGTGTGGTGGAGTCTCCTTCTTTGGAGGTCTTTAAGCGGAGGCTTGACAGCCATCTGTCAGGAATGCTTTGATGGTGTTTCCTGCTTGGCAGGGGGTTGGACTGGATGGCCCTTGTGGTCTCTTCCAATTCTAGGATTCTATGTGGGGCAGGTGTATGTGGGGCAGCGGGTGCATGGCTTTAGTAAACGTGCGCCACAAAAGCAGCCCGTTACAATAGCTTAGGTAGATTTCTAAGGTAGCAGCAGCTACATCCTGGCCTCCCACCCTTCCCAATTTTTGAAGCAGGGACCCTGATGGTACCTAGAGCCATCCTCACCCTCGGTGTGTTGCTGGTCTGGCTGAGGTTCCATCATGCCTCACACTACACCCAGGTGCAAAATTAGGCACGCACATAAAACCCAATATTATTGCAGAGGCCCTGGGGAACCCCTTCATTTGGCAGAGGGCACCTGTCAAGTCAGAAATGGCCTGTCTAGTACCCCATACACACACACACAGTGCATTCCTCCCACCTAACTGGTTCCTCTCCCAGTACGGAATTAGACAGCCTCTTGGACATCATAGGATCATAGAGTTGGAAGGGGCACCCGGGGGGGATGTCATCCAGTCCAACCCCCTGCAGTGCAAGAATCTCAACGAAAGCATCCATGACAGATAGCAACCCTCTCGCTCATAACTGGGAATGTTCTTCAGCCTGGGCATGGGAGACCCTTCCAAGCCAAGGGGTGGGAGGCAGGCAGGCAGGCAGGAGTGACTCCACGGATATAGGGTTCTACCACCCCTTCCCCCAACTTGACTGCACAAAATCCTCCTCCTAGGGCTAAAGTTGGCCATCCTACATTCTGGAATGCCACGCTGTGATCCGCTGGTAGTAGGGCTTGCCAAGGCTCCTCTCTGGGAAACTGGAGAGCCGCTGCCTGTCAGAGTAGAAGATGCTGAGCTTGATGGGCCAGATGATTAGCCAGATGGACTGGATGATTAGGAATAAGGCAGCTTCCTCTGTAGAAAAGGCTCTCAAATCCAGGGGGGAAGCCAGCCCTCCAATTTCATCCAAGCATGACATACAACTTCGCCCCTAGGGTAGGCGGGTGACAGGATCCTTGACAGCGAAGGTCGTTCCACCAGGGGAGGGGGGGCTTGTTCTCCCTTCCCCTCCGTTGGCCTGGACCTTGAAGTCTATGCCAAAGAGAAGCTAGCGGGAAGAGGAGAAGCTCTCCCACATGACGGGAGGGTAGGGAGCCAAAGGCTGGGGATTTCGGAGCCTTGCCCGCGGGCCTGCCCTGCTCAGTTTAATTTTTCTTTCTCCTCCCCAAGCACGTGTGCTAATGATATTTTACAGTGCAATTATTCTGAGCTAAATCTGGGCTGTGCTGAGAGGCATCTGGAAATCCTCTGGGCAACAGTGAACCCTCAGCTTGCTGTTGCATGCCTGGCTTCTCAAAGTGCAGGGGGGTGGGAGGAGAGAGAGAGAGAGAGAGAGAGAGAGAGAGACGGAGAGATCTGTTCAGAGCATGGGCAGCCCTCGAAATGGTGGCCCTGCCAAGTCTTCTCAGCACCCCAGTCAAATTGCAGGCGGCACACAGTAGCTGACAGTGAAAACATTGCAGGGAAAGAAGGGCTGGCAGATGCCTCCGCAGGAGCTGGAATTTGTTCTGGGTTGCCTGAGTTGCGTGCAGGGCTGCCTGGAATTCTGAGCTGAAAGGCAGATTCTGTAGCCAGAGGACTTCTTTGTGTGCGCACACCGTCTCTGTATTTCTCAGTTTACAGCATGTGCAAGGATAATCCCGTTCCCGTGAGGGCTGTTGTATGTGTTGGAAGGGAAATTTGGAGGAGTGTCGGGAGGCACTAGCTGGGGAACCCCCCAAGAGAGGAAGGCTCAGAGCCAGGGGATTGGTGGTGAGACAACGACGAGTGGCCAGAGGTAGAAGAGGGAGCAGACTTGGGAGGAGGAGACGCCGGAAGCTGAAGAGGCAACAGGGTTTCATGAGCAGGAGGAAGCTGGGACAGAGAGCAGTCCTGATTCAGAAACTGGAGAGGAGGGAGTCCAGGTGAGAGAGGAGGCCGGCTGCAGAAGAACACAGGGAGTCTCCTCTTGCTGCTGCAACCAGCTCCCCTTCCCTCCTGGTCTCCCAGAACACACAGAGAAATGAAAAGAGCAGAGGAGAGATTGGTTGTGCACAGGCGCAGTCTCTGATTGCTTGGCAAAAACCCTGGAGAGGAGGAGACTTAGGCAGCCGTGGAAAGGCAGGGACTTTGAGAGCCAGTGTGGTGTAGTGGTTAAGAGTGATAGACTCGTAATTTGGTGAACCGGGTTCGCGTCTCCGCTCCTCCACATGCAGCTGCTGGGTGACCTTGGGCTAGTCACACTTCTCTGAAGTCTCTCAGCCCCACTCACCTCACAGAGTGTTTGTTGTGGGGGAGGAAGGGAAAGGAGAATGTTAGCCGCTTGGAGACTCCTTCGGGTAGTGATAAAGCGGGATATCAAATCCAAACTACTCCTCCTCCTCGCAACTGCCTCATTGGGGCAAGACCTACGGGGAAGAGTTGCTGGGATCACCAGGCCTGCGCTGATTTGGTTTCTTTGAATAAAGAGTTAACTTCACTGACATCGTGTTCGTTTTTTTACCACTGACCTACACCTGACTCCAGCTGCTGACAAGGAGGAAGTTGGTACACAAAATAGCCCAGAAATCCTAGAGTTGAAAGGCACCTTGGCTTATTCAGTCTCTTCTGACCTAGGACCACCTTTAACCCAGATGTGCATTTGGGAAAAGGGCCGTGGCTCCGTGGGTCGCTGTCTCCAGCATGGTTCCCTCCAGGTGTTGGGACTACAAGTCCCATCATCTCTTGCAGCAGCATTGGCCATGTTGGCTTGGAACTCAACATCATCTGGAGGGTGCCAGGTTGGAGCCGTTTGGCATAAGACATCGGCCGTGTAGGCGGTTTGGCACAAGCCATGGGACACTCTTGTCTCCACAATCAGAGGCACCAGTCGTCCTGGATGTCAGCTGCTGGAAACCGCAGGATTGGAGAGAGTGCCTTTGTGCTTGGATCCTGCTTGCAGGTTTCCCACAGGCATGTGGCTGGCCACCGTGAGAACAGGATGCTGGGCTAGATGGCCGGATCCTGTGGGGCTGTTCTTGCGTTTTTGCGTGCAAGGGAGAAAATGGAATCTCTTCCATGCAATGAAACCCATTTTTAGCTGCCAGTTCTGGGCCTCTTTCTCTCTCTCCCTCCCGCGTGCTCCCCACCACCACCACTACCACAAAAGCTGGGACGGTTGCAGAAGCTGCGGGGAGCCCTGTCCTGTTTTTAAAAGCCTCTCTCTTTTTTTTAATTGCCTCTCTTCTCTGCCTGCCTGCTTGAGTGCCTGTGGCTGTGTTATTAGGCACTTCATTAAGTCGCAGCCTTGTGCCCGCGCACAATGCAGCAATCACAAGGCAAGGGAGCGCATAAAGGCTCTCGAAGGCCTGGCCCCGCTGCCTTGGCGCTCTGGAGAGTGAGTCGCTGAGGGTCTTGCGAGGAAATCCTGGGGTTTCAGGAGAGCCCTTATTAACGTGCACAGCAAGGGGTAATGAGCCAGGCCTCTGATAATCACTCAGCAGGCAGCGAGGGAAACAGAAAGCATCGGGGCAGCAGAGAGAGGGAGAGAGAACGGCTGCGGCAGGGTTCAGGTCTCCCAGCTGCTAAGGGCTGGCTTTGCACCAAACCTCCCCTTGAACATGAGCAGCCCTATAGCTCTTCCAGGGCTATGTGTGTGTCTGCAATTGAGAGGGGTGGTTCTTTATTATTATTATTTGTGCAAATCTTGCCATAGCTAAAGGCAACCTGCAGGTGTTCCTGTGATCACAGCAGCTGGGGAGAAGGTGCCGCTGTGCAATGGCTGCAGCCCACCTTCCGGATTCACCTAAATGCCACCCTGCTTAATCCTAGCAACGTCTACATTAGACGTAGGAAACCCTTTGTGAGTGCACCCTTTTGGGCAAAGAATTCCTGGCACCTCTCCTTGGTAATGGGGAGGTGGCTCCCAGGGCTGCATGGTAACACCTGGGAAAGCAGAACGAGATGGAAGAGAGAGCAATTTTTTTCCCACAATTCTGCTCTTAAGCATGTGTCTGTGCCCCCTCCCCATCTTTTTCCTCTGCTGAGAACCAGTTCTGCAGAGATTTGTACCTGTTGGGTACTCTTTAGCTTGCTTCCAAAATGTAGCCTGTACTCAGAATTTTAAGTATTTTTGGAAGGGCTTGAATGATAGAAGGTGAGGGAACGATGAATATGAGGAGGGGGAAGAGGTTATAAAGTCCTGGGGTTTTTAGGTCGTGCGGGTGATAAATGTCATGGAAATGTTCAGAGTGTAGAAATGGCACCTTTCACACAATGCAAGCTTAGCCCAGTCAAGTTTGGGTCCATCTTGCCCTTCTCAGCGCATGATCCAAGCTTTGCTTCACAATAGCAGATGCTTGGAAATCGAAAGAGTGAATCTCCATAGCAGCAGCAGCAGCAGCAGCAGCAGCAGCAGCAAAGCCCCATTGTCTTGGGAACCTGAATTAAGAACTGCAGAATAGGCAGCTGCTGGAAATGCCTGGGGTCTGGCCCCGAGAGAGAGCTGCTGTAGCAACATAGAGACTCAGAGCAGGGGAGGTGAGCTGGAAAGTTTCCTGGTCCCAAACATAAACTCACTGTGCTGACTTTAGGCTTATCCTTGTCCTCTTGGGTGTAGCCTTCCCATCTGCGAAATGGGAATAATGGCGACTTTATAGGCTGCTGCATGCAAAGCGCTGTGGATGTTCAGAGCGCTGTGTAAATGCCCTCTTCAGCAGTCTTTCACCTGATGGCTAAAAAAAAAATCTTGTAATAAGGCTTTTAGGGTATGAATAGCTTTAAACTCCTGTTCTGATTGTGATTTGCTGTGTTGCTGGAGGATGATTGTCCCTTTGTATTCTGGGCTTTCTTTCTCTTTTATGACAGAGTAACTCTATAAGTTCAGTAGATTAACCTATTGTTAGCTACCGTGAGCCATTTCTAACGGAGAGGTGGAATAGAAGTTTGTTATATATATTTTTTGTCTCTTTTTCTTGTTGTATAGATTATTAAAAAAAAAAAAGAGAGATCCACGATTATGGGAATGGGCGGCCCCCTCTGGCTGCTGTTCTCTTTGGAGAGGATGCTGAGCTCCAGTTAATGGTCTGAGCATTTTGAGAGTCCAGGGGAGTACCTTGTAAACCAGGGGTCAGCAAACTTTTTCAGCAGGGGGCCGGTCCGCTGTCCCCTCAGACCTTGTGGGGGCCCAGACTATATTTTGAAGAAAAATGTGAACAAATTCCTATGCCCCACAAATAACCCAGAGATGCATTTTAAATAAAAGCACACATTCTACTCATGTAAAAACACCAGGCAGGCCTCACAAATAACCCAGAGATGCATTTTAAATAAAAGGACACGTACTCATGTAAAAACACCAGGCAGGCCCCACAAATAACCCAGAGATGCATTTTAAATAAAAGGTACTCATGTAAAAACACACTGATTCCTGGACTGTCCGCAGGCCAGATTTAGAAGGTGATTGGGCCGCATCCGGCCCCCCCGGGCCTTAGTTTGGGGACCCTTGTTGTAAACCTCTGGCCTGACCTGCCAGGAAGCCTTTTGGGTGGAGAGGGGGTGGAGCAGTTAGGAGGCAAGGAGGAACCTGCCTTGATGTGGCCTAAACTTCCCCACTTGGCTTGGCACTCGCAGCCCAAGTAGGTGCATTTCCTTATTTTTTTTCTGTACTACAATTTTTTATTTATTTTTTTGCAGGAGGAAAAACTGTGCCTCCTCCCCACAGACAGTCCTGTGGGGTCGGCAGCAACCGTCCGAGGAACGGCTGCCCATCCAGGGCGTGCTCGAAGCGAAGTCCTCCAGCTCCTCCTCTTCCAACCACTCGGAGAACTTCTCAAGGCTGGGCAGCAGTCCTCTGGAAGTGCCCAAAGCCAGGTGAGAGATGGAGTGAGGCTTGTAACACTTTGGAGAGGGGGGGGGCAGGTTGCCAAGCAGCGCAAGGCAGGGGCGATGGTCTGCAGGAGAAGCGATGGTGGCAGCATTTAAGCAGCTGCACACGAAGGAAACCCTCCTTTTTCCCTTTTAGAAAAACCAGGCCTTAGGAAGCAATCGATCATGCAAACGTACACAAATTTCCTTCTCAGGCGGCTGTTTGGGAACTTTTCGCCAAGTGCCGCCGCAAGGAAAAAGCACCCGCTGCCCTTCCCCCTTGCGGTAAAAATATAATTAAAGTGGCAATTTGCTGCTCTTTAGTTCCACCCGGATTCTGCCACCTGAGATGTCTGCTCCTGCTGCCTCAGTTCTGGGCCTGGTGCCGACTTAGCAGAATGAGGAGAGGAAGAAAAGCACTTGAGGTTTTTTTTGGGGGGGTGGCAGCCCTTTGAGGCTGGAGGGGGTCAAGAAACTTTACTGGGTTGTACTGGCTGTACAAGAAGCAGTACTAGGTCGAGCCAGATATCCCTAGAAAGTTCTGCTTAGCCCTTTTACGGCTTTGGGGATTTCCCACTGTCCACAGTTTCCATGAGCTCTAGAATTTTTAATTTTGAAAATTTTTGAAAAAAGAGAGTGGGTTGACGTTTTTGGCGATGTCAGAAGTTCTGCTTCCCGGCTTCAGATCACGCATGTGCCCAGCAAATCCAGGGACACCAACAAAGTGCCCTGTTTATGTCTGTTTCTAAAGCACCCAGAGGCACTCTGGTACTTTCTCTGCATCGTGCTTTGGAAGGGAATGCTAGAGGACTGTGTTAAAATGTAGGCATGGCTAGGAGGGGGCTGTGCCCATGAATGCTGGAATTGGGGGCTTGGGGAAGGAGGTGCTATGCCATCTCTGGGCAAGAGAAGTTGGGCCACCTGAAGGAAGATTTCTGTATCATGCAAGTAAGGCTTGATGCAAAATTACTGAACAACGGCTCCAGATTTGACTCTGTAAGTGGGTCTCGCTTCTTCCTCTCCTGTGGTGTTGAACAAACCCGTCATAAAGATTTATTTTTAAGTGCTTGAGCACGTTTGGGTGTTTAGGGAATCTGGGAAGAAGGCAACAATTGGTTAGTGCCACGTAAAATCGTTTCGGGACTGCAGTGTTTTAAGAACGACATGGTCTCGCTGTTGCTCTGTTGAACTTGAAAAGATGTACAGGTTACCAGCTGCCTTATGCTGGAGATGTGGTCAGCATTACGTCAGATTTAGTTGTATTTAGCGGAAATGCAAACGAAAAGATTTTTGGGGGACTAAATTGCAAGGGAAATCGATCAAATTGTCATTTATGAGTCAACGATGGCCGCCGTGTTTTTTTTCTTTTAAACTACAAAGTTGCAACGAAAGAGGGTGAATTTGGTGCTGCATTCGTTAGCCTAGGCATATGTATTAATAGCAAAATATTGGGGGGGAAACTGCAGATCCCGTCAGTGAATGGGAAAAAGCAATGTGGTTATTTTAAACATATAAAAGACTCTCTCCTGTCGCTTGAAGCCCTGGAGTGTTACTTCCAACCCTTAAGCCAACCAGAGGCCTCTTGAGTCATTAACCAGGCAAGTCTTGAACTATCTGAAGTACTTTTCTAAAAATGTCAGGGTATTGATTGCAATAAGAAACTAAAACTGGCTCGGATCAGATGCAGTTCTTGTCAAGGAACATGAGTTTGGATAAAGGCAGAGAGATGGAAAGCGCGGAAGATTTAAGAACTATAGGCCTGAACCAAAAAAAAAAGATCACGCAGGCCCTCAATCTGTAGCAAGCAAGGAATTGGTTATACAAACCGAAAGCGCATAGCAAAGAAAACCACTGAAATCTAGAGTGAGATAGTGCTAAATGTTTCAGAATAGTGTTTCAAATTTCGGAAATGCGCTCTGCTCACTTTCTCCCCTACCCCACCCTCGGCTGCAGGCAGAGTTGCTTTAGAGCTGTCTGTCGTTCCGTCCATTGGTGGAAGAGGAGTCTTTGCTCGTGCCCCTTCCGCTTGAAGAGGAAGGTCGCTTGTGCCCGCAGGCAGATCATATCTTTTCGCGATGGCTCCCAATTCAGGAAATTAATGTACTTACAGAAATCTCAAAACTATCTTCGGCAGCGCTGTAAAGCCTCCCCCCCCCCCGCCCTTAATTCAGGTGTGCGGTTGGCTGATCTTCCTCCGGCACCGTTTGCGCTTTGTCACTTGTGCAATTGTCTGACTTCGAGATTTTTACCCTTAGGTCTTAATTGTATGTTGCATTTCAAATGAGATGGTGCCGCCAAACCTTGCCTCCCATATCCACCCTGCCTTGGAGACGATACCTTGGTTTTGTCTCTTCCCTGAGTATAGGATGGTATCGTTTGCCCCTGCCGTCCTGTCGCGGTGTGGCCCGGCTGTTGCATTTGTTACCCCTGCGTATTTTAAATTGCGGTATTTGCAGATGCCGCTCTGTTGCCAGCATCATAGTTTGGGCAGCGCACTCCGTCGCCTCTCAAGACAGCCGGATCACAACAACGACTAAGGCTAGAACTGCCAGGGAATAAACCTGGGGCCCCCTCTGCATGCAAAACTTGCCCTGTGCCTCTGAGCTGTGGTCTCCTCCTCCTCCTCCTCCTTTTGCTCTGGAAAAGGCATGTTCCAGTGTCTTCTGCTTTGGGGGCTGCTTGCCAGGCAGGATCCGCCCCCCCCCCTTCTCCCAAAGGGTGATGACATTGTTATGTATGTGCGTTTGGAGTTACAAGGGTCTTATCCTGGGAGCGTGTGGCTCCTCAGGCCCAGCAGCTCTGCTGTTGCCAATTTATTTTAGGGAGAGCTGCGGGCAAGGTAGTTTCGCTCTTGAAAGTTCCATGCCGGTGCCAGGGCAGCGCTCGGGGCCTTGCCACGCCAGCGGGCTCAGCTGTGCCCCCCCCCCCGTATCTTGGATCAGGGGACGGCACAGAGCCTTGCCAACCCGGAGGAAGGAGATGGCTGCGCGTGGCTTTCAGATCTTCTGGACCCGTGGCCATGGCAACAAAGCACTTAGCGTTTGCCGCAGCGGAGGAAGCGGGCATTCCGGTGGGCCAGCAGCTACCACAATAGGTAACTTAATTGGCTACCTGCCACTTCCCGAACGCGCTGACAGGCAGGAGGCAAGCAGGGGCAAGTCACGCCGAGGCCACTGGGAGTAGGAGGAGGGCGTGAGAGGAGCGCATTGCA
Organism: Lacerta viridis; assembly: GCA_900245905.1. Classification (NCBI taxonomy): domain Eukaryota; kingdom Metazoa; phylum Chordata; class Lepidosauria; order Squamata; family Lacertidae; genus Lacerta; species Lacerta viridis. The sequence goes on along the minus strand of OFHU01004558.1, from coordinate 211,932 downwards.
TGCAAGCTAGAGAGAAGGAAGGGAAGCCGGGGTGGGGGTTGTTTCTCTTCCCCTTCCTTTCCCCGAGAGAGAGAGAGAGAGAGAGGAGCCTGCCACTGCATGGGCAAACTGGCAGGCCAGGCAGAAGGAAACCCCCGCGGTTGTCTGTCTCCGCAGACTGGATCAGGGAAGCTTAATTGAAGCCAAATAGGCATATTGGTAGTTAAGCTGGCAAGCGCACGCATCCCTGCACTCCCGATCGCCTGAAGCTGCGACTGAGCGGAAGGAAAGGCCGTCGCTCAGTATTGCCCTGTGGGGGTTTGTCTGCTTTCTTAACAACCAGTGCCTAGGAAGCCTCAAGCGCCTGGAGGGTCCGATCAGGCCTTTCCCACCTGTCCCGTGCGAGTGCAGCCAAGGAGCTTGCCTGCTAGGCCACCCGTATGAGCGAGCGACGTTTCCCGCCCCCTGTCGTCTCAATCTAATCGGCATGTGCCCCATTAACAAGCGAAATGCGCCGCAGCAACATATTTACCGGCCTGTGCCACATTTTAATGTATGCGTGTCGTCGGCGGCGGCCCCACTTCCCCCCTCCCACATGGATACTTAACTCTGTTGTGTTAATCTTGCACATTAAGGTAGCTAATCTCAAAATGTTCTGCTGAAAAGCAGGGGGGGTGGGGTGGAGCTAGTCTGGTACCGTGAGGAAAGAATCTTGGGACAAACGCTTGGAAGTCAGAATTGGACCTTCTGCACCTTATTATTACGATCGGCTAGGCTGTGCAAAATGGGCCCTGGGGTGCAGAGTCTGTTCCACTGTTGCTGTTTGCCTTGGGAGCATTCCTGGGTGTCCGCAGGCGGCGGGATTAACGCCGTGCAAGATGCGCGCAGGGCAGTAATGTGGCTTAGCAAACCGGCTAAGCCGCGCCTGAATGCGCTTTTGCTAAACCCATTAAACAAAGCTGGCACAATGCGCTCGGATCCGCCGAGGAACTCTGGCTCTGGAGGGCAGCTTTGTCGAAATGCGTGAAGCACAGCGGCAACCGCTCCCGGCCGGCGAGCGAGCACGGGAAGAGCCGCCGGGGTGGGGCTGAAGCTTCCCACGGAGCTTCGAGATGCTGTGGTTTCTGTGCTTCCTCGTTTCCCTTGTACGCGTGCGAGGCGGTTCCTTAGCCACTGAACCTTCGGTTGAATAATAACAGGGAACGGGGGAGCTAGTTCTCTAGTTCTGCCTTCTGGCAGCTGAACCCGGCCTCTGTTCCCGTGCAGCTATTTCGCAGAGTTAACTAGACCGTTGGGAAGGTTCGGGACACCTGAAAACAAGAGCTTCTTTATGCACCTGTGGAACTCCCTCCCACCAGAGACAGCGATGGGCCCCCAACTTGGTTGGCTTTAAAAAGAGGATTAGACTCATTCGTGGAGGAGAGAGATGTCGAGGGCTGCTGGGTGTGATGGCTGTGCTCTGTTTCCGCAGATGCTTGCTGGAAACCACGGGAGGAGTTCTTGTGCTTGAGTCCGACTTCCTGGTTTCCCTCCGGCATCTGGCCGGCCACTGTGAGAACGGGACGCTGGACTGGACGGGCCATTGGCCTGGCCCCACGGGCCCTTGAGTTCTTCTATCCCAGCACTTCTCTATGATCAGGGGAAGCCCATGATGTCATCCCGATGATCTGCTGGTTTCCACTGCTTGAGCTTGTGGAGGAAACTGCTGCTGCTGCTGCTGCTGCTGTGGGCTGTGAGCAGATACCCTTCTCCTTGCACGCAAGCGTCCTGGCTCTTGGCCTTAATGGCCCTGTAATTATTACCCTGGGTCAGGCCGGTAAATGCTCTAATGTGACAGCAAACAGGCACGGCTGAACCAGAGTGCTTCTGGCTGCCAAGTGCGCCGCTCACTTGCCGGCTGCACTTCTGGGCCCTGCACAAAGATCTCCTGCCATCCAGCTGCCGTTAATAGAGTAATTATTAGCTTTCTGGTCTTTATGGTTAAATATTTATGTCCTGGGAGCGCTCCTTAACGCCATGTCTGCTTTGTGCAGGCAGCTGATTAAAGCAGACAGGCACAAACAGGCAACTGCCGGCCCAAAGGTGGCGGCAGTCGATGGGCATAGCTGTCAACCTTTTCCCTTTTTTTGCAGGAACTTCCCTTATTATAGCATTGGGAAACAGCAGGGAGGGTTGACAGCTATGGTCGGTGGGGGAAGCGCGGTACTAAGCAAGTGAGCAAAAGTTCAGTGCCTGGACGATCCAGATTTCCCCACCACCAAGGAAAGCTGGAATTTGCAGTCTGTGCAACTGCATGGAGGACTGAGTGAATTGCACCAAGGGGGATTTATTTATTTATTTTTTTGCAAATTTATTCGGCTTAATTTTTCATGCAGAACTTAATTCCGTGTTTGTACTGCAAACCACCTTGTGATCCTCGGATGAAGAGCAGCACATAAAGTTAATACATAACAACAATTATTTTTAAAAAATTGCTAGGAGCTGGGCATGCACAATGCAAACCACAGAGAACCTCAGAGGGAGCTCATTTGAGTTAATAAATTTTGGGCAGTGTTGCTTTGCCCACTTTTTTCCAGGTGCACTTTTGCCAGTCCTAAGAATTTAGTTTGGCCAAACTGTGGGAGGCAGTGAAAGATAGGCATGCCTGGCGTGCTCTGGTCCATGGGGTCACGAAGAGTCGGACACAACTGAACAACAACAACAACAAAGAATTTAGTTCCCCCCCCTAAATGAAAGCGGAGGTAAATCTGCCCCTGGTGCCACGTTCTCCTTTTCTGCATTGGGGGTAGTATTATGGTAAAAGGTAAAGGGACCCCTGACCATTAGGTCCAGTCATGTCCGACTCTGGGGTTGCGGCGCTCATCTCGCTTTACTGGCCGAGGGAGCCGGCGTACAGCTTCCGGGTCATGTGGCCAGCATGACTAAGCCGCTTCTGGCGAACCAGAGCAGCGCACGGAAACGCCGTTTACCTTCCCGCCGGAGCGGTACCTATTTATCTACTTGCACTCTGATATGCTTTCGAACTGCTAGGTGGGCATGGATATGCATATAGCTGATTATATTGGCTACTTCTACATTGGACAGCTGATCTAAGGAAGGGAACAGGCGAGTGACTAACAAGCTCATTACTGTAAAGAGGTCCACCGACAGGGCAATGCTATGCTATGCTTTTAATAGGTTATGTTATACTCTGGATTATGTTATGTTTTAATAGATTATGTTTTAATAAGGATGAGAGTGTTGGAGATATGTGCAAATGTGTATGGTAAATCCGGTCTTTGGGTGTTTGATTTTCGTTGTTGTGTATACTGTGTATATACGGACAATGACAATAAATAAATCTAATAATGGGAACCTTTCAATATCAAGGATCTAATATTGGGTAAATTTCCATTCTTGGACTACAGATCCCAGCACTCACAACCAGCATGCTCAGCGGTGAGGGAGTTGCAGGCCAACAACCTCTGGAGGGTACCGGGCTGGGGGGGGAGGCTGCTCTAAGCTATGGGGCTGGCCTCAAACCCAGGGCTCAACTCTGGAAGAGAAGGCCCAAGCTGTGAAGCATGAAGTTCATGCTGCTGCCATGGAGTGTAGACAGAACTGTGCTTCTCAGGTACCCTCTACCTGAGAGCTTGCTGAGCTGCTGCCAGTTAGAGCAGCCAACACAGGGTAGAGAGGGGTAAGACATAGTCACGCCTTCACGCGCAGAGCTGATTCAGAAATTAAGCCCAAACGGAACCCTGCACCAAAGCCAGAATTCTGCTCTTAGGCCACCACAGGTTGGTATTTGTGGATTTTAGGTTCTCTCCCACCCCCGTTCCTAGCTGGCTTGAGTGACGGATGTGAAGAAAGAGAAGCCAGAGCTGTCAGAAACCTATATAGCTCTTCCTGGGAGGGAAGGGTGGTGCAGTGGAGAGGAGTGACCTAATTAAATGAAGCCCTTTCTCCGGAGCTGGAGCTTGAAAGAATCTGGGCTGCTTGAAGACCCAGCAGATCTGAACGTGCTTCCTGCTAGAGGAACGGGCAGCAGCAACACTCTTCCCGTCGGTTTTGCCTCGCCTTTATCCTGCTTTTTCTTCCAAGGGGCTGACTTCCAAGGAAGCTGCCTTATACAGAGTCAGACAGAGGCACATCCAGCTCATTACTGTCCACACCAGGGGTAGGCAACCTAAGGCCCGTGGGCCGGATGCGGCCCAATCGCTTTCTCAACCCAGCCCACGGACGGTCTGGGAATCAGCGTGTTTTTACATGAGTAGAATGTGTGCTTTTATTCAAAATGTGTCTCTGGGTTATTTGAAAAAGGTTGCTGACCCCTGGTCCACATGGATGGCTCTCCAGGGTTTCAGATGGAGGATATTCCCAGCCCAACCCGTAGATGCCAAGCATTGAATCTGAGACCTACTTGCCTGCAAGGCAGACTATGCACTGCCAAGCTTTCACTCTTCCCCTTCCTCCACTTTTGAGAGGCATGCAGAGCCGTGACATTTTTTGGGAGGTCCCAGTAAATATTTCTCAGCGTGGTGGGTTTCTGGAGCTTGGTCTCCTGTGCTTTCTACCTGTGCTGCTAACGAAGCATCGCCGACTCTTGTTTTTTTATATATAATTTTTATTAAATTTTCTGTTTTACAATTTAAAGTACTCATTTTAACATCCTTAAAATGTCAGCGACTTCCCTTCTTCTCTTTCCGTGGTTCATTTTACATATCATATCCTTGCATCTTTTACAAAACTAAACCAAGAGCTGTTCGACAGTGGAATTTGCTGCCAAGGAGTGTGGTGGAATCTCCTTCTTTGGAGGTCTTTAAGCGGAGGCTTGACAGCCATCTGTCAGGAATGCTTTGATGGTGTTTCCTGCTTGGCAGGGGGTTGGACTGGATGGCCCTTGTGGTCTCTTCCAACTCTAGGATTCTATGATTCTATGAAACCATTCCGTATTCCAGCTTAAGTTGCCATTCTTCTTTGGTTGGGACCTCGCTCATTTTCCATTTTTGGGCTGACGAAACACAGGCCGCAGTAGTAGCATATATAAAGAACCTTTTTTGACACCTGGGAATTTCAGTCTGAATTATCCCCAATGAAAAGGACTCTGGTTTTTTGTTGTTGTTTTTTAAGTACTTTTAAACCTTTTTTTCCAATTCATTGTGGATTATTTCCCAATACCCTTCTACAAGTCCACCACATGTGAAAGAACGTTCCTCCACCTCTCTTCATCTCCAGCACTTACCTGATTTAGTCGCCAGCCCTGTTCTGATTCAGCATCAAAGTAGTTTGAGTTCTGCTTGACTCCATCACCCCAGGAAAAGGCAGCTATTTTTCACTTGTGTGAGTGAGAGAGCGTAGGTGAATCAGGGAAGCAGAGGTGTCTGGGAAGGTTTACGTATGGGATGCCGCCTGGCAACACGAGAATATCGCAAGGGCAGCAGGAGCAAACAAGCCATTCTGTTTCCTGAGCTCAGGGATAGCCAACGTGATCCGATCCAATTGCTATTGGACTCCAGCTCCCATGAGCCCCAGCCAATGCGGCCGAGGATAATGGGAGTTGGAGTCCAGCCAGAACATCCAGTGGTGCAACCCCGCATTGGCCACTCCTGCTTTAGTTAACAGAAACACTAGCAGAAATACCGTAATTCTGACACGGCTCATGAGGTTGACTATAGAGCCACAGCAGCACATACATTTCAGACAGACAGCACTACTTACTAAAACAATTTTTTTGAAAAAGATTTCGCCACCAATTGGGTCCTTGGTATTAAAAGGTTCTCATTGCCCTGCCAGTGGGCCTCTTTGCAGTTAATTGGCTTGTTAGCCGCTCTGCTGTTCTCTTCCTTAGATCAGCTGTACTCAAGCACATCACTGAGGTCTTTTTTGTCCAGCATGAGTTTGGAGTAGAAAGGGAAGATGAATCCATGGTTTGAAGTGCTGGCTAGCCTTGCCATCTCGCCTCCCACCCCACTTTATTGTTGTTCTCTTGGCTTTCTGCTTTGTCCAAGGACCGTAAGCCAAATTAATCCTCTGTATCTGCGCTCTAGTGTCTGTTCTTGGCGGAAGACTGGACTTGAAACTCTAATAAGGTCGTGTGGGATGAAGGCTGGAGAGCTCTGCTTGCCAGGGTGGAAGGATTAGAGCTGGAGAGTTTCCATTCTCCCCAGCAGAAGAGGATGAGTTGCTTTTCGGATATATAAAGCTACTTCTGTGTTGACAACGGCCATTGGTGTTGTCTGCTGCAGGTTTCCCCAGCCTGGTGCCCTCTAGCTGATGTCGGACTACAATTCCCATTCGCCCTCTGGCTGAGGCTGATGGGTGTTGTAGTTCTACAGCATCTGGAAAGGGTACCTTGTAGGTTGTCCTGGTCTACCACGATGGGCAGTGGCTTTCCAGTGCCTTGGATAGAAGTAGCTCCTCCTGAACTTGTGTCATGGGCTGGATGAATCCAGAGGAGCTGGATACAGATGCACCGGCTGGAGAACCCCCAGGGGAAGAAGGCTCAGAGCCAGGTGATTGATGGTGGGATGGTGATGATGATGCGTGGTCAGAGGGAGAAGAGGAGGAAGCGTCGGAAGCTGAAGAGGCAACAGGGCTTAGTGATCAGGAGGCGTCTGGGACAGAGAGCAGTCCAGAATCGTAGACAGAAGCAGAGGCTGGAGAGGAGGGGGCCAAGAGGCAGAGAGGAGGCCTCATGGGGGTCACGACCTACAGGGAACAGTTGCTGGGATCACTAGGCCTGCTGAGCTGTTTTGGTTTCTTTGAATAAAGATATTGCTAACCTGTTCCTGACTCCAGCTCCCGGCACCCTGCCATTTGCAGTCCTTCAACCTGAAACCTCCGTCATGCAAGCCATGCAATAAGGGCCTTTCACAAAAAAATGTTTCAGGCACTCTGGCATGCTGACATCCGAGGGATTTAATATTCTTCACAGAGCTTGTTTCTAGGCTCTGCTGGTGCTGCTCACAACTCTTCACAACTGTTTCATCCTCTGCTTCCAGATAATGCCACTGGTTCCTGCCACTTTCCTTTCCTTTCCTTTCCTTTACTTTACTTTCTTTACTTTCTTTACTTTACTTTACTTTACTTTACTTTACTTTACTTTACTTTACTTTACTTTACTTTACTTTACCTCTCTCTCTCTCTCTCTTATAGTTTGTCATAAACAAAACAAAATTCGAAGAATCTCCAAATTTATGGAGCTTCTCTCTGCATTTAAAATGCAACTTATTCAGTGACCAACGTGACTACCGTACTATGCTTGCATCAGTCGTGACAATCATGTACACTTGGGGAAATTGTTTAATTTTCACTGTGGGAGTTTGCAAGAGTTGGGCTTTTGTGCAACTTTGAAGAAAGAGGTAGCAAGAGAGCAAGGCAAGAAGGGGGGGGAGCATGTATTTCAAGGAGTAGGCACAGAAACTGATGGGCACCCTGCCCAAATCACTTTTTTCTCAATTCTTCTCTGATGCACCGTGGGGCTGGAAACTTGCTTTTTAAAAAACGGAAGCAGAAAATGGATTCTAAACCAACTAGTAGAGTCTATCATCTGGACCCCACAGGAGGTTGAAATTGCAGTCATTAAGTAAACCCTTGGCTTTGATTCCTTTCTGGCTGTGTCTGCAAACTTCATGGCTGGCTTCGTGCTTCTGTGGCCATCCCAGATCTTTCTCTATTTCTGGCTTCCCTCTTACCCTTCTGCTTTGCTGACCAAGCAACCGGCATTTCTCTCCTTCCTGCACTCCGCTCTTGGCACCTGGCTTCCTACTGATTTCCAATCCCTGGTCCGGCCGCTTCATTGGCGAGCTGAGTTGCATGAGCTTTGCCAGAGTATACAAGAAGGCCAGACTCCCCAAATCTCTGGAAACATGATCCACCCAGAGCAATATGTGTTGAGGTTAATTTAGACTTGAGGCCAAGAGTTCCTGAGTCACATTCTCTCTATCCAACATAATAAGTCCTGCTGCCACTACTGCTCCACCTTCAGCCTCCTCCTTTCACCGCACTAAGAAGGACAATCTTCTGCACCTCACATTCCCTTGTTACAGGGCAATTCCTCTTTGCTAGAACAGTCTTTCCTACCAGCTAGCTCTGTATAAGGTCTCTCTACCTTCTGCACTCCACTGTGGAGATCTGTGTCCTCTCATCTTTGTCTCTCCCCAGCCCCTTATTCACAGTGTTAATGTCCTACCAGTAATGAAGAATATTCTTTTTCTCCCCTTCTCCGGCCATTTGCTAAGCCCTTTCTTCTGTCCACACGAAGGCTTTAATAGAAGAATGTAGATTTCTATATATTGTAAAGCGCGCACCCCCCCATGATCCTTCGGATGAAAGGTGGTATGGAAATTATATAATGAAGAATAAAAAAATAATCGAATTGTAGAGTTTGAAGGGACTCAATGGAGTCGTCTAGTCCAGGCACGTCCAACTCCCAAGAGACTGTGATCCCAGTATAAAAAAAAAAAAACTGGCAGTGATATACACCCATTGTCACTGCCAAGAGTTGTTGAGCTTTTTTTAGGGGAGAGTGACCAAAACTGTTGAGCTTCTTTTCATAAAGATGACCCAGAGTTGTTTAACATTGGGAGGGGGGGTGTCGATAAGGAGCACAACAGTGATCACTTGAAATAATACCGCATTCGACCAGGAGATCGCGATCAACCTGTTGGACATGCCTGCGTCTAGTGCAGCTGAAAAACACCGACAGATGGGCCCCGTCATGTTGCCCTCCAGACATCCATCGTCAAAGGTTGGGGAAATGATGGCTGTGACCGCGATGAAGGAAGTCTCTGTGGGGGTTGCTTCAAGGAATCACCAGTGCTTGATCCAAACAGATAAATCTCTTCCTCCCCTCCCACCCCACCCCTTTCACTTTCCTTGTACTACTATTTCCCCCACATCGCTGCTTCTCCTTGCTTGCACATCTGAAGAAGTGTGCATGCACACGAAAGCTCATACCAAGAACAAACTTAGTTGGTCTCTAAGGTGCTACTGGAAATAATTTTTTTTATTTTGTTTCCACATCCTTGTAAGCAAAACGTGCCAGCTGCCTCCCTTTTCAAATACAGGATGGGTGACACCTGGCTTGAGAGCAGTACATGTGAAAAGGATCTAGGAGTCTTGGTAGACCACAAACTTGACATGAGTCAACAGTGTGATGCAGCAGCTAAAAAAGCCAATGCAATTCTGGGCTGCATCAATAGGAGTATAGCGTCTAGATCAAGGGAAGGTAATAGTACCACTATATTCTGCTCTGGTCAGACCTCACCTGGAATACTGTGTCCAGTTCTGGGCACCACAGTTCAAGAAGGATACTGACAAGCTGGAACGTGTCCAGAAGAGGGCAACCAAAATGGTCAAAGGCCTGGAAACGATGCCTTATGAGGAACGGCTTAGGGAGCTGGGTATGTTTAGCCTGGAGAAGAGAAGGTTAAGGGGTGATATGATAGCCATGTTCAAATATATCAAAGGATGTCATATAGAGGAGGGAGAAAGGTTGTTTTCTGCTGCTCCAGAGAAGCGGACACGGGGCAATGGATTCAAACTACAAGAAAGAAGATTCCACCTAAACATTAGGAAGAACTTCCTGACAGTGAGAGCTGTTTGGCAGTGGAATTTGCTACCAAGGAGTGTGGTGGAGTCTCCTTCTTTGGAGGTCTTTAAGCAGAGGCTTGACAGCCATCTGTCAGGAATGCTTTGATGGTGTTTCCTGCTTGGCAGGGGGTTGGACTGGATGGCCCTTGTGGTCTCTTCCAACTCTATGATTCTATGATTCAAGTCCTGTCCTGCTTTTTGGAACTCTTGCTATAAACACCTTCAAAGCTAAGAGCCAGTAGGCGTCTGGGTATTCGTCTTTTCTCCACCCCTACCGCACCCCCTTTAAAAAAAAACCCTCTTTGCTTTAGAATGCTATGGATCCCTCTGCAGTAAGACAGCCGGGGATTGCAATGAACGAATCAGGTTTTTTCTTCGTTCCTGGCGCGTTTCTCTGATGGGAATCCGCTCCGCCACCAAAGTTGTCGGGAGAAGGGAAAGTGGAGCCAGCGAGTCTCTTTCCTTGGCATTTGGAACGGGAGCCGCCAGCAGTTGATTGACGGCCACCGCCTAGTCAGGGTGGCTGTCTAGAACTTCCATGTTGAGATTATTTTGTACGTCCCTGGGCACCAGGAGGAGGAGGGAGCGGTTGTCTTCATGTCCTGCTTCTGATTAGCCAATGTGGGAAGAATGATACTGGCATTGTTGATGCTTTGGCATGACCCAGCACAGCTGCTCTTAGTCTTTCCTAAACTCGTGAGAGACGGCATTATCCCGCAACCCTTGCACAAGGCTGTAGGGTTGGTCGTAAAAACTGAGATTTGCTTTCTTTAATATATATATATATATATATATATATATATATATATATATATATGCTGGATTGTAAGATGCTTTAGAGACTTTGTGGCTGAAAAGGACAGGGTGTAAATAAATTAAAGGTGTGGAAGCGCATCATCCTCTTTCGCCAAGTGACCTGTTGTGACCAGTCGGTTGATGAGCCCGTCCTTGCAAGAAACCAGAAAGCAAAACCCCTTTTGTTCGCCTTTCCTTGTTCTCCAAGGTAGCAACGAGTTTTGGGGACAGAGAGAGGGGTGGTGACAGGGGGCGGCGCCAAAAGTGGAAGTCTGTTTTACCCTACAGCATTGTGCCTTCCCCCCCCCAAACTGGAAATCTGGATTATTCCCCGTACATTGAAATGACCTTTTTCAGGTAAGAGGGGGCCTAATGCTTCTGCAAAATGCCAGCAGCTGCTGGTGCTCCGACTGAAAGCGGTTTGCCTGAAGGGCCTCTTTAAAAAGAAAAAGGAAAAGGGCTTCCTTGTGATCTAGGCTTGCCACCTCGCAGCTGATGCTTCTTTTGCTCCCATCGGATTCATTTCTTCCAAATCGGCCGGCTTGTCGTATTGCTTAACGCTTAGTGCTGCGTGTCACTCCTGAGCCGCCAGCTAAGCATTCTGGGACCATGGAGGAAGGACGTGGCGAGGGGCTGAAAGGCTTGCCTTTTGAAGGAGGATGAGAACGGGACTGCTGCACGGTTTCTGCTCTGCAATTCGCTGGGGATCCCCTCTCTGTCTTTCCGCTCTGCTGCCCCTCTGGGCGCATTTTCTTCCATTAAGCGCTACTGCTGCTTTCTTGCTTTCTACCAACTCAACGGCCGTTGTGGTCCCACGCTGCCTCTCGCCTTCCAGGAAAAGAAAACCGGGGATGTCATGTCAGGATCTGGGCACTCCACTGGCTGGAAGGGCCGGGGAACAAGTAAACCTGAAGTTCCTCCCGGAAGCACAAATCTCATAGGAACCTTAGGAAGTCGCCTCGTGCTGAGTCAGATCCCCGATCCATCCTTCTTGGTACTCCCTGCACCGACCAGCAGCAGCTGTCCAAGGTTGCAGGCGGGGGTCTCTCCCAGCCCTCCCCAGAGATGCCGTTGGGGATCAAAGCAGGGACCTTCTGCATGCAAAGCAGTTGCTCGGCCACCCTTTCCTCTTGCTTCCCTCCATGCCCTCCGCAAACTTCCATTGGGCCCCAGCTGGCCTGCATGACGACCGCACCGTTGGGAGCAGCGTCGGGGGTTTGGGGCTCTCTTGGCTTTTGCAGCTCCTGCATGACATTAACTGCTGGTTTGCCCGCCACGTCGATTCGGCGCTTTCGCCCTCCTTAACAAGCTCGGCACCTTCTTCCTTCTCGCTTTAGAAAGGAGCCGTTTGAGGCCTGCTGTAAGCCGTGCACCTTCGATGCCATTCTTGAGATGATGCTGCCAGTGTAAACTCAAGAGGGGCAGGAGACCAACGAAGGCTTGAGCAAAAGGGATGTTCTGCTGAACAAAGCCATTGACTTGCATCGTCTCCTCTTTCTCTCTTTCTCTCTCTCCCTCTCTCTGCCCCAGATCTGCAGACCATTCTCTGCCTGGATCCTCCATCTCTACAGACTTTGGCAGCTGGCAGCTGGTAACGGGGAATGGCAGTATACAGGAGCAAGCAGACTCCTCCCTCCCTTTCAGCTTCCCGGATGAGCTCCCTAACAGTTCCCTGTAAGTGTGCTGAGAACGACGCGTTGGGAGGGGCTGTGCTGTGCATAACCCGATGCCTCCGGTTCCGACTTCCGGCATCCTGAAACGATAGCCTGGGCAAGGCCTCTCTCCCAGAAGACCCACAAGGACCATTACTGATCTGATCGTACCCAGCTAGCTAGGTCCAGCTGTCTAACTCATTGTGACAGTTCCTTATAGGCCTTCTCCCTAGCGAGAACATGCTGTTGGCTGGCAGTGCAAGCTGACTCTTCCCACCCAAACACCAACACAGCACACGGGATGCAGATATGTCTTTCACACCGCACAGGGATGTCTGAGAACTTTCCCCTTTGCAGCCATCACAGGTACTTCCATGCAGATGCATGTCTCGTCTTGATGTGGGCCCGGGACTCTTTTATCAGTCCTGTTGTTAAAAGGCAAATGCTCCGTAGATGTGAGCTAAGCACAACCAGTTCTGAATTTTGATTTCAATGTGCTCTCTCGTTGGGCTGGTCTTTTTCCTTCCTCATCTTCTTCAGCAGTGCAGCACATGGAGCTGGCCTTCCTTGATTGAGTTCGCTTACGCCGAGCTTTTCAAAACAACTTTTGCGCGTTGTTGTTATTTTCCACTCAGCCGAGCCTTTTGTTTTCCATGGAGTTCCTTTACCTTGCAACTTTTATTTACCAAGCAGAGACCAAGGCGCTGTCATTTGATCCCTCTTTCCCCTGCTCCAACAGTCCAATCCTAAGGAGTTCCTGCCAAGGGCTACTGTTGCATCCACTGAACCAAGGACAGATCAGAGTGGTCATCTTCATTTTGTCTTCCTCATTTCAGAAGTTTTCATTTTAATAACAATAATAGTAATTTTATTATTTGTGCCCCACCCATCAGACTAGATTGCTATGTGGATTGGGGAGATGCACTGCTTTTGCAGTTCTGTGGGGCTGGCCCTACAGGTGAAACTCGAAATATTAGAATATCGTGGAAAGGTTCATTTCTTTCAGTAATTCAACTTAAAAGGTGAAACTAATATATGAGATAGACTCATGACATGCAAAGCGAGATATGTCAAGCCTTTATTTGTTATAATTGTGATGAGAACCCCAAATTAACAATCTCAACTTTGGGGTTTTCATCAGCTGTACGCCATAATCATCACAATTATAACAAATAAAGGCTTGACATATCTCGCTTTGCATGTCGTGAGTCTTATCTCATATATGAAACTCCAGTAGCTAACCACAGCGGGTGGCACTGTGGGTTAAACCACAGAGCCTAGGTCTTGCCGATCACAAGGTTGGCAGTTCAAATCCCTGAGACAGGGTGAGCTCCCGTTGCTCGTTCCCTGCTGCTGCCCACCTAGCAGTTCAAAAGCACATCAAAGTGCAAGTAGATAAATAGGTACCGCTCTGGCGGGAAGGTAAACAGCATTTCCGTGCGCTGCTCTGGTTCGCCAGAAGCAGCTTTGTCATGCTGGCCACATGACCCGGAAGATGTATGCCGGCTCCCTCGGCCAATAATGCAAGATGAGTGCTGCAACCCCAGAGTCAGACATGACTAGACCTAATGGTCAGGGGTCCCTTTACCTTTACCTTTAGCTAATGAAAACAATTGCTTACATAAATGAACTTTTCCATGATATTCTAATTTTTCGAGTTTCACCTGTGTATTCTTGGCACCTGTTGCCGTACAAGTACTCATGTCTAGCTGTGTCCCTCAAAGTGTGTTGGGACTTGAACTCACTGATTGCACCAGAACTCATTGATAGACCTCATCCTCTTCCTTGCTGACATCTTGTGGCTTCTTTGGTCAGTGGTCCATAACCCTTTATGTTAGTTTCACATTCAGACCAGTGCCAGCTGAATCCGTGGTGGTCTTGCTATAAGAGGACTTTGCTCGCATTGCCCCTCTATAGCCACTCCCTCATTTGCCCCTTGCCCTTCTCACCAGGCTCGGGCAGAACCTTGCACCACAAAGTTGCTCAGTTTAAAATGCCACACTGACAGCAGCATCCTTGGCACGATAGTTCCCCGGGGTATTGACGCTTCTCCTGCTAGCATTGAAGCGAGGATGGGTCTGCTGTACAGCTGGCAATAGAGTAGAAGGTTTGGGACATATTTGGAATGGGGCTTTGACTAAAGTGGTGCCTCAGTGAACTATCCTGGAGGCACAGAAACGAGAAGAAGAAAGCTTAATGAGCAGTAGTCCTGTTGGTTTAGCATGGATTCATTACTTCCAGAAAAGCTTAAAGTCAATAAGTTGGCCAGGGCCGCAGTGTAGGTTTGTAAATAAAAGACATTATACCTCCAACAGATGACTGTCGTTGAGTAGAACTGATCTGGCTTCTAGCACTGAAACCTGGGTGGAATTGACCTCTCAGCTACATCCACCCAAGTACTCAATTCAGCACCAGCAAGGACTAGGGAGATGATGTTGCCATGATCTACAAGAATTGCATCTCTCTCTCTCTCTCTCTCTCTCTCTCTCTCTCTCTCTCTCGGCTTCCTGTCTGGGTTGCAGTACTCTTGAGTATTGAGTTCTCTTGAATATCGTTGTGTTGCACAATCAGGGCAGGCTAGGGGTTGTGCTGTTTACTACCCAAACCTGCTACCCATGGGGAAGGATTGGTTAAGAGCCAGGCTCAGTCCAGACAATACGGAGGCACTGCGGGCAAGCGGTCCATCTGTTCAAGGAAATGGCTAAAATAGCGTTCTACCTGAAGTAAGGTTTGCAGCTTAGGGTTTGTCTTGCCCCATCTTCCTCACTTGCGGCACAAGTTGCTTCCATGGTATAGAGTGCCTTTTAGCGACTTAGCCTGGCGAACCACTTGCCCACCTTATCTGGCAGGAAAAAACCTAGCCTTGCTTGCTCTTCGACAGACCACCAGGGTAGACGGCTGTAATGTGCGCTATACATGGGGCTGCCTTTGAAAACTGTCCTGAAACTGCAACGAAGGCAGAAAGCAGATGTGGCCGTTGGATTACTCCCTGCGACTGGATGTTGTGATCGTATTGTACCTGTCTGTGTCTGCTGCTGCGGCTTCCACATTCTTTCCAGGCACGTTTCAGAGTGCCTTTCACAGCTTAGAACCCAGGTTACTTGAAGGCCTGCCTGTCTTCTATATGTACCTACCCATACATTAAGATCTTCAGTGGAGAGCCTCCTAAGGGTGCCATCACTGTTTGAGGTGAAGTGATTCCCTGGGGTGAAACACTCCACAGAGGTTTCCTGTTTGTTTCTTGCTTTCTTGCCCTTTTTCTCATCGGGCAAAACCTCTTTTATCTCCCCAGAGTTTTTCGGTGCGGTTTTAATCCTGCTGACTCTGTTGCGCTGCTTGGTATAATCACGCGTTTTGGCTTTTATATTTACATTTTAAGTGTGTGCTTTCGGTGAACTGCTGTGGGAATAATTGAAGGGCAGCTTTTTGTTTTGTTTTAGTGCTTCTAATAAATGAGTTGCATAGGAGGAAGACAATAGTGGTATTTTTTAAGTTCGTTCCAGGTTGCATGTATTCCCGCCCCCGCCCCCCCCAGAATACAGAAATGGAGTGCAATAGCAGACAGGATATAATAATAATTTATTATTTATACCCCACCCATCTGGCTGTGTTTCCCCAGCCACTCTGGGTGGCTCCCAATCGAATATTAAAAACACAATACAGGATGTGCACAAGGTGTTAGTCTGCTAAGTTTCACTCAGAGTAGACCTATTGAAATTAATGGGCTTACCTTGGTCAGCGTGGTCATTAATTTCAATGGGTGGGATTCAATGTTCCGCTGTGACAAATGATCCATCCACACAACCATTTGATCTTGCCAGATGGAACAATCCCTCCCTCCTCCTCCCAACGCTCCTCTGGGGTTCTCCTGAACGCCCCCCCCAGCCATTTTTTAGGGGGCTCACAGAGGAGAGGAGAGGGAGAGAAAGCCCCACTGCACAATCTTCAACTGATAGGGCTTGTGTGGTGAATCCCGTCCAACAGGTCCTAACTTAATTGAATAACACCATGGTACAGGGTGTGTCCTTTAAAAGAGACCCCATGGATACAGGGTACGCATGTTCCATGGGGCCTCTTTTAAAAGACCCGCCCTATATACCGTATTTTTCGCTCTGTAGGGCGCACCGGACCATAGGGTGCACCTCGTTTTTAGAGGAGGAAACAAGAAAAAAAAATTTCTGGTTTTCCTCCTCTAAAAGCCCTGTTTTTTGAGGATCAGCTAAAAGTTTTGCAGCTTTTTTGCAAAGGGGGAAAAGCAAAGAGGAAAAGCCCCGTTTTTATGGGGTTCAACTCACATTTCTGCAGCTTCTAAAGGAAAGGGAGCCTTTTCTACAGTTTCCAGACAGATAATCTAATCAGCCAGTCACATGTCGCTGGGGAAACAAACAACCTCCCTCTGCAGCACATTCAACAATGGAGGCCTGGGCAAGAGGGCGGGGCTGAAAGGGAGCCGGGGACTCTTATCTCTCTCCCGATCTCTTGCTGATCAGCTGCTGAGCGGGGTCCTTTCAACACCCCTTTTCTCTTTGTAAAATAAAAAGCATGATCCTCTTTTGGCCCCTGGGCAATTCAGCTCCAGGGACCACCATTCGCTCCATAAGACGCACAGATATTTCCCCTTACTTTTTAGGAGGAAAAAAGTGTGTCTTATGGAGCGAAAAATACGGTATATCAGGCATTTCCAGCCCGTCGATTGCAATCTACCTATCGATCGCTGGGTGTCCCCGGTTGATCGCATGATCCTGATGGATCACCTAAGGGGGGGGAAAGCTCAATAACTGGTCAGTTCTTCCCCAAAAAAACCTCAACAACTGGTCAATCCAATGGGTTGATCACTGCCAGTTTATTTATAGTAGGAGTAGATTGCAGTCTCTTGGAAGTTGGACACGCCTGGCATATATACACGGAGACTCAACAGAAACCATACAGGATACTTCCAGTGTTTTGCTTTAAAAACCACATATTAATAAATGCTCATAGTTTTTCATTGGAATGCATCTTAAAATATAAGTGCAGGCTTAGCGCCCACAAAAAAAGGAAAAGAATCTTAGCCCATTTAAAAAAAAAATTAATTCTAAAAAATATCAATTCAGCCCTTACTGCAAAGTCCCACAATTTATCCATTCATTTATATTTGGTAATTTCCAGTATTTAGCATGGATTATCACAGCAGGTGCCGTCATACAGCTAGTCATGTTCACGATGTTCTTTTTGTATTAGATCTTAAGTTTAAAGGAACAAGTAAAGGAGTCCAGTATCTTAAAGCTTTCATTTTCTTCCGGTATTTAGTGCGAGGGCACGTTCACCGCATGTGGCAGAAGTCCCTTTGCTTTTTGCTTTTTTTTAGACACTTACAACAACAGATACTGCTAATGCTTATTTTATTTACCATGCCATCTTGTAGCGACACAGGGAAAAATGATTTCTGTTTGATAAGCTGCATCCCTCCAGTTGTTAGAGACTTGTACCCACTTCTCCATGCGCAGCGGGGAACTAAGTTATGCTAAGTATTTTGAAATACGTTTAACTTGCGTTAGGCAGGCAAGATTCAACTTTTTCCTGGCACGGAACTCTTGACCGGAGCGTTTTTGTTTTAAGTGATGACCTGTCTTGACTCGTGAGCTTCCCAAAAGGCAGTCATAGGAGTGAGGCTTGCAGGGGGTGCAAAACCAGCGAGTGATTGTTAACCCTGACCTGCTTGCCAGTTCTCCGCTGCAAAATATCCCATAGGCCATGCCTTGCCTCCAGCTAGATGCCCAAAGCAGCTTGGTAGAGAAAATGCCCATACTGGGGCATATTTGCAGAGAAGTATTGCCAGACATGGGGTTACTCTTGTCTCCTGCAGACCCAGGATTGGGAGCATGCATGTGCTCCCAGATTGTGTAGGGGGGGGTGTTTGTGTTTGTGTGTGTGCTGTTTTGAAGATAACAGATGCCTCTGGTGTGAGCGAATTCCTTCAAAGGACATGGAATCCTCACCCTGAGCCATATCCCAGGGTCCTTCCTCTTCCCACCACCGCCATGTCTGCACAGAGGGAGCATGCTGCTGCCCCTCCTTTTTTTTCTTTCCTTCCCAGCCTCCCCCCCCCCCCGCCAACTTCCATGTCTTTGGTAGCTTTTCAGGCTGCCAGGATCTGAATTCTCCTACAGCTGGGCAAATGGCCACAGCCTGGGCCTTGCAATGAAGGAAGCAGCTGCTGCATTCCGAGTGGCAAGGAATTTTTAAAGGAGCAGGAGCTGGAGGAAGTTGCATGGGGGTGGCCGGGGGGGGGGGGAGAGAGAGAGAGAGACAGCTTTTCTACGCGGTTAATCTAGGCCTCTTTCTCTGGCTGACCCGTAATTGGAATTATGTAGGCCAGTCTGTAATGAGGTTGGTGTGGTTTCGTCCATTGAGAATCCTGCCTTTATAAGGAGTTTGGAGGGGGGGGTGAGAGATTCTCCTAGAAGCAGGCGTGGCTAACCTGTGGCTCACCAGATGTGGCTGAACTACAGCTCCCATCATCCTTGCCCATTGGCCATGCAGGCTGGGGCTGATGGGAGATGGAGTTCAACACTGCCTGGAGCCCATAGGTTAGTCACCCCTGCTCTACAGCTTCAGATACGTTGCAGCCCTTTCACTTCTCCTAGAATTGGGGTGGATGGCAAGACTCATGCAAGTGTGTTCTGCTCAGGGTGGCCGCAGTCAAATGCAGAGTGTGGTTTTTTTATTTTTGATGTTATTTATTTGTTGCTTTTATATCCCACCTTTCTCTCCAAGGAGCTTGAGGCGGCACACGTGGTTCTCCCCCCCCCTCCTCATCTAATCCCCACAACAACCCTGCGAGGTAGGTTAGGCTGAGAGGCAGCAACTGGCCTCCAAGGCCACCCACTGAGCTTCATGGCAGAATGGGGATTTGAACCCTGGTCTCCCAGGTCCTAGTCTGACGCACTACCCACTATGCCACACTGGCTCCCTTGTTGGCGATAAAGGGGTTTTTTATGTACATGCACCTACAAAGCACCAGGCGCGGATCAGGGAAGCCGGAAACTAAGAAACGCCGAGTACAGAAAGGGATAAGAAAGTTAGATATGTGTACAGTTTTCTTTTAAGCCTCCTGAAACCCATCTTCAATAGATGCTTTGAGTTCCGAAAAAAAAACATTTTTTATGGCAGCTCTTAGCTTAAATCTGGGAGATATTACGAATGAGCTTAATGACTTCCTGCAGCAGGAGGAAGAACCAGAGTAAGTGAAGCTAGCTTACAACCCCTGCAAGCCAGTGTCCCCCTACAAGGAAATGGGCGATTCTAAAAGCCGACCCTCTCTGCAAGCCCTGTGGGCTTTGTTTCCAAATACCTAGCAAGGAGCTGCTTCTGCTACCGACTTTTCTCCCCTGTCCGCCCCATCCAGTTTGGAGAGCTGCAGTGTCACTAAACGGGTAATTTCACCGAGGAAGCAGCATGTGGCCAAAGCCAGGGGCTTATGCCAAAGGCTTGCGTAATCTCCTGATAGCGCCGTTTTGTGCCTTGGGAGTTTCTTGGGGGGAGAGCCGCTAGCTTATTTGTAGTGGGACAAATAAGCAGGGATCTCTCCTTCCTCACCGAGCCACGTGTGTAGGTTTTTGGAGCTTGGAATTAGGTGGGTTATAATAGGGTAATGGGGGCGGGGGGCGGAGAGTGCAAGTTCCTTCTCTCCCTGCAGTTGTTCTAGTTTATGCAGCCTCTTACACATTCCCTGGCCTGGGGGAGTCCTGCCTCAACATGCAAACTCTGCCGTTTTGTACTGGGAGAAGGGGGGAGGAGAAGGGGGGAGATGGTTGAGTGGGGATGCATAGCTTGGAGGAATGAGGAGAGGCCATGAGCCCATGTGGGACCCATACCCTAAGCAAGGGGTGGGGAACCTGCAGACTCCACCTCCCATCAGCCCCAGGCAGCATAGCCAAATGGCCAGGGACAATGGGCATCTTAGTCCAGAACCATTTAAATAATAATTACTCTGAAATTCTTGGGTGGTCCACATTTGGTGGTGAATCTGACGAGGCTTCCTGGAGGAGCAGACCAAATCTGTGTCTAATCCCTGGTTCGGGTTCTGTTGGGTGCCTGCCCGGTGCCAGGTGGAACCGTAGGAGAGGGGCAGGAGCATCCCTGGATGTGAAGAGGGTGGAAACCTGATGTCTCAAGGGAAGCCAAGGACAAACCCCCGCAGCCCATCCCTACACATGCTTCTTCAGGATCTGGGTACAGCCCTGGCCCCACTTAAACCTGGAAATAAGTCCCATGGAATTCAGTGGGGCTTGCTTCTTAGCCAGAAAGACAGCGTCGTTTCCAGGTTCAGCTGCTTGGTTCCATTAGCAAAAGAAGCCGAACACAAGACTCCTCTGCTAGTGCAATGGTGCAATTTCCTCTCCTCTCCTCTCCTCTCCTCCCCCGGATACGGAGGGTCGGGAGGACTCCCAGAATAGCATGTGGGGGAAGGGAAGACAGAGGGGTCATCCCAGCAGACAAGCAGAAATGTTTGCACTGGTGGGACAACCTCCTTCGCACTGTGTCGAATTCCACTGTTCACTGTTCAACAGGGCTTACTCCCAGAGGAAATACAGATAGGGATCGAAGCTCTTGCTGTAGCTCCCTGCTTCAGATCCTGCGATCCACCAGCCCCTTTGGGACTGGTGCGGAAGTTTTCTTTGTGAACTTCCCGATGCCACTTAGTCCTGGACCTTTAAAAAGTGTTTGGAGGAAGACTCAACAAACTTGAGCTTCCTCGCTGCAGTTTCTGAGTCTCTCGCCCCTATTCAGGCGAAACAGCAACATTTCTCTGCTTTTGCTCAGTTTCATCTTCAAATATGCATTCCCTTCGCTTGACTCCTCAAGCCCTAGTCCTGTGACATGGAGTTCCATGGGCTAGTTGTGGGGGCGCCGGAAAGGCCCTTTCCCCTTTCTGCCATTCCCTCCCAAACGGTTCACTCTGCGAGCCAGTCGGGCTCAATAGACCGGCTGCCTCTCTCTCCCTGGGCTCTTGTGGGGTTTTTTTTTTTGTATTTATTAATTTTTTTCTAATCCAAGCCTTTCCGCCATGTCCCCTCGCTGCTCTTTCCGGACTCGAAGCTGGTGGCAGTGGGTGGCTTTCTCTCCTGCTTTCCATTCAAATTGACGGTGCCAGTTCCTAAGCCGGTGAAAACACTGGGGAGATAAAAGGGAATGCTTGATGGGCAGGTTTGTGCCGTGCCCTTGGGATGACCTTTTTTAAAGGGATGTCTTATTCTCTTTGAGAGAAATGGTGAGAGAGAAAGGGTGTTTGTGTGTGTGTGTGTTTGAGAGAGAGAGAGAGAGATGCATGTATGCACGACAAAGATTGTTTTTCTTAAGACAGCTCTGAACAGCTGCCTTTGAACAGTAATCTCCCTTTGCGCAGCTCTCATCTGGAATGTCTTGTTTGCTTCTCTCTCTCTTTCCTCCCCCCCCCCCCGCCACCCTGGCTTCCTCCCCACCGTACCATAGATCAGATGGAGAGGAGGCTGGTCGCAGGGGGATGCCTTGCCCTACTCTGCAGGATGCATTGCTCTTACCCCTCTTTTTCACAGAACAGGAGGGTGAGGAGTGGCAATGATGTGGGGAGAGGGGGGGGGGAGAATAGCTTCCTGCTAGCAGGCACAGCCAGAAGCTCTTGGTTTCTACTCTTCCCCCACGCCAGCTCCCTTTCTCTCCATCTCTGGAGATTACACTCTCAACTTGGACCTTGTGGAAGGAGGGGAGGGAGGTGGGAGTTAGAGGAGGAGAAGGAGGAGGAGAAGTGGACGAGGAGGTAATGGAGCCGGAGGAGCGTTACTAATACAGAAGCTCTTGGCCAGAAGGCTTTATCCCAAAAGCACTTTGAGGAACGGCTGGCAGAATGCAGCACACAGTTCCTTCTCCTCCTTCTCTCTCTCTCTCTCTCTCTCTCTCTCTCTCTCTCTCTCTCTCTCTCCTCTCCCTGCAAGTGGGCTTTAGGGATGGGGAGGGAAGCTTAGAAGATAAAGTTCAAGGAGAGAAGGTGGAGATCGTGGCCTTTTTCTTTGCTCGAATGTTGGCTTTGAGGTTCCTCCTCAGCGCAGCAGCAGGAGACGGCAAGTGGGGCGGGTGCTCTAATTGGGGCTGGTGCAGCAAGCCGAGAGCGGGGAGGAGTGGAGGGGGTGGAATTCTTTCCGGCGGAGTAATGATCTGGCCCTATGGGCAGCGGAGATGCTCTCCCACCAAGGAGGTGCGGGTTCTGACATTCCAAAGAGTTTGGCCTTCATGGCTTCCTGAGCCTCTCCCATGGCTGTGATTCTCCCCAACACACCCACACACACACACACACACACACACAAAAATAAATTCTGGGCCCTAACTAGTTTCCCCTCATTGCCTCTCCTTTTGCCTTCTCCTCACTCTCCAGCCAAGGCAGCCCAGAAATACTTCGGTGCAAAGGCAACTGAGCATTGTTGTTGTTGTTCAGTCGTTCAGTCGTGTCCGACTCTTCGTGACCCCATGGACCAGAGCACGCCAGGCACCCCTATCCTCCACTGCCTCCCGCAGTTTGGTCAGACTCATGTTAGTAGCTTCGAGAACACTGTCCAACCATCTCGTCCTCTGTCGTCCCCTTCTCCTTGTGCCCTCCATCTTTCCCAACATCAGGGTCTTTTCCAGGGAGTCTTCTCTTCTCATGAGGTGGCCAAAGTATTGGAGCCTCAACTTCAGGATCTGCCCTTCCAGTGAGCACTCAGGGCTGATTTCTTTAAGGATGGATATGTTTGACCTTTTTGCAGTCCGTGGGACTCTCAAGAGTCTCCTCCAGCACCATAATTCAGCTGAGCATAGCCTTACACAATCAGACGCAGCTGAGTATTGCTGACACGGACTGGCAGCACCTCTCCATGGCTACAGGCGGGGCTCTCCCCCTGTCCTACCTGGAGATGTTGGGGATTAAACTGGAATTCTTCTGCACACAGAGCGGGTGCTCTCCTGCTGAGCTTCGCCCCTTCCCCAAACCGGTGCGGAGTGCCAGAGTTCAGGCAGCCCCAGAAGCAGCTGCCTTGAGCAGACGCTGCTTCTGTTCTGTTCTGAAGCCCTGTCAGGGACCGGGGGAGTGTTTGCCTCTGATCTGGAAGGCCCTGAGCAGCTTTCTGCCGCAGCCAACCGGGTTCCGGGACTCGTACTTTGGTCACAGCCTCCTCGCTCGCATGGCGAGATGCAGGCGGTGAAAAGGTGCAGAAGCCAGTGGGCGTCTGTTTTCCTTTCCCCTCCGTGCCACCAGAGGAAAGGGAAGCCAGCTGGCTTTGAAGTGTCAATCACTCTCGGAGCTGTGCGAAATGAAGTCGTGCATTTCACTTGGCATCTTGAGAGAGCTGGTGGCCCAGAGGCCGAGCTGAGTGAACTGTGAAGTTTAGAACTTGTGAACTTCCCCCGTGGAGGAAGGCCTGTAGCTCAGCAGTAGGACACCTGCTTTGCATGCAGAAGGTCCCAGGATCAATCCCTGCGGTCTCTAGGTAGGGCTAGGAAGGGGTTCCCCGTCTGAAATGCTGGAGAGCCACTGCTATGGAGTGCAGACGATATCGAGCTAGGCGGACCAGTGGTCTGGCTCTGTTTTAAGGCAGCTTCCTATATTGCCAAAGAAAAAGATTGGTTGTGGGGGGGGGGCTGGTAGAAAAGGTTGTTTAGTGTTGGGAGCCAGTGTGGTGTAGTGGTTAAGAGAGGTAGACTCGTAATCTGGTGAACCGGGTTCGCGTCTCCACTCCTCCACATGCAGCTGCTGGGTGACCTTGGGCTAGTCACACTTCTCTGAAGTCTCTCAGCCCCACTCACCTCACAGAGTGTTTGTTGTGGGGGAGGAAGGGAAAGGAGAATGTTAGCCGCTTTGAGACTCCTTCGGGTAGTGAAAAGCGGGATATCAAATGCAAACTCCTCCTCCTCCTCCTCTCTGCCTCGCAGGAATAACTCCTTGGGACCAAATCCTAGCTGGTTCTCTCAAGTTTCAAATCTGGCTTCTGCTGTGAATTGGGCAAGCCACTCTCCCCACCAGTCTGCAATATAGGACACTGACACACTTCTGCAGAGGATGTGGGTTTCATAGAGTCATAGAAATGGAAGGGACCCCAAAGGACAGCCAGCCCTGCAGTGCAGGAACCTCCACTAAAGCAGCCATGACAGAGGGATGCTAGCTAATGGGATTTTAAAGGGGAGCCCTTTGAACACTTCCAAAAATTGCCATTTCCTTCCTTGTCCTCACAGCCTGGTGACGCTGACGGAGAGGGAGACCCGGCTGGAGGACGTGCGCTCGGCGTTCCTGGCAGCCTACAACAGCACGGTGGGCCTGAAGCCTGTGATGCCCAGCCCATCGGGAGCCATCGGTGGCCTTCTGGAGCAGTTTGCCCGTGGCGTTGGACTAAGAGGAAGCAGCGTTCTTTGAGACCCCCTCCCACCACCACCACTACCAACAACAACAACGCTGCCCTGTCTGGATTGCTTTCTAGTCCGGAAGGTGAAGGAACCTCATAAGCCATGAGAGCCCAGTTGCCAGCTTCTGGCTTGGGCCAGAGCATCAGGCCATGCTCTCCTCTGTACGCTACCTGACTGCCAGCCCTTCTGGGTCCATCATTGACTGATTGACTGACTGGTCACAGCTTTCAGCTGCCTTGGGCTGGGCTGGTTTCCACTAGAATGATGAGCTGGGGGAGCGGTTCTCCCACCCCCCACCCCCAGTCATACAGGATTTGGCTAGCTCTGACAAATCACCACAGTAAATGTGTCAAACACCTCGTCTTCTGGTTCTGTCTTTGTTTGTTTGATTTTGCTTTGCGTTAGGCTGTGAGCTCTGCACAAAGCTTTTAGACAGGCGTTGGGGAGGGGGGGCTTGTACCTCTCGCCACGCCAGGCAATCTAGAGCTAAGGAGGAAGAATCCAACCACATCTGGAAGGCTGCTGGGTTCCCCACCCTTTCTTTTTCATAGAGGCCTGGTTCCCAAAGTGGTAGGAGCCTTTAAGGGAGGTTGAATCTATACATCTCACTCTGCTCCATCAGATCTTGGGCAAAACTCCCGCAGCCCTCGTTGGGCTGTGAGCTTAAAATTAAGGTCCTTGTCCTCCATCGATCTGAATCGAGCTTCTGCATTCTTCCTCCTTGCATAATTCTATACCTTTTCATATTTTTGCTGGAGACGGGCTCGTTTGCCATCTAAAGGAGCTCCATGCCAGCCCAGTCTAGCCGGCTTTCGAGGTATCTCAGCAGACAGTGCCCAGGCAAACTTCCCAACAATGCTCCTTTATTTAAACAAAATCAGATTGTCAGGAAGCAAGTTCTCTCTTCACCCTTACTCTGCTTTAGAAGTGCAGGCAAGGGCAGCCATGGACTCGACTTTAGATGTTGGGCACCTCTCCCCACTAGGATTTGCCTTTTCTTCCGAGTGTTGTGTGCCAGCAAATGGGTGGAGCCAGAGCCCTGAAGGCAGAACTTGCGAGGGATGGGCGATTTGTACTGCAACAAGTGCATACATGCACACCTCTCCATCCAGGATGCAAAGAGCAGCCATTATAGTCCCAGGAACCCATCCCTCTCCATCAAAAGCATTGAGGAAATACAATATGACCTAACTCTGGGGAAATCCCAAAGGCTGCTGGAAGGGTCACACTGGCGGTCGCATTCTGCAAATTGCCCGACTCTGGACTGGATGACCCATGGGTGTCTTCGAGTAGGCATGGGTGGTGCAGGATATTGGCTGTTTCTCCACTAAAGCATACCAATGTTTTCCTTCCACTGTTCTTAGGAATCTTCTTTATGCTGCATCAAACCATGAGCCCAGGGCTGATCAATGCACTTGTTCTCAATCTCTCTCAGTCCTCTTTCTCCTCTTACTGTTGCTGATACAGTTTCTCCAAAACTTGTGATGGGGTTGAATGGGCCAAAATGGCATACTGTGTGTTTTTATTTGGGGGGGGGGAGAGAGAGAGAGAGTATACTTCCAAAAGAAAGCTGCTTTCCCCTGTAATCTACTTGTAAGCATGACTGGCTGAGCTCATTTCTGTCCTATGGGTGAGGGTGGAAGTGCTCAGAAGAACGAGAAATCAACTTGTAGGACTGCCTGCCTCTCCCAGCAATCCATGAAAGCTTCGGAAAAGGGTGGATAAATAAAGTAGGGAGATATAATGTTGCCATTCCTATGGAGGGCGGGGCTCCCGTCTTGAAACCTGCAATAACGAAGCTAAGCGACGTATTAACACTTGAGCACTGTAGCGCCCCCCACCCCAAAAAGTCCTTCAAACAAACTCTGGATCTTGGGCGTATCAAGCTTAGGATTTCAATCAATTTGTACACTCTGGAAATTAACCCCTCAACTCAATGAAACTTGGCTCCTGAGTAAACCAGAACGAGGAAATGCGATGTTTTGCACCCCATTGCCAGACCCGTTCCGCGAAAAGGAGCCTCCGCTCCGCCTAGAAAAGACACCAACTCACTCCGATTAGCTTCGAGCTGCGCAACCTTTCCAGCTTGGTCGCAGAGGCGAACAAGTTTCCACTTCCCCTTACACAATCGTTCTCATATTTTTATTTTAACTTTTTTTTTGCGGGGATCACGCCTGATGGCGCCCCAAATCCGCGCCACCGCCTCGTGCCGATGGGCGAGCGCTTCAAGGCAGGACCCGGGGTCGCGCTGCGCTGCTCCTCCGCCTTCCTCTCCCGGTCTATAAATAGCCCAACCCACGCATCGGAACAGCGGCGGAGCTTTCAAACTGGCCCGCTTTACCGAGAGCCGGGGAACCAGGAGAGAGGGAGCCAGAGAGATCTATCCCGGTCCCACCTGCAATCTCACTCTCTCTGGCTCCCATCTGGGCGGAGCCGCAAGAAAAAGGACGCCGAGAGAGGGTGCGAGGGGCGACCCGCTGAAAGGCCGAAAAGGAAAGCGAGGAGCGCCTTGGACAGCCCTGCGCTTCTTTGGAAAGGCAGCTGCGGTCCGGTTGGATTTCAGCACCTCGGACAGCTCCCCGCGCCTCTCCGACGGGCGTCGGCGCCTGAGCGCAAAGTGCGCCCCCTGGGGACGGGCAAAGGCGGGAAGCAGGAAGGGCGGGAGAGTGGGGAGCCCGCCCTGCCCTACAGCGGCCCCTCCCCACCCCACCCCCCAACATACACACGTGCTGCCACCTGGAGCGGGAGCGGACGCGGCTAGACCGAGCGAGCCAGAGCGGCGATCGAAGGAGCCTCCTGCGCTTCGGTGCTTCCGGCTGCCCGCCCCATGGAGCGCGCCCCGCTTCGCCCCTAGCGCGACTGGAGCCCAGCGGGGATGGCGTCTCCCGGAGATATGGAGTCCGCGCCCTCCAGGGTGCCGGCCACCAAGGTGGAACTCACCGTCTCCTGCAGGTGAGAGGGGTGGGCGGCGGGGAAGGCAGGCTGGGAGGGAGGGAGGAAAGGAGGAAGCGCCCCCGAAAATCCGATCCGCTCTCCCCGTTATTACACCCCGCGCGTGGATCGAGTGCATCCCTTCTCGTCTCAGGGCTTTACAGTACTTCGGGGAGGGAAAGCTGACGGAGAGAGAAACGCCTCCCCGCTTGCGAGCCCTGCAGGATGCGCGTGGATTTGTCCCGATGTAAACAGTGCCCGGGAAGCGCCCAGGGTGGGCGCACGCTTGTGCAAAAAAAGTGCATCACGGTTGTCCAACAGTGTGTGAGGGGGGTGGGGGTAACTAGGAAGCCTAGCGTGCAAGCCATATTGCTATACAATTTGTACATCTCACGAGCCCAGTGAATTGGTGCCTCGGAGAGGTGTGGGTGTGTGTACAGTTTTGTGCGTGCCATTCTGGGCACAGCGAGGGCACATGAATTTGTTTGTGTGTATATATGTGTGCATGCTGTAGTCAAGTGTTACGCATGTCATTTACCTGGATGTATGTGTATGTGCGTGTGTGCATGCAACGCTTAGGCTCAGCATGTGCGGTTCTCTCTGTTTGCAGCCTTCAAAGATCACCCCCCCCCCGCCGTATGTGCTCTTTCAGGTCAGCAATCCTGTTCCATTCACATATCGCAGTGAGCGTGGAGGTGGTGCCCGTATGCATTTGGTACATTCGCTGTCAGCAACCAGCGTGTGTTTGTATCACCCTTGCAATGTGCTTTTCAAACATGATGTTCTTGCTCCTTCCTTTGCAATATCGTTCGTGTTTCGTGTTGGTGCTTGAATGGACCCAATCTCCATATAAGTTTAATCAGCATCTAAATGTGCGTAGCACCTGCTTTGCACTGGTGTCATTGTGTAAGTGCAGTGTGCTTGAATCACAGGTTTAGAAGGCACCAGGAGTTTCTATTGAGTCCAGCTGCTTGCCCTAACAAAGTACCTGGAACGGGAGGGTGTTCATTACTGGACAATTACTCACCTTTTAGGACTTCTTAATCACCTTATTCCCCCCCCCCCGCCCGGCTAGTTTGTTTCTGGTTAAGCTTAGCTTGATATTGCCACGTACAGGTTCCTCAAAACTCATCCTCGCAGCAAAGCTCTGGATTTGGTCGCAACACAAAATCCAGTACTTTGGCCAGAATCCTAACATCCTCTTAGCAAAAAAAGCAGGTTTCTAGTCCTTGTGAAAGATGCGCAAAGCTGTTGCTGGTTGCTCCTGCAAGCCTGGAACATAGGTGGGGCTTCTGATGGTCTGGAGATAAGAGTTTGTTCCTCCTTAAAGCTCTACTGTTCAGGAAGATAGGAGTTCACTCCTGGCACTCCACTCTTACATATCTAATTCTCTTTTCTCCCTTCATTTTAAATTTCTGTTTCCCTTACCCTTATTTCGATACTCAACACATAACCTCCAAACCACAAATTTGGGCCGAAAACATGTTAAGAGAGATTCAAGCCTACTTATTAATGGTGCTTGTTTTGGGTAAGCTTGCCCGATTTATTCTGATAATCGGAATGCAAGTTTTGCTTCTGGTTGCAGAATTTGAAACCTGCGTAATAAATATAGTGCTGTATTTTAGACCTACGGAGTGTATGCAGATAAGGTATCTGGAAAACATGCTTCCTCCTCCTCCTCCCTTTCCTGTGGGCAGAGGGTTGGGAGGATGGGTGCGAGGATAGCTAGAAGGGAACCTGGGCTGCAGGGAGAAGGCCTGCGTACCGCGGCAATGCCTGTAAGCCAATCAATCCAAGCCCCTGGAGGCTGTGTTTAAAAATAGACCTGAATGGACAGAGAAAATAAGCCTTCCTCCTGTCAGGCAGAGGAGAGTGGTTACCACAGGCGATAAGCATCACCCACTTCACTTGGAGAAGAGCAGACATCTATGTCCCACAGTGAACAGAAGGGATGTCTCTCTTCACAGCGACATGCTGGGCTGTGTTGCTGAGAAAGATGCCAAGTCTGCTCGGGGGCCAAGTCATGAAGCAGAGGGTGCCATGCCAATGAGGGAAGCTCCTCGGAATTCCTAGCCGCGATGGTGTAATGGAGCCTCCACGTTCAGCAGCAGTAAGCTGCCGAGCCCCAGAGGCTGGAGACGAAGTACAGATATGGGCTCTCGCCTTCATGCCCTGCCCTGCTGGCATCCAGGTGGTCATGGAATGCAGGACTATACAGGCTTTTCAACCCATCTAGCCAGGCTCCTTTAACACAAAACCAGAAAGACCTAGTCCATGCACGGGGGGGGCGAGTCTTTAAATGGTCCCCCTGCCTGTTCCGTGGCTTAGTCTTGCTACCTGTGACTACCCAACACAGGGCTTGGGGGTGATGTGGCTCTCCAAAAGTTGATGGACGACAACACTCATCCTTCCCTGCCCATTGGCTTTGCTGTGAGTCCAATCTCAACAACTCCTGGAGGGCCACAGTTCCCCAACACTGATCTGATCAGTTGGCCCCCCCAAAATATGTTTTTCTTCATGGTTCATTTGTGCCGCTTTGGAGTTTGCACGCACCTTCCTGTTTCCCCCCACAGCCCCTTTCAGATTTCGCCAGTTTTGGGTCAGCGTGCATCTCCCTAGTTATTTATTCGTTAACCTTCAGGTGTGCTGAACCTTCAGCACCACATTCTACCCAACTGAGCCTGGACTTGTGCTTCAGTCCTGGGAGCAGTTAATGCTTCCAAGACTTCCAAGTCTGCTCACAAGCCTCATCTCCACCTCCTCCTACCTATCATATGTTTTGCTGTCGTAGTCAGAAGCACCAGGGGTGTAGATGGACTCCCCCCCCCCCCAATGTCCAAGGCGAAACCTCTCTGTGGCTCTCACCAAATTCTCTCCCCTTAGGACTTCCTGCACAGGATTGGGTTATTTGGCCCTGACTGTAGGAGTTGTGGGTGGGTGTGGACCATGGCAGAATGCCAGTTTGTCCAGGTCTCACAGAGCGGTCAAACTACACAGGGATGTAGGAAGCTGCCCTACACCGTGTGATCCACCCAGCTCAGTACCTTCTACACTGGCAGGCAGTAGCTCCTCCATTGTTTCAGGAAGGAGGAATGGGATGGAACTGGGCACTTTTTTTCTGCATGCAGAACTGATTCTCTTCCACCGAGCTACAGCCCTAATCTTGCTTCTGTGGGGTTTTTTTGTTTTGTTTTATGAAGACTTAGAATCATAGCACTGGAAGAGACCACGAGGAACATCTACTCCAATCCCCTGTAATGCAGGAATATTTTGCCCAATGTGGGGCTTGAACCCACGACCCTGAGATTAAGAGCCTCGTGCTCCGCCGGCTGAGCCATTCCAGCTAAAGCTCATACATGAGCTATTGTGCTTTTCAGACTAGGACCTGTGAGGTCCGGGTTCAAATCCTGGCAGCACATTTCCAGACCCTTCTGAAGAGAGGGGTGTTTCCTATCATCTGCTATCGCCTGCTATTGATTTACTTTTAACGTTTAGACCCCACCTTTCCTCCAAGAAGCTCAGCGTGGTGTGCCTAGTTCTACCGCTCCCCATTTTATCCCCAATAGAAGTCGATACGGCGGGGGGAGGATTAATATGAGTGATAACTGGGGTACCTATAATGATTTGTGAGATTTTTCAGAAGGAGAGCCAAAAATGAGAAAAATTGAAGAGATTAAAGAATATGCATCGGACTGGCTAAACGACCATCAGGCTGAGAAAGTGTTCCTGGCCCAAAGTCGCCCAGTGAGCTTCATGAATGAGTGAGGATTTGAATCCAGGTCTTCCAGGCCCCTATGCAACACTCTAAAGCACTACACCACACTAACTAAGGATGCCAGGGACTGAAGCTGGGAAGACCAGTGGGGTGAGGGGGGTTGCAAGACAGTGGGGCTCTGGGAATTTTTTTCAGGGCAGGAGCAATTACCACCAGGGTAATTGATAGCCTCCTGCTCTGGAAAGTGAATGAGGTGATAACAAGGCTTTCAAGTTGGTAGGTAGGTTTGTTTGACAGATATTGAGAAAAGTAATCCAGAAGAAGATGGAAACTTGTTTCCTTTTCTTTGGTGGCATTCCTGAGTCATGTACTGTTGTTGTTTGTTGTGCAGCTTACCTGCATTGTCGGATATTTCTTGTGGGTTTGGCTATGGGGGCCGTTAATATGAGTTCCTGCCCCTTCGAAATGTATCACGGCGCTACTGCCTGGGACCTTCTGCATGGAACCCTTGAATTTACTTATTTTATTGATGACATTTTTTTTGGTAGGCATCCAATGGATCGCATATAGGGTTCAAATGATTAAAAAATAAATAAATCACAAGACCAGCAAAAAATACAAAAATTCAAAGCAGTTCCAAAACAAGGAAGCTGAAAGCAACATACACTAAGCAGCAAATGATGCGAACTTTAAAAATTCAGACTGCAAAGCAGACACGTTATGTAAAACACATGTTGATGGCATGTGCTCCGCCGCTCAGAGCTATGGTCCCTCCATTTCAACCAAACATGTGCAGAAAATGCAACTTGGCATCAGAAGAGCACCCACAGGATCCAGAGAACTGTGTAAAAAGATGGGAAAGCCAGCCTGTTACGATGCCAAGGAGGCAATAAAAGGTTTATTCAAATTAAAAATCAAAATTAAAAATTTATAGTTCGGTTTTATGTTGCAATTCTCTCCTCCTGCCCACTTGTAGGTTATTAAGTTATTGAGTTAGACACGCTATTAATTGCAACCATTTAGGACAGACTGCTACCCTGGGGGCCACTTTCCGTTGCAGAATTGACACAGAGGTAGACGAAGGCAGCCGCTTAAACGTCACCAAAAAAAAGAGAGCGCAGAATTGGACACAGAGCTGCATAAAGTGCGGCTGGTAACTTTACCCGCAGGTGCAAATTCAGAAATAATGACGATAATTCAAATTGGGAGTACGATACATCTCACAGAAGCAGGGAGGGCGACTTGTCTGCTGCTGCAAATGGTCAGCTTCAAGCCCCCAACCCCTGCTCCCCCTTCTAGGGATCGTTCTCTTTAAAAGAAAGAAAGAAAGATCTGGACTGGACAGCTCTTGAAACAGAGGACTCTTTCAAATAGAGGGCTGGCCCCTGTAGGGCACATAGAATTGTAGACTTGGAAGGGACCCTGAGAATCATCTAGTGATCTAGTCCGACTCCCTGCAATGCAGGAATGCAATGCAGGAATACGCCACTGCCCCAGATGGGGATCAAACCTGCAACCTTGGTGTTATCAGAACCATGCTCTAACCAACTGAGCTATCCACTTGTTAGGGGCCGCCCTAAAGCAGAAACCTACCACATAGTCCTTCTAGGACAAGCTTCCCTAAATTGCCCTCCAGCTGTTGTTGGACTGCATCATCCCCAGCCATCATCCCTGACCATTGGCTATGCAGGCTGGGACTCATGGGCTCTGGAGTCTCACAACATTCGGAGGATCACAGATTAGGAAATGCTGTCGTAAGATCCCTGCAAGTAGTAAACAATGCCTCTGAATTTCAGCCACTTGCCGTTTTCAGCTTGTTCCTCTGTGAGCAAAAAGGAGGTGGAACATAACATATTCCAAAAAATCTATTGGTTTTGGTTTCATTTTGTTTTTTTTGCCACTGGGTTGTTTTTTGTTTTTGTCCTAATGAACGTAAAGTGTTAGGGTGAAAAATGTCCTGGCTGGGTTGGAATGAAGGGAATCGAACAAAAGCTGATCTGGAAAAGCAGACGACATGATGTATAGCTCAGTCGGTAGAAGCGTGAGACTGTTAATCTCAGGGTTGTGGGTTCGAGTCCCACGTTGGACAAAAGGTTCATGCATTGCAGGGGGCTGGACTAGATGACCCTCCTGGTCCCTTCCAACTCTATGGTTCTGTAATTCTACAATTAGGGCCATGGCTCAGCGGTGCAGCATCTCAGGACTCTGGCTGAAGCCCCAGAGAAACACCTCCTATCAGCATAGAGACAATACTCAGCTATATGGACCAATGGTCTGTCTCAGTGTGTTCTTACACAGTAGAATTTGACTTGGGGTGGTAAGAAGTCCCTCAAACCATCTGTGCTGAGTTAGTTTTGTTGTTACGTTGCGGCTGTGCAGGTCAGCTGTGCTAAGGACAACCTTGGCTTGTTGATGGTTGCTGTGCCTCAGGCCGCAAAAGGTATTGGACCTGCCCTGTGCAGAAAGGTGTACTGTCATCAATTAAAAAAAAAAAAATCCTTCCAGTAGCACCTTAGAGACCAACTAAGTTTGTTCTTGGTATGAGCTTTCGTGTGCATGCACACTTCTTCAGATACACTGAAACAGAAGTCACCAGACCCTTATATATAGTGAGAGAGTGGGGAGGGGTATTACTCAGAAGGGTGGTGGGAATGGGTGATTGGCTGATAGGTGTGGAAAACCTGTTGACAACTTAAGGACTGCAATTGGTCTTCCAGGACCAATTTCAGTGTATCTGAAGAAGTGTGCATGCACACGAAAGCTCATGCCAAGAACAAACTTAGTTGGTCTCTAAGGTGCTACGGGGAGGAATTTTTTAAAATTTTGTTTCGACTACGGCAGACCAACACAGCTACCTACCTGTTTCATCAAAATGTTCTCGGGAATTCCTTTTTTGATTCTGTAATAGCAACACACACACACACACACATAAAGAAAAGAGCCTGATTTCTGCCCGGTGCAGCCCATAATGAGAGAATTTGTGTTTCTGCTTCGTTTAGCAGCAGACGAAACTCCTTTGACAGCCCCGTGTCTACAGGCAGAAGTTGTTTGGGGAAAGCGCCTGTAGATTAAGTTGATCTGGGCTGCTGTTAAGGAGCACACAGGGGCCAGGCAAGGCAGTCAGGGCGGCCACGGAGCAGGCTTCAGCTGCATGTAATCAGATTGGAAGCGGTGCTCGCAATCTCCAGGGGATTCTCCCTCGCCTTGCTTCATGTTATCCACCTTTTGCATCTTGGGCCCAAAGTGCAGAATGCTGTAGCAGGAGAAACAGCAGCAGCACAGATGCAGAGCAGCAAGAAAGTGAATCCAGCAAAGAGGCTGATTTCACAAATTATTATTATTATTACTTTATTTGTTATCATTTTGATTTATTAACCACCTTTCGTCACAAGGTTCCAGGGTGGGGCACAGCAGTTTTTGCAGTGCAAGCTTCCTTAAACCCTCTGAAAGTTTATTCCACAATAAGCTCGCTAGTCCTTTTTTTGCAGACGGGAATCAAGCACATGCTGAGAATTTTAGGTTCATGCAACTAAAGTGAATTAAAGCACCCTGTCACCCAAGCACAAGAAAGCACTCAAAACAACAGCAACAGCAACCAGACCTTTTGCCGTTTAGAAAGTGACTGGAAGTCCGCTGAAAAGTGTGGAGCGAACTAATGAATTAATGAGGCAAGAGGTGTAATTCCCCGGGATGAATGCAGAATGAACATTCGCCGTCGTATAAACTTCCCCGCATACCAATTGGAACAAATACTCAGTAAAGACCGGATCTAACCTCTGTGGATGTTTTGTACAAGCAAATCAGGAAGAATGCCAACCTGGAGGAGCCTTTCAGGGGATACAACTCTCCAGTTATTTCGATGGAGGAGCCCCTCATTTTGTGCAGGGCTTCGTTAGACCAAAATAGACACAATGCTAGGTTATTGGAAGTGTTAGTCTCTTACAGGGATAAGGAAGGATTGCTGTGGCACATTAACAAATTTGTTGAGGCATCGTTAAGGTTTTACGGATCGCGCTCTGTCTCATCAGCTGCATTTAGCATTATACGGAGTTGTGTGTGGTGTTGTAAACAGTGAAGTCAGGAGGGAAAGACATAGAGGAAAGTACTGACTGTGATCATTGGATTATAGACCTGAAGGAGCGTCTCCACCCCCATCGTTCAGCCCGGGACACTGAGGTCCAGTGCCGAGGGCCTTCTGGCGGTTCCCTCACTACGAGAAGCAAGTTACAGGGAACCAGGCAGAGGGCCTTCTCGGTAGTGGCGCCCTGCCCTGTGGAACGCCCTCCCACCAGATGTCAAAGAGAAAAACAACTACCACTTTTAGAAGACATCTGAAGGCAGCCCTGTTTAGGGAAGCTTTTAATGTTTAATAGACTATTTTAATATTCTGTTGGAAGCCGCCCAGAGTGGCTGGGGAAACCCAGCCAGATGGGGGGGTATTATTGTTGTTGTTGTTGTTGTTATTATTATTATTATTATTATTATTATTATTATTATTATTAGTGGCCATTGACACCCCAACAAAAGAGAGTTATTGCACAGATGCCATAGCATTGGAAAGCCAGTTATAGGCAACTCCCCCTTTGACTGGACTTAACTGTCCAGTGCACAGCTGCCCCGCAGGAATTATTGAAATGAATGGATGCTGCTGGTCAGGGTGGGGAGCCTGTAGGCCACAGAAAGTCCAGCGTCACCAGCGCTAGCCCAGCGTCGATATCCAGCTTCCTTAGGCTGTCCTTTTGTGGGGAGCCAAAGCTCCTGCCCTAACGCTCCATAACCGCATGCCAATTGAGTCCACGTTGGGGGCTGAGCGGGGGACGAATGTCGGCCTGAGAGCAGGCACCGTGGCAGGCAGGGTGCACTCAGCATCGAAAGCCTCCCGACTTCTGTTCCATGGAAACCTCAGATCTGTACTCAGAATGAATTATGTAACTCGGGTACATCTGCATATATCCAGTTTGGCTACATAATTCATTTGGTTTCTAAGATTAACAGTTTCAAAGAATGGGAAAGTTTTCGGCAAGGGCGGGGAGGGGGGCAGAGAGAGCAAGGAGATGTGAGGATGAAAGAGAGATGTATTCCCTGCCCCGATGCGATTGTTTTGGCCTCGCCGCCTCCCCCCACCCCCAACATCTGGTTTGCCAAACTGCACCATACCACAGCCAAGGGTTCCCAAGCTTTTCTAACCCACCAGGTTGGTTAGCAACTTGCTTAAAAAAAAAATGAACAAGTTTCCAAGCGTTTCTAATCAACCATAAGGGCTAGCAACTTGCTTTTTTAAAAAATGGGTTTCCGATCCTTTCTAACCAACCATGGGCACTAACATCTTGCTGCTTCTTCTTCTTTTTGAATGAATGAGTTCACAAGCTCTGTATTAAATGTGTGATTCTGTGCACAGTAAGCCCACAACTTACTCAGGGGTTACGTTCCGGGGATCATGCCTAAAGCAAAAATCACATATAATCACTTTGGATTCAATGGTGGGTGGGATTGCTAAAGCCTTTTCCTCCCTCCCCCCCCCCAGGATGTCCACCCCTTTCCTGCCCCCGTATTATTTCTTTCTGGGATGCGGGTGGTGCTGTGGTCTAAGCCACTGAGCCTCTTGGGCTTGCTGATCGGAAGGTTGGTGGTTCGAATCTCTGTCACTTGGTGAGCTCCCGTTGCTCTGTCCCTGCTCCTGCCAACCTAGCAGTTCGAAAGCACACCATTACAAGCAGATAAATAGGTACCGCTCCAGCGGGAAGATATACAGCGTTTCCGTGCACTCTGGCTTCCGTCACGGTGTCCCGTTGCGCCAGAAGCAGTTTAGTTCTGCTAGCCACATGATCCAGAAAGCTGTCTGTGGACAAACACCAGCTCCTTCGGCCTGAAAGCAATATGAACACTGCAACCCCAGAGTTGCCTTTGACTGGACTTAACTGTCCAGGGGTCCTTTACCTTTTGCCTATTATTTCTTTCTACATTTTTTGCCAAGTGCGCAAAGGTGAATACGCACAAGTTAAATGTGCATAAGTTGCAGGCTTAAAAAGGTAAAGGGACCCCTGACCATTAGGTCCAGTCGCAGACGACTCTGCGGTTGTAGTGCTCATCTCGCTTTACTGGCCGAGGGAGCCGGTGTACAGCTTCCGGGTCATGTGGCCAGCATGACTAAGCCGCTTCTGGTGAACCAGAGCAGCGCACAGAAACGCCGTTTACCTTCCTGCCGGAGCGGTACCTATTTATCTACTTGCACTTTGACGTGCTTTCGAACTGCTAGGTTGGCAGGAGCTGGGACCGAGCAATGGGAGCTCACCCCGTTGCGGGGATTCAAACTGCCGACCTTCTGATCAGCAAGCCCTAGGCTCTGTGGTTTAACCCACAGTGCCACCCGCGGGCTTACTGTAGTGAAAAACAAGCATTTGTCTTGCTCATAGGGGGAGTATGACCAATCCTGCTGACCCACAGACAGGGAAAGCAGGCAATCCAGGAAACTGATAACTTCTGTTTGGCTTGAACGTTCCTATTTGCCCATTAGCTCAGAGATTGGAGTGGTCTATGCATAATTACCTAAAATTCTGCCATCTGACCACTACAACCGCCCCACAGGGTTTGTATTGATTATGATTGATTTAGGGGGACAGCTGTCCCCTGCCCTCCCCGCTTGGCTACGCCCATGTCCTAAGACCCCTGCAAATGTTCAAACTCATTTTCCTTCTTGACTAGAAACTTAAGGAAGTTTTGCTTATATTATTTTCAGGGGGAATATTTAAAAAAAAAAACCCTGAATAATTACAACAATGAAAAAGATAAATCGGTTAGCTGGAAGCTTGCCAAACATAGGGTGTTGCCTTAGATTGGGACAGGCCACTTGTCCATCTAGCTCAGTCAGTATTGCCAACACTGGCTGGCAGCAGCAGCTTTCCGAATGGTATACTTCTGTGACCAAGGGAGAGATTTAAATTTCGGTTGCTTATTTGAGTTGTTTGCAGCAGAGTTCTGGGCTGAATACAGAACTGCTGGGTTTTCTCACCCAGTTGGAGTCAGATTTGTGACAATAGCCTGGCAATCGTGGCTGTTAATTGTACTTAAACCTCAGTTGAAGTGTCCTAGCAACAAAGGGGAAGGGATTCTGCATCCAATAAGGGCACAAGGTCTCGCCACCACCTTGCCCCCTCATCTTCCTTGTTTTCCTTCTCAGGTCTACTGCTCAGAAATTCCTCCCTGAGGATTTTCTTGGGGGCGGAGAGGGCTGTGAATTGGCCTTTTCCTCCTCTCTCCAGCACAAAGCTGCTGGACTGACTACAGATTTGATTGCCTCCTTTAATGATCTTAATTCAGATGCATTAATAAAGCTAACAACACAAGAGAAGGAAAGCGGCTGAGAACGGTCAAGGTGACTTTGCTGAGGGGGGGGGGACGGAAGGGAAGGGAACAAATCCCAGGCTTATAACTTTGATCCTTAAGCCCTGTCTGCACCATTGCATATTTGAAGCCGTATTATGAACAGTCGCAGCTTCCCCCCCCCCAAAGAATCCTGGGAGCTGTAGTTTGGTTAGGGTGCTGAGAATTCTTGGGAGACCCACGCCTCCTCACAGAACTACGATTCCCAGAGTCCCTTGCAGAGAATTGAGAGGAATAGGGGTCTCTTAGCCACTCTCTGCACCCTTAACATGCCACACTTCGCATGATTCCTTGCGGGGGAGCCATGGCTGTTTAAAGTGGTATGATACTGCTTTAGAAGCATAGTGTAGATGGGACCTCAATATCTCTCTCTCTCTCTCTCACACCCACACCCACACACCAACCCCGCTTCGCTTCACTTCACTTTCTGGCCTTTCTCTATTTCCAAACTCACATTCTTATCTTTCTTTCTACCCCTTTGCTTATCGATCTCCCCAGGAACCTGTTGGACATGGATACTTTCTCCAAGTCTGATCCTGGTAAGTGTGCCAAGCTGTCGATATTTGGTGAGGGGGTGGGGGCGGGGGTGGGGGTATTTCACTGTCCTCAGTGGGAGGTGACAAATCTAGTCAAAAAGCCAAAAGAAGATTTGTCAAGTAGGTTGGCTGCTATAATATCATCTGCTTCACCACCTGGGCAGCACGGAGGGACAGGAAGACCTTCTGGTCCGCCTCAAAGCGCTACTGAAGTGAAGTAAAATAATGGCAGTGCTTACAAAACAATTAAGCAATAAAATCTTACTTGTTTATCGCACTACAAGAAAGCAGAAAATTGACTTGAACCTTAGAAATGGCTGGTGGAAGGTGGCCCATGAGGGCGAAGGGGGCACTGCCCCACCAACCTTTAGCCAGCCCTCAACCAACCCCACCTGCCTGCTTTCATATTCACAGCCAATCAAAGGGCGGCCGTGCCTGCCATTGGCTCTAGCTCCCCCTACTGGTGGCCTCCCTGCCTTCCGCCCAACCAGCCCACACTGGTCTCCAGAGACCACTAGATGCTGCCCAATTAAATCTCGCCGCTGCTGAAAATGGATTCTAACGCCTTCACATCTGTCGTGGAGCTTTTTCCTAATATATCTAATGGGGAAAACCTTGTTCTCATCAGAATTAATCCTCCTCGAATGGACAATGGGTAGACAGGCAGACAGCTCATTATGCCTGCAAGCCTGGAACATTTCTCATGCCATGAGGTTCCCCCCATTGCTTAAATGCCAACTTCTCATCTCATAGCCTGCTTTTTCTCCCGTCTCTTGTCTACAAGAACTGAGGCTGCAATCTCTCATGGCACTCGCCTCGGAATGGGTTCCATTGAACTCAGTGGGGATTACTCCTGAGTAGACATATAGCAGATGTGTCCTATAAAATAGGAAACTGTTGGGCCCTCAGTAGATCCATCTCTGTATTGTCTACAGGGATGGAGACCCATGGCTGGCCAGAAGCAGCTCTCTGGGGTTTCAGACAGGAGGCTTCCCGAGCTCTACTTAGAATCATAGAATTGGAGAGTTGGAAGGCACCCCTAGGGTCATCTAGTCCAACCTCCTGCAATGCAGGAATCTCAATTAAAGCATCCATGACAGATGGCCATCCAACATCTTCTTGAAAACCTCCAAGGAAGGAGAATCTACCACCTTCTGAGGGAGTCTGTTCCACTGTGGAACAGCTCTTAAAGTTCTTCCGTATTTTCAGTCGGACTCTCCTTTCTTATTGCTTGAAGCCACTGGTTAGAGTCCTACCCTCCGGAGCAGGAGAAAACAAGCATGCTCCGTCTTCCATCTGACAGCCCTTGAGATGTTTGAAGATGGCTATCATCTCTCCTCTTAGTCTCCTCTTTTCCAGGCTAAACATACCCAGCTCCTTCAACTGTTCCTCACAAGGCTTGGTTTTCAGACCTTCCCTTGATCATCTTGATTGCCTTCATCTGCACATCTTTCAGCTTGTCAACATCCTTCTTAAATTGTGGTACCCAGAACTGGACACTGTATTCCAAGTGTGGTCTGAACAAGGCAGAATAGAGTGGTACTAATACTTCCCTTGATCTGGACACTATACTTCTGTTGATGTAGCCTAGAATAGCATTAGCTTTTTCTGCCATTGCATCACACTGTTGACTCATGTTAAGCCTGTGGTCTACCAGGACCCCTGGGACCTTTTCACATGTACTACTAGTAAGCCAGGTGCCCCCCCATCTTATATTTGTGTGGTTGGTTCTTTCTGCCTTAGTGCAGAACCTTACATTTGCCCCATGGAGGCCTTGGGGTCTTAACCTAGGACCTCCTAGGTTCAGATGTTCTGCCACCAAGCCAAAAGGCCTACCCCTTTGGGTTTCTAGTGTAAATAGATAATAGCACTGGAGGAATTTTATGAAGAGGAGGAGGAGGAGGAGGAGGAGGAGGAGGAGGAGGAGTTTGGATTTGATATCCCGCTTTATCACTACCCGAAGGAGTCTCAAAGTGGCTAACAATCTCCTTTCCCTTCCTCCCCCACAACAAACACTCTGTGAGGTGAGTGGGGCTGAGAGACTTCAGAGAAGTGTGACTAGCCCAAGGTCACCCAGCAGCTGCATGTGGAGGAGCGGAGATGCGAACCCGGTTCACCAGATTAAGAGACTACCACTCTTAACCACTACACCACACTGGCCAGCTGGGAAGGAGAAACACATAAAGGCTCAAGGTCACCCAGCAGCTGCATGTGGAGGAGCGGAGACGCGAACCTGGTTCACCAGATTACAAGTCTACCGCTCTTAACCACTACACCACACTGGCTCTCTTATGCCCCATCCCGTAGACAAGCACTCAATGTGAAGGGCGTTTTACAAAACAGAGGAGGACAGCTGCCTGCCCTGAGGCGCTTACATGCTGTAATTTAAAAGTGGAGAGGCAAGAGAGGAAAGGGAGAGAAATGGAGGCAGGGGGAAAGTTGCCATTTATTTCAGTTGCACAAACAGAGGGCTCATCCACAATTACAGTTGCCTTGCGCCTAGAAAGCACGGGTCCAATCGGTTTCCCTCTTGTCTCATGCTTTCTGGGTAGTGCTTTTTTCAGCTGTGGTGCCCCAGCATGCAGTTCTGGCACCTCTCAGGTGTGCGTCTTAGCGGGCCGGTATCAAGGTGCTTTAAATGTATGGCATGAATGTAGCCTAGGTTTCCTTGAACTGTGACACCTGGCTTGGGAGCAGTACATGTGAAAAGGATCTAGGAGTCTTGGTAGACCATAAACTTGACATGAGTCAACAGTGTGATGCAGCAGCTAAAAAAGCCAATGCAATTCTGGGCTGCATCAATAGGAGTATAGCATCTAGATCAAGGGAAGTAATAGTACCACTGTATTCCGCTCTGGTCAGACCTCACCTGGAATACTGTGTCCAGTTCTGGGCACCACAGTTCAAGAAGGATACTGACAAGCTGGAACGTGTCCAGAGGAGGGCAACCAAAATGGTCAAAGGCCTGGAAACGATGCCTTATGAGGAACGGCTTAGGGAGCTGGGTATGTTTAGCCTGGAGAAGAGAAGGTTAAGGGGTGATATGATAGCCATGTTCAAATATATCAAAGGATGTCATATAGAGGAGGGAGAAAGGTTGTTTTCTGCTGCTCCAGAGAAGCGGACACGGAGCAATGGATTCAAACTACAAGAAAGAAGATTCCACCTAAACATTAGGAAGAACTTCCTGACAGTGAGAGCTGTTCGACAGTGGAATTTGCTGCCAAGGAGTGTGGTGGAGTCTCCTTCTTTGGAGGTCTTTAAGCAGAGGCTTGACAGCCATCTGTCAGGAATGCTTTGATGGTGTTTCCTGCTTGGCAGGGGGTTGGACTGGATGGCCCTTGTGGTCTCTTCCAACTCTATGATTCTGTGAGTCAGGTTTAGTTCTGGGACATAATGTAGAAACATATCCTGAAGAAATGTGGGAAGGCACTCAACGACGAGGTGGGAGAAAGCAAGTGTTCGTTGTGAAGCCGCTGTTTGTTTGATGTGGTCTGTGGAATTATCCAGCTGTAGAGACCAGCTCATGTACCTGCTCGTGCGGCAACAGCAGCCTACATAATATCTCAGCAGATTTGAGGCCCCAGAGGCTGGATTAAGACATACACAGACACATACACGCACAGAGAGAGGCTGTCTCAGAGGAGACCTCTGGTAAATGTCCAAAAGGAGCGTCCAATTACAGAGAGTCTCTCTCTGCTGGTGGATGAACCACAGAAAGCCCAGGTGTCCCTTTTAAGTGGCATATCAGCCTCATAACGACTGCGAGGCGAGCAGAGACTTTTTTTGCCTGGGCTTCTTTCGAAGGGCACTTCCAGAACCGTCACGTGGGATTCAGTCGCATGGCAGCGGATTCAGGCTGCGTGGTTAGTTGACTGGGTCGTCTTGCAAAACAAAGCGGCTTACTCAAAACGGTGGACTTTTTTTTTTGCGATAAAGAGCGTGATGGGAAAATGCACTAGGAAAGTGTGGGGTGACACTCACTTTGCCACCATATCATCTAACCTCCCTGCAAGCAAATCAGAAATGAATGCTCAGTAAAACAGGTCGCCTAGAAACACCCAATGTTTTAAAACATTAGGGGCTCAAGGAGGGATGGCTCCAGGCATTGTGGGATGCTACAGTTGTGGTGAAGTTAAAAACACTGACACATATCTAAAAAGGACTTTTAAAATATTATCTCTCTCTCTCTCTCTCTTTTTAAGGCTTCTAGTTAATTACATGGGGAGGCATAACCTATTCAGTAGCTAGAATGTGAATTTTCTGCATTCACTGTGTGGACAATGTGTTCCTGAAATGACCTAGTTACATTTTATTTTATCAGCTGTTGTACATGAATATAAAATAAACAATGCTTACATAAAATCCTTTCTAGGAACGTGTGCCTTCTTAATGATCTTCATAAGCTGCTCTGGGAGCCTTTTTGGCTGAAGAATGAGTTTAAAAGGCTTTAATGTGTTTTAATGTAAATATTGTTGCTAAATATTTGGCTACTTAACTTTGAATCAACGTGAGATAATCAGTCTGCCTGGTTTCTCTTTACTCCCCTCGTTTTGTGCCCCTTTTCTTTTCAACGGGGCCATCTCACTTCCTCCCCAGCCAGCTGTATGGCCCTGTAACCCCTCATTCCTCACAGCCCTTGAAGAGGTTTACTCCCAGCCAAAATGCCCACTTCCTTCACAACAGCTATATTGATTGTAAACATTCCGTGACCTCAGGTTATTTGTGAACGTCCCATTACATCAACAGCAAGGGAACTCCTTTTGGCCAGTGAACCAGATCCAGTTGTGGGCTACATTTGGCAAGTGGGCTGGGCTGCCCACTTGGCAATCGCCTGATGTAGTAAAACGTTCAGTGAATCCAGCCCCCAGACGGTGCAGCTTGCATTAAACACAGCTTCAGTTTGGTGCCAAAGGCAAGTCAATGCTGGCAAAGACAAGCCGCTCTGCTGTGGTCGGATACGCTAGGGAGCTCCTCTTTGAAGGAGTTCCTGGCTGGATCGGATGTTTGCTAAAAGCAGCGCTGCTTTTAGCAGACTTCCGATGCCGTTGGAAGCTCCCAAGTGCATCCGATCCCAGCAGAGCGGTTTGCCAAGTTTAAATTTTATTTATTTATTTCACAAAAGGTATGCCCTGCTTGATTGCAAACACACACACACACACACCATACCTTAGAGCTTCAAATGCCAGCTGCGCTTGCAAAGGACTGACCTGGAGTGTACTCTTTAGTCTCCCGATCGTTCCTTTGCAGGTGAGTGGCAGGTGGGTGTAAAGGTAAAGGTAAAGGTACCCCTCACAGTTAAGTCCAGTCGCAGACGACTCTGGGGTTGCAGCGCTCATCTCGCTCTATAGGCCAAGGGAGCTGGTGTTTGTCTGCAGACAGCTTCTGGGTCATGTGGCCAGCATAAGGTCCAGTCGTGGCTGACTCTGGGGTTGCAGCTCTCATTTCGCTTTACTGACCAAGGGAGCCGGCGTACAACTTCCGGGTCATGTGGCCAACATG
This sequence comes from Lacerta viridis, assembly GCA_900245905.1. Taxonomy (NCBI): domain Eukaryota; kingdom Metazoa; phylum Chordata; class Lepidosauria; order Squamata; family Lacertidae; genus Lacerta; species Lacerta viridis. Next base: position 167,476 of record OFHU01004558.1, on the reverse strand, counting down.
ACTAAGCTGCTTCTGGTGAACCAGAGCAGCGCACGGAAACGCCGTTTACCTTCCCACCGGAGCGGTACCTATTTATCTACTTGCACTTTGACGTGCTTTTGAACTGCTAGGTTGGCAGGAGCAGGGACCCGAGCAACGGGAGCTCACCCTGCTGTGGGGATTCGAACCGCTGACCTTCTGATCGGCAAGTCCTAGGCTCTGTGGTTTAACCCATAGCGCCACCCGCGTCCCATAGTGCTAATTGGCTGGCGCTGGTGACGTCACAAACCCTCTCTTTCTAAAGCAGTTTGCAGTTCTTTTAAAATAGTTTCAGTAATTAAAAACAACAGCATAGAATCATAGAATCATAGAGTTGGAAGAGACCACAAGGGCCATCCAGTCCAACCCCCTGCCAAGCAGGAAAAAGCAAGCATTAACTGTAGCTAGGTAAAAGTGCACATGGCATACACACACACACACACACACACACACACACACACACACACACACATGTCTGTAGCCTGTTTGAAGCATGAGGCGAGGGGGAAGAGTGATGGAAAAGTGAAGGCAGCCTTTGAGTTACTGGTCTGTTGTGCAGCTCTCCTTTAATTTGTGATGTTGAGAAGAAGCCAAGTTTCTACTGCGGGAGCAGAACCTGCTGTGATGTCTGTTTATATGTTATTGATCATCCATCAGCTACAATATCTTCTAATCTGTTGACAGTCCTCGCTTGCACCTTCATCACAGAGATTTCCTAAACAACGAGATTGGCATTTAAGATCAGGCGAAGCAAACTCTGCATGAGCTGCTTTTGCAATTTAGCCCAAAACTGCTCTGCAGTATCATGAATTAGACAAAGCGGTGACAGCATTCTTTTAATAACCCGTCTACACATCTTGTCACCATTGTTTTATTAGGAAATGTATCAAAACTACCCATGGGTTATGACAAAAGCGGCCAAATGAATCATATGATAAATATTATATGTATAGCAATCACAATTAATATCAAAGCAAAGATTTAATATTACAGTGCCATATCCTGCCTTAACGTTTATCCATCTTGGGCAATCCATTACCACCACCTGATCCAGTATGTCAACACAATTAAATTCAGCGAGATTAATATTTCTGCTCAAATGCTGAACGCTATCATAGCCATCTTCTCTGAATGGTTTTGCCATTTCGGAACTTTTAAAAGGACAGTTTTAAATGCCAGATCACTGATCAACAGAATTTCTCGGAGTTACCGGTATATCTGATATTAGTCACAGGCAGAGTAAACCCATTGAAATCAAATGACTTTTGTAAATGAGCATCTTAGTTGGGTATCAGCCTCAGTGTATAACTTTTGTTGTTGTTTAGTTGTTTAGTCGTGTCCGACTCTTCATGACCCCATGGACCAGAGCACGCCAGGCACTCCTGTCTTCCACTGCCTCCCACAGTTTGGTCAAACTCATGTTGGTAGCTTCAAGAACACTGTCCAACCATCTCGTCCTCTGTCGTCCCCTTCTCCTTGTGCCCTCATCTTTCCCAACATCAGGGTCTTTTCCAGGGAGTCTTCTCTTCTCATGAGGTGGCCAAAGTATTGGAGCCTCAGCTTCAGGATCTGTCCTTCCAGTGAGCACTCAGGGCTGATTTCCTTCAGAATGGATAGGTTTGATCTTCTTGCAGTCCATGGGACTCTCAAGAGTCTCCTCCAGCACCATAATTCAAAAGCATCAATTCTTGGCAATCAGCCTTCTTTATGGTCCAGCTCTCACTTCCGTACATAGCTTTAACTATACGGACCTTTGTCGGCAAGGTGATGTCTCTGCTTTTTAAGATGCTGTCTAGGTTTGTCATTGCTTTTCTCCCAAGAAGCAGGTCTTTTAATTTCGTGACTGCTGTCACCATCTGCAGTGATCATGGAGCCCAAGAAAGTAAAATCTCTCACTGCCTCCATTTCTTCCCCTTCTATTTGCCAGGAGGTGATGGGACCAGTGGCCATGATCTTAGTTTTTTTGATGTTGAGCTTCAGACCATATTTTGCGCTCTCCTCTTTCACCCTCATTAAAAGGTTCTTTAATTCCTCCTCACTTTCTGCCATCAAGGTTGTGTCATCACTAAAATATAAACACCCATAATTAAAACACATAATGAAACATAATAATTACAACAAACCTAGCAATTGTGTAATTAAAACCTAAGCTGTGTGCACGCCAGCTATTTAAAACAGATCCCTGCCCCAGTGGAATCCTGGGAGCCGTAACGCAACCCACAATTCCCGGCACCCTTAACAAACTACAGTTCCTACATACATACATACATACATACATACATACATACATACATACGTACATACATACATCCTATGATTCTTTGAAGGGAAAGTGTGCTTTAAATACAGGGTGCCTACAAAACCTTTGGCTGCAAATGGTGCATTGGGAGTATGACATGGTAAACACAAGTGCATGTGTAAAAAATGCAGTTATATGGAAGAAGGTTTCTTTTTCCGGGGGTGGGGAGGGGGCACCCTCTTCCTGCTGTGAATGTTTTCTTCTGACATCTCTCCTTGCAGTTGTGATTCTTTACATCCAAGGAACAGCGGACAAGGAATGGCGAGAGGTGAGCAGCCGCAGGTGCGCGTGCACACACACACACACACACACACCCTTCTGCTTCCAACGCACCTGTTCCATCAAACCGGGAAAGGACTCTTCTTGCAGGGTATGGGCCCTGCCGCGTTTTACCAGCACAGACCCTCATTGGTCAAACCTGCTGGGAGGCCAGCCAATGAGCTGCCTGCTGCCTACCATTTCTCTGTCAAGTCCAATCCACATGGTCACCATCAGCCGTACTCAGCAGGTGCTGGGGTTGCATCCAGGAGATCTGAACTCTGACTCTGAAGTCCCCCTGTGCAGTGGGTGGCGTGGCGGATGTGGTCTGTGCTTGCCACTAGATTTATTTTAGAGTCTGGGCTTGATGGTCTTACATCCCCCCCCCCGTGTCGTTTGCTTCAAAATGTGGGAGCTGGTAGGCCAGCTCTGCTCAGTTTCTCACCCTGGGGCCTGGTCCTCCAACCCAAATCCTGCCCAGAAAACAACCACTGGCTGTAGCTTCCTTGGCACTCGGGAGGCAAATTGCTCCCCAGCAGCTGCCGCTTCCACCGAAACTCGACTTTTTGTGGAGGGGCGGCCTTGCTTTGGCCAGAGGCACGTGGCTCTTCTAGGCTGGGGTGGGAAACCTGTCGCCCTCTAGATCACTGGTGAGTCAGGACCCATCATTGGGTCATGTATAGACCGAAGTTAGTGAAGTGCAGGTGGGTTCCCACGAGGAAAGACTCAGTGATAACTACCTAACAGGGAAAGAGAGGCAAAACAACTGCTTATATACATTTCTGAAAGCCTGGGCCACTCCCACTCCCAATGTGATTGGCTGTCTAAACTTCCAACCTGCGAATCACGACTCAAGAGTTCAAGGGCCAGTGGCAGAGGCCCAAATCCTGAAATGTTCTGTGATTGGACAACATGTATCGAATCAGAACACAGGAGCTTAGAATCCTTAGTCCAGACTCAAGCCCAGGCCACATAACAGTTGGGGCTAGGCAACCGGAACCGTCGTCACCATACAAATGTATGTTTAGAAAAATAAGCAATGGGTCCCCAAATGGGTGTTTGTTTGGGTTCAAGGCAGTTCCTGGGTCTGAAAATGAAAGACTGTTTCTATTCCTGGACTACAACTCCCATCATCCCTGACCATTTGTCATGCTGGCTGGGGCTGACCAACACCACCTGGCAAGGCCACAGACTCGCCATCCTTGATCTAAGCTTTGGATTGGGAGGGTTAGCGAGTATACACCAAAGATGCAAAGTGCATGGCTTTCCACCAAACAATCCTGGGAACTGCAGTTTACCCCACCACAATGCTACAATTCCCAGCACCTGTAACAAACCACAGTTTCCAGGATTATTCCCACTCCCCCCCCCCAAGGAGATTGCTTTAAAGGTGTGGTGTGTTCGCAGTCCATATATGCAAGGGGTGGCTACTGCCACCTCTTTAACCTTCTGCATTTCTCCTTCTGTTTTTTCTTACCTCCCTGCCCCAGTTTGGCCGCACAGAGGTGATCGACAACACGCTGAACCCAGAGTTTGTCCGGAAATTTGTGCTTGACTATTACTTTGAGGAGAAGCAGAACCTGCGTTTTGATGTGTGAGTCGCTACTGGTCCTCTCCTCCACTTCTGCCCCTGCCTTGACCCCTTTTCTCTTACCACCCTTCTGCTTGCTCGATTCCTGGTTCTCTTTTCATAGAACCATAGAATGGTGGAGTAGGAAGGGACCCTGGGGGGTCATCTAGTCCAACCCCCCCATGTAGGGCTCGAACCCACAACCCTGAGATTAAGAGGCTCGTTGCCAGGGGCATCGCTGGATCCTTAAAAGACTTTTGGCACAAGCCCATAACAACTGGGGCTCCATCCCTGGCACAGCTGAAACTTTAGATTCACTTTCATGGGGAAGCCATCCTGCAAGCCAAACTTTTTTAAAAGCGCGATTTTCGGGTTACATACTTTTCGCGTTACGAACGGCAACCCGGAACTGATTAAGTACGTAACCCGAGGTGCCACTGTAATGCACTTTCTCTGTGCTTTTCCCAGCTACAACGTGGACTCCAAGACTTGCAACCTTCCCAAAAGTGTGAGTACAGTGTCCTACCTCCCTAAATACGTCTGCAAAGGGGTTTGTTACAGAGATGGGACCTAGAAAATGCAGTTAGTTGAGGTCCTGGAAAGTCTGTTGCAAAAGGAAGGAAGGAAGGAAGGAAGGAAGGAAGGAAGGAAGGAAGGAATGGGGGAAGTGCTGTGTTTTCCAAAAAAAGGACACAAAATGTTGGGCAGGAAAATAACCATCTGCCTTGGGCAATGAGCATTAATATTTGGAAAGCCCAGGATATTGTAGAATTGTAGAGCTGGAAGGGCCCACAAGATCCAACCAGTCCAACCCCCTGAAAATGTAGGAATCTCAACTGAAGCATCCATGACAGATGGCCACCCAACCTCTGCTTAAAAACCTCTAGGGAAGTAGATCCATCACCTTCCAAGGGGATCAGTCCCACTGTCAAGCATCTCTTATCGTCAGAAAGTTCCTCCTGATCATTGAACCGTAGAACCGTAGAGCTGGAAGGGACCGCAAGAGTCATCTAGCCCAACCCCTGACAATACAGGAACCTTCTCGCCCAACGTGGGACTCGAACCCACGGCCCCGAGATTAAAAGTCCCGCGCTCTACGACTGAGCTGCTGTCTGTTTAGTCAGGATCACATTTTGTGCCGTTTGCTCATACGGCATGACTTCCAGTGGGTTCGTGGGGCTCTCCAGAAAAGTTTTTGGGGGGACGCTTTGAGCCGAGAAACCAGTCACGGTGGAAATTTGGGGGTAAGGTGGGGGAGCTCTTTGGGGGTTTTCTGAATAGTAGCAGGGATAGTGTCTCTAACTCCTGTGTCTTGGCTTTTATTTCCATGCTGCGTTTCCCATTATGACCTGTGTAGAAGGTAAGCTGCCTCCCGCACCTTGAAGCTGCCCTCTGCTGGTGGAGCCGGGTAGAGTGTGGTTGGGCTGGACCAAGCCTGGTTAGCAACATAGGAAATTGCCTTGCGACAAGGCAGAGGATTGCATACCCTCCAACCTGCTGCAGAGGAAAATCGGGATGGGCGTCTTTTGGAGCCACGCTCCTGCGTGAGACACGTGACTCACACGAGAGCAAGGCCCATCAAAATTTTGGGGGGCTGCAATCTTGCAGGAGCCAAACGGGACATCCCAGGATCTGGTCTGAAGCTGGGATGGCTTCTATATTTCTGGGATGTCCTGTGATCGGCCCATTGAACGCAGAACATTGTTGACACGCTGCATGGCAGCAGCTCTCTGGCATTCCCGGGTGAGAGTCTGTCCCAAGCCCTACCTGGAGACACCCGCAATTGCGAGTGGGACTTTTTGCATGTAGTGCTCTTGTTGTGGTCCTTGCCACGGGTTTGGGGGGGGGGGTCAGCGATGGGAGAGAGCACCCGTCTCAGCCAGATTTTGTGTACACAGACCAAGCCTGGTGTAAAAACAGTCATCACCCTGGCTCCGTGCCTGAGCACAGCGACTCCAGGGCATCGGCAAAAAAATAGCAGAACAGTGGACTGCCTTAAGCGCAGCTCTCGTGTTGCCGAGCCCAAAGAAACACGCACGGGTGGCAGAATTCACCAGTAATAGTTTACTGAGGTTTAAAAGATCAAAATGGTTGCAAAGTCCAAGTTCTGACAGGATCCCCAGTAAGGCTACAAAATACTTCTTCAGCTCATGAGAGTGAATCCAGTTACAGAAACGAAAGACCAGACAGGATAGATAGACTGTACAGAAAAAAGATACAGAACCGCTCTGCGGGCAGAAGATACAGACTCACCTCTGAGAAGGGGCCAGGGACCTTGGGTCTCACAGACTCACCCGATAAACATCAGCTTCAGGCTTGTCTGTTGAGAAAGTCTGAGAGAGTTTTGCACCCGTAAAGCTCACAATCCCTGACGTGTCCAGAGTTGGGCCATTTTAAGGCCATGTTTCGGGTGCTGCTTTACAGCATCTTTACGAGGCTGGGTGCTTCTGCCCGCCCCCCCCCCAGTCGTGCATGCAAAACACTGGGACCACAGCCCACGCTGCTCCTCTGGCCTCTGACATTGAGGGTGGGACCAACTGGAGGATGCTCAAGTCCTTGCAATGCAGTTGGGATGAGAGGGTGCTTGGTGCTGAGTGGGAAAGTAACTGCCACGCAGAAAGCTGGTGATGCCAGAGGGCAGAAATGGGCATTAAATTACAAAATTGTTGGCTCTGTAATGAAGTGGGCGTGGGTGTGTCTCCCTGCCGCAAATCATCTGTGATCTCTCTCTCTCTCTCTCTCTCTCTCTCTCCCTGGCAGGGCTTCCTAGGACAGGCCTACATTGCCCTGGGTGAGGTCATCGGCTCCCAAAGGGGTCGCCTGGAGCGGCCCCTCACGTGAGTCATCATCATCGTTTATGCTTTTAATTGTTTCATAAAACTCATACACCGCTTGATTGGGTTTTGTTTTTTGTTTTTTAGCACCTCAAAGCATAGCTGTCAACTTTTCCCTTTTCTTGTGAGGAATCCTATTCGGAATAAGGGAATTTCCCTTTTTAAAAAAAGGAGAAAGTTGACAGCTATGCCTCAAAGCGATTTACAAAAATATGAAAGGGGATAATCAAGGGGAGGGGGAATGCAACGATGCTTTAAAAACATACAAAAAGTTAAAGTACTAAAAGAGATTTAAAAAAATTATTTGAATGCCACCTTTCCATGGTAAACTGTCCTCAAGACCATTCCCTCTCAGCTGGGCAATAATTATTTCGGAAAATAATTTACAAAAGCGAGACTTCACCCCCCCCCCCGAGTGAATGACGGTTTTTTTGCTTCTAGGATGAAGAACCAGAGGTGATTTGTTTTATTTAGTTCGTTTTGCCAATATGTCTTTAAAATGGGGGTGAATAATTTGTGTCCCACTAGCCCAGGCCAGCATGGCCGATATGATGGTCAAGGATAATGGGGGTTGTAGTCCAGCATCGACAGTAACAGGTTCCCCATTTCCTCTTTAAAACACTGGGCTTCCACAGTATGGTGGTCCTTGAACGCGCTCAGGGTTTTTTTAATGCCCATTTTTGCTCCGGTTTGTTATGGAATAGGAAACGTTTGATATCCCCAAAGGTACTGAGAAAGAAAATATTAATAAAGGCCTTTCAGTGCCGTAGCTTTCGTTTGTTAAATTCTAAGCGCAGGGAGACTTTTCAGCATCTCCACCCCACCCCCGGAAAGGGCACCTTCATTCAGCTCGTGTGTTTTAATTTTTCTTAAAAGTGAAGTAATTGACGAATCGGTTCAAAGCATCCTCGTTAATTGATTTATTAAGACGTTTAATTGATTGGCAGCCTAGTGAAAAGCAGAATCCAGCAAGCTCCCTAGAGGGGCATGCCAGCTGAGTGGACAGAAAGGGATGCTTATCTCAAGTCTCCAAACCTGGAGCTACGTTCTGCTGACCACACAAGCTGGAGGGTCTGAGTAGCCGGTTTGAAGATTTGAGTGGGAAGCATTAAGGTTGGGGGACATCCCCAAAATGAAGCCCGTTGGCTTGAAACACCTTGGTCCGAATCGCCTCCTGCTGTGACGCAAGGGCCCCGCCAGAACCACCCGTGTCTCCCCCTTTGGGGCTTTTTAGCTAGCAGCAAGGGCAAAATGGAGGCTATCAGGACCCGTCGCTCCTTCCATCACTAATTATTTTTGACAGGGCGTCCTTCTCACCACTGCCTGTCTCCCAAATACACAAAGTCAGAACAGATTGGCCGCTGCCACACCGATTAAAGTCAATTTGCCATGTTGCAACGGGGGAAACAGGGCTTGTCACAGCCACGCTACCCAGCCTCTGTTTTGCTCCCATCTCCCTCTATGTCTCCTCCGAGCGAGGGGTCTTGATCCTGCTAATAAGGCTCATGCCAGGGATGGGAGAAGCTACGGCCCTCCAGATTTTTTTGGGACTCCTACTCCCAACAGGTCCAGCCGGATGGTCAGTGGTCAATGATGATGGAAGTCAGATTCCAACAACTTCAGGGGGGGGGACAGGTTCTCCCCATTCCTGGTTTATACCCTAGGGATGGTGGGGGGGAATATAAGTGACTTTCCATATCACGCTACCCAAATGGCAGGTTTCAGGTAGGTGCTGGGGGTTCTTGGTCAATCTAATCTCTTTTTACTGCTTTTGTTTTCTAGTTCAGGGGAACTTTGACTTGAATGTTCAGAAACAACCATGGCGGCTCCTTGTTGTTCTGAAGCAATGCATTCTGGGAATTCTCTGGCCCTGAGCGCGGAGCAGTTCTTTATCTTGTGTTTTGCCAGCCACACACAGAAAAAAGTCACTTTATGTGGATTAGTTACATCTTAGCACCTTGTTAAGAGCCTGTTATTCCTTTTAGTTAAGGTGATTACAGAGGGATTAAAATATGGGAATTACCAGAGCGATAAAAGCCTGGGCCTTTAAAAGAGATCGCTTTCACTTTGTTGCTGCATTTCAGGGATGAGGAACCTGGGGCCCTCTAGATCAGTGTTTTTCAACCACTGTTCCGCGGCACACTAGTGTGCCGCGAGATGTTGCCTGGTGTGCCGTGGGAAAATTACTTTATATATAGTCAATATAGGCACAGAGTTAATTTTTTTAACATTTTCTAATGGTGGTGTGCCTCGTGATTTTTTTCATGAAACAAGTGTGCCTTTGCCCAAAAAAGGTTGAAAAACACTGCTCTAGATAGGACTGGGCTCCAACTTCCATCAGCCCCAGCCAGCACAGCCATTGGTCAAGGACAATGGGAGTTGTAGTCCAACATCTGGGAGGGCTGCCGGTTCCTCTTCCTTCTTGCAACGCCAAAGAAGAGGCAGCCAAGTTCTTGGCTGACAAGGCCTTGCACTTGTTGGTGGTTCAGAGTAATATTTGAACTTTCTCCCCGGAGTCCTGTCCAGTTACTCCAGTAACGTTACCACACAAGTGTCAGCAAAGCCAGCACGAATGAGGCCATGGGATGTAGAGTACTTTTGAGCTAAACATGTGTGTGTGTGTGTCTCTCTCTCTCCCTCTCTTTCTTTCCTTTTAGTGGGGTTCCAGGGAAGAAGTGCGGCACAATTGTGCTGTTCGCTGAGGAGCTCAGCAATTGTCGGGTGAGTTGCCTCCCAACGTTGCTGAGAACCGTAGTTTCTGCCTCACGAAGCTACCCTTCCTAGCACCTGTAGCAAACTACAGTTCCCAGAATTCTTTGAGGGGGGGAGTCAAATGCTTTAAATGCATGTTGAATATGGTTTAAATGTATAGCATGCATCTGCACTCATTGAACGCAGCAGTGCTTTCTTCAGAGTAGAATTGCACTATAAATCAAATATGGCAGCGATGCATTTAGATGGATTTTTGAATGCCTGCTACATTTCGGTCAGGGCAAGCCAATGCAGTGTCCTCCAGATGTTGTGGACCACAACTCCAATCATCCCTAATCACTGGCTATGTCAGCTGGCTCCAGAAACATCTGGAGAGCCACAGGTTCCCTGTCTCTGTTTAAAAGGATGCTTTCTTCACTGGGCATAGATGACCGGCGAAGTGGCAGTTGAGGGGAGGGCCTGAGCACAACCCAAAATAAACCCTCTGTGTGGATATCACCTTATTGTTATCCCCGACCGGCGATTACGCCAACAACTGGTGACCGAGTGGTTCTCTGGGCTCAGAGCCACAGAGTGGGATTAAGTAAGGCCTACCTCTTGGGGCAACATCTGTCCAAAAAGGAAAGTGGAGTCCAGGATTTTGCAGGCCTCTGACGATTGACCTGCCTCACATTTCCCTCCCTCTTGCCCTTAGCCCATGGGTAGGCAAACTAAGGCCTGGGGGCTGGATCCGGCCCAATCATCTTCTAAATCTGGCCCGTGGACTGTCTGGGAATCAGCGTGTTTTTACATGAGTAGAATGTGTCCTTTTATTTAAAATGCATCTCTGGGTTATTTGTGGGGCCTGCCTGGTGTTTTTACATGAGTAGAATGTGTGCATCTTGGTTATTTGTGGGGCATAGGAATTTGTTCATTCCCCCCCAAAAAAATATAGTCCAGCCCCCACAAGGTCTGAGGGACAGTGGACCGGCCCCCTGCTGAAAAGGTTTGCTGACCCCTGCCTTAGCCCCTTCTTAAATGCTGACCGCCACTTCAGTATACTTCAGGTACCTCACCTGACACCTCCTTGATTTCAGGCTATAAAGCTTTCTTTCTGCTTTTTTCCCTGCCGTATCGGTTTCTTCTACCCACGAACTGTTCACTCTACAAACACAGCGCCCCTTGCACTAAGCTTGTACTGCTGGCTCTGTCCTCACGCTACAGTAAGCCCACAACTTACACAGGGGTTACTTTCTGGGGATCGCAATACATAACAGCACCTAAAGCCAAAAAACAGGCAGCGACTGTTTTGCAAACATCCAAATGATGCGCGACTACTGAACGCATGGGTCTTTTGGGACCCAGAGGAGGGCACAAAGGGGGCGGAACTGGGTGGGGCGGGCTTATGGCCTTTTAAAATGGCACATCCTATGCCCCTTTTAAAATGTGGGGGTTTTTTTGAGGAGGGATTATTGCGTTGTTGCTTTTATTTTGACAACATATCTTGCGGTTTTATATTTTGATTTTGTTCTGTGAACCTATCACCCTGAGACCTCCAGGTATATGGCGGTAAATAAAGTCAATAAATAATAATTATTATGTGCCTTGCACCAACGTACACAGGGACCAGGAACAAACCCGCCCCCCACGCAGAGTGGTCACCACCTGTACGGTCAAAACACATTAGGTTCAATGGTGGGTGGGATTGCCAAAGTCAGTTCCCTAGAAATCCCGGGCTCTTTCCACCTGCTTAAAAAAACAAAACCCACATGTATAAAGCTGAATGCGCTCAAGTTTAATGCGCAAAATTTGCGGGCTAACTGTCCTGCCTCGCTACTGTCTTCCCATGCTGTTCTCGCCATTTCCTCCACACTTGCAGTGCTGTGCCCAGTAGAGGCGGGTGCATGAGGGCAAATGGGGGCACTGCCCCACCCACCTTGCTCTGCAGTGAGCCAGCCCCCGTCTACCAGCCTGCCTACTTAAAACCAGGCCACGGGGGTTGCCCTTCCTCCTCCTTGGTGTCAGTGTTGCCCTTGTAAGGAAGAGGAGGGCGAGGACAAAACGATAATTAGTTGGCCCTGCCTATGATTGTCTGCGGCTGTGCCTCTGGCGCCACCTGCTGTTGCCCTCCTGCCTTACGCTCTGCCAGTCCCATGGGCTATGCATATATTAGTTTTGACGATGTCCCCACCTCAATCTGATACAGCTTTTCCCTTCCAGGACATTATCACCATGCAGCTGTGTGCGAACAAGCTGGACAAGAAGGATTTCTTTGGCAAATCCGACCCCTTCCTTGTTTTCTACCGCAGCAACGAGGATGGCACGTACGCAAGAAATACCTGACACCCGCCTTAACTGTAATGTTTGTGACAGAGCCATTCCATGGTCCAGAACACGAATTCCAGAATGATCCAGGCTTGCAGTAGGCAGAGGGAGAGGGGAGTTCTGGAAGGAAGAAGGTCTAGCCGGCATGTAGCTGTAAGCAAGGAAGGATCTCTAAAAAAAAATACCTCCTGCCTAATAAGAGTGGTCTGAGTCCAGGTTCCTATTTCCCAGGACTCTGAACACAACACATGTAGAATCATAGAATTGTAGAGCCGGAAGGAACACCAAGGGTCATCCAGTCCAACCCCCCTACAATGCAGCAAACAAAAACATCAATTACTGCGCTTTACTCATATTCCATTTGGCATTGTGGCTCCATGTGCACTACATATTTAAAGCAGCATCGTACCATTTCAAACAGTCAAGGCTTTCCCCCGCCCCAATAAATCCTGAGAACTGTAGTTTGTTGAGGGTGCTGAGAGTTGTCAGGAGACACCCCCCCTATTGTCCTCACAGATCTACAGTTCCCCGAGTTGTTCAAGAGCCAATCCCTCTTCCCAGTGAACTCTTGAGAATCGTAGTTCTGTGAAGGGAATTGGGGGTCTCCTCACAACTCTCAGTACCCTTAGCAAACTCAAGTTCCCAGGATTCTCGGTGGGCGGGGCGGAAGCTGGGCGCTTTAGGAGCAAGAGATGGGTAGACACGTTACCAAAACACATGCTTTTTAATGCGTGTGTAGTAGAAAGGAAAATATATGGCTCTGCAGCTGAACTTGACGTGCTGAGGTTTATGGTTTCTTCTTAGATGTAGCTAAAAGCACAGGACGCTTGTGTTGCGGAGAACCGCTCATGAGATGAATCCCTAACGTATCGTACAACCTGCCCAAGTCATAGCCCTTAGCCACCCATATTTCCTGTCATGCTTATGTTGCCTTTTCGCTTGTGCCGCCATGCCCACAAACACACACAGCAGCGCTTCCTGTTCTCCTGTGCCCATTGCCATGACCCTTTTCCCGGTTCCAGGTTCACCATCTGCCACAAGACGGAGGTCGTGAAGAACAACCTGAATCCTGTGTGGCAGCCATTTTCCATCCCTGTGCGGGCCCTGTGCAATGGAGACTATGACAGGTCAGTTCTGATAATTGTAAGGTTCACACACACATTGCGGGCCGCACTACAAAAAAAACTTCCTTCAAAATTGGGAAGTACAGTGGCACCTCGGTTTTCGAGCATCTCGGAAGCCGAACGTTTCGGTTTTTTCTAACACCGAAAACCCGGAAGTAATTGCTTCCGTTTTCGAACACTTTTCGGAAGTCGAACGGCTTCCACTGCATCTTTTTTTTTAAAAAAAATCAATTGACTTTGCCGACAAACTTTTGCGCCTCGGCTGTTGAACATTTCGGAAGTCAAACGGTCTTCCGGAACAGATTATGTTCAACAACCGAAGAACCACTGTATTCCTTGGAAACAATAAGGCACTATGTTTTAGCACACGGAACAATCCTGAAGCTATCTTGGCTGTCTTAGTGACCCCAAATATTTCCTCTGAGGTAGAAGGATGTGCCTTGAGGGAGGGGGGACGGATGGACGACCCTTTTCCATCCATTCTTTTCACAAATCTTTCAAATCCTGTTGAAAGAGCATATTTTGTGTATGAATAGGAGGGGGGTGGGCGGGTCTGTGACAATGGTTTCAGAAACTAGGGTATTTTTACCATTTCAAAAGAATGGCCCTGACCGGCCAGGATAATGCAATCAGCAACCATTATCAGGTATCTTGACAAACAGGAGACAAACCACACTTCAGAATCTCCAAATAGGGATGGGAGAGACCCCGGGCTGTAATTCTAAAGAGAGATTCTGTCCGCTACTGTAGACAATACTAAGTTACATGCAGTATTGTTGGGTTAAGGTCTGCGTTCCTGTGTATGGCATCAGGGCTAGCTCCAAGGGTTGAGCATTTCTGGCAAAGGCCCTCACAGGGCACCCAAACAGATCAGAGGTTGTGGGAAAGCACAAGCCCTGCTAGTCAGGGACCTTCTCAGAACCGTAATATTTCTTTCAGCCTTGGTTTGTCACTTGCATTCCAGGACGGTGAAGATTGACGTCTTTGACTGGGACCGGGATGGCAGGTGAGGTGGTGGGGTTTGCATAGTCTAGAACATTCTCTAGTTCTGTGGGAGAACCAACCTATGGGTCACTTTGAGGATCAGTCACTCAAATCAGGATATAAATCACATAAATGTGTGATTTTGTAGTGCAGTCCTGTGCACATTTACTTGGAAATATTTTCTTTCTTTCTTCTTCTTTGGCGATCAATCGTAGTCGAGTAAGATTGTCTTCCATGAACACGGTCTTAACAGTGAATCTGTAAGTGAATGTGGAGGCCAGTTCTGGATCCACACGTCCTTCCACAGTGGGGACATAGGTTTCTGAGCGGGAGTTGGTGAGGGTTTGCCAAGCGTGCCTTCCCCTTAGCACATTTCTTCCTTTCGTCCTGAGTTCAAGCGTCTTCAAAGTCCATGACACATTTGGTAAAAGGCTGTTCTCCAATTGGAGCGCTCGCAGACAAGTGTTTTCCAGTTATCAGTGTTTATACTACTTTTTTATTTTTTAGATTTGCCTTGAGTCTTTAAACTTCTTTTGTTGACCGCCAGCATTATGCTTTCCATTTTTAAGTTCGGAATAGAGTAGTTGTTTGGAAGACGATAATCAGGCATCCAAACAACATGACCAGCCCAACAAAATTGAGGTTGAAGAATCATTGCTTGGAAATATATCCCGTTGAAGTCAGCGGAGTTTGCTCCCAAGTACGTGTGGATAGGATTGCAGCTGTTTAAGTTTGAATTAGCCTCTGCCAACCTGGAGCCCTCCGGATGTTCGGGGCCATAATTCTCATCAGCCCCAGCATGCATATCACATGCTGGCTGGCTGGGGGGTGGGTGGGTTAAAGAGAGTCACAGCCCAGGTTGATGAACTCTGACTTTAATAATAAAAATAAAGAAGCAGGAGATGAAAGATCCCAAAGTAATTGAGTTGTTCTCTGTTGAACTGAGGCTGGAATTAGCAAGGAAGACTTGGCCAGGGCTAAGGGAGAACCATCCCAGGACATCTATTGTAGCACATGCGACATTATTTGCAAATAGGCGCACAGGCATAAAAGGTTTACAAGCTAGTGAGGAAAGTACTGTGCGAATAGAATAAAGGAGCAGAGCACTTCAGAGCTCTACCCGTCTGCCCTAGGGCCAGAAAAGCAGAGTTGCCCTGAAGCAACAGAGGGATCTGCCTCTGCGTTAGGGCTCCCTGAGAGCACCCTCTCTGCTTCTGTTTGCAGAAATATTTCCGCTCTTCCCCTTCCCGGCTTCCGAGGCCCTTTCAAAAACATTTGATCCGGAAGTACGGTAGCTACCGTTCATTTTTTGTGCAGTTCTTAAAAAAAAAAAAAAAACACAGCCTCTGTTTTCTTTCTGAACAGGGCCAAGATCCATGCATGAGAAAATGGGCAGAGTGAACTGTACCACTTCTGGCTGCAGGTGGGGAGATACCATTTCTAATGCTCCCCTGAAAGGAACCTGCAGTTTGTGTGGGGAGAGAGAGAGAGAGAAAGGAGAGAGGTTTTAGCTCAGCACACACCCTGCTGTGATTAATTCCCTGCTTGCAGGTTTCTGTTTCTGAATGCAGGAGAGCATTCAGAAACAGTATCTCCTTCCCCGCCTGCTTTCTGGACTGGTACATTTTACCATCTCAATCTGCTGCAGCCTGGAGGGCACTAAGTTGGCCAAGGTTCTGGTGCTTATGTAGAACTATGAAGCAGGGGTGCAGAACCTGTGGCCTGCTGCTAGACTACCAGATCTCATCAGCCCCAGCCAACATAGCCATTTGGTCTGGGCCTGAGATGGCAGCTAAAGTCTAGCAGCCTTTCACAGAATCATAGCACTGGAAGGGACCACATGGGTCATCTAGTCCAACCCCCTGCAATGCAGGAATCTTTTTTTGGCCAGCATGGGGCTCAAACCCATGACCCTGAGATTCAAGGCCCATAGCTATACCACTCTTCTAGAAGAGCAAGGAGGATCCGGTGAGAACTGGAATGGGTGAAGTAGGTGAGATTGTCTTGGGGAGTAGGAGCTAGATGCTTGGTGTTGTGGAATTATTCCGATTCCTATTATTACTACCCATCCTTCAGCCTAAGGTCCTAGGGCACGTTTCAACATTGAAACACAATATAGAAACAATTTAAAAGAACTTTCAGTTGCAGGTTTTAGGTGGCTTCCCAAAAGGTGCACCTCATGGGTCAAAAGCCAGGGCAAAGAGATGCATTTTCAGCAATCACAGGAGAAGCTGTATAATAAAGATGCCAGGATGTAGCATCTGTGGAATGGGAGTTCCACCACTTCGGGGCTGCTACAGAGAATGCCCTCTCCAAGGATGCCCCGCCTCAAGCTTCTACAAGTGGACGAACTACCAATAGGGCTCCCTCTGCCCATCTTGGCACCCAAGAGGGTCTGCAGGAGAGGAGACAGACTTCCAGGTGTTTGGTGCCCGAGTCATTTAGGGCTTTGCACACTAACTTGAGCACCTCGAATGGGGTGCTTGAATTGACAACCAGCGCAGCTGTTTTAACACGGGGGTGCCTTTAAGCAGCCATGCTTAAGTAGCTGAGCTCTGACATGGGTGTAAGACTGCACCAGAACCATTTTGCTGAACTGCTTCTTCCTCTTCGGCCCAACAGCCATGATTTTATCGGGGAGTTTGCCACAAGCTACAGAGAGCTCTCTCGTGCCCAGAACCAGTTCACCGTCTATGAGGTAAGCTTCTTTCAACTTAAATACTTAATACTGAGCAACGCTAGTTTTTGGTTTTGTGGGTTGTTGTTTTTTTAAATAGCTAGAATTGTAACTTGAATCAATAGATTGTGTTTCTAGAGTGGAATCCTGTGAATGTACCAGATTGTAAGAGCTATGAACGGTGTTGTTGTTTGTTGTTGTTGTTGTAAAACTTTATGTTTCTAGTCCTCATTGGTATGGGGGGGGGGAAGCTCAAAATAATGAAGGCCATGGTCGGGATTCAGTTTCCACTGTGGGTTTGTTTTTTTAATAAAACAAAAACAAAAACAAAACACACATATAACCTCTTCAGATCTCTTTTTCAGGCTGTGTACAGCACACTCTTTCCCTCAAAGAATTCTGGGCACTGTAGTTTGCTAAGGATTGTTGGGAATTGTAACTCTGTGAGGAGTAAACTACAGGGCCCAGAATTCTTTGAGGGAAAGAACATGCTTTGAATGTGTTTTAAAGGAATAGGTTGTGCACAGTTCTGAGTTGCCAGCTTTTGAACTGGCCCCTGTCACTGCCCCTCTAATGGTGATTCGATCCACAACAATTAATAGGTGATAAGCTTTGGCTCTTTCCATGCTGCAATAAGCTGAGAGTCAGAGCACATACTTTTCATGCATAAGGCGCCAGATTTAATCCTTGGCAACCACAGCAGGCAATAGGAAAGAACCCTGCAGAGCTGCCGCCATCCAAGTAGACAGTATTGGGCTAGGTAGACAAATAGTATGACCTGGACTGCATTTGGAAGCTGACTTGTATTGAGTCAGACCGTTGATCCATCTATCCAGCTCAATATTGTCTACACTGAATGGCAGCAGCTCTCCAGGGTTAAAGGCGCAGACACTCCCAGCCGTGCCTGGAGATGCCAGGAATCGAACCCGGGACATTCTGTGTGCAAAGCAGGTGCTTTACCACTGAGCTCTTAGATGTTTTTCTTTTCTGGCCAGTTGGCAATCTCAAGAGTCCCATTGTTCCTCCCCCACCCCAGCTGTTTTGTAGAATCATAGAATCATAGAATTGTAGAGTTGGAAGGGACCCTAAAGGTCATCTAGTTCCTGCAATGCAGGAATCTTTTGCCCAATGTGGGGTTTGAACCCACAACCCTGAGATTCAGAATCTCAGGCTCTACTGACTGAGTTTTGTATTTAGGACAAACCATGTACATACCCACCCTGGATGATGCTGTCTCAATAAGTATTATTACCACTTTGGGTGATGTTGCACAGTTTGTGCCTGCAGTTTAATAAAATCCAGCATCTCTGATCTGTCAGAGGGAATAAATAATCATGCTGAAACTGCTCACAGCGAACTTCAGCTTGTGGCGTTATGAGAAACAAGGGGAGCATTAGGGGCTGGCGCAATTGGAGGTGGGAGGTGGGATACCAAACAAGATTTATTTGAGATGCCTTGGCAGGCGGACTCTGCTCATGCTCAGAGTTGCTTCGGATAATATATTTAGCATGCAACCACGTTGCACGGTATATGCTGAAAAAGTTCAGTAATATACAGTCATAACTTTGTGTTCAGTAATATACAGTCATAACTTGGAAGTCGAACGGAATCCGTTCCGGAAGTCCGTTCGACTTCCAAAATGTTCAGAAACCAAAGTGCAGCTTCTGATTGGCTGCAGGAAGTTCCTGCAGCCAATCGCAAACCGTGGAAGCCCCGTCGGACGTTCAGGTTCCAGAGAACATTTGCAAACACTCACTTCCAGGTTTGCAGCGTTCGGAAGCCAAAACATCCGAGTACCAAGGTGTTTGGGATCCAAGGTACGACTGTATATGGATGTGTGAAGGAAAGAATTTCCCCCACAACTGTTTCTCCCCCCCAAAATAAGATGCCGCCTGCCCATCCTAATCCCTGGCACTCTCCCAATTTTGTTAGGCTCCATCTCCCATCAGCCCCAGCCAGAACGGCCAATGGTTGGGGGTGATGGGAATTGTAGTCCAAAACATCTGGAGGGCACCAGGTTGGGGAAAAGCCATAGCTCAGCTGGCAGAGCATCAGCTTTGAATGAGAAAGGTCCCCTGTTCAATCTCTGGCATCTCCAGACAATGGCCGAGAAAGACTTCCCTGGAGAGCAACTGACCGTCAGTGTGTTTTGTTTATTTATTTCCTATCCCACCCTTCCACTATAAGGAGCTCAAGGCGATCTACACGGTTCCCTTTCTCATTTTATCCTCACAACAACCCTGTGGTGTAGGATAGGATGAGAAACAGTAGCAGGCGCAAGCTCACATGGAGCGTCGTGGCTGAGCGGGGATTCGAACCCTGCTCTCCCAGGTCTTAGTCCAACACTCCAACCACTGCACCATGCTGGTTCTCAACATTGAACTAGATCGGGGTCAGCAACCTAAGGCCCATGGGCAGGAAGCGGCCCGTGGAGGTCATTTGACCAGCCCACAAACCGCCCCAAACTGAGCTGCCTGCTTGCGCGCTGCGCTAAACCGGTGCAGCGCAGGGACTCACTTGCGCAGATGCTGGAAATCAAGGGGGGCGCGCGCTCATGCACGTGCACAATCCGGCCCACGGAGGGATCTCCGTGGGACCGACCAGGCCCAGGCAAGGTAAACCTTGCTGACCCCTGAACGAGATGGTCACAGGGTCTGTAAGGCGGCAGCCAAGAAGGTGGGTTGGCTAGTGACTTGTTGGAGAGCCAGGCTGGAGTGCGTCTTCCCTTGAATTAGGGCCCCGTGATCTGGAACTATTTCCGCATATAAACTATTCGCAAGGCGGCAGCTCTCGCCTTGTGGCAATCCGAAATGGCCAGCGGATATATTTGCAGTGCCCACTCCGCTACTGAGACAAAAAGTATGGGCACAGGGGGCATGGAGGGGAGACCCTTCATTAATCCCACAAGGCCCGTCCCTGACTCTCGCTAGATTTAGCCCTATCCTTCTGCCTCATGTAGCATTTTTAAAATGGTAGCTGAGTGGGGCATCTGCCTGTATTCCTAGCACCGGTCTGGGGTCACACGGTGTATTTTGCCCCACAAACAGAAGAGGGCCGGGATCATAGCTGTAAAGTTTTGGATTTGAAAATAAGGGATCAGCAGTCTCACCTTTCCTGGGGACAGTCACATGTCTTTGAAAATAAGGGATCAGCAGTCTCACCTATCCCGGGGACAGTCACATGTCAGTGGTGGGCGGAGCCAGAAGCAAAAGTGGGCGGAGCAGCAATGTAAACTCCAAGCGGGCTCAGGCTCGGAGCGGAGCAGAGCAAAGAGGAGGGCAGCCAGCAAAGAGGAGGGCAGCCATGTGCTCCGCGCGATGGAGCCCCATCGTCTTCTTGTCTGATCCCATCAAAACAGGACAGGAAGCAGCAGCTGCTCAAAGGCAGCCAGGCTCCGCCCGCCAGCTAACCCTATTGGCCGGCTGAGGGGCTCGGCGGCAACGGATAGGGGCTGATGCAGGGGGAGGAATACACCCCCCTGTAAGCACGGGAAACGGCTCCCACTTGCTTTGAGGGCTGAGGCTTTTCTCTCCAAGTAGGCGAGGTCTTCCCACCCAGTCCCTGGCCAGCAGGGGAGGAGCTGCTTCCATTAAAAACGGGAAATTTAAGGGAAATAAAAAATAAGGGAGAGCAGCAGGAAACTGCTTGAAATAAGGGAGAATCCCGGGGAAAACGGGATACTTGACAGCACTGGCCGGGATGCTCGAGGAAGCTGCCTGCCAGCCCCCCAGAAGGAAACACATTACAATCAGTATTGCACTGCAATCTAGATAATTGCCCTAGACAGGAATTTAAAGCAAAAAAACGGTTGTGGGAGAAAAGTGTCTGGATCTGAGAGGACGTGCTGGTGTCATCTCTCTCTCTCTCTCTCTCTCTTTTTTTCTTTTGCTGGCAAACCAGACCCACAGGATCACTTTTGAGTTATCTGGATTTCTAGTAGTGGCTTTGTCTATTAAAAAGGAATGAGCCAAATCCCCTATGATTGACTGTCAGCATGATTTAGAATAATGAAGGTGGATGCAGGATGTCAGATAGGAAAGGGGACTGCCGACTCTGTTGCTAAAGTGTTGGGTCGAATTGTAAATGAGCAGGATCCTTTTTAAAATATTTATTTTGGGGTAGTGAGAGTTACAGCAAAAGTTCTGTAGCTATTCTCCTTGCAAAAGATACTGCGTTCAATCAGATGCTGCAACAGACACTGCACTCTTCTTACTCTTTTCATTATATTTTGAGTGTTTATTATTATTATTATTATTATTATTAGATTTGGCAAAAGCTCTTGGATAAGCAATAAAGGTTTGATTTGATTTTGAGTTATAGATCGCTTTATATACAAAATCCCCAAAGAGATGTGACTTTCAGAATCTCTCCAGCAACCTGGAATAACACATTTGCTTTCCCTTAAGTGAAAATACAAGCAAACTTTGAGCCATACCCCAGTTGCTTCTATCCCAGCTATCTAGTTTGGAACTGACATCCTTCCTTTGGGCCTCATCATCCCCTCTCTCCACCCCTCAAAAAAGCCATTGCAACACCCATCATTTGCTCTGCTTCTTACTAAAGTTTCCTGTTCCTGGACAAACTAATTTTTGAATAGAAATTATTGAAAAATATTGATCATGGGGACAGATCTTCTTCCTCCTCCTCCTCTTCTTCTTCATTTCATTTCCATACTTCAGGTACTTTATATTTTTAAGGGGAGAAAATCTCAAAGAAGTTTACAACCTACATTAAAACAGCAAATAAAACAATCCAGAATAAAACCTTACTGAAGAAAGCCGAATACAAAGTATATATTTAAATACAATTAACATTCATTCAAACATAATTAACAGGAAACTAAAATATTATCCTAAATGGTTAAAAAACAACAACACTACTGCAGAGCAAAGTTAACAAAAGAATTATCTTAAACATTTCCAAAAGAAAGCACCACTAAGTGAAGTCAAATATAAAACACTATAACTAGCAAGGCTCCAGTACTTTGGCCACCTCATGAGAAGAGAAGACTCCCTGGAAAAGACCCTGATGTTGGGAAAGATGGAGGGCACAAGGAGAAGGGGATGACAGAGGATGAGATGGTTGGACAGTGTTCTCGAAGCGACTGGCATGAGTTTGGCCAAACTGCGGGAGGCAGTGGAGGATAGGGTGCCTGGCGTGCTCTGGTCCATGGGGTCACAAAGAGTTGGACATGACTGAACGACTGAACAACAACAAATAACTAGCAAAAGAATAAAATATTATCATAAGCACAGAACATACCTGCTACTGTAGCTGCAAATTCTGCCAATGGTGGTTCATGGCAGGGGCTGTGGATGCTCATGCTATATGAGCTGTGTCTGCACGAAAAGGCAACCAAGAGAGTCTCTGTCCTCTTCAGCAGCCTCAGCTTTTGTAGCTGGAGTCAGTCAGGGCTCTGTGTTCCCAGGCCAGGTAGAAAAAGGCCTGCAAGGCAGGAGCAGGTCTTCCAGGACCCACAACCAACTTAGACGAGCAGTTACAGTCATACCTCATGTTGCGAACGCTGTGGGTTACGTGTTTTCGGGTTGCGCTCTGCGCCGAACCCGGAAGTACCAGAACGGGTTACTTCCGGGTTTCGGTGCTTGCGCATGCGCAGAAGTGCTAAATCGCGCTTCGCACATGCGCAGAAGCGCCGAATCACAACCCACACGTGCGCAGATGTGGCGCTGCGGGTTGTGGCCACTGCGGGTTGCGAATGCGCCTCCCGCACAGATCGCGTTCGCAACCCGAGCATCCACTGTATTAGGAACGTAGAAGGCTGCCTTATACAGTGGTCCCTTGGTTCTCAAACTTAATCTGTTCCGGAGGTCCGTTCCAAAACCAAAGCATTCCAAAACCAAGGCACGCTTTCCCATAGAAAGTAATGCAAAACGGATTAATCCGTTCCAGACTTTTAAAAACAACCCCTAAAACAGCAATTTAACATGAATTTTACTATCTAACGAGACCATTGATCCATAAAATGAAAGCAATAAACAATGTACTGCAGTCACACAATCAATCAGTAGCTGAACTGGGTTCCACACAGTCACAAAAGCAAAACAAAAAAGCCGCAAAAACGCAAAAGAAATAGCAAAAACAGACAGACTCTCAAAATGGAACACGTTTGGCTTCCTAAAAACGTTTGCAATCCGGAACGCTTACTTCTGGGTTTGCAGTGTTTGGGTTCCAAGTTGTTTGAATACCAAGGCATTTGAGAACCAAGGTAGCACTGTACTTACCCAGTACTTATTCCTGCATTAAAGGGGATTGGACTAGATGACCCTTCCAACTCTATGATTCTATGACTGAGGCCGTCTGCCCACAGCGCTCAGAATTGTCTACATTGATTGGCAGTAGTTCTCCAGGGTTTCAGGCAGGGAATCTTCGCATCCCTGCCTGGAGATACCAGGGATTGAACTGGCAATCTTCTGGATATTGCTGGATACTGTATCTATACTGTGCTGTGTTGGACCTTCATTTGAGCTCTTTTTCCAACTGAAAAGTGGCAACTCAGCAGCATTGAAGAGCTTGCAGGCAAGCAATATGCTTGCAACATTTGACTAAGCCGGAACAAGTTAGACCAGGGGTCAACAAATTTTTTTAGCAGGGGGCCGGTCCACTGTCCCTCAGACCTTGTGGGGGGCCGGACTATATTTTGAAGGGGGGGGGAAATGAATGAATTCCTATGCCCCACAAATAACCCAGAGATGCATTTTAAATAAAAGGACACATTCTACTCATGTAAAAACACTGATTCCCGGACCATCCGCGGGCCGGATTTAGAAGGCGATTGGGCCAGATCCGGCCCCCGGGCCTTAGTTTGCCTACCCATGAGTTAGACGGAAATGAAACCATGGACAAGACTACAGAATGTCAGTTGGTGATTGCTAGTCTGAAATTACTTATTGTTGCTGCTGTTTATTGAATTTATAATGCTAATGTGGCAGTTCACCCTTGGAGGTGCCCTCCGTTTTCTCTCTCGAGACAGATGGATGCCAACAGTGATTGGTATCCCGCCCTTCCTCCCCACAGATCCCAGGGCGGCAAGCAAATGCACCATTTGAAAATAAAAACGGAGCAACAATATTCTAAAACCGCTAAAACACGCTAAAAGCAATTAGCAGTTAAAAATATCTAAAAGCCGTTTCAGTTAAAAACATTCTATCCAACGATCATGGGGGAAACAGGAATACTTTCAGGTTCTTCATGCAAGTTAATAATGATGGAGACAGGCACACCTCACTAGGGAGGGAATGCCACAACTGGGGAGCCACCACTAAAAAGGCCCTGTCACAGCTAATCATCAACCAGGCAAGACAATCCACAAGACCTCACCTGGTGATTATAGTGTCCAAGATGGTTGGTAAAAGAAAAGATGGATAACTTTTTACTTTGTATAACGGATTGGATTTGGCTTTCCGGGTTTGGCTTTTTTTATTTGTTTGTTTGATCCTTGCAATTCCACAATCTGTGCAGTCGCTGAGTTGAGGTTGTGATATTGGCCACAAATATGAAGTCTGATGGTTGCAAAGGATACAACTTTGCTGGCGGTTGTTGGGAGGGAAAATGGTGGCTGGAGAGGTGACAACACAGTCACCTTTGCTTGTTCTTCTGTTTCAACCCCAGGTTTCTAATCCTAGGAAGAAATGCAAGAAAAAGAAATATATTAACTCTGGGACTGTAAGTATGGGGAATGTTATGTTCTTCCCCTCTCCCTCCACCCTGAATTGTTAAGTGCCACCACCAGTTGCTGAAGAGTTTGACTTGAACCTGTAAGACGGGGGATGGAAAATATCACGGCTTTCCAGATGTTGCTGGACTACAACTCCCATCAGTCCTTAACCACTGTGGGTCAGCGATCAGGGATTATGGGACTTTGAGTCCATCAACATCTAGAGGAGTGTAGGTACCCTAACCTGCTGCAGAGCATAGATGATAGGGTGAACTGGAGTGGGCTGCTAAGATTCCTGTGTTATTTTGGGAGGTGGGACAAAAATTCCCACCTGTAACACCAGTCCTTCCTTCCGGTCACAGGGGAAGCTCATCTGGATCAGGACTGTACAGAGTGGGCAGAGTTTTAAAGCCCTCTTTCTCCTCCCCCCAGCGTCCAGAGCCCTGCCCCCCCATCACCAACTTCCTATTTACGTTCCCAAAAGTGGTTTGCACAGTTGCTCATCGGGTGAACAGTGTCACACGCCATGCATTGAAAACACAACGGGAGAAATTCAGCTCAACACTATGGCCAATGTTCTGCCGGTGCAAGCTTTTCTGGTTGCTGGATGGAATGATCCCCCCCCCGTCTCCTGCCCCACAGGCTGTTGTGGGGGTTCCCCAGACCTTCCCAAGCCAATTTGGGAGGGGGGAGAGGGGTGGAATGCCCCATTGAGCTGGCAGATACCCTTCTGTGGGCTTCCACTGGCAGGACTCGTGAGCTGAACACGGTGGGGAGTTTAGACATGCAAGGGCAATCCCACAAATTTTCTGGTGCATTCACCCTTCAATTTCCCTATCACAAATACCCTCAATCTTTTTTTGGGGGGGGAAGCTTGTTGTGCAGGTCAACCGTAATTCTGCAACCTGAATTTGCCAGCATGTGGTCAAATCCCACTCCCCAAATAGCAACAGTCTAGAAACACCTTTAGGCTGCTACAGAACAGAGCCTCCAAGTTGCCACTTTGACTACATGTGTTTCACATGTTGTTTTTTCTCTCTGTCTCTCTGTTTCCGGTAGGTAACGCTGCTGTCCTTCGCAGTGCAGTCGGAATTCACCTTTGTCGACTACATTCGAGGCGGGTGCGTTGGTTGAAAAGCTTGGGTGCCTCCTAGCGCCCTGACTCTGGTGGGCCAGGGGGCGGCTGCCCTGTTATTGATGGATGGAACGCCCATCTTTCGCCCTAAGGTCCCAGGTTGGGTTACAATACTGAAGTGCCACTTTGCAATACAATATTAAGTCCTGAAAGACCTACATTGGCTCCCAGTACGTTTCCGAGCACAATTCAAAGTGTTGGTGCTGACCTTTAAAGCCCTAAACGGCCTCGGTCCAGTATACCTGAAGGAGCGTCTCCACCCCCCATCGTCCAGCCTGGAAACTGAGGTCCAGCTCCGAGGGCCTTCTGGTGGTTTCCTCACTGCGAGAGCAAGTTACACGGAACCAGGCAGAGGGCCTTCTTGGTAGTGGCACCCGCCCTGTGGAACGCCCTCCCACCAGATGTCAAGGAAATAAACAACTATCTGACTTTTAGAAGATATCTAAAGGCAGCCCTGTTTAGGGAAGTTTTTTAATGTTTGATGTGTTATCACATTATTATTAATATTATTATTATTATTAGTCATTTAAAACAACTTAACATTGCAGAAATATATATCCTAAAAATATATCCAAAAATATATTCCAAAATTATACACCTCAAGTGTCAAAAGCCAGGGTAAAGAGGTTCGTCTCCAGCATTCTCTGAAAGCTGTATAAAGAAGGTGCTTAAACACTTCTGTGGGGAGTTCCACAGCTTAGGGGCCACCACAGAGAAGGCCCTCTCGCAGGTCACCACCCCTACGCCCAAGCCTCTGATGGTAGAGGAACTGCCATCAGGGCCAATCTCAGAACCTGAGAGGATCTTTAGGGAAGGAGACTGTGCTTCAGATATTTGGTCTCTGAGTTGTTTAGAGCTTGAAGCACCAACGCCAGCCTTCACGGCTTCTCGGGTATTGTCCAGGAGGAGACTAGAGGAGGGTGGCCTAGGCCGGAAGGCAGAACAAAACAAGCGCATGAGGCATTGAGAGGATGACATGCCTGAGGTCTGGCAGAGACCTTTGAGGTTGGGGCTCTGCTTTTGGGGTACCGGCAGGAGACCGAAGGGTGCTGGTGGGGATAACCTATGAGGAAGAACACAGCTAAGGGTGGTTTTTTTTGGAGGGGGGGGGCTCACAAGAATGGCAGCATCCATTTCTCTCTCTCCTCCATCCCACCCCGTAGGACCCAGCTGAATTTCACCGTCGCCATCGATTTCACCGCCTCCAACGGTGAGTGCAGCACATCCGTGAGTCGCTATGGGAACAGAGGGAGAGTTTAGCTGCCGGTAACCAGGCAGCCAAGGACCCTTGGGCTAAAGACAGATCTTTAACCTTCCACCTCTGTGGGGTTGCTTGCCCCCCGCCCTCAAATGTGAGGCTGTGGGAATCCTTCTGCAAAGAACTTCCGCACTTCCATACCAGAATTAGTCGCAGGACAGGGTGAGGGGAGAGAAACGCCATCGTCTCAGTGCGTGAGGAGTCAAGGAAGAGGGGAATTCACCTGTGGGAGAATGAAGTGGAGGCATTGGGCCAATCTAGGTGCCGTGGAGGAGAAGAAGGAAAGTATGAAGAACTACCCAAGGTTCTGTGAATTCCCAGAGGAGGGAGAGAGCTGAGCCAAGCCAAGATGGCGGAGGGTTGCTTGCTTTTTGATAAGGTTTCCGCATGCTGTGTGTATGGCCTGTGGGGAAACCGTGGGGCTGAATTGCTGGGGGAATGGGGTTGCGGGATTCTGGAGGCTGACCAAATGCCTTTTCACAGGGATTCCCTCCCAGCCCACCTCCCTCCATTACATGAGCCCCTACCAGCTCAGCTCCTACGCTATGGCTCTGAAGGCAGTTGGAGAAATCATCCAGGACTACGACAGCGACAAGCTTTTCCCTGCCTACGGCTTTGGAGCCAAAGTCCCGCCAGACGGCAAGGTGTCCCACCAGTTCCCTTTGGTAAGTGGGAAACACGCCCCCTGCCCCCGGTTGCAATGATTGGAGGGGCCTGCTGTGTGTATGGCCTCGGATTCAATCCCTGGTGTCTCCATTTGCATGCATCTGGAATAGCAAACATATTGCCAAGTCAGGAAGGGCAAGACTGGGCTAGAGGGATTATTGTCCTGACTTATGAGGCAGTTGTTTGCATACCTGTGGGGTCGGGTTTTAGGGAAATCTCTTGATCATTGTATACCCCAGAGGTTCACAGGCTGAGCTCCATGGACCATTAATGGTCAGTGTTGAGGTGGTCTAATGGAAAGGCTGTGGAACAGTCAAGTCATTTGTACCTAGTTTTGTGCTTGATTTTCTTTTCCCCCTGACGACGGAGATCAAGACCGTCTTAACCAGAGCCAGATTTACCAGCCTGGGGCTCCTGAGTTTCATAATACAGTGGTACCTCTGGTTACGTATACTTAATTCGTTCCGGAGGTCCGCTCTTAACCTGAAACTGTTCTTAACCTGAAGCACCACTTTAGCTAATGGGGCCTCCCGCTGCCGCTGCGCCGCCAGAGCACAATTTCTGTTCTTATCCTGAAGCAAAGTTATTTCTGGGTCAGCGGAGTATGTAACCTGAAGCGTATGTAACCTGAAGCATATGTAACCCAAGGTACCACTGTATATAGTTTTCCCTTTAAAATATGCTAGTTAAAGAGGCCCTTCTCAGCAGCCCCTGATTTTCCTAATAGGGTACCGGTTTTGACAATGAACCTCCATTGTCTCCCAAGATGGATGCCAACAACAGCAACAACAATTTTGTATGGATTATAATACTGCTTTATTTTGTATTGTTGTAAACCGCTTAGAGGTGTTTGGTTTTTGGTGCTGGTTCCCCCCCCCCTGCTTTTTTTTGTACATTCAAACAGTATATAAATGTTGTCAAATCATTTGATAAATCCGTGATGGCGGCACCATGGTTAGCTACGTGGTTTGCCGAGACATCTCACCCTAGGAACTTTGAAGTGGTCCTCCAGAATGGGGCAGGGAGAGTATTACATAGACACCAAAAAGAAATTCAGAGCATGTAACCAAGACTTGCTGCTTGCTCTCTTTTTTTTTTTTTTTTTTTTTTTTTTAATAAGAATTTATTATTTTCCATTAATACAAAAGAAAAAGCATACAAATCAACATACACATTATAAAGAAACACAATACAAAAACACAATATAAACAACAACAATATAAAAACATAAAGAAAAACACATACAAACCTTAAATCAACACCTATCTTTGTAATTTTCTTGTTCTTATCTTCTTATTTAAGGGACTTCCCCTGCTCCCTCCACTGTCTTCACAATCATATATATGTTATAGGTAGCTTTATCTCTTATTCCATTATCATATACCTTATTTCTTAATAATCTTAACTTTACTTACTTAATACACTTGACTTTACTTTATCAGATATAAATCAAAGTTTAAACCCAAAATCTTAACATATTCTTTAACAAATAAATCATTCACACCAGAAAAAGAAATATCTTCTTATCAATTATCTAACATAAAACTACTAAAGCCGCTATTCTATTTGATTCTGCTCAAATATTCAATTTAACTGATTTAACTAAATAGTCTTTAAATTTTTTCCAATCCTGTGACACCCTCTCCTCCCTCTGGTCCCGGATTCTGGCGGTCAGGTCTGCAAGTTCCATATATTCCATCATCTTCATCTGCCATTCTTCCACCGTTGGTATCTCTTCTCCTTTCCATGTTCTTGCCAATAAAATTCTAGCTGCTGTCGTGGCATACATAAAAAACACTCTATCCTGACTGGGTATCTCTTCATTGGTTATGCTCAGAAGGAATGCCTCTGGTTTCTTACAAAAGGTAACTTTCATTACCTTCTTAAGTTCATTATAAATCTTATCCCAGAAGGCATTCACCACTGGGCACAACCACCACATATGAAAAAAGGTACCTTTCGCATGTTTGCATTTCCAACATACATCTGACATTTTGGTGTTCATTTTAGCTATCTTAACTGGCGTCAAATACCATCTATACACCATTTTCATTATGTTTTCTCTTAAACTATGACAAGCAGTAAATTTGATACCTTTCTGCCACAATCTCTCCCAGTCATCCATCATAATATTATGTCCTACATCTTTCGCCCAATCTATCATTGACGATTTAACCAATTCATCTTTCGTATGCCACTCTAGCAAAAGATTATACATTTTGGAAAGGTTCTTAAAGTTCGATTCTATCAGTTCTGTCTCCAGTTTTGATTTTTCTACTTGAAAACCAACTTTTTTGTCCATTTTAAATGTTTCATACACCTGATGGTACTGCAGCCAGTCGGGGACCTGACTTTTGACTTGATCATAACTTTTCAACTTAAATGCGTCCCCTTCCTGCTGCAATATGTCCATATATCTTAGCCAGTTCGCAGACATGTTTGGTCTCTTATAGGCCTTGGCCTCCACTGGAGAAATCCATCTAGGAGTCTTTCTCTCCAACAAGTCTTTATATCTAGTCCAAACCTGGTACAAGGATTTTCTGACTATATGAGTCTTAAAAGTTCTGTGAATTTTAACCTTGTCGTACCAAAGGTATGCATGCCAACCAAACATATTGTCGTGTCCTTCCAAGTCCAACACATCAACATTTTCTAATTTAAACCAATCCTTTAACCAGCAAAAGGCTGCCGCTTCAAAGTAAAGTCTTAAGTCCGGCAGGGCAAAGCCTCCTCTCTCTTTAGAGTCTGTTAGGATCTTAAACTTGATTCTAGGCTTTTTGCCCTGCCATATAAACTTCGATAAGTCCTTTTGCCATTTCTTAAAACAGTCCAGTTTATCCAAAATCGGTATGGCTTGGAATAAAAACAGCATCCTTGGTAGGACATTCATTTTAACCACTGCTATTCTTCCCATTAACGACAGTTTAAGTCTTGTCCAAATTTCCATATCTTTTTTTATCTCCATCCACAGTTTTTCATAGTTGTCCTTGTACAGGTTCAAATTCTTGGTTGTGAGATTGATACCTAGATATTTTACAGTTTTAACGAAATTAAGTCCAGTGGCTTCTTGTATTCTTTGAATCTGTTCTGCACTCAAATTTTTGCCTAAAACTTTGGTTTTCTGTTTATTTAATTTGAAGCCAGCTACAAGTCCAAATTGTTCAATTAATTCCAAAGCTCTGGGGACACTGCTTTCGGGTTCTTGAAGGGATAACATCAAATCGTCTGCGAAGGCGCGTAATTTGTATTCTTTCTCTCCCACTCTAATTCCTTTTGTCTGTTTGTCTTTTCGAATCATATTTAGGAGGACTTCCAGGACCGTAATAAAAAGTAAAGGGGAGATAGGGCACCCTTGTCTTGTTCCTTTCTCAACTTCAATCTCCTCCGATATCACACTGTTTACTATTACTTTTGCTCTTTGTTCTGTATAGATGGCCTTAATGCCATTTAAGAATTTTTCTCCAACTCCCATCTTTTCCAAATTCTTTTTCATAAATGTCCAAGATACTTTATCAAATGCTTTCTCTGCATCAACAAACAATAGTGCCGCATCTATGTTTATGTCTCTCTCCAGTTTTTCTAAAATGTCCACAATAATTCTCGTATTGTTACTTATTTGTCTTCCTGGTAAGAAACCTGCTTGGTCTCTATGTATATATTCTTTCAACACTCTTTTCAACCTTGTAGCCAAAACATTTGCAAAAATTTTGTAATCCACATTCAACAGGGATATTGGACGATAATTTTTCATTTGAGTCTTATCTGTATCTGGTTTTGGAATCAGTGTGATAAAGGCTTCTTTCCATGTCTCTGGTGCCCTATCTCCTTCTAGTATCTTATTGCAAATTTCTCTTAATGGCTGCAATAGCCAGTCTTTTAATGTCTTATAATATTTTGCTGTTAGTCCATCCGGTCCTGGAGCCTTCCCCAATTGCATGTTGTTTATTGCATCTTCCATCTCTTGTGTCGATATTGGGTGGTTGAGGATTGTTAACTTATCCTCTGGGACTTTTTGCAATCCATTCTTTTCCAGAAATCGGTCTATCTCCGCTTCCTCTATCTTCTCCGCCTTGTACAGTTGCTTGTAGAATCTCTGAAAACACCATCTGATTTCCTCCGGTTTCTCTACATTTTTCCCATTTACTACCAAATTTGTGATGACATTTGCCTTTTGTCTTTTCTTTAATTGCCAAGCTAGTAGTTTTCCGCATTTATTGGCAGATTCAAATGTTCTTTGTTTCATCATTTTCACTTTCCATTCGATGTCCTGATTCATAATGTTTGCATATTGGGATTGCAAGTATTTAATTTCTTTTTGAATTTTAACACATCTGGGATGCCCTCTTAGTTCTTTTTCCTTTTCTTTAATTAATTTCAACAATCTCTCCATTTCTATATTTTGTTGTTTCTTCTTTTTCGCCTTTTCACTTATGAGGAATCCTCTCATTACAGCTTTACTTGCATCCCAGGCAATCCTTTTCTCCACTTCGGAATTCCAATTAATTTGAAAATATTCTTTCATCTTTTTCACCGCTTTTTCTACTAGCTTAGTATCTCTCATCAATGCATCATCCATTCTCCATCTGAAAGAGTCCTTGGAAATCATTTTTAAATTTAACTGTACCGGATTGTGGTCTGAAAGCATTCTGGGGCCGATTTCTGCCTTTTGTATTTTTGGAGCCAATTCATTCGAGATCCAAATATAGTCTATCCTCGACCATGACTGCTGAGATTCACTGTAATACGTTGCCTCTGTTTCTGTAGGGTTTTTTAATCTCCAAGAGTCCACCAAATTCAAATTATCCACCATTTCAAAGAAAGTCCTTGGGAGCTTCCCATCATTCGTTAATTTAGTTCTTTGCGATCTGTCCATTAATGTGGAAACTGCCCCATTAAAGTCTCCAAGGCACACTACCTTATAGTCCAGATAATTCAACAGCAAGTCATGTATTTTTTTGTAAAAAATCGACTTTCCATCGTTTGGTGCATAAAGTCCCAGAATCAAAAATTTTTCGCCTTGTATGTTGATTTCAATTGCAATGTATCTTCCTTCTTCATCTTTGAATAGCTGTTTTGGGCTATATTTCTCCTTTGCATATATTACAACTCCTCTCTTCTTGACTTTATCCGATGATATAAACTCTTGGCCTAGTTTCTTGTTCTGTAGTAATCTTCTGTGACGTCGGACTATGTGGGTCTCCTGTAAGCATATTATATCCAAATTCTTCTTTTCTAAGCTATAAAACACTCTGCGTCTCTTTGGTCTCTGATTTAATCCCCGGACATTCCATGTCGTTAGTTTAAGAGTCATTTTCCCTTATTTATTCTGCTCCTCCAGATGCCTCTCCTTTCTTGCCTTCCTCTGGATCTTGACTCGGCCCTGCTGGTCTCGGCGGCGGTGGAAATAACTCTGGAAACTTATAAAGTTGTGCTGGGTCGAGTGGGTTCCTTTGAATTGCTCCAGATGTTTGTCCAAAAACTTTTGCTTTTCCGCCAGGGACCTTATTCTAATCTTTTCCCCTTCAAACGTAAATGCAAGGCCTTCAGGAAATTCCCAACTGAAGGAGATCTTTCTTCTTCTTAGCTCAGTAACCAAGTCGTTATAAGGAGCTCTTTTGTCTAGGAAAAATCTGGGGATATCCTTATAAAAAATTACTTTATTCTGCTGAACCACCAGGTTATTTCTGTAGTGTAAGTCCAGAAAAAAGTCTCTGTCGTGTCTATCGTGGAGCACCAACAAACAGTCACTGACTGTTTTGGTGCTTTTCTTTCCTCTGGAACCTCTAGGTCCAAATCTGAAGGCCTTCACTATGCGTGCTGAGACGTTTACCTCTTCTAACTCCCAATATGTTGAAAATAACTGCACAATATAGGCTTTTAGGTCTTCTCCTTCCAATTCTGGAAGACCCCTTAAACGGATGTTTCCTTCTCTCTGATGTAATTGCAGAAAGGCAAGAGATTCTTCCACAGACCTCTGTCGTGTTCCAATATTCTCTAGCTGCTCCAAGTCTAAATTGTCCAATTTTTCTTCCACCTTTTTTATTTTTTCTCTGACCACTTTAATTTCCTCAGAGTCCTTTTTCAATGTAGTCACCTCCTTCCCAATTTTATTAATTTCGTCTCTGTTCTTCCTTACGTTCTCCTCAATTTGGCCAATTGATTTTTCCAGGGTCTGGGTAGAATTTTTAATATCAGCTTTTATATCCACTTGGAGTTTTTCTATTGCAGAGGCGACTGAATCTTGTGTTTGCTTCAACCCCTCTGTCACACTTTTCAGTCCTGCTGTAACTTCTGCCACACTTGCAACCAATTTCTCCATTTGCTCCTGCAGAGTTAAGGGAAACAGAGCCTCTTTTTTGTGCAGAGCTAGCACCAGTTGTTTTAGATCTAGTGTCCATTTCCTGCGGGCTCTGCAATTGTAATCTCAAGGTCACTCCAGTTGCT
Source organism: Lacerta viridis (assembly GCA_900245905.1). Taxonomy (NCBI): domain Eukaryota; kingdom Metazoa; phylum Chordata; class Lepidosauria; order Squamata; family Lacertidae; genus Lacerta; species Lacerta viridis. Next base: position 133,518 of record OFHU01004558.1, on the reverse strand, counting down.
ATGGTAACAATCTCAGACATTCACAGCCGAAGACCAACAGTCCCAAAAGTAAACACCAGGTGGCCAGCAGCTCCCTTCTGAGAACAAAGAGCCTGCTGAGCCAGAAGTCCCCACCAGTCCAAAAGTCCAGCCTTTTTAGGCAAAGAGTTAAAATTCCCAAAGTTATAAATTCCTTAAAGCCAAGAAGAGTCTATTTTAAATAGCCCAAGTCAGTAGTTATTTTCCAATTGCAGTGTTACCACCAAGTCTAAATAGTAACTTGTATCTGGCCACAAAGAAGTCAAAATGTCTCCACTGGTAAACAGTCACTGAAACACCAACAAAGAAAAAATGGCAACAATGTATTGCAGCCCGCTACCGGCCCGGAATCCTAGTCCAGAGGGCGAGCGGTGTCTTCTTTTGCCATATCCACAGTTTTTAAATCTCTAAACGTCCTTTAAATAACTTTTAAACGACTTTTAAAAAGTTTGGCAGAGTTCGCAAAACTTTTCCCGTTAGTCGCGGCTTTAATCCTTTAGCGCTACCAAGCTCATACAAACAGTTCAAAGGGAACAGGCTTCCTTTTAAAGTTCCTCTGCAAGCAGTGTTCTCCAAACTTGTCAAAAAGTCCAAAACTTTTACTTACAGAGTTTCTTTTGAGTTTTCTATTTCGGAAGTGCCGGGTGCTCGCATCTGGCGGGATCGCTGCTTTGATCCTCCGCAGGCAGTCGCTCCTTCAGTCCCGTGTCGGAGCTCCGCTCGCCTGGTTTCCCCCCTTACGAGGGTCAATCAGGAGCGGAGACGACACGTCTGGGACCCACGAAGCCGGTAGTCCACGGGACGCTCTTCCCGTGGCTCTAAGGGACCCGTGGCGCAGGCACGGTAGTCCCTATAGCCTAACGGAGGACGGAGCGGTAAAACTCCCGTCCGCCATTGATCGGCACCCCAACCGGAAGTCCTTGCTGCTTGCTCTCTTAATGACACCTGGTGGATCTGCAAGAGTAAGAAAATTCAAGGTTGTTGCCAATAACTACGTTAGCTGCGACACACAACACACTCCGCTTCTGAGCCACTGTGGAAGCCTTTGCCCTCCTGTAAGTAACAAGCATGTTGCAACTCAACAACAAACCGGCAGCCTTATAAGGGACGTCGATATCCATCAAACCAGCTTAAAAACAAAACAAAACAACCCCACTCTGTATCTCCCTTTGTATTATGATGTGAATCGCCTAACCTGCATCCATAGTTACCCAACTGTTCACATCCAACTCTTGGCTTCGTTTCCCTTCCCCTTCGCTCCAGTTACTGGTCAGTGCTGCAATCCTTTTCAAGACTAGCACAGATGATGGGATGCAGCGATGAGCCAAGTTTTCAATGCCAAGTTTTATCTCTGGATCACAGGAGTCACTTTCATGACGAATAGGAGCATGTCCATCTACACCAAATAAATGAAGCCACCTTGCTCACTGTTCTGTGGTTAGTTAGTGGGGCAGGTCTTCCAGCTCAGGGTTTGTCTTCCAAGAGAGGCCCCTCAATCCCCCTCTTTCTAAAAGTTTAGTGGTGTGAGGCACGGGGTGGAAGGATCCTTAATATTGTTTGCTCACCGCCTGTTTTCTATGGCTTTTAGTGCTTAACAGTATGAAACATGGCACAGGTAATCTACAAATGCGTGTGACTGAGCTTCTGTAGCACAGCACAAAAACCAGATTGTGGGGGGGGGGAGAGAGGAAGCTTTAATTTTTTACACTCGCCAAGTCTCCATTCCTCATGCCTCCGAATACTTCTTAAATGCGCAAGGACACCCGTAGCTACAGGCGAGCTAGCTGGGTGTTTTGCCCTGGGTGGAGCCTCCAGTGTGGTGTAGTGGTTAAGAGCGGTAGACTTGTAATCTGGTGAACCGGGTTCGTGTCTCTGCTCCTCCACATGCAGCTGCTGGGTGACCTTGGGCTAGTCACACTTCTTTGAAGTCTCTCAGCCCCACTCACCTCACAGAGTGTTTGTTGTGGGGGAGGAAGGGAAAGGAGAATGTTAGCCGCTTTGAGACTCCTTCGGGTAGTGAAAAGCGGGATATCAAATCCAAACTCTTCTCTTCTTTTTCTTCTTCTTCCAGAGGGGCACCATTGAGGCTCCCAGCCTGTGTGTGGCAGGGGCACCAAACTGGGTCTTTAACCCGGGTGAAAGAAAAGCTTAGTTTCACACCTGGCAAGGAATTATCTGCTAAGGACTGGGGGGGGGGCGGGGCGGAAATCACACATCTGAAATAGGGAAGTGCGCCTAATTTGCACTGCCTTCAATAAAGTACACCTGATTCAAACTCTGGAGCTGGGATTGCTGCCGGCTGAGCTGTCCTAAGCCCCATAAAGGGAAAGCAAGCCTTTGAAATAAGAGTTTTGAATGCCATCCTTTGGGCAAGCATTAGTTCCATTAGGTGAGTTCCAAGCTGAACGGCGGGGGGTTGCGCTTGTCCACACCTCCATTTGCCCTGACGCTTTCTCCTCGGGGAAACAAGTGGGTTGCCATTTGTTCTGATTCAGTGGTAAATAGAGTATTCTCCGGGGGGGGGGGAGCTGGAAGGGCAAACGCAAATCCACTCGGAATCATGCCCAGAAGGCACTTTCTAGGCACGGAACCAGCAAAAGTGTGGACAAGCTCTGACTTAGGGTCCAGCATAAGTCCCCACCACCACCACCTGGTCAATTCCCTGCCACTCCCCACTTTACAGGGCTTATGCTGGCGTAAGGCCCACTGGTCTTAGCTCTAGCTAAGCCTGGATGAGGGAGCTACACTGGCATAGCCCGACGGTGGTAGGAACTGGGTGGCTGAGCCAGAGATCCACCAGATCCTATCTTGCAGATCTCGGCTTTGGGTTGATCTGTTACTGGTTGTTGTTGTTGCTGCTGCTGTTGCTGTTGTTAGGGTTATTTTTGGCAAAAAAAATATATCCATGTGCCACCCTTCCTATAAGATCTGTCATGTTTGCTAAACGGCACTGTTCTTTCCTTAGAATCACAACCCGGACAACCCCAGCTGCGAGGGCATCGAGGGAGTGCTGGAATCTTATTTCCACAGCTTACGCACAGTGCAGCTATACGGACCCACCAACTTTGCGCCAGTCATCAACCAGGTGGCACGGTAAGTGGGCACTGGGAAAGCAGCGCACGCCGAACAAGGTCCTGTCCTCCTTCCTCTCGGGAGCCTTGCGTTGGGCTGGGGGTGGAACTGTCAGGAAACAGCCTCTACATCTCTGAGTTGGTCTTTCCAAGGCGCAGTTGTTGCAACACCCAGACCAAAGTCACCTCTGCCTATAAAGGAGCCCGGTCTGGCTCCAGGGCTTGCATGTTTTCAGTGGCACCTTAGGGAACATCCCTCATTGCCCGGCTGATCTGATCAGCGCGATTTGAACCAGTGAGGACAGTGGTAGAGAAAGGTGGAGGAACCGCCAACCCAAACCTTCTCGGTAGTGGCACCCTCCCCGTGGAACACCCTCGCTTCAGATGTCAAGGAAATAAGGAATTACAGTGGTACCTCGGGTTAAGAACTTAATTCGTTCCGGAGGTCTGTTCTTAACCTGAAACTGTTCTTAACCTGAAGTACCACTTTAGCTAATGGAGCCTCCCGCTGCCGCCCGCGCAATTTCTGTTCTCATCCTGAGGTAAAGTTCTTAACCCGAGGTACTATTTCTGGGTTAGCGGAGTCTGTAACCTGAAGCGTCTGTAATCCGATGTTGAGTTTGATATGTGTAAAAGCTGTTGGTTGTGGCTGGAGAAGATTTTTAAGTATTCTTTGTGCCGACTAGGGTCCGAACACCAGGCAAAGGAGGCCAGAACCTTTTTATTTTTTCAAAACACTGACAAATAATACCCTCTGTTTCAACTCTCTGGCTGTGAACTCTGTTTGCTTGGCGCACAGTGGGAAGGGGTGAAGAAGCAAGGCATGTCTTGGTCCTCTCGACTCTCCCTCTTCCCCAGGTTGGCGGCCCAGGAGACCGACGGGTCCCAATATTACGTCCTGCTCATCATCACGGACGGAGTCATCTCTGACATGCTGCAAACCAAGGAAGCCATTGTCAGCGTGAGTCCAAACTCTCCCTTTCCATGCTGGGAGAGGGGGGTGGGAAGAAAAGGAACACCCTCAAGACTTAAGGGGAGGCATGAAAGCTTGCCACCAGCAGCTCCCAATGTCACCTTAAGTGCCTTCATGCAGCCAAGATATGTAGCAATGTCCATTGTGCAATGCTGTTGTACGTAACATGTTTTTGCATGTGTGCATACACAGCTGCAAATGTGCGGATTTAGATTAGTGCAGGAATCCTCGCAGCCTCGATCCGGCTCGGCCTGTCCATGTCCACGCTAAATCGCCATGTGGGATGCATCTCAGACAATGCCATTCTCCCCCACAGGCCTCGTCTTTGCCAATGTCTATCATCATTGTGGGAGTAGGGCCGGCTGATTTTCTGGGTAAGTGTTGCCCTGATCCAAGATGTGTTATGGGCCAACGAGGAATTGTGTTGGGTGGGCCTGGACCAACCGGGTGACACAACAGCAAAGTAGGTGGCTCGCTACGCTTCGGCACTTTGCACATGCCTGTGAGCTATAGCACAGAGCGGCGAGAGGGCCACCACCGAAGGCCACGCTGCGAGGCCGATGACTAGGGCCTCGTGGAGCTGGGTTGCATGCAGGGAAGAAGTCCTTTCATAGGTAACCTGTTACTTGGGCAACGGCCCAAGGAGAATGGCAACGAATCCTAGCAGTAATTCAATATTGTGTGATCCTCAGCTATGGAAGAGCTGGACGGAGATGAAGTGCGAGTCTCCTCCAGGGGGCGCTATGCTGAGAGAGACATTGTGCAGGTAACTCTTTTCCAGAGAGCATGGATGGATTGGTGATACCAAAGGGTGGATTTTTTGGGGGGGGTGGGGGCGGGGGCGGGATCTGGCCAAGCACTCACCCCCTTTTCTCTCTCTCCGCCCAGTTTGTGCCATTCCGGGATTACGTGGACCATTCTGGGAACCACGTGTTGAGCATGGCACGCCTGGCAAAGGACGTCCTGGCCGAAATCCCCGAGCAGCTCCTCTCCTACATGAAGACCCGCGACATCAAGCCCCTTTCTGCTAGTCCGCAGTAGCTCCGCCCTCTGCCGTAGCCTGAGCCAATGAGGGCGTTCCGTTCCGGCTAGGACTGAGACGACTCCTACCAATTGGGCAACGTTGGCTGTCCCCAATGGGCCGGGTGGCTGGGACAGCTCTCTCTGTGGGAGGTGGGCCGGGGTGTGACCTCCCTGCCTCGCACAGGTGCCCTCGGAGATGCCAGCACAAAAGCATGAACCCACCCAGAATCTCCCAAGGGATGGCACCAGAGTTCACAAGCCAGCCCTTGGCAAGGGGCACGGACCAGGAAGGAGTTTGGAAGGAACCCAGCATTTTGCTGGGGGCAACCAGGGACGATGTTTTTCTTCAGGTTCGCTAAATAAGGGGCCACTGAGTTCTGTTTCTGCCTGGTTATCGACAATAAACCATCCTTGGTCCCAGGTTCTCTTGCGTGCGTGTGTTGTTGTTGTTGTTGTTGTTGCCAATGGGGGATTGTGGAAACCAAGCCTTGTGAGGAATGGTTGAGGCAGCTGGGTATCATTAGCCCGGATAAGAGGAGACCGAGACCAGGAAGGAGTTTGGAAGGAACCCAGCATTTTGCTGGGGGCAACCAGGGACGATGTTTTTCTTCAGGTTCGCTAAATAAGGGGCCAATGAGTTCTGTTTCTGCCTGGTTATCGACAATAAACCATCCTTGGTCCCAGGTTCTCTTGCGTGCGTGTGTTGTTGTTGTTGTCGTCGTCAAGGGGGGATTGTGGAAACCAAGCCTTGTGAGGAATGGTTGAGGCAGCTGGGTATCATTAGCCCGGATAAGAGGAGACCGAGAGATGATACGATATCCATCTTCAAATATCTGAAGGGCTGTCAAATGGGAGATGGAGCGCGCTTGTTTTCTGCTGCTCCGGGAGGTAGGACCCGAACCGCTGGGTTCAAATGACAAGGAAGGAGATTCCGACTAAACGTCAGGAAGAACTTTCCGGCGGCGAGAGCTTGTTTGAAAGTGGAACGGACTACCATGGAAGGTGGCGGACTCTCCTTCGTTGGAGGGTTTTAAAACAGGATGGATGGCCAACTGTCAGGGATTCGTTGGCTGTGATTCCTGCTGCACTGCTGGGGGTTGGGCTAGATGACCCTCAGGATCCCTTCCAACTTTGCGCAGTTCTATAATTCTATGATGTTCCAGGGTAATTGTCCCAGTGGGGTGAACCGGCTTTGGGGTTGTGGCTTTCTGCCATCTCAGGCTATGCTTCCCAATTAAAGACCAGCTCAAGAGGTAGGGCTCTTGCTTATCCCACTTTGGGAACTAGTAAAGTTGCAGGGCTTTTTTAAGATTCAGTTTACTGATAGCAACTCCACCGCAGCCCCGAGTACAAAATGAATAGCTAATCTGAAGAAGCCACCGGGATGTGGGGATTTGGGACAAGAAACCACAGCACTGGCAACAGAGACAAGGAAGGCAAAGTTTATTTTCTTCATATTATTGCTTAACTCAGAAAAGATCAGAGCTTAGGGTAGAAACATATACCAGGCCACTGTGACATTTTAAAAGGCATACAGTTTTCTAGCTATACAGGCACCTGCTTTTCCAAGCCCTTTGAAATAGAAGCTTCTTCCATGGCCAGAGCCCAGGCCAAATATCCCATTTGCCCAACGGCACCTTGAGAATAGCAACTGAACACTGCTGCATTCTTCTTTTGCAGACTAAGGATATACCACACCATACCAATAAAGCACATGAAACACATATGGCTTTCACACACAAACAACACTGGGAACTGTAGTTTGCCCCTCAGCTGTGCTACAATTTCCAGCACCCTTAACCTCAGTTCCTAGGATTCCTTGGTGGGGGGACAGCCCATGTGCTTGAAACGTTTGGTGTGGCTCTGACCTAAGTTTTAGGACAAATCTTTCATTTCCCTGACAGATGGGGAAACCCTGATATTGTAAGCCTATAAGCTAGGAGCTTCTTTTCACCGATGCAGCAATTCTCCAGCCCCCTAAGACTCCCTCTGCAGACTCTCCAGGAGGAATATTTCAGTGCACAGCAGCGGCAGCGGCCCAGCCTGGTGAAGTTCAATTGTTTGAAGCCAGCAAGCAGATGGGAAGGGAGTATTCCCGCGGCAGGGCGTTTGGCCTACTTTATCTCTGCTCTCAGGAAGGGGAAGCGCAGCCCAGGGCTGAGCCTGCGTGAATAAAACATGGAACAGCAGAAGCTGGCAGGATGACTCTGCTCATCTGACGTTGAGCCACCGTTCAAAGGCTTCCCATCATCGCCATCACACCTGCCGCCCCCCCACTCCTCCCGCATCCCTGGCAGGGGGTCAACCTTTTGTCTTTGGCCAAGAAAGTGCAGGTAACTCAGGAAGGGGCTCAATTCCTGGGCAGTTTCTCGTGGCAGGAAGGCAGTACGCTTAGCAAATGGCCTTGGCAGTGTGTAAACCCTGAACTGCGTAGGAAGCAATGATGGCAGGTGACCTGTGCGACGAACCTCCACTTCAGACTCTCCCCTTGTTACTAAGTTAAATTTTTATTCAGGTGTTTTGGGTCAAATTACCATGCACCCCACCTGTCCCTCTGAGGTCCGTCTGTTATTGCCTTTCCCTTTGATAAATAAACTGGGAACTTCTTAGTAACGGGAGTTTTCCTGTCCAGCGGCCGTGGCCGGTTATATCCACTGCTCTGGGCTTCAGGGTTTAACCTCTCCTTTGCCTATAGTTCGGGGCCTCTCTTTATTAGATCCCCACTATATCAGTTGACTAAGCCCTCTTAGTGGCAATCCCAGGTTTTCCCGCCCGCTAGCCCCTCCTGAGGGAACTCCCAAGACACAAACTATGGCCTTTCCGGTTAGTTTTGCCCTTTTCCTGAGTTCCCCTCCTCAAGAGCTTATATAACTCGCTGGACCAAAAGAACGACGGTATTTCCTTGGCTCAAAAACAAGAGATCTTTATTTATTACAGAGCATGACGGTTTCCGTATTGGTTCATAAGCTTAGATTGTTAACAGTGTAAATTCTTCTTTTTAGTAACATAAGCACATCTTCAACAATCCTAACCTAACCTAAACCTAACCTGGCCCCACACCCTCCTTCAGTCACCACTCTCCAACCCTCTCACACCCTCACACACCCTCCTAACGGCCCAAGGGGTGTCTGCCACTCAAACTGGAGAGCCCATTAACTCTTAAAATCCTGTGAGTCTCAGATCTGATTCATTACAACTTGATAGGGCAGAAAGCAAGGAGGCCAACAGCAGGGGGCACCACAGAGCCAATGGCAGGCACAGCCAACCAAGGGTATGTTCACACTGCCACTTACCCCACACACAGTGTGCTGCCATGGCTAGTTTTTCAAGCCACATTCACACGGTGTTTGGCCACAGTCCACATCGGTCCCGTACTTTCTTGACAAATACTGTTGTCGGATGTGTGTGTTTCCCCCCCTCAAACCAGCTTCAATCCAGCTGGAAAATTTAAGCCCTGCTCACTTTGGGCTTCCTCACAGTGTGAATGTTTATTTTTGACAGCCGTTGTGCATGCACAGACGACAGCTTCCTTTGTGCGGTGCATCCCCCAAAACCTGAAAGCCAGCTTGGTGGGCATGGTTTGGAGTAAATGGCCAAATGGCCCATGGGCTTGGGGGGGGGTGTCCTACCCTATATTGACCCAATGGCCTGACTGTAAAAGGCAGCATCCTGTGTTCTAATTACTAAAAATAGGAGCTAAGAACAGGCTAGAGTGACAAAGAGCTGTCTCTTCTTGTTCCCATTAGAAAAAACCGCAATTTGTGGGGAAGGCGGATGATTCACATAGAGAAAGACACTCTGATCCTGCATTCGCCTGGCATTAGTCACCACCACCAAAAGGGCCACTTTCAGTTAGAAACAGGACATTCCGCGTTAGCGTCATTGTGACGAGGGTACCTTGGTTCCATGGCAACTGGTGTAAGCAGAAAATGAAGACCTCTGGGCGAATATAGGAAGTGACCAAACACTCAAGCACAAATGTAAGAATGGTCAGCGAGGCTGCTTTTAGGAACTAGCAAGGAATTTCTAGAGCTGCCTAGCTACAACCAACCTAGAAAAGCGTTCCTTAAAGAGATAGCCAAGGAGAAAGAGCGTTCATAGATTTCTCCCAGGTCAGTCCTGAGTTCGTCTAAACTTCTGGATTTCCCAACAAAATAAGTTTGTATCTCTGCTCTTTTTTTTTTTACTCTAGCCATGGTGGAAATTCAGGACAGCCTTTAGGCTGCAGTCCTACACATTCACCTTGGAGCAAGTAGCCTTTCACTAAATAGGACTAACTTCTGAGTAGGTCTTCATTTGTTGTTGTTGTTCAGTCGTTCAGTCGTGTCCGACTCTTCGTGACCCCATGGACCAGAGCACGCCAGGCACGCCTATCCTTCACTGCCTCTCGCAGTTTGGCCAAACTCATGTTAGTAGCTTCGAGAACACTGTCCAACCATCTCATCCTCTGTCGTCCCCTTCTCCTTGTGCCCTCCATCTTTCCCAACATCAGGGTCTTTTCCAGGGAGTCTTCCCTTCTCATGAGGTGGCCAAAGTACTGGAGCCTCAGGATCTGTCCTTCTATTGTGCACTCAGGCCTGATTTCTTTAAGAATGGATAGGTTTGATCTTCTTAGTATATTTGTAATAAATAATCGACATCTCCTAAATCTTCACGTACGTAAATAAACAGTGCTGCACGGCTATACACACATAGGCTGGCGATGCTTGTAGTCTAATGTAGGTTGACTGGGCCTCACCTCAGAAACTCTTAGCAACTACGACCTGGTTTGCACGTAACATTAAACCCTGGTTAAAAGGAGTGTGCATGCACACGAAAGCTCATACCAATAACAAACTTAGTTGGTCTCTAAGGTGCTACTGGAAGGAATTTTTTTTATTTTTTATTTTGTTTTGACTTAGTGAGTTAGTCTTACATGCGGATCCAGGCCAGTACCTCAACTATGGTTTATTAATTATGGTTTGTTAAGGAAAATGAGAATCAAAGAAATGTAGAATTGGAGGGACTCATCATCTAATCCTACCCCCTGCAATGCAGGAATGTTTTGCCCAGCATGGGCTTGAATTCACAACCCTGAAATTAAGGGTCTCAAGCTCTACAAACTGAGCTATCCCAGAGGCTTGTTGTTGGCTTACTTGATCTTAGCTATGGGTTTATATGTGAACCTGGACTATGCCAATCCAGGCAAATATGGTTTTATGCTTCCTGTGACACAGGAGGACAGCTCACACTTCAGATTCTCAGGATGGTCCCGTTCCGTGGACATTGTTCCTTAACCATGATCATTCCTAAGAACAGATCCCAGAAGCAAAAACAGTCCTGCAGCAACATCAAGAGTGACAAAACAACAGTGGGCTTCCTGCTTGCTTGCTAGCTCCCCAAAGCCATCTGGCTGAGCTCTGAAGAAACAGGAAGCTGGAATAGATGGGCCTTTTGGTCTGATCCAGCAGGTCTGTTCTTATGTTCCTACATAATGGTGGCATAAACATTTGTCAAAAGAATGAATTGACCAGTGAGAGCCATCCCTTTGTCAAGCAAAATACTCCCCTCCAAAGAGTATTTTCAATGACCAATCTCAAGTCCTCAGCCTTTGGGTCAAGATATGCTAGAAACGGTAAATAAACAGCTTGCCTCAGCTCACAGCCTCCGCCATGGCTTTATTAAAAAACATCATGTAATAATTATAGATTCTTTCCTTAAGGTTCTGTGATTAATGGGAGTAATTGACTCACTAAGAGGTCCCTGATGCAACAGCAGGCTCCAAGCCTAGGCAGCTCAAATGAAGATCAGGTTGTTTTTCCTACTTTTGCTGACACTTGAGTGACAATACAAGGTTTTATTACTTATATTTTCCTTAGGAACATAGGAAGCTGCTTTACTCCGAGTCAGGTCACCATGGGTCCAGCAATTACAGTGGTACCTCAACTTATGAATTTAATCCGTTCCGAATGCACATTTGTAGGTCGAAAAATTCGTAAATCGAAAAAAGAGATTTCCCCATAGGAATGCATTGAAAACGAAAAATTCGGAAAAATTCGTAAGTCGAGTAAACCGCATCTAAAATTCGTAAGTCGAGTAAACCCCATCTAAAACCGCCAACGGATGTCGAAAAATTCGTAGGCGTGGGCACTTTTTTCATTCGTAAGTCGAAAAATTCGTATGTCGAGTAATTCGTAAGTCGAGGTACCACTGTATCTACGCGGTTTGGCTCCAGGTCTCTGAGATTTCAGACAGGGGAATGAATGCCAAGGACTGAACCTGGAGCCCGCTTCCCCCCCCAACTTGTATTTGAAACAGGAAATCACCACCCATGATCAGATCCCCAATTAACATACTGTCAGAAAACAACAACAGACTGCAAACAAAATAAGAGCCTGCTGGATCAGGCCAATGGCCCATCTTAGCACAGCATCCTGTTGACACAGTGGTCACCCAGGTCCCTTTAGGAAGCCCTCCTCCCTCCTGTGGTTTCCAGCCACTGGAATTCAGAAGCATTGCAGCCCAAGACCAATGAGGCAGAGCAGAGTCATCATGGCTAGTAGCCATTGATAGCCTTCCCCCTGCCCCCGAATTTGTCCATTCCTCTCTTAAAGCCATTCAAATTGGTGGCAGTCACTGCCTCCTGTGGGACCAGGTTCTGTAGTTCAGTTATGCGCTGCTGAAATGTGAACAAAACATAAAACTTTTCCCCAAGGCCAAATATGCCCCGTATCAATATCAGTAATTTATGAATTTATCAATATCAGTAATTTATGAAGCAGCCCAAGCAAACAGAAATTAGACAGGTGTTATAAAAATTCTGTAACTGGGTCCGTCTCTAGAAGGGAGTCCATAACCCCGGGAAGAGCGCTATAATTTAAGAGCCCCTTCCCGACAACGCAGCACAAAGACAAATACCGAGTCTCCCAAAGCAAGGCCTTGTTTATTAGAAACTGTTGCAGCAGGGTGTTTTGCAAGCAAAAGACCTAGAACAATGGAGCGCAAGCTCCTATATAGACTTTTGAAATTGCCCCCCTCCAGCTCAAGACCACCCCTCCATACATCATACATACATCAGAATTACATCACAAATTGGGATGGTCAGAGGAGGTAACCTGAGAATTCTCACACCTGTGCCATCCCTCCTTGACCCCTCCCAGACACACATTTCTGCAAAACAAAAGGTTTCCTGCCCTGGCCGGTAGGGCTAATGGCTGTTCCTTTGTGAGGGAAATGGCCCATCCTCAGGCAGAGACTTCTCACCTCCTCCCTGCAGATGAAAACACTTGGCCAGCTAGGAGTCAAAATGGAGTGAGGCCTGTCTTTCTGTGCTGTTTTCAGACATGTGGCCTTATTTGTTTGGTACATTAATAACTGTTATAATATATATATGAAAGACCTTAAAATTCTTACAACATAGGCAGCCCATGAATTTATATGTATTATATGGATTTGTATAAAAGTGTACGAAAGAGATAAAGGGGGGGAAACTGGGTTTTTTTATTGGTTAGTTTCTTTGTGGCGTGTTCATTGCCTGACCTTTAAATATTTCGGCGGGACTTTGCAGGGTGTGTTCTGCTTGGTTTAGCCATGTTTTGGCTTAGAGACAGTTCTGTATAACTTCAACTGAATTTTCTGTTTTATAATTTAGACTACTCCTTTAAACATCCTTAAAATATCAGTGACTTCCCTTCTTCTCTTTCCATGGTTCATTTTGCATATCATAAATCCCTGCATATTTTATATAAACTACAGTTCTCACCTGATACAGGTACCGGTAGTTTGGACTAAATGAGCCCAGAATATTTAGAATACCCACTAACAGAAGTGGCTTTAGAAAGGAGTAGGTACGTTCATGTCCCACACTGAAGCAGCAAGGCTGAATGACAAGGCCTCATTCAACACCATGATTCTATGGAGGACAGGTCTATTGATGACCATTACCCATAAGAATAATAATGTTTCCCCGTGCAAGTTCCTCAGGGCAGGGACCTATCCTCGTGTAATCTGGCAAGTGAATGGACACCAATACCGCTATATACAGCGCCAGAAATGGAGTATCAGAGGTAAGCTGCCTCTGATTTCAAGATACTAGGGACTAACGCCAGAGGGTTGGCTGGTTTCATCAGCCTCGGTGGTGATGAGAGCGAGCACAGAGCTCAGTGGCCTTTGATGCTAAGCTCCTTCCAGATTCCATGATTATTCACATTTTCTTTATCCCCTGGATTTTATTCACTCAACAGCTTGAGGCAGAGAAAGATCCCGTGGTTCCTGGCTACCATTTTATTTTATTTTATTTTTGGTTTTTGTTTATTGCATCCTGCATCTCAGAGGAATAATCTTCCACTCTCGTTACATCACTTGTGTCAAAGGGTTGTTTCTTTTGAAGTTGCTGTTTTAAATCTCAGATGTGCAGCTTCTTTGGCTTGCAGTCTCTCTCTAGAGAAAGGAAGGATTATAATGAAAAGCCGGCAGCTGACACCAGAGGTACATCTGCTACCTTTTCCATCTCCTCCTGCTTGAGGTCCTAGCAGCAAATGCACCCAGGGTTAGCTGATGTCACAGCGCCACCGCTCGGCCATTTCACTTTCAGCGGTTCCTTGGGTTTTTAAATCAGAATGTTTTTTTATTTTTTAAGGAATACGTGTTCCTGTTTCTATGGGCCTGGGGTGGTTTAATGCTTTTAAATTAAATTTGCCCCTTAAAAGCTCTTAATTGCCATTTCATGTTTACACTCACAGGGATTGAATAATAGTGAAAAGGTCAGCTCACCCCTTATATACCCAATGGTTCATTACACTCTGCAGGCAAGTGTGGTGTAGTGGTTAAAAGAGGTAGGCTCGTAATCTGGTGAACCGGGTTCGCGTCTCCGCTCCTCCACATGCAGCTGCTGGGTGACCTTGGGCTAGTCACACTTCTCTGAAGTCTCTCAGCCCCACTCACCTCACAGAGTGTTTGTTGTGGGGGAGGAAGGGAAAGGAGAATGTTAGCCACTTTGAGACTCCTTAGGGTAGTGATAAAGCGGGATATCAAATCCAAACTCCTTCCTCCTCTTCTTCTTCTTCTTCTTCTTCTTCTTCTTCTTCTTCTTCTTCTTCTTCTTCTTCTTCTTCTTGTCAGGAGGCCCAGCCTGCAAAATGTGGAAATGAGGCCTTTAGTGTCGCTGCACAGCAGCCTTTGGAATCTCCTTCTCCTGATTGTTAGGCAGGCATAGTCTCTGCTATCTTTTCAATACTTCCACTTTCAAACAGGCTTTCAAGCTGGGAATAGTGGAAGTCTGATTTTACAAACCTTTCAATTAGTTGAAGGGGCTGTCTATCTAAAGTTCCAGAAATTAGTGGAAGAGATGCTAACTGCTGCTTGTAAACTGTAAACAGCTGGGGGAGATGGGACAATCTCCTTTGTTAAAGGAACTGAAAATAAATATATGAAATAGGTTACTTGGGGGGGGTTATATAAAAAAGCATATTATTATAAATTTAAGGGAGGAAGCAGAACTCAAAGAAACTTTTTGGAATGTTGGTATAATTTCATACAATATTGGAATGAAAGAACGTTAATCACCAAAAGGTTGAAAACAATATGTTATGTTGAAATAAATGAGGGATTCTTCTAAAATTATGTTGAGAAATCTGATGTTTTACCTTCCCTGCCCCCTCTTAACTCCCCCTGACTGCATGTATTTTATTTAACAATAGCAATAAAAGTAGCAGCAATGAGCACATGGAACTTAAAACTACAATCCTGCGCACCAAGAGTGAGGGACCTCAGGCCTAGAGGCTGAATGTGGCTCTCAAGGCCTCTCTCTCCAGCTCTCAAAGGTCTCCCCAGGTCACACCCCTCACTAGCTTTCCTCCCTACCCAGACAGTGCACTGAGCTTCTGCTGGATGGAGATGGGTGTATAAACCTGAAGCTTTTGGATGGCTGGAATGTAGCCCACTGTACAGAGGCAACCATCAATTACATTTCCCCACACACTTTTCACCTTTGAACCTGCCACTGGCATGTGCTTCTCCACCCAGAAGGTTGCCTATGTTATAAGAAAAAAACTGCTCCTTTCCCCTTATGGGGTACCCAAGAGCCCATATAGAGTCCTTTTGTAGGTTCTCTTTCGGTAGGAGAAAATTATAACAGAGACCAGCCAGAGAATATTGAGAAGCAAAGCAGATAGTAAGCCTGATCTTTATTAAAGCTGTTGCAACAGGGTGCTCCCCCACACACAGGAGGGGGGAAGGACCCAGAACAAAGGTGTGCCCGCCCTTATACAGTCATACCTCAGTTTGCGAATGCTGCGGGTTATGTTTTTTTAGGTTGCGCTCTGCGCCAAACCTGGAAGTACCAGGTGTGGGTGGCACTGTGGGTTAAACCACAGAGCCTAGGGCTTGCAGATCAGAAGGTTGGCGGTTCGAATCCCCCGACGGGGTGAGCTCCCATTGCTCGGTCCCTGCTCCTGCCAACCTAGCAGTTCAAAAGCACGTCAAAGTCCAAGTAGATAAATAGGTACCATGGTGTTTCCGTGTGCTGCTCTGGTTCGCCAGAAGCGGCTTAGTCATGCTGGCCACATGACCAGGCTCCCTTGGCCAATAAAGCGAGATGAGCGCCGCAACCCCAGAATCGGCCAACTCTGGGGTTGCGGTGCTCATCTCGCTTTATTATGGCCGAGGGAGCCGGCGTACAGCTTCCGGGTCATGTGGCCAGCATGACTAAGCCGCTTCTGGCGAACCAGAGCAGCACACGGAAAAGGCCGTTTACCTTCCCGCCGGAGCGGTACCTATTTATCTACTTGCACTTTGATGTGCTTTCAAACCGAACCACTGACCTTCTGATTGGCAAGCCCTAGGCTTTGTGGTTTAACCCACAGCACCACCCGCGTCCCTGTTTCCCTATCCCTGCTCAAAAGCAATGATGGTCAGCACGAGCAATATTATTATTATTGTCGTCGAAAGCAACATTTGCTATTGTTACACATCCCTGAATGAATGGCCGCCACCTAGCTCTTCCAGACCGTAAGCTTTGCACCTCTCGTTCTATAATTAACCTTTGGAGCCTCAGCAGCACCTTCCCTCTCTTTCCCTGGGGAAAGCTGTCAAGAGAGAGGGGGGGCTTCACTCCCCAGCCCCCTACTCCTGCCTGGATGCCCTGGAAGTTGGGATGGGGTGGTGTGGGGTGGGGGGTGGTGTAAGAAAGTCCCAGTCCAAACCCCCGTGGCACGGAAACGGGGCTCCCCCTCCTCCTCCCGGAGCTGGACCGGAGAGGGACCCAGGAGTCCTGAGCGGGAGACCCCCTCAACGCTCCCCCCCCCCTTCACCACTCTCGACGGCAGCACAGCCTTGCCATTCGCAGCAGCAGATTCGCCCAAGGCCGCCGGCCGGGAGGTCTGACCTTACAAATTGAAAGAAGACGGTTGGGGTGGGGGACGGGGTGCGTGTGTGGAGAGGCGGGGGAAACGGGGGGGGGATCGGCAGGTGCCCCCCACATTCACAAACACGGCGGGCGAGCCGGGTGGCGAAAGTGCGGTTGCCAAGGAGCGGCTTTACCCAGCGGGGCCTCCCCGCGCAGGAGCTGCTGCTGCCGCTGCCGTCGCCGCCGCCGCCGCCGGAGCCTCCTCCTCCTTCTCCATTGTCCGGGCCGGGCCGGGCTGGGCCCATGGGCCCTGCCGCCACGAGAGACGCCCAGCAGCCGCCCAGCCGGCGGGGGGCCTGAGGCCGAGCGCGGTGAGAGAGCCTGCGGGCGGGCGGGGAGGAGGAGGAGGAGGAGGGGAGCGGGGAGGGGAAGCCGCCCGGCGGGCGGGCGGGTTTCTCCCGCGGAAACAGCGAGGGAACGGGGGCTGCCGCTGCTTCTGCGTGGTTCTGTGTGTGCCTTGCAAAGCGGGGAGAAGGAGGCTTGCAAAGCATTGCCGGGCAGGCTGGCATTTCCTCCGGTATCTCCCCCCCCCCCGACCGCTCCTGCCCCGCCAACCCACAAGCCGCCTTCTACTCCTAACCCCAAATCCGACCCACACTTCCCCCCCCCTCCACCTCCGATGCATGCAGGGCAACCGAGGAGGAAATGCGCGCGCGTGGGAATGAGAGAGAGAGGGAGCGAGCTTGACAGCCCCTCTTCCTCCCATTGCAGCAGGTATCCGTGGGGCCCGCAGAGCCAGGGGTCAGGGGTGATGGGTTTGCTGTGAGCCGCCCTGAGATCCACGGGCGAAGGGCGGTATACAAATCCAGCACGTCAGAATAACAACAACAACAACAATAGGAGCAGCGTTGTTTTCCAGCAACATCTAGGGAGGGCCCACTGGGACAATGTGCCCAACAGCAGGGCAGCAGGGGATGTGGTGTGCGGACTTCTCTGTGCCCCCCCTCCACCATGAAGATAGAGAGAGCCGCCTTGGAGGCGGCTTGACAGCTGCTTTGCCCAGTTTTCCCCCTCCCCTGACAGCTGCTGCCCTGCTGTTGGGGGAGGTGGTGTGGCGTGGGGGAGCTTGGCTCTTCTGTGTCTGCTCTTCTGCCCTGCCCACCTATGCTGGGAAGGTGCCACGGAGGTAAAGAAGGTCCGGGGAGCGAAAGGTGGGTAGCCTGATGGCCGCCACCCGTTGCCCTCCTGGTACACCGCAGGGTTACTTGGACAAAGGTGGTGGCATACTGGGTTGGCGTTTTTCTCTGCCTTCTCTCCTACCCTCTCGTTCTCCTATGATCTCTCTGTGGCAGAGGGTGCCTTGGAGATAGGGAAGGTGGTGTGTGATGGGAGCAGCTTCACAGCCACCTGCCCTCCCTCCTTTCTCCCTTAGCTATCGTTCTCCTCATAGCTGCTGGCACAGTGTGGGATGGGAGAGGTAATGTAAGGTTTGCAGTGTTTAAAGCGGGGTAAAGCCCCTCTATCTGCTTTCCTATCCTTTCTGTGCTAATTCTCGTTCCTTGCTCCAAGCAGAGGATGCCGCAGGTGAGAAAGGCAATGTGGGAGTTATCAGGGCCGAAAGGTGTGGCGGGCTGATTGGCATCCTTCAGTGTTCTCTTTCAGCCCTTTTCTGTAAGAGAACACTGAAGGACACCAACACACACACACACACAAACAAACAAACAAACAAACACAGAGTGTACTACCAAAGGGAAAGAGCAGTTGGGGGGATATTGTTTTTGTTTGTTACTATGTTGCGCATTTTTGTGGTGTTTTTTTTTATATTGTAAATTGTGATCCTCGGATGGATGGCGGTAAAGAAATGTAGTAAACAGCAACAGGTGCAACGAGTAGCTGGAGGCTGGCACATGCACACACAGGCAAAGCTTGGGATTTTCATTCCTAGTACAGTCTGATTCCTGTTGTAGAAAGGAAGTCAATGCAACTTGGGTTGCCTGACACCTTTCCCATTAATTTTCATTTCCTCTCCAGCTAGGGGACACCATGGCATGACATGTGGAGAGAGAGCATGAGCAAGAAGTGGCAAGTGACAGGCATTCTCTCACTTCCCTTTTTGATGTTGCTATCAATTGCACAACTATGGGTAGTATTAAGTCAAGGGCCATTTCATGTTGCTAGCCAGACTTTCCTTGTCTTAGTCGTCATTCTCTGCAGCTAGCTTACATTAAAAGCCGGGGCGAACAAAAGCCTTCAGAGCCGGTGCTGAAAAGGAAGGGCATCCTGGGAAGAGCATTCTACATTTTGGTGCTTTGCCATCTACTGCACTTCAGAGTGGGCCTTGGAAGGGGGATATATTCATGGGGAGAAAAAAGTAGCCCTTCAGATACCTGCCTATTCGGAGCTTTAAAGCTGAGAACCAGTAGTGGATCGGGGCCGGTCGAGTTGTTGCAGAACTTCTGATACATGTTTCATTCTGCCAGTTGCAGTTAACAATCTAGCCACTGTTTTTCATCCCAGCTGAAATTCCAGAGTAGTCTTCAAGGGCAAGTCCAGCATATACTGTAACACATTTCAGTAGCCCACATGGGATGTTACCAGAGCCTGGGTAAGGTAACTGTGGCCCAGCTTGTCTCTTATGCAGCTGGGGAGTAGTGGGAGGATACCTTGAGTAATTTGGTTAAGGCTAATACTTTCAAACTCTTTCCCTTCCCCACCACTGCCAGACTCCTGCTGCTTTAAAATTTAGTGGTAGCGGCGTGCCTAGCAAAGAACAGAAAATGCAAGTGAGAAGGATCCCTGACTAGATGCCGTGGATGGAGAGGAGAGAGAAGACGGGAATGGATAAAGGGGTAAAAATGGCTTTGAATATTGCAGGACATCACAGGTGTGAAGGCCACACACACACACACACAATATATATATATATATATATGGAAAGCAACAGGCCCCATGCCTTAGAAATAGAGGTGGACACAACAGGGACTTGCTACATGGTTGTGGCTTATTGGTGGTGGTATTTTTGGAGCTGTGTGCCTTACCTTTGCAGTTTGCATGTTTACCACGCCAAGCACTATTAGACGTCCCTTGCCGACAGTGCTATATTAGTTGACTCTGTGAGGCTGGAATACAGGGAAGTCAGCCGGCAAGAAAGTGAAGAGGTTCAGGAAAAGCTTTGCTGAAGAAGTGGGCTTTGAGGAGTAATTTGTAGGAGGAATGGAGAAAAGCTAGACCAGGGATGAGAACCTCAAGGCTCTCCAAATGTTAGACTGCAGCTCCCTTCAGCCGCAGCCAGCATGGCCACCTGTCAGGGGATGATGGGAGTTGTAGTTCAGCAACACCTTGAGGGCCACAGGATTCCTGTCCCTGAGCTAGACAGACAGAAAGCCGGAACCTGTTCTGCTCCCTGCACAACCAGCAGAAATTCCTTAGATGGGCATCATCAGGCAGGGTGAGTAGAATAACATCCCACGTCCCTAGTGCCCACATGGCTGCGGCCCACATTTCTCCTTGCGTGATTTAGCAATAACCTAGGAGAAAGGACGAAGTGTAATACCTGGTTAGGGGAAAGATGCAGTACAGTTCTGTGCAAAATTTTTGCGCAACAGCCTCTGATGTGATTGCCATGCTCGTGCCAGTCTGCCGCTGGGAATTGGCCTGGTCCCCCGTGTGCATTTTGTGCTAAATCAGTCTGGGGGTTGAGTAGGTCCTGCTAGAAGCCTGTCTGCGAAGCTCCTGGTTCCTCCTGGCACAGGCGTTTTGGGTCTGGTGGGGGGGGGGGTGGCGGCAAACCGTTGGTAGGTATCCGGGTGGTGCGCCAGCCCTGACCTGTCCTTGGTTCCCCCTTCCCTACAGAGCTAGCAGGCGCCATGGGGGTGGACTTTGACGTGAAGACGTTCTGCCACAACCTGCGGGCCACCAAGCCGCCGTACGAGTGCCCCGTGGACACGTGCCGCAAGATCTACAAAAGCTACAGTGGCATCGAGTACCACCTCTACCACTACGACCATGACAACCCCCCGCCCCCGCAGAGCGCCCCTCTGCGCAAGCACAAGAAGAAAGGCCGGCACGGCCGGGCGGCCAACAAGCAGTCGCCCAGCCCCTCCGAGACCTCGCAGTCGCCGGGCCGAGAGGTCATGACCTACGCGCAGGCCCAGCGCATGGTGGAAGTGGACCTGCACGGCCGCGTGCACCGCATCAGCATCTTCGACAACCTGGATGTGGTGTCCGAGGACGACGAGGCGCCCGAGGAGGTTCCGGAGAACAATAGCAACAAGGAGAACACGGAGACGCCCTCCGTGGCCCCCAAAGCCGGCAAGCATAAGAATAAGGAGAAGCGTAAGGACTCCAACCATCACCACCACAGTGCCTCGGCGGGCAATATGCCCAAGCTCCCAGAGGCCGTGTACCGGGAGCTGGACCAGGATACGCCCGACGCCCCTCCTCGCCCCTCCTCGTATTACAGGTACCACCTGTGGGTTAGGGGCACGCTGTGGTTCGGAGGGCTTTGCAGGGCCATGTTTGGGTTTTGATTGTGTCCTATGTAAGCAACTTAAGAGATTCTTCTTCTTCTTCTTCTTCTTCTTCTTCTATTGTGTGGTATGTTGTTAGCATCCATCTGTCTCGAGAGACAATGGCGTTCGCCTCCTGGGTTGAAGTCAAGCCACTGGAGAATAGGGCTGGGTGATAACTTGTTTTTCAAAATCGTGATATACCACCAGCTAAACATTGTGATATACCGACATATCACAATGTCTGAAATAAGGATGGAGCTATGTACAGGCATTGTCTGGCTTCACGGTTTC
Organism: Lacerta viridis; assembly: GCA_900245905.1. Lineage (NCBI taxonomy): Eukaryota > Metazoa > Chordata > Lepidosauria > Squamata > Lacertidae > Lacerta > Lacerta viridis. The sequence goes on along the minus strand of OFHU01004558.1, from coordinate 112,308 downwards.
CCCCACATTGTGATTTTTTTTCATAGCGCACAGGCACGCACATCATGATTTGCAATATATTGCGCCAGGTCAGAAACTATGGGACCGATATCACGATATGGACTTTAAACTGGTTTTGGGCTAGTGTATCGATATATCACCCAGCCCTGCTGGAGAATCCCAGTGCCTGCTGTGACTGCGGAGAGTGGTAACTCGTAGCTGCTACCTCCCGTGTTGAAGTGACCTCCCTGGGGCACCAGCCTGGGCAGTGTGTGGGGAGGTCCTGGGCTGCCCCCAGACAACAAGACCCTCCCCCTCCCAGCCTCGCTGGTATGGTCCAAAGGAAAGCAGAGCAGTATGTTTGGCACCAACGTGGCTGCAGGAGTTTCAGGAAGGAGGTGTACAAGGTGCCTTAGAGACCTCGCTCAGGATTTGTGTTGGGTTTACTCCTCAGCCTTTTCTTCTCCTGGTGGTATCCCGCAAGGCAGTGGTGGTTGAGGACCAGAGCTTTCCTTCTCCTAGATGGGCTAGGTGTCCCCTTAAGTGGTATACAATATTGTTAATCATCTCCATCCAAGCTGAGGTTCTCAAATGGGGAGGAGAGCACTCTAAGGAAGTGCTGCTGAGCATTCCTCTGGGGGCCTCGCTGCTCCGCTCTCAGAAGGCACCTCCTGGCTGTGCCTTGTTGCAGCTTGGAAACCGAGGCAGCCTGTGTCCCTTGGGCAAAGGAAGATTTCTTCCCTTCCTAACAGGAGTGAGGGGGGGTTGCACCTTGGGAGGAGAATCAGGAGCAGCAGTATTCCTACCCAGTGGTCACAGGGTTCCGTGGCATCGGAGGGCAGGGTAGAAAGAAAGTGCTCTTGCCTGGAGAGACGCCTTAACTCCCCAACACCACCTTCCTACCCCCTGACTTTTGAGAGGTGCATTATGCTGAAGCTGGAAGACTTTGTCTGATTGCAGCAGTGTTCCGCCCAGTCCGGTTCACTCACCTGTAAGTAGTGCGGCCGCTTGCACGAAAGGATTTTCACAGAGTGACGCGATAGGTTTCTCCCCCCCACCCCAGGTCAAAGAAAAATGGGCTTGGATGGCTGTGACCAGAATTCTCAGCGTAGAGGAAGAGGGATGGCATGCCGAGCTCATTCTGTTACTCAGCTAATTCTGCCAGGAAGAGAGCATTGAAGCAGCCGGTCGTGGCTCAGTCAGTAGAGCATGAGACTCTTAATCTCAGGGTCATGGGTTCGAGGCCCACACTGGGGGAAAGATTCCTGCATCGCAAGGGGCTGGCCTAGATGGCCCTCGTGGTCCCTTTCCAACTCTAGAATTCTATACATAAAATGGTGCAAGTGAACAAATGACAAGTGACTCTAAACGTGGAACAAACTGGCAACACTTAGTATTAGGCTGCCAGTCAAAATCTGTCCTGTTGTGCTCCTGCTTTCAGGCCGAGGGGTAACAGGTCTCCCTCTGTAGGTCAAAACAACCAAACCTTAACATTTTTTAAACAGACTACGTAGCTTCAGAACTGGGCCGGATGCAGGTCAGCGCAAAAGATGCAGAGGTAGGGCAGTGTAGTTAATTCTTGATTCAAGAAAACGGCACACAGCTCAGCGACACATCCCGACAGGGCTTGCCCCTACAGAGCAGTTGCCAGGACCGATGGTCAACCTCTTTACCCCATCTAAGTCCCCTCCCTCTGCCCGACCTTTCCCCAGCAGCCTCAAACTACGTTGGGGCACCTCCAATCTCTGTTCCGCCCTTTGCATCGCCCTTTGTGTCCTTTGGGATTCTCCTGCAGCCTCTTGCCCTCCCTGCCTCTGCTTCAGCCTCTGAGTCTGAGCTGCTCCCTGTCACAGGCTCTCCTTGCTCACAAAAGCCTGTTGCTTCTTCAGCATCCAACCATTCCTCCCTCCCATTCTCCCTCGGACTTCTCCTCAGTGTCCCACCACCAATCCCCAATTCCCTTTTTTTTGGGGGGGGGGAGTCTCCCAGCTGGTGCCTCCCACCAATCCTCGTCATCTAGCCAGTCCCTGACACCTAGCACTTAAAAGGGCCGGGCCGGGTGCAAAGATGCAAGTAACAGCCAACAACCCTATAGGCCAGGCATAGGCAAACTCTGGCCCTCCCGATGTTTGGGACTACAATTCCCATCATCCCTGACCACTGGCCCTGTTAGCTAGGGATGATGGGAATTGTAGTCCCGAACATCTGGAGGGCTGGAGTTTGCCTATGCCTGCTCCCACCTCTGTTTCCTCCCCCGTCACTTTTCTCAGTTGTAAAGGCTCTCAGTGGGACCCGGTCACCGAGCCTTGTGCTTTTGTCCCTTTCCTTCCCCGCTCGCCCCAGATACATTGAGAAGTCGGCCGAGGAGCTGGACGAGGAGGTCGAGTACGACATGGACGAGGAGGATTACATCTGGCTGGACATCATGAACGAGCGCCGGAAGACGGAGGGCGTGAGCCCCATCCCCCAGGAGATCTTCGAGTACCTGATGGACCGGCTGGAGAAGGAGTCCTACTTTGAGAGCCACAACAAGGGGGACCCCAACGCTTTGGTGGACGAGGACGCCGTCTGCTGCATCTGCAACGACGGCGAGTGCCAGAACAGCAACGTCATCCTCTTCTGCGACATGTGCAACCTGGCCGTGCACCAGGAGTGCTACGGCGTCCCCTACATTCCCGAGGGCCAGTGGCTGTGCCGCCGCTGCCTGCAGTCCCCCTCCCGGGCCGTGGACTGCGCCCTGTGCCCCAACAAAGGGGGCGCTTTCAAGCAGACGGACGACGGGCGCTGGGCCCACGTGGTGTGCGCCCTCTGGATCCCAGAGGTTTGCTTCGCCAACACGGTGTTCCTGGAGCCCATCGACAGCATCGAGCACATCCCCCCCGCCCGCTGGAAGCTGACCTGCTACATCTGCAAGCAGCGGGGCTCGGGCGCCTGCATCCAGTGCCACAAAGCCAACTGCTACACCGCCTTCCACGTCACCTGCGCCCAGCAGGCCGGGCTCTACATGAAAATGGAGCCCGTCCGCGAGACGGGGGCCAACGGGACCTCCTTCAGCGTCCGCAAGACGGCCTACTGCGACATCCACACGCCGCCCGGCTCCATGCGGCGCCTGCCCGCCCTCTCGCATAGCGAAGGGGAGGAAGAGGAGGAGGAGGAGGAGGACGGGAAAGGCTGGAGCTCGGAGAAAGTGAAGAAGGCCAAGGCCAAATCCCGGATTAAGATGAAGAAGGCGAGGAAGATCCTGGCCGAGAAGAGAGCGGCTGCGCCGGTGGTGTCGGTGCCCTGCATTCCTCCCCACAGGTAGGGCGCCCTCTCTTCCCCCGCACCCCCCCGCCCCAGCCGCTCGTTCCACATCCTTAATGAGATGGGACCACATCACGAAGCGGCAAGGTCGTCGTCTGGGTTACTTGGGGCTTTGCAGGCCGGTCTGTACACAGCCCAGGCAAAAAATAATAATCCCTGGGACCCAGGTGGTGCTGTGGGTTAAACCACAGAGTCTAGGGCTTGCTGATCAGAAGGTCGGCGGTTCGAATCCCTGCCACGGGGTGAGCTCCCGTTGCTCGGTCCCAGCTCCTGCCCACCTAGCAGTTCGAAAGCACATCAAAGTGCAAGTAGATAAATAGGGACCGCTCCAGCGGGAAGGTAAACGGCGTTTCCGTGCGCTGCTCTGGTTCGCCAGAAGCGGCTTTGTCATGCTGGCCACATGACCCGGAAGCTGTCTGTGGACAAACACCGGCTCCCTTGGCCTATAGAGCGAGATGAGCGCCGCAACCCCAGAGTCGGACACGACTGGACCTGATGGTCAGGGGTCCCTTTACCTTTACCTTTATTATTTGTATATTTGCCCTATACCTGCAGATCTCAGGGCGGTTCATGGCATAAAAGTACAATATTAAAAAAATCACAAAATACATAATAAAATAAGAACAGGAGCAAACCAATAATGCCCCACCCCCCACCCATTTAAAGGGGCATCGGATGTCAATCAGCATTTGGGGAGCCTAATCCAGAGGCCTGCTATGTACAAACTGTCTTGAGCCACATCCACTTGAGACAAAAACGTGTTGGGTGCCTGTGAAAGGGCTGCTTTTTTATTTACTATGTTTGCAGTTTGTCTACGTTCAAGGTAGCGTTTTAGCCTCAGAATAACCAGTGGGATAATCTCCAGAGAGGCTGGCCTGTCCAAGGTCGCTGTGCAAGCTCCACATCTGATCAGGGGCTTAAACTGCACTTTTCTGAGACCCTGCATACATAGCTGGACTCTGGCTCCCATCATCCCTGACCATTGGCCTTGCTGGCTGATGGGAATTGGAGTCCGGCTTTATCTGTGGAGGGCCACAGGTTCCCCATTCGCTTCTCAAGCTACTGCGCACGTGGTCTCTGAACGAGGGTGCAAGTTACGTATTTTATTTTATTTTTTACCATCATGGGAGTTATGTTCAGTAAGTTTGCATGCGACTGTTCAAGATTTAATTTTTAAAAATTAATTTTAATATACATTTTTCTGCTAAATAATTTTAATATATATTTTTCTGCTAAAGGAGAAGCACTTTGGGAATAAGTGGAGAAGGGCTAATGTTGTCATGGACAAACATTTCAAGGAGTTAGGGGCTGTGCTTTTTTTCTGGGGGTACCGTTTTTTCTTTAAAAAATAACACTGTTTAGGGGTATGTACTTATTTTATCCATTTTACAGAAATTCATATACCGCTCCACTGTCATGAAACCTCTGAGCGGATTACTATCAGTTAAAACGAACAATTTTAAAACATTTTAAAAATAGTCCATAAACAGCACCCCATTTTTTAAGCGGAGGTGGTGCTCCTATTTCTTCCTTTGAGGACTCCATTCTGTGTTCCATTGGAACCCCGCTTTTGGATTTGTCTCACCTCCGTGGGCAAAATGGCAAGGTAGCAAATTACGCCAGGTTGAACGTTGCTTTCGCTGCATGGTAAAAAATATGCTCTCCTGCTGGACGGCGGTTCTGCGATCCTGTCCGTTGGGAGCAGGAAACAAGCCCCAGCAGTGGTGGGTGTTTCCTCTGCCGTGTGTCACCACAACCCCAAGGGGAAGGCCTTCCCCTTGTTGCTTTGCTTGTGGGTTTCTCAAGAGTTAGATGGCCGGCTGCACCTGTTAACAGAACGCTGGTCTCGATGGACGCCGGTCTGTTTTGCCGACAAGGCAAATATTTAAATTAATTTGTCGTTGCGTACTTCTCGAGCACCTTTTCCAGCATACAAAATGCTTTTTAAAAATACAGGAATTTCATCCCACCACAGCTAATGAAGCCAGCCTTTGTAGCAAAGGTGAATTGCCCGCAAATCTGTACCTGAAGGTTCTTGGAGGATAAGGCTGTCAATAGAGCCAGTGTGGTGTAGTGGTTAAGAGCGGTAGACTCGTAATCTGGGGAACTGGGTTCGTGTCTCCACTCCTCCACATGCAGCTGCTGGGTGACCTTGGGCTAGTCACACTTCTTTGAAGTCTCTCAGCCCCACTCACCTCACAGAGTGTTTGTTGTGGGGGAGGAAGGGAAAGGAGAATGTTAGCCGCTTTGAGACTCCTTCGGGTAGTGAAAAGCGGGATATCAAATCCAAACTCTTCTTCTTCAATAGCTACATAGCCTACAAGCCTTACTGGCTAGAAGATGCTCCCTTCAGGTCCAGAAGCAACACGCTTCTGAGTCCCAGTTGCACCAGCAGCTAAGAAAGCTATTGCCCTCATGTTCTGCTTTGCAGGCTTCTCATTTGTTCAGTCATTCAGTCGTGTCCGACTCTTCGTGACCCCATGGACCAGAGCACGCCAGGCACGCCTATCTTCCACTGCCTCCCGCAGTTTGGCCAAACTCATGCCAGTCGCTTCGAGAACACTGTCCAACCATCTCATCCTCTGTCGTCCCCTTCTCCTTGTGCCCTCCATCTTTCCCAACATCAGGGTCTTTTCCAGGGAGTCTTCTCTTCTCATGCCAAATGTGGTGTCGTGGCTGGGGAGTTCGACTAGGAGCTGGGAGACCAGGGTTCAAATCCCTACCTGGCCGTGAAGCCTGCTGGGTAGCCTTGGGCCAATCGCAGCCTCTCAGCCTAACTTGACTCATAGTGTTGATGCGAGGATAAAATGGGGGAGGCAGAGGACACCTTTGCCCTCTTGAGCTCTGTGGAGAGGAAAGGTGAGATATAAATGTAATAATAAATAAATAAATAGAATAACATTACTATTTTCCAGGGCAGGGGCTCCCAGCGGTTCTGTTGCTGCAGCCACCAGCCACTCGTCTTCCCGACTGCAGAGAAGTGCTCTTGTCCCATGCAGGGGCGAAGAGGCAAGTGGCAACTGTGGCTCGGGGTTAAGCAGAGAGACAGTGAATTTTGCGGCTTAGGAGAGATTTGAGGCCAGGTCAGATCCAAAAAGTTGCCCGCCAAACCTCAGTCATCCCAGGTGCATCCTGGTGCTTTAGTTGGCGTTGCGATGTATTCAGGAAAGGAGTTCCACCCCCACCAGATTATTGATTTTTTTTCCACTCTCAGACTTCGGAGGCCAACGATGGGATGCCAAGCAGGCTATTTTAGCCAAGGAAATTCCATGGAGAAAGTTGGTGGGTGGATGTTACCCCCTGTTCAGGATCTAACCAGGTGCCACATCCATTTCACAGGCTGTCACAGGCTTGGGCAAACCAATTTTAGCCTCATCCTTCACCTAGCTCAGGGGTGGGGGACCTTTGGCCATACAGATGTTTTGCAGGACTACAACTCCCATCAGCCCCATCCATCACAGCTAATGGCGACGGATGATGGGAACTTGTATTTTCTGGCAACATCAGGAAGGCCTAGGTTTCCCTGCTCGTGAACTAGCTCCTTGGCGGCCCTTTCCTCTGGTCTCCCAGCGGCGCACAGATGGACGAATTCTGAAGCAGGGCAGAGCGAAAAGGCCACTGCAGAACTCTCATTCACCAGCAACGTAGCAATAATAACATTAACGCCACGTCTCTGACGTTTATAGTTGATGAAAGTGGTGGAAAAGGCTGAGAGCTAGCAGCACGGCCAAGGCTGCTCCACGACCTTCCAGTTGCGTAGGAGATTTGAACCCAGGTTTTCTATCTCCCGTCTCCAAACCTCGCTGTCGGTGTGTTCTGCAGTACAGACACGCCGCTTAACTACCGGTATGTTCCTTAGGCCTGCGGTGCAGGCGGAACCGCCATGCCTCCCCTGGCCTTGCAACACGACCGGTTGACCCTCCCCGCTCCGCCCCTTCTCCCCCTGCAGGCTCAGTAAGATCACCAACCGCTTGACCCTCCAGAGGAAGAGCCAGTTCATGCAGAGATTGCACAGCTACTGGACCCTGAAGAGGCAGTCCCGCAACGGAGTGCCCTTGCTGCGCCGGCTCCAAACGCACCTGCAGTCGCATAGGAACTGCGAGCCCGGGAGGCCGGCTCCTCCTCCTCCTCCCGTGTCCAAGGCTGAGCAGGTAGGTCTTCCCTCGAGGTTTGGGGCCGGGGCGAACCTGTGGGGTTGGGGGAAGAATAATGGGGGTGTCACTGCCAGGTCCCTGCAGCCAAGAGCGAGGCCTCTGGTGCCTGGCCACCCGCTTGCCATCGTTTGTTGGGCTTGAAGGAGCATGGGGTTGTGCAGGAGAAGCTATGCGCTCCCCGGTTCGCATGCAGGAAGAAAAGCCTTTGCTGCCGCAGCGAGACATAGTGGGTGCGGGGGGGGCCTACGGATTTCCTCTGGCCAAGGCCGAAGCCAGCATGAGCTTAACCAAAAAGGACCAGCTTTGCATGCGAAAAGTCCCAGGCTCACTCTCGGCTGGCGGGAGGGTGGAAAGCCCTCTTCCGTGACCATAGAGTTGCCGCCAGTCAGGGTAGACAGTCCAGGCAGGGCGCTCTGACTCTGTGCAAGGCAGCTCCGTGCATCTTCCTTCCTTCTGCCAGGAGGGAGAGAGAAGGCACCGGGCCTCCTCTTGCAAACCCGCCAAAGGGGTCTCTGCCCTCGCCGTGCCCCGTTCCGCTCTGGCATTTGCCACTGCCCCCCTCCCCATAGCTCCTGGCAGCAACCCTGGGCGGAGCCAGCTGCCGCTCTTCTTTCGAGAGCCGTGGAAACCTGGCAGGGGGCAGGGATGCCCCTTCCTCTCATAGACTCTGATGTTCCTGCAGCGAGATAACACAGAGGATAAGAACTGGGCCCTGAAAGAGCAGCTGAAATCCTGGCAGCGCCTCCGCCACGACCTGGAACGAGCGCGCTTGCTGGTGGAGTTAATACGCAAGCGGGAGAAGCTCAAGAGAGAGACGGTAACCGCGGCGGGAAAGGGAGATCGGGGCGTCCTCTCCTGGGGAGAGCCGGGAGGGAGGGAGACACGCTTGGCGCGGACTGGCGAGTGGGAAGTGTTGGACCTCTGCAGCGTGGCCAAGTGGCATGATAAGAGGGGAGCACAGGGCTTTGCCAGGGGAGTTACGGGATGCGGTGGTAGAACCCTTCCTGAAGGGTTTGTCTGAGGGGTGTTTGGGGAGGCTCCAAGCTTCTCCAGATAATTATTATTATTATTATTATTTATACTCCGTTCATCTGGCTGGGTTGCTCCAGGCACACTGGGCAGCTCCCAACCAAATATTGAAAAGGCAACAAAACACCAACCGTTAAAAACTTCCCTGTGCAGATGTGAATTGTCGGCTCCAGTGCGAATTCTGCTCCCCTCTTGTTAGCGCCTAGTTCCCGTTGTCCCCAGAGCTCGCTCCCAGGCCGTGTTCCGACATGGCAGGAGCGAAGCAGCACCAGGATTGCCCATGATGCACCTCTGCATTCCCCGGGAGGAGTTTGGGGGGGTGGGGTGGGTAAGGATGAATTACAGCAGCGTATTAGTGGGGGGGGGGGTTCCACAAAAACAAGATCCACAATGGCAGGCCAGCTGTCCCAAAGACGGCTCCTTCGCCCCGTAAGTGAAATTCCCTTACAGCGCAGAGTTTCGGGGGACTCCCGACTTCCAGCAAGCCCCAACCAGCACAGCCAGTGGTCAGGGACTTGGTGGGGTGGGTGGGGAGTTGTAGCACCTGGAGGGTCAGTGGTTTGCCCCCCGCCACCGCCGCCGCAGCCCCTCTGCCCTGGGCGCTGGTGCTTTCTAACCCCATGCTACTTCAGAGGTCCCCGGCTGAGGCGCAGCGGACTGTCCTAGGGACCCGAGAGCTCAATGGCTCCTCCCGCTCTGTGTTTCAGATCAAAATGCAGCAGGTGGCCCTCGAGATGCAGCTGACCCCTTTCCTCATCCTCCTGCGCCGGACGCTGGAGCAGCTCCAGGAGAAGGACACGGGCAACATCTTCAGCCAGCCGGTCCCGCTGTCTGAGGTAACAGAACTCTACGAAGTAAGAACCCCTCCACCCCCAATTTATACTTTGCTCTGTTCCCATCCAGCCCTGGCGCTGGGCCTGTCCTGTCCTGTGCCCCCCCCCCGACAACCCTGATCCTCCCTTCGCACGCCCACAGGGTTGGGCCGTTGTGTGTGCGAAAGGCACCAGAGGCCCCGCTGGCTGGGCAAGTTGCTCAAATGTACTACCATCCTAAAGCTTCCTGACAAGGTTAGACGCCGTTTCCAGGCCTGGCGTCAGTAGATGGCCTCCTTGGGCTTCCGTGCTCTGGGACGGCCCACTGCTGACACCTGCCCTGGGCCCATTATATATATATATATATATATATATATATATATATATACCACCCACGCCCACTCCAGTTGGCCGCCATCTTTGTTTTTGTTAATGAATGAGAAGGTAAATTTTAACACCACCATGAGAGGGGTCACTGCCGCCACCAAAAATTTCTTCAGGAATTAGCCGTTTCTGGGAGTGTTTGCAGGGTGAGGAGAGGAGGGTGGCCAATGGGTTGAGTCACCCAGGTCACCAAGATAAAAACCCTGAGGGTTTCCTGTGAAGGTGCAGGGAGGGGACACAGGTTGGCAATTTGACAAGGGCCATCTAAACTCAAGCTAGACTGTTCCACTCCTTTTGATTTTGTATGGGGTTATGTGACTTCTCTTACAGAAGAGGAGATCTGCTTGCCCTACAGGCTGGTCACCACCGGGGGGGAAATAAGGACACCATTCCCCAGCCAGACCACTGTTAGAGCTTCTACACACACACACACACACACACACACAGGCTGGAGATAGAGGTTCACAAAGGCCTCGTTCTGGTCATGCGGAAGGCAGTGAACGAGTTCGAGTCTCCCTGTTGCTTGTTTGTGTAGGACCAAGTTAGATTCCCAACATGGCCAGTCCTTCACACTCTTCCTCTGAAAGCAGTGCCACTATTTAAGATCAAATTGTCCTTCTTATTAAGGAACTAAGGAGATCGGAGCACGCATCTTTGTTGTTTTTAATTTCAGTAAATACAGAAAGTAGAAAAGCTACGAAGAAGCAAAACTCAGTCTTCGAGGGGTACCTTGTCTTCATCAGAAAGAGGGGACAATTCAGTCCAGATTTAGATTCTGCTTCTAGGCTGGGCAGCTGGGAAGGCAAAAACACACAAAATCAGCGCCACTCCATCAAAGTGAATTGTCTACTCTGAAGCCAAAGTGTTTTTTTTTTTAAGGTTCATTTTACATTTCCGTTCTGACTGTTGATGAAAAACAATTTGTTTGAATAGATCACTGCGGGCTTACTGAAATAGCTTACTGAAAATGTCTCTTCTTTTAATTTTAATTTTTGCTTCTTCTTAGCAGTACAAACTTGCCATCAGATCAAGCTTGCTCTATTCCATCCAGTACAGCATAATTATATCTATATATAAAACTGGTTTTTTTCCTGTCACACACCTTTATTATATATGGGAGGTGGATGCAGGAACTGTCTTTGCCTAGGAAAAGGAAGAGGTTTGTCCCCAGCCCTTAATCAGGGTGGTGCAGGGCCTGGCAAGAGGGGTTTTGGAGAATCTCCTGAGACGCAGAGAGAGTTGTGTGTTGAGATTGAGGCCTATTGAGAAAGGAAACTGAGAGATAATAGGTAACCAGGTATGACGAGGAAGACTGCAAGCAGACACTTTTAGACACATTGGGGGACTTGCAGCACATGCAGGGGAGCACAGGTTGGGAGCAAGGTCCCAAACCACTTCACGAGCTTTGCTTTTGCTCCCCCTCGCAAGCGACCTGCCTTTCTAAATGTTCATTATTCTTTTTTCGGAAGGTGGGGGGTGGGGTGGGAGAACACTGTTCACGGGGCCTTGGGGGAGGAGGGTGCCCATCTTTGTGTGCCCGCGCTGAATGGCAGTGCCCCTTTCTCAGTGGGGAAATTGCTCCGGATTGGGCGAGAGGCTTTCGGGGGACTGCTTCTAACTTTTATTTCGTCTTCTCTTGGAGCAGGAATTCCCCACCCCGGGGCGGCAGTCTACCCCAATCTCTTAGAGCCGTGCCGCTCTCTCTCTTTCTCTCTCTGCCCGCTGCAGGTCCCCGACTACCTGGACCACATCAAGAAGCCGATGGACTTCTACACCATGAAGCAGAAGCTGGAGGGCTATCGCTACCTGAACCTGGACGAGTTCGAAGAGGACTTCAACCTGATCGTCAGCAACTGCTTGAAGTACAACGCCAAAGACACCATCTTCTACCGGGCAGCCGTCCGCTTGCGGGAGCAAGGGGACGCCGTGCTGCGGCAGGCGCGCCGGCAAGCGGAGAAGATGGGCATCGACTTCGAGACGGGCATGCACTTCCCCATGGCCGGGGACGAGGCGCCTCTGCGAAGCACCGAGAACGGTCAGTATAAGAAACGTCCTCGGCTAATGCCCAGAGATGGTTGGTGGCTGCCCGGGAGAGGGGCAGGGAAAGCTTCCCCGGTTTGCCTGGGCAGAAGCCGGCATTCACTTGGGTTGGATCCTCTGGGGTGTCTGAAGAGGAAACCCGCCCCTGCCGCCTTTTCTCCCTGGTGAGGTTGCCGAGACGCCTTTATCCCAAAGCACAAAAAGGGTTTTGTGGGAGGGCTGAAGCTTCTGGCAGTGTTGGCTGCGTCCCCTAAGGGCACGTAGAGGGAGGCACCCGGCTGCCGTGATTTGAGCTGCTGCGATTTTAGAAAGAGGCAGGCCTCTTGGGGAATAAGTGAAAGGATGGGCTGGGCAAGAGGAGACTCAGGGAGGTAGATGGAAGTGGTCCGAGTGCGAGAGGAGGAGGTCACAGGGGTGGATTTGGAAAAGAGGAAGGCTAACTAAGGGAGACTTTTCCAGAGCTGCAGGGGCTAAGGAAGTTGGAGCTTGGGCCAAAACTGTCCCGTTGCAGCAGCCCACCGGCAAACTTGTATAAGGGCTCTCAAAATTTGCAGTTTGGTATGTTGACAAGCTGCCAGAGGTGCCTTGCAGAATTTCAACCACTAGAATCCCTCTTGGCAACTTTCCCCTTCCTCTCCCGTGCAGGAAAAGTCCCAAGACAAGAGGTTGCCAAGCGGCATCTGGCTCACTTCTTTCTTCCTTTTACGGGGCACAAGCATTAAGCAATGCTCCAATGTGTATCTAGGCCAACAAACAAGAAGGCGGGGGTGGGGGGTGGGATTCATTTTCCTCCAGGATGGAAAACGCCATGATGTGCTTTCTTTACACAAACCATCCTCCGGCGGTCTCTCCTCTCTCCCATCTATCCTCCCACCCGACAACTTACAATTACCCTGAGCCTCTACGGTTTGTTATCTTGGCTTTTAGCCAAGACTAAAAGGACCACATGTTGTCTTGAATCCTTTTAGCATTGAGCCCTTTTTATTATGGGTTAGACCAGGGGCCCCCAAACTAAGGCCCGGGGGCCGGATGCAGCCCAATCGACTTCTAAATCCAGCCCACAGATGGTCCGGGAATCAGCGTGTTTTTACATGTGTAGAATGTGTCCTTTTATTTAAAATGCATCTCTGGGTTATTTGTGGGGCCTGCCTGGTGTTTTTACATGAGTAGAATGTGTGCTTTTATTTAAAATGCATCTCTGGGTTATTTGTGGGGCATAGGAATTTGTTCATTATTTTTTTTTTCAAAATATAGTCCGGCCCCCACAAGGTCTGAGGGACAGTGGACCGGCCCCCTGCTGAAAAAGTTTGCTGAGCCCTGGGTTAGACTTAAGAAACTGCCCTCCTCGTTGCTTTGTGACGAAGAGGATGCAAAGACAACAACAACAATAATTTATTATTTATACCCCACCCATCCAGCTGTCTTTCCCCAGCCACTCTGGGTGGCTTCCAACAGATTAAAAACAGAATAAAACATCAAACATTAAAACCTTCCCTAAATAGGGCTGACTTCAGATGTCTTCTGTAAGTCAGATAGTTGTTTATCTCCTTGACATCTGAGGGCTTCTTTAAGAGCTGTTCAGTCTTCAGTCTTCAGCACCCCTGTCTGAAAGTTCTCTTCGATCTGCCCCCTAAAGAAAGCATGCAGATGACCATGTTTTTCATAAATATCTTCATTGTTTGTTTGTTTTTAAATTGCGATATTTAATTTATTCATTTTTGCAAGAATTACGGACCAGTCTGTTTCCAGACCATATCAGTTTCAGCCTTTCCTTACACCCTGGTTGTTGTTGGACTACAACTCCCATCATCCCTGGCCATTGGCCATGCATACTGGGACTGTTGAGACCTGGAGCCCAAAACATCTGAAAGGCACCGGGCTGAGGAAGGCTGGTTTGCATGTGTTCAGCAATAAATTCCTTCCTTCCCATCTCCATACAGATCTGCATTTTAAAAAAACAAATCCATATCAACATGTGTACTTCAGATGTAGCTTTGAATCCATTTTCTCACAAATACACTATTCTAAACATAAATTTAAATTTTTTTAAAAAAAAATTCCAGTAGCACCTTAGAGACCAACTGTTTGTTCTGGGTATGTTTTCGTGTGCATGCACACTTCTTCAGATACCTGCATGCACATGAAAGCTTATACCCAGAACAAACTTAGTTGGTCTCTAAGGTGCTACTGGAATTTTTTTTTTAATTATTTATTTCCACTGTGTCAGACCAACACGGATACCTACCTGAATATTCTAAACATATTTTGTCTCAAAGGGAGACATATATCTACATGTATTTTATTCTTTTTTTTTTTTTAAAAAAAAAAGCACTTTCATGTGTATCTTGATGCTTTTTCAAGTCAAGAACCATACTGCAAAATTCAGAAAAGTGCAAAATCTGAAGGATAACTCTAGTCAGATCTGCACATCAGAGAGGTTAACCATCAAAGTCCGGTATATATACTTCATATGCTGCTCACTTTTCCACATCATTGAAACTGTTGGTGAGGCTTTCACCATGCCTTAAGACATTGGCAGCCAGTAGCCCGGTGAGAATTATGTATAGGGCAGTGGTGGGTAGCTACAGTCCATGGCGGCCATCCTTATAGCTAGGCTGTTAACAGTTGGACTCGCTCATGCCAGAGTGCCCCAGAGACAGATGGTCCAACAAGCTACTTTTCCTTGTGCTTGGCTGCTGGAGAGGAGGAGGAAACCGAACAGATCTTAAGATTTATCATCCGAAATACGGAAACTAACCAACTTTCAACGAAAGGAGGCGGGGATAGAAGCTACTTGAATTCCCAGGGATTTGAAATGCCCCTAAAACTGCATGCATATGGAATTGTGGAAGGCAACCGCCCCCATCCTTACCCGTGATGCTTTCCTGCTCTCTGTTTCCCCCCCCTTTTAGGGACTGAGATGCTGCGTAACAATGTCAGGCCTGGGGAACCTGTGGTCCTCCGACTGTTGTCCCATCCCAATTCCCAATATCCCTGACCGCAAGGGCTGATGGGAGTTGTAGTCCCGTAATGCCCAGAGAGCTACAGGTTTCCCCCATCCCCTGCCTCCTTTCTTTGCCTCCCGGATTCTGGTCTCTCCTCGGTCCATCGGCGGAAGCCTCCTTCTTATACTGGGCTTTTGTTTCCTTGTTGGTGCAGACGAGGAGCGGATGCTGCTGTCTGAGAACCAGAAGCACCTGCCCCTGGAAGACCAGCTGGGCCTCCTGCTGGAACGCCTGGCCGAGGTGAGCGCCGGGAAGCAGAGCGTGGGCCGCTGCCGGCGGGCCAAGATGATCAAGAAGGAGATTACGGCCTTGCGGCGCAAACTGGCGCACCAGCGGGAGTCGGGGAGGGATGGGCACGGCCCCCTGACCCGCATCATCCTGCCGGCCCATAACCCCTGCGAGAAGGACACGCAAACCGACAGTGCCGCCGAGGAGAGCAGCAGCCAGGAGACCGGCAAAGGTGGGTGGCGGGGACTGAGACCGCATGGAGCAGCCAGTTGCTCGTACCACAAGCAGAGTCCTCCACAAGTGGGAGGGGCTTGGCCAGGGGAGCGGTGCAGCACTTCCTTCTCGGGGGGATTCCCAGAAAATATTGCACAGGCATCTGTCAGGGGCCGCTTCAGTTGATGATCCCTCGGTTCTGTGAAAAGGGGCACGGTGAGCAGACCCAGGCTGAGGTTCAAGGCGTAACACCCAGGGCTGGGCGATACCTGGTTTTCAACATCATGATATTGGGCTTGCCAATCGGAAGGTTGGCGGTTTGAATCCCTGCGACGGGGTGAGCTCCCGTTGCTCTGTCCCAGCTCCTGCCAACCTAGCAGTTCGAAAGCACACCAGTGCAAGTAGATAAATAGGTACCGCTGTGGTGGGAAGGTAAACGGCGTTTCCGGTACACTCTGGTTTCCATCACAGCGTCACATTGCACCAGAAGCGGTTTAGTCATGCTGGCCACATGACCCGGAAAGCTGTCTGTGGACAAACGCCAGCTCCCTCGGCCTGAAAGCGAGATGAGTGCCGCAACCCCATAGTCGCCTTTGACTGGACTTAACCATCCAGGGGTCCTTTGCCTTTATTGTGATATATCACCAGCTAAACATTGTGATATACTGATATATCACAACGTCTGCAATAAGGATGGAGCCATGTAGAGGCATTGCCTGGCTTTGCGGTTTCCCCCACATTGTGATTTTTGCATTGCACACACGCGCACACACCGTGATTCACGATATATTGCACACACCGTGATTCACTATGAAACCAATATCACAGTATGGACTTTGAAACAGTTTTGGAAGATATGTCACCCAGCCCTAACACACATCACGATTCACAATATATTGCCAGGTCAAAGATTATGAAACCAATATAATGATAGGGATTTCAAACCGGCTTTGGATCATATATCGACATATCACCCAGGCCTAGTAACGTCTTCCTTGGCATCAGCCCTAATCGATTCCCAGTGTTTACCCAGCGGCTCATAGAGTGGGATCTGCCACTTCCTATTAGTGTTATCCCCTACTCTGGAACTCCCGAGATCTGTTCAGCAGCTTCTGTGGGTGACTCCCATCACAGCAGAGGGGGCCGCTCAGCATATAGGGGGAGCAATCCCTTCGAATGAACCTGTTCAGCTTCCAAGGACAGGCAGTGGGGATACTGAAGGGAAGCGCTCATGTTCATCCTCTGAGCAATGTCACCACTTGCCCTTCCAGGCCTTGGCCCCAACTCATCCTCCACGCCTGCGCATGAGGTCGGCAGGAGAACATCGGTGCTTTTCTCCAAGAAGAACCCCAAAACGGCCGGGCCCCCCAAGCGTCCGGGGCGCCCACCCAAGAACCGCGACAGCCAGCTGGCTCCGGGTCACGGGAACAGCCCCGTGGGACCCCCTCAGCTGCCAATCATGGTGTCCCAGCGGCAGCGCAAGAGGGTGAGGAGCCCGCGGCCCAGCTCCACCTCGGACAGCGACAGCGACAAATCGGCAGATGACGCTCCAATTGGTGAGTGAGGAATGGGTCCAAGTTGAGATGGTGTGTGGACAGCCTTCCTTCCACAATGAGTCCCCTGTTACGAGTGGAGATACTTAATATTGGAAGGGAGGTGGGATTTGCTGCAAACTCTGCATATGTGCAAGGAAGGAATTCAATAATGCAAAACTTTTTCGTTAGATTTTGCCCTGCAGGTGTAGTTCAGCATCAGGTAAAGTGGCAACAGTTTGATATGAGGGTATTTCCTGTGTCAAGTTAAGCATCTTGTCCCAGTTAACAAAGTGGTAAAAGTAACGTCAACAGTGAAAAGAGAGGGGCTGGGTCTTCTGGGAAGCCAATGGGGCACAGAGGCTGAAAGTATATTGCTGGGAAGGGCACAGAGAGATGTAAAAAGCATGAAGGGGGAGAACAGGGGAGGAGACAGAATAGATAAAAAGAAAAGCTTGTAATGCAGTGTTTCCAAACTTGGTTCTCCGGCTGTTTTTGGACTACAGTTCCCATCATCCCTGACCAATGATCTTGCTAGCTAGGGATGGGAGTTGTAGTCCAAAGACCCAAGAGTGGGAAGCATTGTTGTAATGCAGGCTTCCTCAACCTCAGCCCTCCAGATGCTTTGAGACTACAATTCCCATCATCCCTGACCACTGGTCCTGCTAGCTAGGGATCATGGGAGTTGCAGGCCAAAAACATCTGGAGGGCCGAGGTTGAGGAAGCCTGTTGCAATGCATGCATCTGTACTTGAATCCGGCTTTCACGATTTGTAGCGTAACCGTTTGCCAGGTAGAAAGCCATTGCATTTGTCAACTGGAGAAATCAGCTATAGGTATTATATCGGAGCCTGTTGTGATTTGCCCTCTTTCTTTCTTTCTCTCTTTCTTTCTCTCTCTCTCTCTCTCTCTCTCTCTTTCCACAGACCTGCCAGCCAACGGCTTCAGCAGCAGCAATCAGCCAGTCAAGAAGAGCTTCCTAGTTTATCGCAATGACTACAACCTTCCACGCAGCAGCTCTGAATCCGAGTCCAGCAGCACAACTAGCAGCAGCGCCGCCTCGGACCGTACCAGGTACCAGGAGATCCTTCCCATTGCACATTGCACTCCTTTAGCCTAGGTGCACGGTGCAGAATAATAGGAGAGGCTGGATAGTCCCAGGTGAGGCAATTTCCCAGGTGGCAAGTGTGAAATCTGTAAACTGTCCTTCCAGTTTCGCAGGGAATCTTGTCAGACACATGCACCTCCCTGCCACAAGGTCTTGGCACAACCGCTCGCCGGGTATACATTGATATGTTCCGGATAATGGTTGCACAGAAGCAGAAGAACTGTGCCACAAGGAAATGATTGATTTAGCAAAAGTAGTGGCTTTGACAAGGTTCTAGGCACTGTATCGTGAGTCATGGATCAGGCTGCTGTAAATCCAGGCACTGTTCCAGATGAAGCAGTGTACACAACACACCTTTCAATGCCGCTTGTGTCGTATGCCTCTATAAAAAGAAATTTACACACATTTCAAGGCTGTGAGTGACTAGTAGTCAAGTTGCCTGCATGCCGTTTCCAGTATCAGTTTGGCCGCTGCAGGAAACAGGATGTGGGATTAGGTAGGCATCTGGTCTGCTCCATGGGGGCTTCTCTGACATATGCTGCAATGAGGGGCTGGGGACATTTTCTTCACTTGCCATGCTTGCCCAAAGTTCTAGTGGCAAGATCAATCCTGGCATCGAATGCAGGAAGTTCCTTCTTGGACTTCCCAGGGAACAAGTCTCATTCCCTTCCCCCTTCTGCATTTAAGAAGAAGAAGAAGAGTTTGGATTTGATATCCCGCTTTTCACTACCCGAAGGAGTCTCAAAGCGGCTAACATTCTCCTTTCCCTTCCTCCCCCACAACAAACACTCTGTGAGGTGAGTGGGGCTGAGAGACTTCAGAGAAGTGTGACTAGCCCAAGGTCACCCAGCAGCTGCATGTGGAGGAGCGGAGACGCGAACCCGGTTCCCCAGATTACGAGTCTACCGCTCTTAACCACTACACCACACTGGCTCTCACCACACTGGTTTAATGCGGAGGTAGCAATCTCCCAGGCTTCTGCGGAAAGCGGAAAGTTAACGTTAACTTCTGCTTCCTCCCATTTAGCACAACTCCCTCCAAACAAGGCAGAGGGAAGCCCTCTTTCTCCCGCGTGAATTTCCCGGAGGACAGCAGCGAAGACACGTCGGGAACCGAAAATGAGTCCTACTCGGTGGGAACCGGCCGAGGGGTGGGCCACGGCAGTGAGTATCTGAGGGGCAGCGTTTCCTCTGCTTTCGTCTCTGGAGATGGGCTGGTGAGAAGGATGGCAATTACACCCTGTCGCCTCTCGTTCTGTCTTTGTGCAGTGGTGCGGAAGAGCATCAGCCGATCGGCCGGCTGGCTGTCCGAGGATGAGGACTCCCCTCTGGATGCCCTGGACCTGGTGTGGGCCAAGTGCAGGGGTTACCCCTCTTATCCGGCACTGGTGGGTTCGATGCGCATGCCTACATACGCACTGATGAGGGTTAAGGGGGTCGCTAGAAACCTTAGCAGGGGTGATGCAGCTTTGGAAACAATAGTAGAAAAACGAGGTTATGAACCAAGTGAAGGTTCAAGGACAGGTCTTGTGAGATAGGAAAGTTTAAGCAGAATAGAAAATGCTACTTAGTGTAGAAACCAACAGAAACACAGTATTCAGTTGTTGTTTTTAATGAACTTTTCTAATTATTGCGGAGAAAATATAGGGTAATTTTGTGTGTGTGTGTGTGTGTGTGTGTGTGAGAGAGAGAGAGAGAGAGAACTCTGACTCAAATCAGCCTCAGCCGACATGGCCAATAGTCAAGGGTGATGGGAGTTGTAGTCCAGCAACATCTGGATGAGCAAAGGTCCCCAGCTTCTGCCTTACTACCTTCTGTCAGTGCTTTTTCTGTTGAAAATTGAACTCAAGATTTCAGCCTCCACATCCTTAAACCCTAAACTGTGCAACCATACAATCAGTTGGCCTAATCAGTACCTTTTAGCATAAGCCTGGTGCTAACAGAAACGTTAAATGGTTGTCGCGTTAGTAATTTATTCTAAACACAACATTTAAGTTTTAAGATTGCGCACTTCTCTAATTCCTCATTACTATGCATGACACATAATCTAGAGCCTTTGAAATGTTTCCTCTACACCCATGAAGGACAGAAGCCTGTTTTAAGGGGAGAAGGGGCAGGAAGAATCCCAGACAGCAAAGGTTTGGGGGGAATCCCAATTCTGTGACCACCAGCAGCATACATGGGCAATTGTGAGCGGTGAATAACTCAGGCTGTT
Source organism: Lacerta viridis (assembly GCA_900245905.1). Lineage (NCBI taxonomy): Eukaryota > Metazoa > Chordata > Lepidosauria > Squamata > Lacertidae > Lacerta > Lacerta viridis. Next base: position 92,308 of record OFHU01004558.1, on the reverse strand, counting down.
TAACATGTAAAATAATAATAATAATAATAATAATAATAATAATAATAATAATAATAATTTATTTATTCCCCAACCACTCTGGGCAGCTTCCAACAAAAGATTAAAATACAATAGTCCGTCAAACATTAAAAGCTTCCCTAAAGAATGCTGAGTTGCCCGATTTGTTTTTATGGCTATTAAAACCACTGTGTTATATTTGTCACATTTCCATCTCCTCCAAGCAGTTCAGGACAGTCAGTTTGCATGCTGTGTGGGTTGCAGGCTGAAATATACAGACTTGCACAAGGCCAGCTGGTGAATTTCAGAGTTAAACTGGGGCTTGAACCTGGGAATTTCCCCACTCCAGCACTATGCCGGTCCACTGTCCCTCAGACCTTGTGGGGGGGAATGAACAAATTTTTTTGGGGGGGGGAATGAACAAATTCCTATACCCCACAAATAACCCAGAGATGCATTTTAAATAAAAGGACACATTCTACTCGTGTAAAAACACGCCTGATTCCCGGACCGTCCGCAGGCTGGATTTAGTCTAACCCATAATACAAAAGGTGATTGGGCCGCATCCGTGGGCCGCACCCGGCCCCCGGGCCTTAGTTTGGGGACCCCTGCCAAACTGGTTCTCATCCCTTCCTTGCAGGCCAAGCATCAGCTTGTGTGCTCAGCCTTTCCTTGTCTGGTGTGTGTGTGTGTTCATGCTCAACGGTTTTACTGTTGCAACATCTGATTGTCTTCTCTGATGTCTGATCTTCCCCTGTTGGCAGATCATTGATCCTAAGATGCCACGGGAAGGGATGTTCCACCATGGCGTCCCCATCCCCGTACCCCCCTTGGAGGTGCTGAAGCTGGGAGAGCAGATGACTCAGGAAGCCCGGGAGCACCTCTACCTGGTCCTCTTCTTCGACAACAAGCGTACCTGGTAAGGGCCCACGACCGAAGTTTGCAGAGATGGGGGGATGCCATGACTGGGCAGAGCCAAACCAAAACCTGGTGGATAAAGTTGGGGGTGGAGCTGCCCCATACCAAGAAAGGATGAGGGGCGGGGGCGAGACTCGGGAGAATGCGGAAGCCCTCTCCCTTCAGGGGAGGCAAGCACCCCTAGTGAGTTTGGGTCGCTCCGTTTCCTTTGCAGGCAGTGGTTGCCCCGCACCAAACTCGTGCCCCTGGGTGTGAACCAGGACCTGGACAAGGAGAAGATGCTGGAGGGGCGCAAGTCCAACATCCGCAAGTCTGTCCAGATTGCCTACCACCGCGCCATGCAGCACCGCAACAAGGTGCAAGGAGAGCAGAGCAGCGACTCCAGCGAGAGCGACTGACCCTCACCGGGGCTCCCGCCAAGGCTGCTCGCTCGGTGCAGCTGGACTGTACGGGAGAGGGGAGCGGGGAGCTCCAGCCTCGAGAAGCCCGGGCCTTCGGTGGCCAGGCTGCGGGAGCTTGCGTAGAGCACCCAGAGGCCCCTCCAGTGTGCTGAGCACACCCACAGAGCACTGTGCCCTCCGTGTGGGCAAGCCTACCTCTTGTGCCAGCCTGCCGTTCCTTGTTCCATGCCTGGAATTGCCCTGCCCAGCTGCGTGAGCAACACCCAGCTGCCTGTATAGCTCCCAAGGACAATACCCCACTGTCTGGGTCCTGAGGTCCCCTGGGCCTTTGTAAAATACTGTACAATAGTGGGAGAATGTAAATTATTTGGGCTGCTCCATAAACACTCACCAACACACAGACCCCGGCCCCTCGTTTCCCTGCATCATAGTACCTGCCCTGATCCATTATCCTTTCCTCGGCCCAGTCCTACCGACACTCTGCAGAGCAGGGCCGCTGTCTTCTCACTCGCACATTTTGATACTATAGCTTTTTGGAACCTGGCTCTGCCTGATCCCCCCCCCCTTGCCCTGTAGGCCCCCGGCTCTTCTTTCTGCTGCAGCCGGGTGGGCATTTGTACTTGTATTTATTTTGGAGGAAGAAGATCTCTATCAATTCTTAGAAAATAAAATGGCTCTTTTGGAACCAACGGTGTCTGTTTTCTCTCTCTTTCTTTCTTTGTTACCAGAAGAGATGAGGGAAAGTGTTTTGCTTTTTCATGTTCTCCTGCCTTTTCTATACTTTAGTCCATTCTTGGTCTGAAAGCATGGAGTTGTGTAGCTGCAGATTCAACTCTACTGCCAGGGTAAAAACACCACTGCTGCCATTATTTTCTGTTCATTTAGCACTAACAATATGTGCCCAAGTGCTGTTGTAGGAGTGATTTTGGTAACCTCATTTGCTTTTTAAAAAGCAACCACCAGAAACAACATGGATAAGGTACCTTTTTTTAACAACCCCTATGTTGCTCTTACCCAGCTCACTCCAGAGAGCTCAAAGGTTCCCAACTTGGCAGCTCACAGAACCAGGCTTGTTTAGATTCATTCAGCAGTAGAAGTGCATCAGATCATTCTGAGCCACATTTTGGGAGAGCGATGCTGAAAGTCACTACAGCCTTTAAAAAATAGCACTTTTTTTTTAAAAAAACCCACTTTATTCTATGAAGAGCCTTCCAATCATCTGAACTAATTCTTCCACACTGTACAGGTACGTGGCGTGCTTTAGGTATTGAACCTCCGCATTTCCAACAGCAACATAATTTCTCCCTACTTTGTCCCCCATCTCGCAACCTAATCATAGCTGTCAACCCTCCCTGCTGTTTCCCAATGCTATAATAAGGGAATTTCCCGCAAAAAAGGGGGAAAGGTTGACAGCTATGAACCTGATCTGCATTCTGGTCTGTGGGACCAACAAGTCTGGAAGAGACAATGCGAAGTGATGCTTCAGAGTGTCTTCTCAAGTGCGGAATTGTATCTTGGGTGGTGGCAGTTAACGCAGACACAAACCCCCTTCACAGCGGCGTTTGCACTGCAACCTTGATTTACAGAGAAAAGAAGCACAAGTGCCAATTCGCACAAAACGCGCTAGCTTCTTTCAGGTGGGGGATATGAATTTTATTCGATTTCAGCCCGAAGGCGAACCCTTACAAGTATTTCTTGCTTAGAATCAGCCAGGTGTTTGCTTGTTTACTGACCTAGTCAGTGTTTAGGGCAGTTTTTAACGTTTGATGTTTTATCATGTTTTTAATATTCTGTTGGGAGTCGCCCAGAGTGGCTGGGGAAACCCAGCCAGATAGGCGAGGTATAAATATTTATTATTATTATTATTATTATTATTATTATTATTACTACTACTATGGTCTCCACTGCGGGACTTTAATTTAATACAGTGTATTGAATGGGGTAAGCATAGAGAAAGGACTTCCCCAACCATCTGTCCATGTTGTGGCCATATGGATAAAATATATACAGTAGAAAGTACAATCTATCTCAAACTACAGATAAACAGATATAGTGTAATGTCTATAGATATTACTAGATATATAGTGTTGAGCTGGGCGGGGTGGGGGGGGGGAGGAGAGAAAGCAACCTCGCCCCCCCTTCCATTTTGTGGCCATTTCTCCTGAGAGGCCTAGCTCGCTGCGCCCACCCAACTCCCAGGCGCAGGAACGGGCTTCTCAGGGACGCCTCCCAGGCCAGTACTTCCGCCCACTCGAGCCACAGAGAATGCCCCAGCGGCCTAGAGCGGGCCAGCGCCGGAGCTACGTTTACCCCTGCGCGATCCCTCCTCCGAACTCGGTGGAGAACGAGGGGGGCGGTGAGGGGGGGGGAAGAGAAGGGAAGGAGGGAAACCAACAACAACTCTATGGTGATTTTGCGGGCTTCGGAGCTGCTCTGGTCTCGCGCTCAGCTGCTGCTGCAACGGCGGCGACTGCGGCAGGAGCAGCATCCCCGCGTCCATCCCGAAGGCGGCGGCGGCAGCTGCAGCAGCAGCAGCAGAAGGAACGGCATGGACTCCCGCCCGGCCCCGCTGCCTCGCGCTACCCCCTGGCGCTCCCTGCCTTGCCCGCGCGCCCAACTCCGCCTCGACCTGGTGCTCTGTGGCGGGCAGACCTTCCGGTTAGTGCGCCCCCTGGCGGCTCCCGAGCGCGGAATGGCAGCCTGCTAAGAAAGGGTGTCCCGTCCGTCCCCCCCTCCGCCAATCTCTTGCTCCCTCCCTTGTATTATTATCTCCAAGGTGCCCTTCTCTTGCTGCCCCCACCCCACCCCACCCCCTGCCTGCTCGCCCTCCTTTCTCGGGTTGCCATCTTTCTCTCTCTCTTTCTGCAAGGCTCTTGTGCAGTGCAGCTATTTTTCCTCGTTGGCATGGAGATGGAGAGGAAGCTGCGCGTCCGAAAGGCACAAAAAAAGCCTCCATATAAAAATATGGCCAACTCTGCCCTCTTGCCGATTGCTCTGCATTGCGCTTTCAGCAAAGCACCATTGTGTGTCCCCCACAGAACCTCAAGATCACCTGTCCGCCGCCTGCAAATTCTATGCACCTTGGCCACAGGCTTGCAAAGGATGGGTTGCTTACTTATGGCAACTGCTCTTTTATTTAATAATAATACGGGAGAGAGAATCCGCTTTGAAAAAATGGACACTTATTTAGACTGGCGTGCTGCAACACAATTCTAACCAGGGCTGGTTTTTTTCTAGAAAAAGAGGTGCCAGATCTCACCATGAACACCTCTCTTAGAACGCAATGGAACCCTCCTGAGAGGTGCCGGAACTGAGCTCCTGTGAGTTCCCCCTGGGGGGAAAGCCCTCATTCTAACAGTGTCTACTCAGAAGTATGTCCTATCGAATTCAGTGGGACTTACTCCCGGGTAGGTGAGGTTAGGATTGCAGCTTTAACTCCACTTCTCTCCTGCTCCCCGCAACCATCTGCAGAAAGCAGCTGTGATCAGTGTTAGAACCTCATACGGTCATACCTTGGTTTTCAAACAGAAGTTGGTTCGATTGGCTTCCAATTGCGCAGGTGCGCCAGAAACAATAGCGGAAGCCGCATCAGATGTTCGGAAATCAGAACACTCACATCCGGTTTTCAATTGTTTGGGAGCCAAAACGTATGAGTACCAAGGTGTTCGACAACCAAGGTACGACTATACAGTATATAAAAAACTAGGCCTGGTTGCCATTTTGCGGCCAGACGGCTTGAAAGTCATATTTTTCAATATGACTTTTTGGTTCCTGACATTCATCTATCTGACAGCACAGATAAAATACCACAGATGGAATTCTACAGGATGTGTTGCTAGTGTGTGAAAACCGTCAAGATCCAAGGATCCCCAGGCATGCACCTCCAGGTGGTGGAAACATCAGGCACCATCCCGGCGCCTGAGCATCTTTGCTTGGCCACGAGTGGTTGGTAGCCAGGTGCAAAATGTGCCCGGCGCCTGGTGAATTTTGAATGCTGGCTGTGATATGTCAGAGGGGTATATCTGTGTGGCAGAGAGTGCATGCATTGCTTGAGGAAGGTGGCAGGTTCAAATCAGTGTCTTGCTAGCCACAATGGCTCTGCTCTCCCTCCACTGTGGGAGGCAGTAAGTCACCAAATACTAATTGTTGGGAATCACAAGTATGGATGGTGGTCTTGTGCTAGGGTCTTGCTTGTCCACTTCCAGTGGACATCTGGCTGTTAGTGGCAGCCCCCAACCTGAATGACTGAAAGAGGATTAGACATGGAGGAGAGGGCTATCAGTGGCTACTAGAATCATAGAATCATAGAGTTGGAAGAGACCACAAGGGCCATCCAGTCCAACCCCCTGCCAAGCAGGAAACACCATCAAAGCATTCCTGACAGATGGCTGTCAAGCCTCTGCTTAAAGACCTCCAAAGAAGGAGACTCCACCACACTCCTTGGCAGCAAATTCCACTGCCGAACAGCTCTCACTGTCAGGAAGTTCTTCCTAATGTTTAGGTGGAATCTTCTTTCTTGTAGTTTGAATCCATTGCCCGTGTCCGCTTCTCTGGAGCAGCAGAAAACAACCTTTCTCCCTCCTCTATATGACATCCTTTTATATATTTGAACATGGCTATCATATCACCCCTTAACCTTCTCTTCTCCAGGCTAAACATACCCAGCTCCCTAAGCCGTTCCTCATAAGGCATTGTTTCCAGGCCTTTGACCATTTTGGTTGCCCTCTTCTGGACACGTTCCAGCTTGTCAGTATCCTTCTTGAACTGTGGTGCCCAGAACTGGACACAGTATTCCAGGTGAGGTCTGACCAGAGCAGAATATAGTGGTACTATTACTTCCCTTGATCTAGACGCTATACTCCTATTGATGCAGCCCAGAATTGCATTGGCTTTTTTAGCTGCTGCATCACACTGTTGACTCATGTCAAGTTTGTGGTCTACCAAGACTCCTAGATCCTTTTCACATGTACTGCTCTCAAGCCAGGTGTCACCCATCCTGTATTTGTGCCTTTCATTTTTTTTTGCCCAAGTGTAGTACTTTACATTTCTCCTTGTTAAAATTCATCTTGTTTGCTTTGGCCCAGTTGTCTAATCTGTTAAGGTCATTTTGAAGTGTGATCCTGTCCTCTGGGGTATTAGCCACCCCTCCCAATTTGGTGTCATCTGCAAACTTGATCAGGATGCCCTCAAGCCCATCATCCAAGTCATTGATGAAGATGTTGAATAAGACTGGGCCCAAGGCAGAACCCTGTGGCTACAGTGGAAACGTTCTGCCTCCACTGTCAGGCAGTAATGCTTCTGAATACCAGTTGGTGGAAACCACAGGAGGGAAGAGTGCTTCGTTCTGCACTCAGCTGCAGCTTTCCTATTTCCCCCAGGCATCTGGTTGGCCATGGTACGAACTTGATGCTGGACTAGATGGGCCTTTGGCCTGATCCAACAGGCCTCTTATTATGTTTTTATCCTCCAGCATCTCCAGGTAGGAGCTGGGAAAGGCTTCCTTTGTGAAACTCTGGGAAGCTACTGCCTACCACTACAGAGCCAGATGGTCTGAGTGCGTCGTAGCTTCCAAAAGTCTGCATTATTGATCAATAGTGTTTTGATTCAGTTCTTTAAAAAAATCGCAAACATCCTGCTTCTGTTGTTATCCCTTTGGGCTGCTACAGAACTGGGAGGATACAATGCCGAATAGAAAGTTAATAAGGGGGCCATTTTTTTGCAGTTTGGGGAGACACATTTGGTGTCAGAAGAGCATGCTTGTGAAACAAGGTGTCATGTAGTTGGAGGAAGTGTACTGTAGGATAGTGTAGCATGGCTCTATGATTCTGTGGCTGTGAGGTGGTGACAGGCCTTGTGACTCCAAAGATACAGGTCTTGCCACCTTCTGGAGCATAAAGGGAAAGGCGGAGGAAGGCCTGGGTTAGCTTCTCCAAACTGCAGTTGGTCTGTCGCTGCTGCTAATTAGCCTTGCGTTCCTCTCAGGTGGTCCGAAACCAGCCCTGGCTACTGGACTGGTGTGTTGGCAGGACGTGTCTGGACTCTCACCCAGTCAGAAGAACAGCTCTGGTACACGCTTCATGAAGAGGAGAAGGAGGATGGCAGCAGAGAAGAAGATGGTCTCTCTGAGCCACCGCTGAAGAAAGGCAGGAAACAGGCACAGCCCGAAGCCATCCGCGCTGGTACCAGCGAGCGCCCGGGCGGCCATTTGTCAGGAGAGCTGGCCCGGGGGACAGATGGGCTGACTCCCTCGCAGATCCTCCAGGATTACTTCCAGCTGCACGTCAACTTGTCTGCGTTGTACCAGGGCTGGTCCTATGTGGACTCTCACTTCCGAGAAGTAGCCATCAAGTTCCCAGGTAGGTGAGGTTCAGGGTGGCATTGCAACTCAATTAACTGTGATGGCACGAGCGAAGGATAATTTAAGTGATGGAAGAGAGAGAGGAGAGGGTGCAGTTTTCCCAGCTGGTTCACCAGCACATCTCAGGAGATGGAGGCAGGTGGCCTTGGTCTTTTCCGTGTTTCCTTTACCTGAGACTAATAGAGCTACGTCAGGATTGCATCGCACAATACCAAATGCACACATTTTCACACAGAAGCAGTCGTGAGACTTGGACTCCCAATCATTTTAGCTTCATTTCCCCCTTCTTATTTTAAGGGAATAACATGTCTTGCCCTTCTGGCTGCAGCAAGGTCTTTGGATACATGCAGACAAGCAATGCCAAAGAGGGGATCTATTGTTCTGATCGCTATATGTAGCCCTTGTGTTTGCAACGACGACTTTCTACTGCTGCATTTGAAAAGTCCAGAAATCTGCTGCAAAGTCACTCATGTCCAGCGCCAAAAAAAAAAAGTTAAACCGCATTACTTGTATAAATAATGCCAACTAGGTACATTTGCTCAGTTTGCTAATTTGAGAGTCTTCTGCTTTTAAGGAAAGATTGGGAGGAGGTCCTGGATTCCTGTTTCAGGCCAACAAACCACAAGCCTCCTTGGCCTCTTTTTCCCTCTCCGCAAGGAATATGCTTCTTGTATTTCACAATATGTTGCCTACATGTCTTCAACCCTAGTCTGCTGCCTCAGGGACTAGAAACTTGGTTTTTTTTGGGGGGGGGGAGTGTTTTAAAACACCCTGTACCTGATAATGAATTTGACAGGGTTGCTGAGTGCATACAGCCCTTAGCCACTGAGAGTCATCCGTCTGGGGAAACCCTTTTCAGCTTACAGTGGTACCTCTGGTTAAGTACTTAATTCATTCCGGAGGTCCGTTCTTAACCTGAAACTGTTCTTAACCTGAAGCACCACTTTAGCTAATGGGGCCTCCCACTGCTGCGCCACCAGAGCCAAGTTCTTAACCTGGAGCGTTATTTCTGGGTTAGCGGAGTATGTAACCTGAAGCGTATGTAACCTGAGGTACCACTGTATTTGAAAAGTGTGTGTGTGTGTTTCAAGCTCTATCGGTGAGTTGGGTGTTTGTTGCCTCCCTCCCGCCCTCTTGTCTTCTCAGGGGTGCGGGTGCTGCGACAGGACCCCGTAGAATGCCTCTTCTCCTTCATCTGCACCTCCAACAACCATTTGTCGCGCATCACCAACATGATCCAGCATCTGTGCCAGGTCTTTGGGCGCCGCCTCTGTCAGCTGGACACCAAGACGTACCACGCATTCCCCTCGCTGCAGGCAATGGCAGGTAAGGATGCTCTTCCTGGGTGACCCAAGAGGAATCTGGACTCAAACTGCGTGGCGGTTGCTGCCCCTTAAACAACTGAGCATGGAATAGGGTGGAATGCTATGAAATCTTTGCCTTGAGTAGCTTTTACCTGCTGCCTTTGTTGGTGCCGCTTCTCCAGTGTCTGGAACAATGAAAGACGGCAAATTTATTGACCGCTGCAGAAACTGAGATCGCTAATGTATGGAATTATCCAAAGGGGCCTCCTGTGGAGGATTGGCTGACATTCTTTTGAGAGACTAAAAAGGGAGCGGGTGGCGCTGTGGTCTAAACCTGAGGGGGGGGGCAACTCCCAAGAGGCTGCGATCTACTCATAGTTAAAAACTGGCAGTGATCTACCCCCTTTTTGGGATTCAGGTCAAAGTTGTTGAGTTTTTTCAGGGAGGAGGTAAAATGTTGATCTTTATTTGGATCTACCAGTGATCTACCGCAGATGTCCAGTGATCTACCTGTTGGACATGCCTGGTCTAAACCACTGAGCCTCTTGGGCTTGCCGATCGGAAGGTTGGCAGTTCAAATCCACATGACGGTGTGAGCTCCCGTTGCTCTGTCCCAGCTCCTGCCAACCTAGCAGTTTGAAAGCACACCAGTGCAAGTAGATAAATGGGTACTGCTGCGGCAGGAAGGTAAATGGCATTTCCGTGCGCTCTGGCTTCCATCACGGTGTTCCTTTGCGCCAGAAGCAGTTTAGTCCTGCTGGCCACATGACCCAGAAAGCTGTCTGCGGACAAACATCTGCTCCCTCGGCCTCAAAAGCGAAACAAGCGCCACACCCCTAGCCGTCTTTGGCTGGACATAACCGTCCAGGGGTCCTTTGCCTTTTTGCCTTAATGTTGATTTATGCAAGGTAAATCTCCCGAGGGTTAGGAAAGGATAGCCTATAACAAATTCCATCTGGATACACAGAATTAATTTTGTTTGTTTGTTTGTGTTTTATTGAGAGTATTACAGTGAGTTAAAGTAAATAAGAAAGAGAAGAGAAGAGAAAAAAAACATAAATAGCATTAAAAAAACGGGAAAACAACAACAACAAAATAACAAAAATATATAATTAAGGTTGCAGAACTATGTAGTATATATGTAAATAGATAAACTTAATTGTTTCCCTCAAGTATACGTTGGTTCGTCAGTCATTATGGTGTCGATAAATAGGTTCCAAAGATACAAGGGATTAATATATTTGTTTTTGGGGTGTGGAACATGCGTGTTACAGTGGCATTGCTTCGTAAGCTGTGTGTTCGTCTTTTCTTTTAGAGGACTCATTAATTGACCAATGTTGGGTTAGCCATTTCTTTTAGGAAATAATAATGGCTGCCGGAAATACGTCTTTCTCTAGACGACCGCAGCGTTTCTTCAAAAGGGTGCCATCCTTCTTTGGGTGTCCTGTTGCAGGAGCAGACACAGAAGCCCGGCTGCGGGACCTTGGTTTCGGATATCGGGCGAGGTTTGTTAGCGAGAGTGCCCGCGCTGTTCTGAAGACGCTTGGCGGTGCTGCCGGCCTGCAGCAGTTGAGAGCCGTTCCTTATGAACAGGCTCGACACGCCTTGTGTACGCTGCCCGGAGTGGGAGCCAAGGTCAGTACAAATTAGCCGCCTTATCCCTTTGTTATTATTGCCCACCTGGCGCCTCCGTTGACATCTTTTGGGTGCCAGGTAAAGACTCGGGGTTTCCCCTGCAATATGATGCTGTTTAGTTACTAAGCTTGCTACCAAAGGCTCCGGTGGCTTTTACAGGGTTTGTTTCATTCTGCTTTTATGGCGTATTGTATTTTATGTTTTCAATGCGGTGTAAGCCAATTGGAGACCATCATGTAACAAGCAAACTAACAAGTTTGAAGGTGGTGTTGATAATTTTAACAACACTTGTATTTTATTTTATTGTTCTTTCCGGGCTGAATGTTGTTCCTGATTTGTGTTATAGTAGGGTAGGAGAGCTGCGGGGGGAAACCACACATCTGGCAACCAGGAGACTCTGGTGGAGTCTCCTTCTTTGGAGGTCTTTAAGCAGAGGCTTGACAGCCATCTGTCAGGAATGCTTTGATGGTGTTTCCTGCTTGGCAGGGGGTTGGACTGGATGGCCCTTGTGGTCTCTTCCAACTCTATGATTCTATAATTCTATGATTCTATGAACCAATGTGCCACTTTGGTTTCACATAGTTCATGGGTAGACGAGTCTAAAAAGCCCAGGATGCAAATTTTCACAGCCCTCTAGCAGCTATGGTGGTTAATTTACCAGAAGTAATGTTGTTGTTGTTCAGTCATGTCCGACTCTTCGTGACCCCATGGACCAGAGCACGCCAGGCACGCCTATCTTTCACTGCCTCCCGCAGTTTGGCCAAACTCATGCTAGTCGCTTCGAGAACACTGTCCAACCATCTCATCCTCTGTCGTCCCCTTCTCCTTGTGCCCTCCATCTTTCCCAACATCAGGGTCTTTTCTAGGGAGTCTTCTCTTCTCATGAGGTGGCCAAAGTACTGGAGCCTCAACTTCAGGATCTGTCCTTCCAGTGAGCACTCAGGGCTGATTTCTTTAAGGATGGATAAGTTTGATCTTTTTGCAGTCCATGGGACTCTCAAGAGTCTCCTCCAGCACCATAATTCAAAAGCATCAATTCTTTGGCGATCAGCCTTCTTTATGGTCCAGCTCTCACTTCCATACATTACTACTGGGAAAACCATAGCTTTAACTATACGGACCTTTGTCGGCAAGGTGATGTCTCTGCTTTTTAAGATGCTGTCTAGGTTTGTCATTGCTTTCCTCCCAAGAAGCAGGCGTCTTTTAATTTCGTGACTGCTGTCACCATCTGCAGTGATCATGGAACCCAAGAAAGTAAAATCTCTCACTGCCTCCATTTCTTCCCCTTCTATTTGCCAGGAGGTGATGGGACCAGTGGCCATGATCTTAGTTTTTTTGATGTTGAGCTTCAGACCATATTTTGCGCTCTCCTCTTTCACCCTCATTAAAAGGTTCTTTAATTCCTCCTCACTTTCTGCCATCAAGGTTGTGTCATCAGCATATCTGAGGTTGTTGATATTTCTTCCGGCAATCTTAATTCCAGCTTGGGATTCATCCAGTCCAGCCTTTTGCATGATGAATTCTGCATATAAGTTAAATAAGCAGGGAGACAATATACAGCCTTGTCGTACTCCTTTCCCAATTTTGAACCAATCAGTTGTTCCATATCCAGTTCTAACTGTAGCTTCTTGTCCCACATAGAGATTTCTCAGGAGACAAATGAGGTGATCCGGCACTCCCATTTCTTTAAGAACTTGCCATAGTTTGCTGTGGTCGACACAGTCAAGTAGTCAATGAAGCAGAAGTAGATGTTTTTCTGGAACTCTCTAGCTTTCTCCATAATCCAGCGCATGTTCGCAATTTGGTCTCTGGTTCCTCTGCCCCTTCGAAGTAATGTATTTAGTGTTAATTCTGGAAGTGTATACTCAATTCTGACCAAACTAAGCCTCCCAGAGTTGAATATTTATGTATTTGAAATTTGCTTCTCATTCTTGTACTGATGTATTAACATGATAGTTAGGCCTGAAGGATGCCTCATTTTGTTGATTAAAGGGGAAGAGAATTAAGGTTTTATGGCCATATTTGGGCGAGTCATACTGTTGTATATTTTGGCATTGGTTGCCAGGTGTGAAATATATTGGCATTATTTTCAAGCTCTCCTATCCCGCTTATTACTGCTGGTTCTTGCTATGTGCTAATGTTGTCGCATGGTTTTCAATTTATTATGAATGATGCATTGTGAATTTATACGCTGGGGAACACCTTGGGCGGGTTTGATCCTAAAAGGCAGCTTATAACATTTTGAAGGGAATGAACAAATGAATACATAAATATGGCACAAAGGCTGTAGTTGTGCTTTGAGAGAAGGTTGCGGTAGGGCAGGGGACTGTTTGAACTTTGACACACAGCAGCCTGTTTGTAGTTGTGTGTCCTCCGGCAATGGCAAACAAGGGCCGCTATCATGGTGCATATTTTCTTCGCTTCCCTTTGCAGGTGGCTGACTGTGTGTGTCTCATGTCTCTGGACAAGGCGGAGGCCGTGCCAGTGGACACCCATATATGGCAGGTTGCCAAGCGGTACTACGGCCAAGAGCTCGGCATGGGGGCCCGCAGTGTGACCGAGCGGGTGCACCGAGAGATCGGTGAGGGCCAGTGGGGTCAGGTGCCTGCATCTTGTGAACCAGAGCTGAGCACAGCCCCAACCCCTTCCTGGATTTCGGTTCAGAATGCAACCTTAGATTTTGCATTCCACATTGGGACCCTTGCCACAGCGGGTGGCGCTGTGGTCTAAACCACTGAGCCTCTTGGGCTTGCCGATCAGAAGGTCGGCGGTTGAATCCGCGCAACGGGGTGAGCTCCCATTGCTCTGTCCCAGCTCCTGTCAACCTAGCAATTCAAAAGCATGCCAGTGCAAGTAGATAAACAGGTACCGCTGCTGCTGGAAGGTAAACGCCGTTTCCGTTCTCTCTGGCTTCCGTCAAGGTGTTGCGTTGCACCAGAAGCAGTTTAGTCCTGCTGGCCACATGACCCGGAAAGCTGTCTGGACAAACATCTGCTCCCTTGGCCTGAAAAGCGAGATGAGTGCTGCAACCCCATAGTTGCCTTTGACTGGACTTATAAGGTTACCAGGCATCCCCGTTGCCCGGGGACAGTCCCCAGATTTACAGATCAGTCCCCTGACAAAATCCATCCATTCCGACTGAAGTTGAAAAATGTCCCCGGATTCATTGAAAAAATTCTGGTAACTGTAACTTAACCACCCAGGGGTGGTATAGTGGTTAAGAGTGGTAGACTCGTAATCTGGGGAACCGGGTTCGTGTCTCCGCTCCTCCACATGCAGCTGCTGGGTGACCTTGGGCTAGTCACACTTCTTTGAAGTCTCTCAGCCCCACTCACCTCACAGAGTGTTTGTTGTGGGGGAGGAAGGGAAAGGAGAATGTTAGCCGCTTTGAGACTCCTTCGGGTAGTGAAAAGCGGGATATCAAATCCAAACTCCTCTTCTTCTTCTTTAGCTCCCACTGCTTGCATAACTTGTATACTGCTGGCATAACTTTCAAACAAGGTGACGACGACAAAGTGGGCAGCAATGCCCACTCCTTCAGAAAAGCTCCAGAAAATACACAGTTCTCTTGCTCGAGGCCCAGCAAATGCAGAAGCTCCATCAAATAGAGGGGTTAATGGTTTGCTGAGATGCCACCCAACTGTGGCTGCTCAGTTGCAACTTCTCAAACTCGCTCTCTCGCCTTCCTCCCAAACAGCAGGAGGCAGCAGAGCCCTTTCAGTTATGGAACAAGTTAGAATCAATCATTCCCAAGCGCTGCAAGTGCACACTATGGTTTGTCAGGGGACCCCTCTCCTAAATATAAAGAGATCAGGACTCTAATCTCCAGAATGTGGGTGGGAACAGCCGTGTAGATAGGAAGCATTCTGGCCAATGCGAGCCAAGGAAGAGACATCACCATGTTTTGGTGGTAAAACACCTGCTTTGGGTGCAGAAAGTCCCGTGTTTTATCCAATCCTGGAGAGGCAGGGCAGACAGTACACAGCTAGATGGAACCCAATGGGTCTTGCTTGGTATAAAGGGAGCTTCCTTTGAAGAATTGGTTGTGTTAATCCGCTCACTTGTCAAGGCAGCTTGTTGCCTCCCAACTCACTAAGTCTAGCCCTCTTGACTGCTCTGCCTTCAGGGAACTTCTTCCGGAGCCTGTGGGGACCATATGCTGGATGGGCACAAGCGGTGAGTAAATGAGTCAAAAATCCTCTTCTTTTTCTTCTGCGGCTTTGTGCAAGGCCATGCGTGAGAAGGGAACACACAAGAACAGCTAGATCGTCCAACTGCAGCAATCGGCTTGAGGGTAAAGTAATTCAGAATTGTAAGAATCTTAGCTTTCGTTGATTAAGGGCATCAGAGTGAATGGTCAATGTCTGGGGATTATCTCAGAAGCAGAAACAGTTGAGTAAATCTGATCCAGCTTTTCTTGCCGTGCAGCGACTTGCAGGGGAATATTTGCTTCTTCTAGGCCAGGCTTCCTCAACCTCAGCCCTCCAGATATTTTGAGACTACAATTCCCAGCATCCCTGACCACTGGTCCTGCTAGATAATAATAATAATAATAATAATAATAATAATAATAATAATAATAATAATAATAATATTATTTGTACCCCGCCCATCTGGCTGGATTTCCCCAGCCACTCTGGGCGGCTTCCAACAAAAATCAGATACAAAAATATTACACATTAAAAACTTCCCTGAAAAGGGCTGCCTTCAGGTATTTTCTGAATGTCAGGTAGTTATTTATCTCCTTGACCTGTGATGGGAGGGCGTTCCACAGGGCGGGCGCCACTACCGAGAAGGCCCTCTGCCTGGTTCCCTGTAGCTTTGCTTCTCGCAGTGAGGGAACCGCCAGAAGGCCCTCGGCGCTGGATCTCAGTGTCCGGGCTGAATGATGGGGGTGGAGACGCTCCTTCAGGTATACAGGACCAAGGCCGTTTAGCTAGCTAGGGATCATGGGAGTTGTAGGCCAAAAACATCTGGAGGGCCGAGGTTGAGGAAGCGTGTTCTAGGCTATGTTAAAACAGACCCAAAGTCCACCTGGTTCAGCACCCTCCTTCCCATAATGGCCAGCCAGGCGCGCCGAAGAAGCTCGCAAGCAGGGCTTGGGAGGCGATGGCTCACCCCACTCCTGCCCAGCAGTTGGTATTTTTGTGGAATACTTCCTCTGAACATTAGCCAACATGGAGAACAGCCATTGACAACTGGGACCAGCAACTTGCATGGTGTCCCATGTTTTTGCTGTTCCTCTCCCCGCACAGAGGCGTAGCAAGCCCAAGTGGTACCCGGTGCAGATTTTTTTTTGTCAACCCCCCCCCTCAAGTCACAGTGAGCGTTTTGCGTTCCCCCACAATGCTTTTGTGGCACCTCATTTGCGTTCCCCCACAATGCTTTTGTGGCACCTCATTTGAATGCGGTGCCACAAAAGCATTGTGGGGGGAACGCAAAACGCTCACTGTGACTTGAAGGGGTGTGGGCGGATGGTACCCCAGGTCCAGGTGGACTGAGTAAAGCAAGCACAGCTAATGCTTTTGCAGTGCTGTGGTGAGTCCTAAGCCCAAAGCCACTGGATTTGCTCTGGCTTGTGCTTGAGGCTCTAGGTGGAGGTGCCAAATGTCACCCCTTGAAGATGGCACCTTTGTGCCCCCTGAGAGGGCAGTGCCCTGGTGAAATGTGCCAGGCTGCTGGGTGGAGCCCTGGCTGGGCAGAGCTGTGCTTCTGTGGCTCTTCCCAGCAGGAAGGAAAAAGCAAAGTGTGTGCTGTGTAAGCCAGGTGCTGCACTGAGCAACTTAGAAGTTGTGGGGTGGGCATGCTGAGAGTCACACCCCCCCCCGGAACACGGGGCGGCCCCCCTAGCAACACCCCTGCCCCCACATGCCACCTTCCTGACTCTTCTTTGCCTCCTCTGTTCCTTGCTTTCTCCGCCTCCTCCTTTCACTTTCCACTTCGGATGCGAAGTTATCTTTCCCCTTTTATCCATGCCTGCGCAGCCTGCTTTTCCTGCCGGGAGAGATGTGGTGGCTGTCTCTTTTTTCCTGTGTGCCTCTGCAAGTCCAAAAATTCTCTGGAGCCAGCAGTGGACCTCCCTCTTGTTTCCGAGTGGAACTATTCACCATCAGAACACCTTGCTCGAATAGGCCATTAGAAGGAACAATAGACCCACCCACCCCGAAATCACCCGTTTCCCTTTTTCAAGCCTTCTGACTCGGGTGGCCATTCCTCGGTTTTGTGGCAGGATGTTCTCCAAATTAATTAACGTGTTTGTGTGAAGAAGTTTCTTCCTTCAGTCTGTATATACAGACAAAACGATACACACCCCAGTAGATGCTAATCTAAGGTATGCTCACCTGCCCTGTTTTAAACTGGTCTGAATGGTTTGGTGTCCATTTGTGCACACCATCTTTTTGCCTCTAGGCTTGTTTTTGTTTTGTTTTGGCCTCAGTGTAAAATCCCCAATTTGTGTAGTAAGTGACATTTGCTTCTTCTGACACAGCTGGCAAAACTCTACCCGGCTCACACAGAAACCTGCTTCCTCCTCTCTAGGGGGTCTATTTCCAAACCACCTCTCGTAAACATTTGTGTCTCCCGTCCCCCCGCAATTCTGACTCTCTGCCCTCCTTCGCCAGGTTCTTTTTTGCGCCGATCTACGAAAGTACCAGGAATCTTCCGATCCGGATGCCAAGCACCGCTGTGTCAAAGTTGCCAGGAGCACCCTTCCTACCTTGACATCGTAACCTCTCCCACAGCCTCCCGTTTTGTGTGCCTGGCTTGGGCAAGTAAGAAAAGAACCATTTCCTCTACAGGGCTGGAGGTGCATAGAAACATCCACACCGAGAACAGGGGCTACCAGAGAGAGGCAGGCAGGTGTGCTGTGGAGCTCTCCTCTTAGTTAAACTGCTGTTGTCTTTTTCCACCAGGGGTCTCTCGTGGTGGTTGTAAGCTTGATGTGTAACCGCAATGTATTATAGAATAGAATCCTTTTTTTCCTGTGGCTTTGGTCATTTGCTTTGGCTTTGGGGTACAGTATTAAGTGTGGCGTAGGCCGGTTTCTCAGTTCAGGCCATTGGGTTTCTCAGTTCAGTCCCTCCTTATCAGAACCAGGGTCTTGGTTCTACAGACCTAGACCTAGGAGTGTTACCGCACTTCAAAAAGTATTTCTACACTTAATGGATGTGTGACAGGTAGACCTGAAGGCCAGCTGCTGAGGGCTGGAGTCTCATCGATATCCGTGATCTCGTTGGCATCGGGTGGAGAAGTAGGGAGCTAGCTGGTGGCGGTTTTCCCAGATCCCACCATGCTGAGCTATTTCGGTGGGCCCTATTAAACTTTAATCTAGGTGTGGTTTAAAAGTTAGGCTAGAGTGTCCTTTGAAATGAGAAGATTTTAAGTCGTGTGTGTGTGTGTACGCGCAAGGGAGCAGAGGTCACGCTTTTAACTCCACGGCGCTCTCATTTTGTACGTAACTTGTAAATGTACATGTTTGTATATACATACATACAACAGAGTCTTTGTGCATGTGCTCTGCAACGGCAAAACCCTCGCCGCTGGTTGGATTAAGGAATCCCCACTGCTTGCCAGACGTTAGTTTGTGCAGCAAAATACACTTTCGCTCTGCTGGGCCTGAGGAACAAGTTCGTAATTAACTCAAGTCCCCTTGCTTTCAGGGGGACCAAGGCTGAAATTGCAGGCATGCTTACCCAGGAGCAAGCCCCATTGAACCCAGTGGGATTTACTTCTGAGTAGAGGCATACAATTGTGTGGCTTATCTGGACCAGTTTTAGTTGAACTGGGATTATTGTGTTTTGCTGGCGATCAGCTTTCTAGGGAGAGGACCCGCCACCTGCTGTCAAGGTGGGGATAGGGGGGAACGCCAGGTTGTTTGCTGGTAGTCCAGACACTAAAAATGGCTGCCATTTGGGCCGAAGCCCAGTCCAAGAAACTCCCCTCTTGTCTCCCTTCTGGCTTCATATTATATTCCCCGTTCCAACCACTGAAGAGGTACCTTCTGGCCTTGAAAAGCAGGCCGTCTTCCCCCTCCCAACCTATATGCATCCATAAATATCTACCAACACATTCGCCCCTCTGGCTTTTGCATCAACATAGTCTCCATCTGAAGGAACATTTGTCTTGTTCATTCAACTTGTTTAACAGGCCCAAGTTGAGTTTCCTTGCTTTATTCCAGTCTGGGCTTTTAATTCACCTCATTTTTTTCTGCTCAGTGAACCTAAAACCTCTTGTTCTATTAAACATTATCATCCCTTTTCTCTTCCTTCTTCCACTAATATGGAATGTTCTACCTGAATACATTCACTGCAGCTCAATATGTTACCTCTTTTATCATCTTTGTTTTTCTTTCTTAAATGTCCTTTCCCCTCATTTTTGTCTGTTTGTTTGCGTTAAACATCCTCCATTTCTATAGTGGAGTTTAAAATTATATTTTGTGACCTGTACCGTGAGAAAGCTCTGTGGTCAGAGCTAAGCCCTTTAAAATCCTTCTGATTTCAGTGGGAGAGACTTAAGCGTGCTTGTTTCTTCCCCATCAAAATCCATAGGATTTGAAAAGCTGGCTCACGGGCCTGTGTGTTGTTGTTGTTTTTATCATCCGGCGATTTGACCTACCGTTCCATATACCCACCCCTGCCTTTTTTTTGTCTTGACTATTTCTAGATTGTAAGCTGCTTGGGGCAGAGACCTGTTTATTTCTACCCTTTTATAAAGTGCTTAGCTGACTTCGAGGTGCTGTAACGATAACAATAAACAAGTTGTGTCCTCCTGAATCTTGCTTCTTCTTCTAGCCTTCTTTCACCTTTAGAAACAGATCTAGACACTACTGGGTGTATGCAGTGCCCATACACACCCCCTCGGTTGGTTGCTGGGTGAGGGGGCATCAGTGGCAGCTTCCTTGTTCCCTCCCACCCCACTCCCGATAGGGTAGATGAAGACACGTGCGCTTCCTTCCTTTTTAATACAAGAACAAGCAACAAAATAGAAACTTCAAGTTAGAAAGTCCTCTTGAACCAAGAGAGTGCAGAGACAGAGAGAACATGGGTGCAAAATGCGGAGCTGTGAGCATCAAGAGCAGGCAGGAGAGCAAGGGGGGAGGGGGGCTAAGCCAGTCTTGTCCAACCTGGCACTTCTCCAAACGTTGGAGAACGTTGACTACAGAACTCCCATGACCCCCCCTAAACATTGGCTGTGTTGGATGGGAGTTGTCATCCGAAGCATCTGGAAGGCACCAGGTTGGGGAAGGCCGGACTCTATACATGGTGGGAAGTATCCTGGTTCTGCCAGTTGGGTGGTGCAAAGGCCAGCTTGGATGAAGGCAGACCCAGCGCTTCAAGGGCTGCCTCAATGGGAGCGTTGCAAACGCACTGGCCAACGAGCCAAATCCTGGATCAGCGAGTTGCTTCCCGTGCCAAAACGATGTTTCGACAACCACTCAATCTTGCCTTCCCCCTTCTACTCCCAGCGCCGTTTTCGAAAACAGAGGCATACGCACATCTCTGCAAGTGTGCTCCTTCTTCCCTGAACCCCCCGCAAAAAGAAAAATACAAAACGCAAAGCATTTTAAAAAACAGCTGCAGGATTGCTCTGGAGGCCGATGGTATGGTATGGACCATGGGCAGCAACTGAGAAGGTACCCAAATACAGTTCCCTTTTCCCCATAGTTCAACCGGAGCCATACGGAAAGTTAGCTAAACTGTTTCCCACCTCCGCCTGGGTGTGTGTGTATATATATCAAGGGTAGCTGTGGTTCTATCAAACCACCACTCTTAAAAAAATAACGTGTCCTCGCCCATAGACAGCCAAATGACACCAGAAGATTGAAACAGCCTTTCAATCTAGCTTCACGTTTCTTGACAGCGGATGTGCATTCCCTCCTTATCGGGAGGCGCCATCTCAAGATCAAATTGCGAAGGGTCCACAAGCAGCTTTCGTTTTCGTTTGTGACATGATTAGGGTGATCTAGAGTTAGAAGCGCTGCAGGCTCGCTCTTTGTGAACCTGCTTGTTGGGCTGGAGGTGCATGATTTGAGTGGGGGACTTGGCTGGGTTTTTTTTTTAATGGGGTGTGAGGCATCCTCAAGCTCCACAGCTGGAGACCAACCCCCACCTTGACAGCTGCTGCAAAGGGCCTGAGCAGGCCGTTGTGTGGTCTTTCCTAGACAACACCACACGATTGGCCAGGGAGGAGGAGGAGGACATTGTAAGCTTGGGTGGGGAGGGGGTCAGCACAGGGCACGGACAGAGCTGGCTGGCTGCGGCCAGCATTTGGCTGCTCTGTGTTAGAGATAGAGAGAGAAGAGGAAGAAGAAGCATCTCCAGGGAAGTGTGTGGCTTATAAAGGACCAGGCCCCATGTCCAGGTTCAGGAGGGCGCGGCTTAACAAGGGAAGCTTTCCCTGCGGAGGGGCTCAGCCACACTTCATTGGGAGGAGTGTTGGGGGCAGTCCCAGACCCTTCCCTGGCTCCACTTGTGGTAGCACAGCAGAGTGGGGCTTTGGCCGGCTGCCCCACAATGGGTTGATCCTGGCACCGCCATCTGTGTCCTCCGTCCACTGGGGAACGTTCAATCCCGCGTTTGACGGTGAGAACCATTCCCCAAGGATTCCTCGCTGCTACTGGAAGCTGAGCCTGCAGAGAGAGAAAATGGACTGTCAGGAGTGGCTTAACTGGTACTACAAACACAACACTATAGCACAAAGTCAGCGAGGCAAAGCTGCCTAGCCGCTATCTTCTGGTCAGCATACTACAAAGGATAGGCTTTTGCACCGGGTTATATATATATAGCACCTTGATACTTTTGTGTTTACAGGGAATCCCAGCTATGAGCAAAACCTCATTTTTCAGAAATCGTAAAGGGAATCCCTAACAGATCATGCCTAAGTTGCTATTGCCATGCCACCCAAATGGCTTCTCGTTGACTCTGGCCAAACTGCAAGGTGAAGCAAGGGAGGGGGAACTGCCCCCCAAAGGTTAATCAATATACCCAATTTAAGTGTGTGCATATTGTGTTCAAAGCAAGTAAACTTTTTTTTAATAAAAAGAAGAAGTGTGGAAAGCAGTTAACGTGTTTAATTTTGATATAAAACACACCCACACGGGGGGGAATACAGTTTAGTTTCAAAACAAGCTGTAACATCCTCCTTCGCCCACATACTACTCCCAAATCTCCCCCCCCCACCCCAATTCCTGGGATTGGGGTCAAAGGGATACAAGCTTTTTCGTGTGTATTTAACTCGACCTCACTCACTGCTTTCAATTTAGCCATCCGGGTTCCAAATGCAGAATGTCAAACCACGCGTTCAACACTGAGGTGAAATATTACCTCAGAATTCAAACGCCTAGGATTTGTCAGTGTATCCAAGGGGGGGGGGGAGGGAGAATCAAATAGGAAGATCAAACCTTGGCAGATACCAAACACAAATATAAACACCAGCCAATGATGAATATCAAGATTCACCAACGAGGGTCTTCAGGAGAAAATCTGTTTCGGCTCTATACTGGTGTCACCACAGTACACAGAGAGGAATACCCTGTGGCACCGAAGGCCATTCCCAGCCTCTCACCATTGCTCTCCTGCATGGCTTGACCAGGTCCATCTTGGCTGGTTCCAAGCTGTAGCTTCCTCATATGCCTGACCACAGCAGTTGCATTGAAGGCTTGCTGTGTAGGACAAAAAGAAAAGCAGATTGCTGTCAAAGAGGAGGGAGATACTGGCTGTGTACACCATATTCCCTTAAAGCACATCATTTCCCCCCAAAGAATCCTGGGAACTGTTGTTTACGGCTGCTGGAATTTGTAGCTCTGTGTGGGGTAAAACTGCACTTCCCAGAATTATTGGGGTGGGAGGAGTCATGTCTTTAAATGTATGGTGTACAGGTGAAACTCGAAAAATTAGAATATCGTGGAAAAGTCCATTTAGGTAAGCAATTGTTTTCATTAGCTACTGGAGTTTAATATATGAGATAGACTCATGACATGCAAAGCGAGATATGTCAAGCCTTTATTTGTTATAATTGTGATGATTATGGCGTACAGCTGATGAAAACCCCAAAGTTGAAATTGTTAATTTGGGGTTCTCATCAGCTGTACGCCATAATCATCACAATTATAACAAATAAAGGCTTGACATATCTCGCTTTGCATGTCATGAGTCTATCTCATATATTAGTTTCACCTTTTAAGTTGAATTACTGAAAGAAATGAACCTTTCCACGATATTCTAATTTTTCGAGTTTCACCTGTATATGCAGCGTGTGTGGCAAATGAGACAAACAAAATGAAAGCCTTTCTTCTTTCCCCTAGCTGTTGGCACCAAGGAAATATCTATTCTCTGCTCTGTCACTATAAAAGTATATCTGCACCATGGATCTAAACTAGTTCAATAAGTTGCTTCCTTTCTTCGGGGCATTCCTGGGATGGGGATAGCTAGGAATCTCAAAACAAAATTCTAAACAGCTTCAACAAACACGGGTTCCTAGGAGACTTTGGGGGAGGTTACCATCCCCACCTGCTTAATTTGTATGCCGCTTCCCCACAAAATTGTGCCAAAGTGGTTCACAACATAGCAAATGAACAGTAAGTATAACGATTCCCTCCCCCCCCCCAAAAAAAACTTAGCAGGAACAGTTAGAAATAATCATAAAACCAATAATACAAAAAAATCAATCCATACAACTGTATATTATGCAAGAGACTCTCACATGCTACAAGTGAATATCATTGGTAAAGGTTATACTAAGGCAAAGAACAAACATATATTCTGGTGGACAAAGGCTTTGCATTCACATTGGAGTCTGATTTCAGCAGGGACAGATTTAAGGCACCCTACTTCTCTGCAGGACATGCCCTTACCTTCCACTTGCTCTTGGCAAAATTCTTTTTGATCTGCTCACTGACTGACTGGTGGATGTTCTTATCCAGTGCGGTGTCTCCAGCAATCCTGGAAGGAAGAGCAGATTGGTTCTTATTAACATGCCCCGTGGGAGTGCTTTTGGCGTTTAAAGCCTTCTACGGTCTGGGACCCCTATACTTAAAGGACCACCTTTCACCATGTGAACCCACCAGGACCCCAAGATCCACATCTATACAAGGCATCGAAATACCAATAGATGCCTCCACCATTCCAAGCGATGCGAGTTGCTATGAAGAACAGGACCTAAGGGAATTCCTGTTCCGATCAGTTCACCTGGTGCCAACTTTGAAAGCCCGTAGGCCAGCCTTCTCCAAACCAATGCCCTCCAGATATTTGGGGCTACAACTCTCATCAGGCACGATGGGAGTACAGTGGTACTTTGGTTTACGAACTTAATCCGTTCCGTAAGTGCGTTCTTAAACCAAAGCGTTCTTAAACCAAGGCATGCTTTGGGGGGGGGGACTCAATTTACAAATGGAACACACTCAACAGGAAGCGAAACATGTTCTTATTCCAAGGCAAAGTTCACAAACCAAAACACCTACTTCCGGGTTTGCAGCGTTCTTAATCCAAGTTGTTCATAAACTAAGCTGTTCTTAAACCAAGGTACCACTGTACGATGAGAGGCTTACTCTCAAGTGGCTGCAAGACCACAGCATTATATTCCCACTTTCTTCCGTTGTGGTTTTTTTTTAATGCCACTTTTCATAGACAATTATCGTCTCCCATCAATAATAATAATAATAATAATAAATTTTTATTTATACCCCGCCCTTCCCAGCCAAGAACCGGGCTCAGGGCGGCTAACACTAATTAAAATCACAATAAAAACATAAACACAATCAATTTAAAATAACAGATTAAAATACAAATTTAAAATTCAATATTAAAGCTGCAGTCTCATTTTCAAATAACCCACCAATAAAAGAATGAAGCATAAATATCAAACAGAAACCAACCCAAAGGCCAGGTGGAACAGCTCCGTCTTGCAGGCCCTGCGGAAAGATGCCAAATCCCGCAGGGCCCTGGTCTCTTGTGATAGACTGTTCCACCAAGTCGGGGCCAATACTGAGAAAGGCCCTGGCCCTAGTTGAGGCCAACCTAGCATCTTTGTTGCTCGGGACCTCCAAAAGATTATTATTTGAGGACCTTAAGGTCCTACACGGGACATACCAGGAGAGGCGGTCCCTTAGGTACGAGGGTCCTAAGCCGCATAGGGCTTTAAAGGTCAAAACCAGCACCTTAAACCTGACCCTGTACTCCACCGGGAGCCAGTGCAGCTGGTAGAGCACTGGATGAATGTGGTCCCGCGGCAAAGACCCGGTAAGGAGCCTCGCCGCGGCATTCTGCACCCGCTGGAGTTTCAATAAGGAGGGGGAGCGAGAAGTCCTACCACCAGGCTTGCAAACTGAAAAGAAATGACACACAAGGAAAGGTGAGTGGAGGGAAATGGCAGAGGGGAGAGACTGGTTCTCCAACACTGGAATAAAACGGTGAGCTGTAAGAGGGCATTTACATCCAGTTCAGACCAGGCTCATCTTCCACGGCTGGTATTGCTGCTCAAGTAGCAACTGGCATCCCTTGTTCCTTTGGCCAATGTGCCTTTTCTTCTTGCTTCCACAGTCCCAGGACACCGGACAGCTGGAGCTTAATGATTTTTCGGACAGGGAGGAGGAAGGAAAAAGCAAACTTCCTGCAGCTGCTCCCTCTCTGGCCAGGCTGGTCTCCCCCTTACTTGCCTTTTACCAGAGCCGTCTCATCCATTGGGGCTGGTGGCGCAGCGCGCCAGGGCGCAATGGCCTGGAGGGCGCCTCCGCCCTCCAGCCCTGCTGGCAGCGCCTGCCGGCAGCGCCCTCTAACTGCCCAGCGGAGCAAGGGAGCTGGCCGGCCGCCCGCCCGATGGAGCGCGAGCTGGCCAGCCGCGCTGCGCCCTCCAGCTGCGCGCGGAGCGCGAGCTGCCCGGCTGCGCGCGGGAGCGCGAGCCGGCCGCCCTCGCCTCCCGTCCCGGAAGCGCTGGAAGGGCGCGCAGAGCCCCGCGCCGCTCCAGCGCCACGCCCCTCATCCCCCGCTCGCCCACCCCCCTCCCAAGGGGCGGCAAGCGCGGGAGGGAGGCGGCGGAGAGGCGGCATGGCGGGGCGCCGGAGGGATAGCCGCGCCAGGGCGGCAGATCCCCTTAAGACGGCTCTGCCTTTTACAACTGGACAACAGGAGCCAAGAGACCCCCCGGCTTGCTCAAAGCCAGCCAAATGGATGACGGAGTGCGGATTCCTCCTTACCACGGGTGTTGTAGTGCCTGCTCACAGGTGAAGCGTTTCTTAGGGTCTCTCTCCATTAAATGCTGGATGAAATCTTTGGCTGAGAGGAGAAAGGAAGTGAATGAGGGCCTGAGTTAGCAAGCAAGCCAGTAAGCGGTGCCACTGTCCTCCTCCCACAGCACAGATTCATTTGATTCTGTTTATTGTTATTTTTAATTAATGAGAGTTATCTACCAGTTTATTTATTTATTTAAAAAAGCCCACTAAGCTGTTTAGATAAAGCAATCTAATATCTGCAAGAAAATACTGATAAAAAAATAAGCAATAAATGTAATCAAATCAGCAGGTTTTTTTAAACAACAACAACAAATATACACAATACAGTGGTACCTCGACTTACGAATTTAATCCGTTCCGAATGCACATTCGTAGGTCGAAAAATTCGTAAGTCGAAAAAAGCGATTTCCCCATAGGAATGCATTGGAAACGAAAAATTCGGAAAAATTCGTAAGTCGAGTAAACCGCATCTAAAATTCGTAAGTCGAGTAAACCCCATCTAAAACCGCCAACGGATGTCCTTCGGATGTCGAAAAATTCGTAGGCGTGCGGGCACTTTTTTCATTCGTAAGTCGAAAAATTCGTACGTCGAGGTACCACTGTATGTGCCTTAGAAGCCACCATTTCCTTCCCTCACCTGATTCTGATATGTCGTCCCAGTAGGGGGAGTCAAATTCATATTCGGCCTTCAGGATCTGCTCAAAGAGCTTCGTGTCGTTCTCATCGTAGAAGGGGGGATATCCACAGAGTCTGAGGGGAGAAAGTGGGGACAGGGCATGTGTGACACTCAGAAGGCATGGTGATATATAACGGGGAGAGTTGGAAATAAATGTATAGGCTGGGAAGGAGCAAAAGAGTGTGAGGAACTGAGGTAAATGGACTGGAAAACGAGGGGAGAGAAGAAGAAGAAAAAGAAGGTTACTTCCTGACCAGGGGATTAGAGGGGTAGAATCACTGTCAGGGCCGGCCCACCTATGAGGCAAGGTGAGGCAACCTCCTCAGATGGCAAGGTTCACCTGGGCCACAGAGCCCAAAGTTGATCTTTTCTTCCCCTCCATCTTCCAGAAGTTGACCCCTTGTTCCCTGGCAGAGAGAGAGGGAGCCATTTCTGGGTCCGCCTCAGGTGCCAAAATGTCTTTGCCTGGCCCCGATAACAGCAGTTGGCCGTTTTTGTTTGTTTTACGATGGCATCTCCCTTTTTTGTGCTTTTATGTTGTAAACCACCCTGTGATCTTCGGATGAAGGGCGGAACAGAAATTTAATAAATAAATAACAGCTGCAGAAAGACGAGAGGCGGAGCTGTTTCATTTGGGGGGGGCGGCATGCCCTCTCCTGGAGACACCGAGGCACCAAGCGAGCCTTCTGCTTGATACACACCTCCTAAGCCAGTCACTGACCAATCCTCTCCAGTAGCAATGGGCAAACCAGTTTGTTTTCAGTCACTGGCGTGTGTGTTTACCCATAAGTCCACTCCAGCCCATTTCCAACCGACTTTTAAAAATGAAAAGTCTGCACGGAAATGTGTACATTTAAATGTGTATTTTAAAAGGTGTCTTCTTTCAAAAAGCACATTTATAAACCTAAGCTGATGATGATATCATCATCATCAATAATAATAATAATAATTTATATACCAGCTTTCATCTGAGGATCACATTATTTGAGCTAATAAGGAAGTGTAGAAGCAGGTGTACTACTTGAGTTCCAATCCTCACAGTTTAAGCAGGAAATGTAGATCAGGTGAACATACCTCCCGGAATTGGCAAAAAGCCAGTCCCTCAAGCATCCCTTCCTCACAGTAGCACTACGGTTAGAGAAGCAGCAGTACTCCTAACCCCATTTTTAATTAGAGATGCAGAAATGTACCGGTATTTTGTAGCCGGAATGAAGTACCGTACTTTTCCATGTATAAGTCAAGGGTTTCTTCTGATAAAACAGTGTCCAAAATTTGGGGTCATCTTATACCTGGGCAGTGCAGAGTGATGACGAGGGATTTGTTGCTTCTGCAAGTAGGAGATTGTGAGTGGTGATTCTGCGGGTGATTGGTGGGTGCGGGGCAAGGACTGCTGTTGTGGCAATTGGGTGGGCAAATGGCAGCTGCTTGCAGCGATCAGGCAGACGATAGTTGGGTTATGCGAGGCGTGTGCGTTGCAGCGTTGGACAGTCTGGCGAGCGATTTTTGTCACCACAGCAAAAAAGCTCCAAAACTCTGGATATTCCCCCCTATCAAAAGCTCAACAATTCTGGGCAATCACCACCCCACCCCCATTTTCTAAATTTCGAGTCCCCAAAAATACACGGGGGCGTGTTATACACAGAAAAATACAGTAAGGGAGGATGTACCACCTCTGTGGGGAGTAAAGGGTTGGAGGTGGCTCTGGTGGTTGAGTTGTGGGCCTTGGTGGTGGTGGGGGGGAATATTATAAAACTTTTCAAGCTGTCCGTAAAGGAGAAATGAAAGGCCCATAAATGAATGGGCAAAAGTAGCTGTGTGGTGCCAGAAGTGCCATGGAAGGAGAAGAGTGGAAGGCAGTGTCCAGCGTTTAACTGAATAGGACCAGTGTCGAACGGTGCCTCTTGGGTGCCCGGGGCGGCAAACGAAAGGCACCCCTGGGGGCGGGGCGCATGCATGCGTTCTGACATGTGCGTCATGACGTCACTGACACCCCTCGCTGGCCCGCTCCCCCTCCCCTCTGCTGCTCCATCCGCCCAGCAGCAGGAAGGGAGAGCGTGCGCTGGCCGAGCTAGCCGGGCCCCGCCACCCGCCACCCCGCTGCTGCTCCCAGTGATCTTGAGAGCCACCAAGTGTGATGGGCAGCTTTTGGGGCAGCCCCAAGAGCCGCCGATCACGCTCAGCGGCTCACAAGATCGCCGGGAGCAGCAGCGCTGGCCCGGATGGGGTGCCAGGTGGCGGGGCTGGGCTTGGGGAGTGGCGGGGGGGCGGCGGCAAGTGTCACCCCCCTCCCCTGGAACCCGGGGCGCACCGCCCCCACCGCCCCCCCCCCAGTGACGCCACTGAATAGGACTCCCTTCGCATATGTGCATTCAGGAGCGATAGGAGACAGGGCACCTGGATCCAGGCCCACCACCGTCTCAATTCAACTCAGTACGTACAAGATGTAAGCGATGACTCCAATAGACCAGCAATCGACCGCTTTGCTGTATGGCTTCTGTGCCAATACCTCAGGAGCTGGATCAGACCCAAGGGGGGAAAGAGGAAGAAAGTGACCATTAGAGATGGAAATTCCCTGTTGCCCAAGCGTCATTTGGAGACAAGATGGGGAAATGCAACCCTTGTACTAGGGATCTCCTTCTAAAGGCTTGCTCTCCCAGGAATTTCTGCGCACAAACATCCACACGCCATGCCAGCTCTCTCTCTTTCTCTCTCTTGTAAAGATTTCCCCCTTCTGCTTGTAAGTCTCCTCCAAACTTATTTCATCCCCAAGTGACATTCTCACCAAAGTAGCTAAGTTACAGTCCAGGTTGACCCAAAATACAACAGCATGGACAACAAAACATTGGTGAAACAGTTGACAATCAAGCCTTTCGCCCGCAAGCTTGTTTCTCCAAAATGTATAGTTAAAAAGAGGGCTACCAGAGGAACTTTTAAGTGTACAGACGCAGAGCTGCAAACTCTTGGAATATGATATGGTGAGGGACCATCCTGATGGGATGACTACGAATTCCTGGCTGAGCTATCAGAAATTAGCTTCAAATGAAATAGGTAAAGTGTAGTCCTCTCCCGAGAATCAAAAAATATGCTAACACTTGTTGAATGGGTTCCCACTGATAAGAGGAATGGAAGCATTTTTAAAAGATGAAATTGGGTACCTGGACAAAGTCTAAATGACGAGCACAGAGCCTTAAAGGAACTGGGGCTAAAACTGATGCCATGTAACAAAGAAGGTTGGAGTTCAAAGCAGAATAATAAACAGCTCTTTTTGAGCAATTTGATATTATTCTGCTACAAGAAACACGGCACAATGACTCTATAATGCTTAATGGATACAAATGTCCAGCACTTTTTTTCCCTTAAAAAAAAATGTTTAGGGGTACTCTCATTTTGACTCAAGAAAACCACCATTTTATAGTTCAAATCGGGGAAAATAAATACCCAAGAGTAGATCCTCATGCATTTATTTTAAACATCTATCTATCCATCTATATTATCTGAATTTGCAACTATAACAGGAGAGGGGAAAGATAGAAATATCTCCCTCTGACGTATGAAAACACTCAATAGTAATTTAAACATATACTGTACATTAACGTAAGCAGTCCATACAATACAGTGGTACCTCTGGTAGCGAACGGGATCCGTTCCGGAGGCCCATTTGCAACATGAAAAGAGTGCAACCTGAAGCGCCGTATCTGCGCATGTGCGCAGCGCGATTCGGCGCTTCTACGCATGCACAAAGCACGATTTAGCGCTTCTGTGCATGCGCGCATGCCGAAACCTGGAAGTAACCCGTTCCGGTACTTCTGGGTTTGGCACGTTCATAATCCATAGCGAACGCAACCCGCAGCGAACGCAACCAGAGATATGACTGTACAGTAGCGAACGCAACCCGCATGTTGCCTGGTGTGCGTGGGAAAAATTGAACGCAACCAGATGGTGGTGTGCCTCGTGATATGAGTGTGCCTGCCCAAAAAAGGTACAGTAGATCATGTATAATGAACTAATTATTATTATTTATTTATACCCCACTCATCTGGCTGGGTTTCCCCAGCAACTCTGGGCAGCTTCCAACAAAAGATTAAAAATACATTTAAAAAAATACATTTTAAAATACATACATTGAGCACATGTTGGGAGGTTGTGGCCAATCATAATTTCACATGGTGAAACACATGAATGGTGCCCCTCTTACAATGTACACTGGATTTACATGCTTTTCCCTACACTGAAGTGCTATCCATTTAGAAAAGCACATAATACGCTCCTCCTGTCAGGCAAGCTGGAGGCAAATTGTAGCCCCACCTCCTCATAAAAAACCCCTCATGGCACAGAGTGATTTTCTTTGTCAGCCAGATCCACTCTTCACAATGGGGGTGGGGGGAATAAGAAACCTCTGCAGCTCACCCACATAACCTGGAGTCCCACAAGCCGTAGACATGACACTTCCTGAGCCTTCTATCTTTGAAAGCCCAAAGTCGCTAATCATGATCTTGGAATCTTCATCCAGACTGTAATAGAGCAGGTTCTCGGGCTAACAAGGGCAGAGAACAGGGGGGAAAGAGGGAGAAAAATACTGTCAGACTAGAGTTCCAAGTAACAATTTATTTAAAGCAATTTTTTTTTAATCCCGTACTTCAGCAAAAAACAAAAAACCTCCTAGTGTGGCTTAAAGGTAAAGGTAAAGGAGCCCTGACAGTTAAGTCCAGTCACGGACGACTCTGGGGTTGCAGCACTCATCTCGCTTTACTGGCCGAGGGAGCCGGCGTTTGTCTGCAGACAGTTTTTCCTGGGTCATGTGGCCAGCATGACTAAGCCGCTTCTGGCGAAACCAGAGCAGCACACGGAAATGCTGTTTACCTTCCCGCCGGAGCGGTACCTATTTATCTACTTGCACTTTGATGTGCTTTCGAACTGCTAGGTGGCAGGAGCAGGGACCGAGCAACGGGAGCTCACCCCATCGCGGGGATTCGAACTGCCGACCTTCCGATAGGCAAACCCTAGGCTCAGTGGTTTAGACCACAGCACCACCCATGGCTTGCAGAACAGTAAAAAACAAGTCAGTTCCTAGGCTTACAGTCTAAAAAAAAAAGGCACAACACAAAAGGGGAAAGGGATGAGGAGGGTAGAGGAAAACAACCAAACATTTAACAGCATTTGTTAAAGTGCAGTTCTTGTAAAGACCAGTTGGGGCAGTTCAGGTAGCATGGTGGAATGCACAAAGAAATTATTATGCAGGCAGTAGGGAGAAAAGACCATTCTAAGCATCTTAAGAAAGAACCCCACACAAAACCAAATAATCAAGACAAACTTGGTCCAAAAAAGAACACGGAGCTCTCCTCCATTGGAGATTTTTAAGCAGTGGATGGATGGCCATCTGTCATGGATACTTTAGTTGAGATTCCTGCATTGCAGGGGGTTGGACTAGATGACCCTCAGGGTCGCTTCCAACTCTACAGTTCTATTCTATGGACATAAGTAAATCAAATGTGCATAAGGAAATGCATGGATTCATTTGTTAAACTTATTTCTAAAAGCTGATTAAAGGTAGCCTAGTCACAATAAGGTAAACATAAAAAATGGGGGGGCGTGAATTACACAATACATTATTTAAGATACCAATTCTTTTTCTCCTGGAGCTCATTAGCCCCTCACAGAACTAAAGTTCCCTAAGGGAAGGGGAATAGGTCAAGCTGCAATAGTTAAATTGTAAGTGTAATGTTAAATGCCTGCCAATAGCCACAACCACGAGACTTGAGATTCTTGAAATCTTACTGCTCATAATGGAATTAGCAATTATGGTGTAAAGCGAAGGAGGGAGGGGGAACTTCAGAGGTTAGGCCAAGCAACAAAAACATCAAAATGCCAAAACTAGATGTTTCTACCTTATTGCCTGAAAGCTTTTATCACTCTAAAACAGGGGTCAGCAACCCTTTTCAGCCATGGGCTGATCCACCAACTCTCAGACCATGTGGTGGGCCAGACTATATTTTTTTGGGGGGGGGGAATGAACAAATTCCTATGCCCCACAAATAACCCAGAGATGCATTTTAAATAAAAGGACACATTCTACTCATGTAAAAACACGCTGATTCCTGGACCGTCCCGGGCCGGATTGAGAAGGCGATTGGGCCGCATCCGGCCCACGGGCCTTAGGTTGCCTACCCCTGCTAAAAGAAGCAGCTAAGAAAACATCATTTCTACAAGAGAGAGCTGGAACAGTCCAGGCTATCAAGTTATGTAAAATAATTCCAGACTAAGTGCTCTGACCTGATGCCACTTGGCATACAACACTGACAAAGAAGAAGAAGAGTTTGGATTTGATATCCCGCTTTTCACTACACGAAGGAGTCTCAAAGCGGCTAACATTCTCCTTTCCCTTCCTCCCCACAACAAACACTCTGTGAGGTGAGTGGGCTGAGAGACTTCAGAGAAGTGTGACTAGCCCAAGGTCACCCAGCAGCTGCATGTGGAGGAGCGAGACACGAACCCGGTTCACCAGATTACGAGTCTGCCGCTCTTAACCACTACACCACACTGGCTTTCAGAGACTTCAGAGAAATCCTGAACTGGATTTCAAAACTATGGACCAGCAGACAGACTGCTAAACTTGGTGCATTCAAAGCGCAATGTAGAATAATAATGAAGCCAATAGCAATTCTTTCTGAAAAGAACACACGAGTAATTCTTTCTTTCTTTCTTTTATTATTTTACCACAACAGGGTGCGTATTTCCGTGGACAGCAAAAATCTCAGAGAGCAAAAATGATATTGATGCATAACCAGAGACACACCCAAGTGATCCATTTACTCCTTGATCCCTCAGCATACACAGCAGGGGAGAAGAACTGGAAGTGTCCAACCCCCTGCGGTAAACTTGGACAGGCAAAGCCACACACCTGTCAGTCACCTGACATCATATGGTATCAGGGGACTGAAACTCCCACCCCCTGGAAAGGAAGTATCAGGAGTGCATTCATAAGTGTGCTCCTCATTCTTCCTCTGCAGATTTCCCCTTTGCAGTCACAGCTTAAATTCCCACACTTGAAATCATCTGATGTTAGGTGCAGGGCGGGTGGTTTGCCCCAAAGTGTCCTGAAAGTCCAGCTCAGAAGCCTGGCAGGCCAAGTTAGGCCTATGGGTGGATGTTCCCCACCATTGATACACAGCGTGAACAGGAGAGAAGACCTTAAGGGCGCACTGAGAGGACTATGCTCAAGCCCAGCGCATGAGGTAATCAGGAGCTACTTCAGCATCAGCTGTTCTAAACTCTTCAAAGGATCACTAGAACAAATGCCCATCGCTTGAAAGTCCCAACACAAGCAAATCGAAAGGAAGCCATTTTTCAACCGTACGATAATCTGCACAATCTATATTAGAGCAATACATTTATAAGGCCAACCAAAACGCCACAGAATAGTACGCATGCTATTGATGATAGAACTTGGAAAGCTTGCACACTGCTTTGTCACATTTGGTTGGCCTCTATTGCATTAGTGGACGCGGGTGGCTCTGTGGTCTAAACCACAGAACCTAGGGCTTGTCGATCAGAAGGTCGGCGGTTCGAATCTCCGCGACGGGGTGAGCTCCCGTTGCCCGGTCCCTGCTCCTGCCAACCTAGCAGTTTGAAAGCACGTCAAAGTGCAAGTAGATAAATAGGTACCGCTCTGGCGGGAAGGTAAACGGCGTTTCCGTGTGCTGCTCTGGTTCGCCAGAAGCGGCTTGTCATGCTGGCCACATGACCCGGAAGCTGTACCGGCTCCCTTGGCCAGTAAAGCGAGATGAGCGCCGCAACCCCAGAGTCGTTTGTGACTGGACCTAACGGTCAGGGGTCCTTTACCTTTACCTTTTGCATTAGGATCTACTGAGAACCATTTTTTCCCTGTTGGGTGATGCATTCAGGAATAATTCATTGTGGGAATACGTTTTGGGATTTCCCGCGCTTTTGCCGCTTCACAAAACCTTCCGCGCTACTGCACGGAAGAAAAGAGGATCCGGCTGGTGATTGCTGCCTGGATCCCTCCGCGCCTGCACGAAAGCGCGCCAGGAAGCCTCCTGGTAACGGTCGCAAAGCTTGTTTCCCGCCCGGAAACACTGACTATTGCAATGCTCTGATTGGTTTATGCTTGCATGATGACGCTGTTCAGTTTGTTAATAAATGGCCCCTGCTCTCTGTTAGCGGTGTGTAGAAACGAGAGAGAAACGAAAGAGAAAGAACACGCACAGAGAGTAGTTGGGAGAGCGCACCCCAACAACGACTGCAGTCTATTTTTTATTTGGCCTCTTTCCTGCCTTCGGCCGCACCTTCTGCTATACTTCTTGCTGCCTATCCTATCCTCTTCAGAACCTTTGCAACGCCCGAAAACTTCTCACGACCTTCAGGAAAACTTCATAACCAGCGGACCCATCATAACCAGTGGGAGCAGGCTCTCCAGGATTACTGGTTATCCCAGAAGCTGGTTATCCCGACATCTGTGTTCTTTTGGCCATGGCCGCAACCACATCCTCACATGTCTCAAAGTGCACATTTGCTTCTCCCATTGCTTGCCCACTTGGAATAGAGCATAGGTTTTGGAACTGAAACTTAGATGTCTCATAAGAGCTTAAGAAGAACCTGCTGGATCAGGTCAATGGCCCATCTTGTCCACCATCCTGTCTTCACCATGGCCAGCCAGATATCTGTGGCAAACCCATAAGCAGGACTAACGAGGGCACTGTTTCTTTATGTGGTTTCCAGCAACTCCTATTCAGAAACATTACTGCCTCCAACCTTGCAGGCAGAGTATAGCCATCATCTTCTCAGCTTCCTATTTTGGTTTGGGCTTCCATGACAGCATCTATGCATCATTAACTCTGTGTTCTAGGCCAATTCGAGATTTTTTGGAAAACTATCCCCAAACCTGATGTCCTGGATACTGGATGAATCAATACAACCACTTGAGCAACGGCTGAGTTCTAATGAAGTACAGAAGGTGTACTAACTTAAAAACCCAACGATAGCACAGAGCTCAGATTCCTGTTTTCCACAGGGCAAGGCTGGCCTTGCTGTGAAGCAGTTGCTTTGAACGGGAGATTCCAAAACAGATGGTGTTTTTTGGCCTTCAAACCGTATCCCTGTACAGCACTTACCGGTAAATATCAATGGCTGGCACAGCTACAAGGATGTAACCACAAAGGATTAGATAAGAATTAGCTCACAGAACCAAAACAGGCTGAGATTTTTTCAACCTGCAAAACAGGTCCGAATGCCCAAAGGAAACAGATAAGGCTGGTATTTATAATAAGGGTGGTATTGTGCTAAAAGACATTTTTTTTCTCAGATGGCAACTGTTAACGACTGCAATTGGCCTTACAGGAAAAAGCAAGGGGTGAGATGGCTAAAAATAGCTATATCATGTATAAAGAGATAAGAATCCAATGTCTCTTTTTTTTTCCTGTAAGACCAATTGCAGTCGTTAACAGTCGTCAACAGGTTTACCACACCTATCAGCCAATCACCCATTCCCACCACCCTTCTGAGTAATACCCCTCCCCACCCTCTCACTATATATAAGGGTCTGGTGACTTCGTTTCAGTGTATCTGAAGAAGTGTGCATGCACACGAAAGCTCATACCAAGAACAAACTTAGTTGGTCTCTAAGGTGCTACTGGAAGCCACCAAACTTGTTGCTCTTCCCCCTTTTGCTGAATGATCCAAGGGGTGCTATACTGGGAAGAATTGTTCTCTCTTTGTCCTGAGCCAGCCAAGGTGAAATGAGCCATTCTCTCCTCCCCGCTCGCTAGCTGCAACAACATCCCGATTTGTATTTTTCATAGCTGGAGCTAGCGACAACATGTGGTGGCAAAGACGTTCTGCCTCAAAAGGCCAAAGAGCAAGTAAGGTCAGGAAGGAGCCATGAACAGTGTTTGTGACCTGGCTTCTGGAAGAAAACACGAAGCGAAACTGTGCCGTCCATTCCGTAAAGTAAAATAAGGTGAACAGCAGTATGTACGTACATACAGTATGTAAGCACACAGTTGCCAAGCTCACAGGGAAATCAAAACACATAAAAAGGGCAATCAACTATTGGCACAGTTTCGTTCAAAACAGTGCCACCCTAAATCATTGGGCTGGTATAGATGCCCAGGCCCAAAATTTAATGTGTCTGTGTTGCATTTTCTAGGCAATTTCCCACCCACATACATATACTGAATGTGATGGTGTTGTGGTCACTGTTCCCAAGGGGGTCCTCCTTTGACTTGGAAAACCACCACACCCTACACTCCCGTCCCGTAGAATTCTTTCCACAGATTTAAAACCCATTGATTATAAGTATCCAATTGTTTCTAATATCCCCACTGTGTCCTGTTCTCTTTTTAATACCGCACACTCTTAACTCACCCACCTTCAATTTGAGGCATTCAGAATTGGCCTAAAGAAGAATTCCCCTTGGTATCTGAAAAAGTGTGCAGGCACACAAAAGCTCATACCAATAACAAACTTAGTTGGTCTCTAAGGTGCTACTGGAAGGAATTTGTTTATTTTGTTTCCCGTTTTTTATGTAATAGTCTTTCTTTTTCCTTTGGGATTTTTCCTATGCTATTTTTGACTACTTGAACGGCTCTCGGGTGTCTCTGCATGTTGATTATCAACTTGTATCCTGTCCTCAACTTTGAGGGCATAGAACCATTTCCACCATGACCACGGGACCAGTTATTCCAGAATCAGAACTTCTCTAAGGGACAAAATAGGACATGTTGCGAGAGTAGTGGACTCTCCTAATGTTTTTCTCAGCAGAGATTGGGAGTTTAACCCCACCTTCCTACACCAAATCCTTTGGTACAAAATCACTCCCTCCACATAGCTTCCTGAGGTTGCTCTTGAACACAGGGCCCAGACTATTGGGGGGGAGCGTTGGGGGGGTATTCTGAAATACGTCACTGGCACAATAACAGTGCACTTGCAATGGATTTATACTGGACCATCCACACATCATCCTGCTTTGTGAATTGTTATGCAACGCTTCCCTGGCGTTACCACGCTATTGCCATGTGGAGGAGCAATCCTGTGCTATATAGGGCAAGAAAAGAGGGAAAGAATAAAGCCCAGGAAATTTGTGGCATAAGAAGTTACAGGATATCAGCAGGACGATACGGGGGGGACACACCGGCAGGAAATGAAGTGTTATGTCTGCCCCCAAAACGTTTACAGGCAGGTAATAACAGTTTTGAATGCAAGATCGTGTATGACCGCCCCAAAATCTGCATAATAAGAACAGGCTCACAGGGTGAAATGCAGACAAGCACAATAAATGAACATCCACTTGCCCCTCTGCAGCTATGAGAACTTTGTGGGGGAGGAGGAATGATTTGCATCAGTGAATGGAGGCAGGGAAGAAGGCTATAATCTCCCTCCTCTTCATTGCAGCCCCAATTCAGTTTTTCCCCCTTGCCTCCAAGGCTGCTTTCAAGGGACAGGAAAGAGATCTAATCAAAAATCTCTGGTGTCACATGTTGGTTAGGTCTTAAACCACAAGACAATGGAGGAAGTAAGCTCTTAATACTTGACTGGTAAATACAAAAGCTGTATTCCTAGTTTAAGGTACCTACAGCAGATTACGGACAAGACTAGTCAAGATGCTATTCACCCCAACTAGCAAAAGAAATGCAGGTATGGGGCGCCTCCTATCTTGGACTGAGGCTTTGGCACAGGGTAAGTGGGCCTTGCCTTACCGTGGGACGTGGGTGTCGCTGTGGATTAAACCACAGAGCCTAGGGCTTGCTGATCAGAAGCTCGGTGGTTCAAATCCCCGACAGGGTGAGCTCCCGTTGCTCGGTCCCTGCTCCTGCCAACCTAGCAGTTCAAAAGCACGTCAAAGTGCAAGTAGATAAATAGGTACCTGCAGGAAGGTAAACGGCGTTTCCGTGCTGCTCTGGTTCGCCAGAAGCGGCTTAGTCATGCTGGCCACATGACCCGGAAGCTGTACGCTGGCTCCCTCGGCCAATAAAGCAAGATGAGCACCGCAACCCCAGAGTTGTCTGCAACTGGACCTAATGGTCAGGGGTCCCTTTACCTTTTAAGTGGGCCTTTGCCCCCTGCTGTGGTCCCAGTCCAGACTGGGCATGGGATGGGAGGAGGCAAACAGAAGCTTTCCTTCCAACTGGTGGAGAGGGGGGCATGGGGCCCCCAATCCGAATTGGAGCAGCAGCAAGAAACAAAGGATTAAAGTCCCAAAACTATGCCAAACCAAGGTCCTAGTCCAAACTGCAGCAGGGGGAAAGTGCCAGCTATTTTTCTTTTGGAAAGCCATCCAAGCAGCTGCTTATAGGATGAAATGTCTAGTCCGGCCTTCAGCAAACAGACAGTTGTGTAAATGCACATCTTAACCCCGAGGCGGCTACGACAGAAATCCCCTACCTTGAGGTCACGGTGTACGATGCCCATGTCATGCAGGTATTTGACAGCGTCAAGGATTTGCCGGATGAGTTGGCTGGCATCTCGCTCCGTGTAAAACCCCTTCTCCACAATCCTGTCAAAGAGCTCCCCACCTGAGACCCTACATTGGGGAGGAAAAACACAGGTGAGGCCTGCTCTCCTAAAGAGACCCCTTCAGGAAGACGGTGGTCAGGGTGAGCTCTGCCCACAAGCTCCACCAATGCTGCCAGGCTGTGCCAAGAGTCTCTCCCCCCCCTCCTCCGCCGCCCATAGCTGGGACTCCTCTAATTCCCAGCCTTCAACTCACAGCTGCATGATGAGGTAGAGATGTCCCCCGCTCTCATAGATGTCATCTAGAGCCACAATATTGGGGTGCTTGATCCTGCAAGAGAAAGAGAATCTCCTTCAGCAAGAAAATGGTGTGGAGGTCAGTGGATTATCACCACTCTGCCTTGTTTAGCCTGAAAGGCTTGCTTCCCAGCTTCTCTGTTGGGAAAAGCTATTTTCACAGACCCCATGGCAGAGGCAACTTATGTGGGGGTGACTTTCCGCCCCGCCCATAAGCGAGATGAGCATGTGGGGGAGCACCCTCTAAACCAGGCATAGGCAAACTCGGCCCTCCAGATGTTTTGGGACTACAACTCCCATCATCCCTAGCTAACAGGACCAGTGTTCAGGAATGATGGGAATTGTAGTCCCCAAACATCTGGAGGGCCAAGTTTGCCTGTGCCTGCTCTAAACACCTGTTTTTACATGCTCTTTTTCTTTTATTCAGTCCCATTGCCTCCAGACCTCCAGAAAGGGCAAGGGAACAGCACATCAGAGCCCACTGCAATATGGCTTCCTGTCCAACAGCTGTTGAGCAGGGTAGCGTGGTAGCAGTGAGAGTTCCCTGCGCCATTTTGGAGCCCATAAGTGTGTGGGGGGGGGTTAAAAAAACATTTTAAACATTTATTTCTGGCCTTAGGCTCACTGACATCTTCTTCGGGCTCTGGGGATGGTCTCCTTGTGAGCCACAAGAATTTTCCAGCTCTCTCCCGCCACTTCCAAGTTTGAGATGGATTATTTATTTCGCGGTGGTGCACACGGTCACAAACAAATAAATCATAGGCAAGTGGGGAGTTGCCTGTACCTTCGTTTCAAAACCAAGGAGGTGGGGATCCAGGTGGCAAATCCCACCCATTTTATTCCTAGCGTTGGCCACAACCAGTACCGGCTGTGCAATATCCTTTCTCCCGAGGGTCTCCACTGTACAACTTGGATGGGGCACTTTTGGCCCTCTGTATGTAGTTGGACTCCAACTTCCACCAGTCCCAGAGAGCACAGCCAACGGTCAGGGATGATAGGAGTTGTAGTCCAGCAATATTGGGAGGCCAAACAGAGGTTTCCTGATGCTGCTTGAGAGGAACAGGCTGACAAGCTACTTTAAGAGAGAGAGAGAGAGATGCTGCTTGAGAGGAACAGGCTGACAAGCTACTTTAAGAGAGAGAGAGAGAGAGAGAGAGA
This sequence comes from Lacerta viridis, assembly GCA_900245905.1. NCBI lineage: Eukaryota > Metazoa > Chordata > Lepidosauria > Squamata > Lacertidae > Lacerta > Lacerta viridis. The sequence continues at coordinate 51,876 of OFHU01004558.1, read as the reverse complement.
TAATGTCCCTGCGATAAGCTAGTTGCTGTGCGACAGAGCTATGAAACAAACAGTCCCCAGAATCAAATCTTGCCTCTGCTGTGAACCCAGCAGGTGCCCTTAAGCAAACTACTGCTCTCGGCCTCAGGTCACTGCCCCACAAATACACACACACACACACACACACACAGCCTACAATAAGGGAATAACAGCAAAATCTACATTGCAGGGTTGTTGTAAGGATTCCTGAGCTAATGTATGTGAAGTACTTGACTGAAGAAACGTATGGGAAGGGTTAAATAAATGCTATATAATACATACTGGAAAGAACGAGCACACAAGCCAGAAACAGCTATTTAAATACATATGGAAGAACGAAAGAAACAAGCATTATATATTTTTAAAGAAATGCAGGGTGTTGCCACGCAGACCAGTTTGCAGGCATCAGGTGGAGCTTTGTTTTTAAGAGGGCTTAAAATGAGTGGTTCGGCTTCAAAAGATTTAAAAAGACAAATAATTTTGTAAAGGTACCAATCTGTGTCACTCAGTTGTGATGTGACTGGTAGTAGTCCAGAAGAACCTACAGGAGGGGAGACTCATGAAAATTCATAGGGGATTGTGGGTGAGCTACACATTTAAATGTGCAGCCGTTGTTTTTGGTGACGAAGGAAAGAAGTCAAGTCCTCCTTCACTGCCGAAATAATAATGTATAGCAATTTGGTGTGAAAGAAAGAAAGAAAGAAAGAAAGAAAGAAAGAAAGAAAGAAAGAAAGAGGAGGTGGAATTCAACATAGCGGTAAGTGGGATTTACGTGCATAGAACAAGGTCCATTAGTGCAATGAGAAGTCCCTCCCTTCCAAGCAATCCCTAAATCCACTCAGGGGTTCCCCCCACAGAGCAGCTTTAGGAGGCTGTGGGATGTAAACAGAGAGCAGTCAAACTCAACATTGCTAGAGTGGACATGAAGGTAACTCAGTCCTCCAGGCATAACTTCCTGCTACCTGGACTGAGTTAACTTCCTCTGTGACCAGAAGTAGGTGTGGTCTCACCTGGGAACAAGATCCCAAGACCAGTCACCATTTTCTCCTCGTCTATCCAAAGAGCAACAAGCATGTTCTCCTGGCTCTCAGCCAAGAGAACAAAGGGAGCTACTTTTCCCTATGGAAGTAGCAATAATAATAATAATAATAATAATAATAATAATTTATTATTTGTACCCCGCCCATCTGGCTGGGTCTCCCCAGCCACTCTGGGCGGCTTCCACCAAACATTAAAATACATTTAAAATATCACAGTTTAAAAACTTCCCTAAACAGGGCTGCCTTCAGGTATTTTCTGAATGTCAGGTAGTTGTTTATTCCCTTGACTTCTGATGGGAGGGCGTTCCACAGGGCGGGCGCCACTACCGAGAAGGCCCTCTGCCTGGTTCCCTGTAGTTTTGCTTCTCGCAGTGAGGGAACCGACAGAAGGCCCTCGGCGCTGGATCTCAGTGTCCGGGCTGAATGATGGGGGTGGAGACGCTCCTTCAGGTATACAGGACCGAGGCCGTTTAGGGCTTTAAAGGTCAGCACCAACACTTTGAATTGTGCTCGGAAACGTACTGGGAGCCAATGTAGATCTCTCAGGACCGGTGTTATGTGGTCCCGGCGGCCACTCCCAGTCACCAGTCTAGCTGCCGCATTCTGGATTAATTGCAGTTTCCGGGTCACCTTCAAAGGTAGCCCCACATAGAGCGCATTGCAGTAGTCCAAGCGGGAGATAACCAGAGCATGCACCACTCTGGCGAGACAGTCTGCGGGCAGGTAGGGTCTCAGCCTGCGTACCAGATGGAGCTGGTAGACAGCCGCCCTGGACACAGAATTAACCTGTGCCTCCATGGACAGCTGTGAGTCCAAAATGACTCCCAGGCTGCGCACCTGGTCCTTCAGGGGCACAGTTACCCCATTCAGGACCAGGGAGTCCCCCACACCCACCCGCCCCCTGTCCCCCAAAACAGTACTTCTGTCTTGTCAGGATTCAACCTCAATCTGTTAGCCACCATCCATCCTCCAACCGCCTCCAGGCACTCACACAGGACCTTCACCGCCTTCACTGGTTCTGATTTGAAAGAGAGGTAGAGCTGGGTATCATCCGCATACTGATGAACACCCAGCCCAAACCCCCTGATGATCTCTCCCAGCGGCTTCATATAGATATTAAAAAGCATGGGGGAGAGGACGGAACCCTGAGGCACCCCACAAGTGAGAGCCCAGGGGTCTGAACACTCATCCCCCATCACCACTTTCTGAACACGGCCCAGAAGTAGCAACCACATGTAAATACTTTTTACTGAGCAAGCCTGCCTTCTGAGAAACGCTGTGTAACTCAGGAAGTATGTGAGTAAACTCTTTTTATTCATTTAAGATACATTGTATTGTGTGCAGTCTTTTAAGAGGGATATAGGGGAATTATACCAGGAATAAATATATTATTTTAGAAATAGGAATAGGAATAATTTATTATTATTATTGGCCAAGTACATTTTCCAACATACTTGGAATTTGTTTCGGCTACATTGCAATGTAAACATACAGACACTGTTCCTCTCACAATACAAAGAAGCAAAGAAACCCCACCCATATTTTACCTCCCCTTAAGCTATACAACTACGAATTTAACAATTTAATGGCACAAGGGAAAAAACTATTCTTGTGCCTGGCCGATTTTGTATATGAAGTCCTGTAGCGACGTCCAGATGGAAGTAAATCAAGCAGATGATGACCGGGATGTAAAGGATCTGCTACAATTCTCTCTGCTCTCTTTTAGGCTTTAGCAAGCCTGTGCAAGTGCATCTGCTGTGTGTGTGTTTTAAAAGGGAATGAAACTCTGCTAAGTTTGGAGCTTGCTAACACAAGCTGGGATAGGATATATCTGACAATATATCCTCATCCACGTTCCTAATCATTCCCACAGAGGCGTGGGGGCACAAAGGGAGAGGAGGGGCAGGGATTCCTGTTGTGCAAGCAGACCTCTTTCCTTGCACACAACAGCTTGGATGAATCCCACCCAAAGGGAAATAATGAAAGGAAACTAGTAATTGAAGCCTCCCAACATCACACACACACACACACACACACACACACGGGCAGAAGCCAACATTAAGGCAGCAGTTAAAGGACAAGGGAAAGTCAGCAGTGATCCCACTGAGCCGTGCTCAAGAGGAAGTGGCGAAAAGTAGCAGAAGTGATCAGCAGGAAGCTTTCAATTAAAAGTCACCCCAAAAAGGTTCAACAGCACTGGACAGGCTGTTGCTGGGTTTTTCGCTCTATATATACTATATTTGCGCTAGTATTTAAAAACAAAACAGGTGTGGGAAAAAAGAAAAAAGAAAGCCATGGGACTGCAACAATTGGGGAGTGATGTCATCTGGATCCTCCGTAAAAAGTGAATGAACAAAGGGTAGCAATTCCAGACTTAACTCTGGAAGCAACCTTAACACCCAGATCATATGCTAGAGCTGATTTTTATCAGTAGGAGACAGACAGTCACTTTTTACGTGTACAGGAGCTCTTTCCTTTAACCTCACCTGTTCCCTACCCTTCCACCTTAAGCAGAAGAGTCACTATTGAAACGGATTCCTTGAGAAATCACTCACTAGTTCCCAGAAAATATTTCCTTTGAGTGAGCTTCCCACTTCCCAGTTTCAATGGTCCACATTACAGTCATTGATGTTGGGCTGGTTGGGAGAACCTGTCTTCGTTTCGTTGGACTTGACATCCCAGAACTCATAGCTTTGGACCCAGAAACTCTTTGGCACCAGGGTTGTTGCTAAGGCACAAATTTGCATATAATTTGTATGTGCTCATGTATATGTATAATATGCCTCTGGGTAACTTAGAATGGCAGATAGCTGGGGGCTTCGTGCCCTGCATTATATACCCATGTATAATATGCCTCTGGGTAACTTAGAATGGCAGATAGCTGGGGGCTTCGTGCCCTGCATTATATACCCAGCATGGCGAATGGTCAAGGATGATGGGCGTCGGAGTTGAGCCACGTGTGGAGGCTACTTGGTTCTCCACCCCTGTACTAAGAGGATGGGAAGTGTAGGTTCCAGCTCTGTAATGGAGACTCCAGATTGTGGCAGCCACTTCTCCTGAATTTCCCTCTCCAATGCTCGTGACAGAGGTCATAGATTAGTTGCCCTCGCTGAACACGAGAGAGTCACAGGAACGGAAACGTGGCATGCTCTGGGCACAAGGAGACACTGTGCAGTGCCAACCAGCACTATTTTCAGAAAGGCTGATATCCCAGGCCCAGATATCAGTTGTGCCCATGTAGATGATGCAAAGAGCTGTTGACACGTGATCAGGCTGGCAGGCCACATGTATGAAGGGAGAGATTCCCTGCACATAGGGCGCACTCATGCGCAGACCTCTCTGCAGCTGAACTCACACAAACCAAGGCACGCAGCATTAGCTACTCCCATTGAGGTTACATTCAGATGGGCACTCACCTTATTTTTGCCAACAGACTTGGCTCACTAGTCTCACTGGGCTTCTTTATTTTCAGCAGGCAGCAGCTATACCTTTTCAACCCTACCTATGCAGCCAGAACAGCTGGGAACTTGCTTACTTTTTTCTTTTTTTTCAAAGGAAAAAATTGGGATCCTGAATTCCAAGCCCAATAACAACATTCATTGCTTTTACAGAACAAACAGTGGTAGCTCGGTTCTCGAAAGACTCCGCTGACGAACGTTCCGCTTTTCAAACGCCATAAACGCCGGAAGAAAATGCTTCGGTTTTCAAACACGCCTCGGAAGTCGAACGTGCCACGCAGCTTCCGTATTGAGTTTTCCGTATTGAGGCTTCCGTATTGAGTTTTCAGACGTTTCAGAACTTGAACAGTCTTCCGGGGCGGATTACGTTCGAAAACCTGAGGTACCACTGTATATACATTTTGCAAGAGCAAAGCAGATCCCGAGTTGTGCGTAAAGAAAACTTTGGGTTTACTCTCCATGGCCAACAAAGCCGTTCTAAGCATAGGTTTTACACATGGCCAAGCTGCAGCCGAGAAGGTAACACCAGCCCTTGCTAGCTCATGCTGGTATTGACACTTGGAAAAGGAGCAGGAAGGAAGCAGAGCCTGCGAGGAAGTCGTGTAGTTTACCAACATGTAGCTACTAAAAGAACAGGAATAAGGGAGAAGGAAGAACAAGTTGCCTTTCTGTCTATCAGCCCACCCCATTGGTTCAGGTAGCTTATCGCAAGCGCCATTGTTTTGTTCTCAACGCCACTCATGTGTGCCCTGGGGATGTGAGGGTCAGCAGGGAAGGGATGGCTGTTTCCACCTTAGAATCATAGAGTTGGAAGAGACCACAAGGGCCATCTAGTCCAACCCCCTGCCAAGCAGGAAACACCATCAAAGCATTCCTGACAGATGGCTGTCAAGCCTCTGCTTAAAGACCTCCAAAGAAGGAGACTCCACCACACTCCTTGGTAGCAAATTCCACTGCCGAACAGCTCTCACTGTCAGGAAGTTCTTCCTAATGTTTAGGTGGAATCTTCTTTCTTGTAGTTTGAATCCATTGCTCCGTGTCCGCTTCTCTGGAGCAGCAGAAAACAACCTTTCTCCCTCCTCTATATGACATCCTTTTATATATTTGAACATGGCTATCATATCACCCCTTAACCTTCTCTTCTCCAGGCTAAACATACCCAGCTCCCTAAGCCGTTCCTCATAAGGCATCGTTTCCAGGCCTTTGACCATTTTGGTTGCCCTCTTCTGGACACGTTCCAGCTTGTCAGTATCCTTCTTGAACTGTGGTGCCCAGAACTGGACACAGTATTCCAGGTGAGGTCTGACCAGAGCGGAATACAGTGGTACTATTACTTCCCTTGATCTAGACCTGCATACCTTGCTCTGCTTTCCAGGGACTATTGGACTGGGTCAATGGAAAAGAGTGGAGGACTTTTGGTTTGTCCCAGCAGTGGCTGTTCTTAAAGGGAGGGGGTGGGGGGACGAGAGGGAGCGCCACTCACTTGTGTAGCACAGCTATCTCATTCTCGATGCTGGTCTCCTTCCCTTCCAGCACCTTCTTCGCGATGCACTTGATGGCTACCAGCTTCTGAGTCGACTTCTCTTCGGCCAGGACCACCTCGGAGAAGGCACCTCTGGAAAACAGGAGGGAAGGGGAAGAAAATGAGACGGCGGAGCACGCCAGCCCAGCCCAGCTCAGCTCAGTTCGGCAGGTGTGTCCCATTCTTAGCCAGGTATGCAGGTCCCCTAGTTCAGAGGGCCTGGGGGATTCAAGGCCATTTCACAGAATACACTCTCCGGTAGATGCAGGTGTCTATCAATAGGGGTGGCCCAAAGGTGATTATTGGGGTACACATGCCCACTTCCTTATTTATCGTTTTCATGCGGGATCAGCACACAGAGATCTTCGGATGAAGGGTAGTATACAAATTTAATAAATAAAAATAATAAAGTCAAGTGTTTTGGCTGGAGAAAATGACTGCGGATCTTGAAGAGTCATCCCCTCCGTCACGATGCAGAAGACCCAAGCTTATTTCGGATTTCAGGGGCATCTAGATCCTTAAGTTTTCTGACCGAGATGTGTTTTTTTTAAAGTCACGTGCAAAATAAGGAACTTGTAAGTAACTTCAACGTCGCGCACAGGAATACAGCATGAATGGAGCTCCAAACAGCGAAAGCTATGGGGTGAAGCCAACCCATAAACGTAGAGGGGGCGTGGGTGTGTGCAGGCAAGGCCCCTGTCATCCTCTGACCTGACATCCTGCGAGCACCGGGCCCTCCCCATCACACCCAGCTGGATCTCTCACCCAGCTGCTGTCACCACAGCAACCTGCAGAATCTCAGCTATTTATAGGAGAGCATGTGAGAGATGGCACCGGGCTGGCAGGAGAGAATGTGCCAGGAAGAAAGGGGTGAGAGGAGGAAGGGAGGACGCATTGGGTAAAGAATTTGGGAGAATGCGCCAGGTAGGAAGAAGACAGAGACTGGGCACACTGTGTCCCAGCAAAGGGAGGGGGTGAGTTTAAAAGCAGAACCACGCAGGTTGCATCCATGTAAAAGCAAATCTAGCCAAGTCTTCCAGGATCTACAGACGAATTAGAATTCATAGCCTGGCATCCCGGCCACTGTCCATTCTGCCTGCAGAAGATGGGAGTGAAATCTGGGCAGCAGGAGGGTGGGGATTGTGCTGTAATAGGAGAAATCCCCGCAGATTCCTGGTAAGGAGTGATACAGGATCTGGAGACAAGAGGCATGGCCCCTTCTACCTGTGCAGAGAGCTTCTAAAACGTGTATCTCTGTGGTGGTGTCCCACTGCACCACACACACACACATCCACACACACACCATATACTGGTTTCTTGGCTGGCTTTGGCTGTGCCACCTTCAGAATAAGAACACAAGCTGGCAAACAAAGGGCACTATCTAGATTCCCCTCCCTGCTTATCGCCAGTTCTTGCGATTAGAGCCCTTTGGCTTTTCAGCCCCATCTAGGGCAGGGGATAAAAGAGGGTGGGGGAAATGGCACAGTTTCAGAGCCGAATGGGCTCTGTCTCTGGCGAGGAAGGAAAGGGTTTGTTATCTGTACAAAGCGGCACTCGGGGGCCCAAGCCAAGGAAAGATGGGGAGAGGCAGGTTCTGAGGAATCAGCTGCTGCGAGGACAGACAAGAGCTCACAACCTGCAGCCCCCCTCCCCTCCATGGCATCATATGCCACCTGGCATATGCCAGTGAGGCCCTGTTGCCCTGCCAGAGAATCTCCACCTGCCAGCTGCTTTTTATGGTCCAGGAAAATTCGTAGGAGGATAAGGCTATCGGTGGGTACACAGGATAGGTATATACTAACTCCACACAATCAGAGAAGGGCCTGAATACCAGTTACATACATATTTGCTCATCCAACTCAGCACGATGACTAGCAGCAGCTCCCCAGCGCTTCAAACAAAAGTCTCTCCCAGCCCCTACCTGGAATGGCCAGGGGTTGAATTTGGGACCTTCTGCATGCAAGCAGATGCCCTACCCCTTGAACTATGGCCCTTTCCCAGAGTTGCTAGAGGAGCATCTTCTTCAAGAGCAGGCTATTGCCCTCACACCATGCTTGCGAGGTTCCCAGAAGCCTCTGACCGGCCACTGTGGGAAACAGGATGCTAGACTAGACCCTTCCTACGTTCTCGTGAAAAACAAAGTTACGCCACTTCATATGATGGCTTGCGAAACCTGCTGTCCAATCTGACTACTCCCACTTCCTCCTACCATTAAGGGGCTGATAAAACAGAGCCTGGCTCTACTAGCATAAGTCAACACCCTCCCCCCCCCCTGCAGCTTGGCTAATTTTAACAAACGTAACAAAAAATCTGACGCCACTGTTTTTTGCTTGCCATTATTCAGCATTAACATTCCTCCCTAAGCATCCATTTTACCACTTTTTAAATCATCCTGGCTGAGAGTACCCCCTGCACACACACACACACACCCAAAAAAGGGTTGCTAAAATATATTCAGGAGCTGACTAATCTGATTTAGGGATAGGTACTTAAAAGGAGGTTGTGACCCTGAAGCATTTGTTGTGCTAGCCCATTGCAGAAAAAGCAACTCAAAAGAGTTTTGTGGCACCTGAAAGATTAGCAAGTTTAGGATGGTAGAAGCTTTCCTGCACTAAATCCCACCATCAGATGTGGTGGGAAGGGCTGACCTCAGCTGGCCAAAGTGTGGATGCTTAGGAATGCAGATCAGGGGTAGAGCATGTGATGCTTTGTTTGCAAAATTTCCCGGGATCATCCTAATGTATCTAGGTAAGGGCTGGGAGAGACCCCTGCCTGAAACCCTGAAGAGCTGCTGCCACTCAGTGTGACAATATACCGTATTTTTCGCTCCATAGGGCGCACCGGACCATAGGGCGCACCTCATTTTTAGAGGAGGAAACAAGAAAAAAAAATATTTTTCTGGTTTTCCTCCTCTAAAAGCCCTGTTTTTTTGAGGATCAGCTAAAAGTTTTGCAGCTTTTTTTGCAAAGGGAAAAGCCCTGGTTTTTTTGAGGATCAGCTAAAAGTTTTGCAGCTTTTTTTGCAAAGGGAAAAGCCCTGGTTTTTTTGAGGATCAGCTAAAAGTTTTGCAGCTTTTTTTGCAAAGGGGGAAAAGCAAAGCTCCTTTTGCAAAGGGGGAAAAGCAAAGAGGAAAAGCCCCATTTTTATGGGGTTCAACTCACATTTCTGCAGCTTCTAAGGAAAGGGAGCCTTTTCTACAGTTTCCAGACAGATAATCTAATCAGCCAGTCACATGTCGCTGGGGAAACAAACAACCTCCCTCTGCAGCACATTCAACAATGGAGGGCGGGGCTGAAAGGGAGCCGGGACTCTTATCTCTCTCCCGATCTCTTGCTGATCAGCTGCTGAGCGGGGTCCTTTCAACACCCCTTTTTCTCTTTGTAAAATAAAAAGCACTATCTGCTTTTGGCCCCTGGGCAATTCGGCTCCAGGGACCACCATTCGCTCCATAAGACGCACAGATATTTCCCCTTAATTTTTAGGAGGAAAAAAGTGCGTCTTATGGAGCGAAAAATATGGTAGACTTCGTATGAAGAAGGTTCCTCTGTATTTATGTATACAGGGGGGTGGTAGGTGATACATTAGAGCCAAACGGCCTTGAAATGCACGAGGCAGAATCACAAAATTGTACAGTTGGAAGGGACCACAAGAGTCATCTAGTCTAATGCCTTGCAATGCAGGAATATTTTGCCCAAAGTGGGGCTTGAACCCACGACCCTGAGAGTCTCATGCTCTATTGATTGGCTGAGCTGCCAGAGCAGAAAGGGCAGTCTGTGCCAATTCCATATAAGGGCCACACCACACTTTTTAAAAAGTATGCTTAAGATGGCCTCTTAAGGAGAGGTTTGATGGGGAACTGGACCCTGCACGGCTACTTTTCCTTCAAAACACAAGTGATCAGACTGAGCCTCCTCTTAAAGACACCTGAACGTGTCGTTTTGCCCTAAAATGGACGCAACATAAAACACAGTGCCCGTCCATGGCAGCAGCAATCCAAACTGGTAACTAGGGAGGGTGGCATGACTTTTGCCACACAGAGGCCTGCAGGAGAAGAACCCCACAGGGATTGCGAGGAACCAGAGAAGTTTTCCTCCAGAGATTGGAGGATGATGACCTCTGCGAGAGCTCTCACCTTCTAATCCTTTCTGTAATTAACACATTAATCCTGCTTAGGTGTCTTAGCCAGTCTCGTGCTGGCCTCCCTTTACTTTGCAAGCCAGCCAGTCTGAGCTCCTTTGCTGCCAGGCAGCTCCACCTGAGGTGTCAAACACAGTCCTTGACCACAGGGCTAAAGTTCATTGCCCTTTATGAAGAGGGGAGGTTGTGGAGAGAAAGAGGGAGAAAGGGCTGAGACCATAGAATTGTAGAGTTGGAAGGGACCCTCGAGTCTCCCTGCAGTGCAGGAATATGCAGCTGTCCCATACGGGGACCAAACCTGTGACCTTGGTGTTATCAACACCGCTCTCTAACCAACTGAGCTACGCAGTGATACCAGTTCTGGTCCTGACAGCAAATTCCTGGACCAAGCGTGTGCTCTGTGGCACCATATATCTTGATTCGAAGATGCCCTGTGCCATCATTTTGCATCCGCCCCCGGTTTGTAGATCTTGAAGTTCTTCCCTCTGCCCTACATGAACCACCGCCACCAGTTGCCTTGAACATACAGTATTTTAAAAGAACTTACCTTATTGCCCAGGATTTCCCCCGACCCATAAAACTGGATCCTGATTTTTTGTGCACAAATCTCTATTTTACTTGTTTTTATTCTTTTGCACTCTTTCATTGGTATTATGCTGCATTGCTGTTTTAGTGGATATTGCTGTTATATTGAGAATATAAAAGAGGCTACCAGATCAGGCCAATGGCCCATCTAGAAGAAGAAGAAGAAGAAGAAGAAGAAGAAGAAGAAGAAGAGTTTGGATTTGATATCCCGCTTTTCACTACCCGAAGGAGTCTCAAAGCGGCTAACATTCTCCTTTCCCTTCCTCCCCCACAACAAACACTCTGTGAGGTGAGTGGGGCTGAGAGACTTCAAAGAAGTGTGACTAGCCCAAGGTCACCCAGCAGCTGCATGTGGAGGAGTGGAGACACGAACCCGGTTCCCCAGATTACGAGTCTACCGCTCTTAACCACTACACCACACTGGCTCTCCAGATACCTATGGGAAGCTTGCAAGCTGCAAATGAAGGTAACAGCGCTCTCTGCCCACCCGCAATTCCTAAGCAACTGGTATTCAGAGGTGTAACGCCTCTGACAGTGGAAGTAGAAGATTGTTCCTAGTAGCTGTTGATAGTCTTGGGCTTCAGTGAATTTGTCTACTCTTTTAAAGCCATTCAAATTGCATGTGCCTACACGGATAGCTGAGTAGCTTTGCACCCAATGGTACTGGAGAAAGGAGAGGCTGAAAATAGCTACCTAGATAACCAGGGCCATCTTAGGGAGATCGGCCGCCGTGGCACGGCGATCCCTCCGGCGCCCCCAGCGTGCCGCCTCTCCGCCGCCTCCCTCCCGCTCTTGCCGCCCCTCGGGAGGGGGGTGGGCGAGCGGGGGATGAGGGGTTGGCACTGGAGCGGCACGGGGCTCTGCGCGCCCTTCCAGTGCTCCCGGGACAGGAGGCGAGGGCAGCCAGCTCGCAGCCCGCCCGGGAGCGGCATGGGCGGCAGCGGCTGCACTGCCGGCGCGCGAGCGCCGGCTGCCAGCCCGCCCGTGGGGGGGGGGCGGGTTGGGGAGGGGGGGTGCCCGGTATGCCGGCAGGCTCGTGGGGGTGTCCTTGGGGGGCCCGGCGCCCTGGCGCAGCGCGCCACTAGCCCCTATGGATGAGACGGCCCTGTAGATAACAGAGATCCCTCGCCACTGCCAGACCTGAACCTTGAAAACCTTAAGGTAGCTCCTGTGAGCATGTGCCACCTAAGGTAAAATCCCCTCCTTGCAAAAAATAATAAAATAAAATAAGGTACTATTGACTGGCCACATACTTCAGCAGCAGCCCAGGTCTCCTGTCAATATTGACTGAGCCCTGTGCTAATATTTGAAGCACATTTGCCACCTGTTGACCCAGCCTTGGTACAAATTTGAGGTGGAGTGTGCCCAGCACTTTAGGAATCGGGCAGGGGAAAAGTTGCTTGCCACTAATGGAGCCTGGAGCCTGCATCTCACCCTACACCTGGCTCCTACATTTTAGACAGTCTCCTACTGGTGCATGAGAAGTTACGAGCCCCTGCTGGTGTGGCATTGCCCAGCATCCTGTTTTCATGGCAGGAAGTCCCCAAACAGGAAATGAGCTATCAACCAGCTTCCCCTGCTCAAGTGGAATGCAAGGCAGAAATCAATAAGAATTCAGCCGCAGCCTCGTGGACTCTTAACACATTTTTTCAAAAATTGATCAGATAAACAATACTAGGGTTATTATCTCTGATGGGTGTAGCTCAGGGCTGCACAAAATATAAGGAAGTGGTTGTGTTTAGATATCATTATAAGCCATGGTTTATCTCGACAAGAACGAGCCTAACATTCCCTGTTCTCTTCATGTGCTCTCTTCCAGTGTGGTGTAGTGGTTAAGAGCGGTAGACTCGTAATCTGGGGAACCGGGTTCGTGTCTCCACTCCTCCACATGCAGCTGCTGGGTGACCTTGGGCTAGTCACACTTCTTTGAAGTCTCTCAGCCCCACTCACCTCACAGAGTGTTTGTTGTGGGGAGGAAGGGAAAGGAGAATGTTAGCCGCTTTGAGACTCCTTCGGGTAGTGATAAAGCGGGATATCAAATCCAAACTCCTCCTCCTCTTCTTCTTCTTCTTCTTCTTCTTCTTCCTCATCCAGGATAGCCAAAAGACGACGAATGGAGGCCTCTAATTTCAATTAACCACAATCACTGTTATGCTCGAACCCTAAACCGTGGTTAATCTTAACGACGGCTTGGTGAAACGAGACAGCTTCATAAGCTATTACTTGAAGCTGGCTGGTTTCAAACAAACCATAGTTAAGGTTAAGCACAAGATGTGGTTAATAAAACTAAAAAGCAGAAGCAAAATATTCCAAGCCCCTTCTTGCAACTGTGTCAGAGGAGAAGCATGTGGCCCCAGGGGAGGGTAGACTCACTCCCACCACAGTAAACCATGGCAACCAGTGTGACTCTGAAACATTTTTTAATTCCTGTTTCATGTAGACAAGGTCAATTAGCTCAGGCTAACAGCCTTGGAATCTTGATGATAGAAACAAGCTCTTAGAACATCAGCTGGCAGAACGTCAAGCAGCATCTACTGCTTGCAGGAGATGTACAAGGGTCCTCCCGATTGTTCAATAACAGAAAGAACAACAAAGGCACCCTCTTCCCTAAAATGAAGAAAACTAAAATGAAGGAAACAAGCTGCTATTTTGAACCTGGTGGGCCTTGAGGTTTTAATGAAAATAAAGTACTGTAAAATCCAGAAGTCTGACGACCGCCCACCCCTGCCTTAGAAGAGCAGCCCTCACCCAGATATCCCTAATAACCGCATGGCTGTGTGGTGTAGTGGTTAGGGTGCCAGACTAGGACCTGGGAGACCAAGGATCAAATCCCCACTCATCGCTGAAGATGGTGACCTTGGGACAGCCACTGCCTATCAATGTAACCTACCTCACAGGGTTGTCGTGAGGATTAAATGGGGGGGGGGAGAACCACGAGCCACCAGCTTAAGCTCCTTGGAGAAAAGAGGGGATGTAAATGCAATAAGCAAACAAACAAAGACTCACGTGCCCAGCACCTCCCGGAATTCATAGATCTCGCGGATATCTTCCGCTCGTTTCTTCCAACGGGGCTCCTCCTCTTCCAAGGGCATGGCTCTTATTGGGCTGAACCTCTGGGCTGCCCTATGCCCAGCTGTCCCAGAGCAGAGGGGCAGGCAAGTGGAGCAAACTCAGGGCCTAGATAGGAAGGAACAGGGATACCGGCATTAAAACAACAGGACCGGAGAGCCTGGCTGTGCCTTCTTCCTGGAGCTAAGCGCTGCCTAGGAGGATAGCAAACCGGGGGGGCCAGCCTGAGGCGGCAGGAGCGTTGCATATTCAGTTTGGTTCTGCTCGCCCCATGCATATGAAGGAAGAGAGTTCACCTGCCGCCTTCCAGCAGAAGGCTCTCACACTGTTCAGGCTGCTCGGCATCAACAAAGCCAGGATCGGGAAGCCCAAGCTGTGCCACAGCCTTCCCCAGCAAGATGTTTCGGCCTACCGTTTTCCGTCAGCCAGAGCCGGCGCGTCCATTAAGGCAAACTAGGCAATTGCCTAGGGCGCCAAAATGGAGGGGCGCTGGCCAGGCTTGGGCGGGGGGACGGGCGAGCAGCAGCTTCTCCGCTACAGTGGAGAAACTGCTGCTTGCCTCTCCACCACCCTCCACCTCCCGCTAAAGCAGGCTTTGGCGGGGGTGGGCGGTGGGGGGCGCCAGAAGGTGGTCTGCCTAGGGCACAAGAAACTCTAGCACTGGTCCTGCCGTCAGCCCCAGGAACCATTGCTGATGCTCAGGACTGATGTAGTCTAAAACATCTGGGGGTCACCAATGTCCAGGAAGGTGTGCTATATCATCTTTGGTGAAGCAGCTCAGTTTAAAATTAGCTTATTTACGGAGGGAGCTCAGAATTCAGGTTATAGAGTCCCCCCCCCCCGGCTTAGCTCAAGGGTCTGCAACATAGGGCCCTCCCTCTGGATGTCTTCGGACTCCAGTTCTCATCATCTCTGACCATGGGCCTTGCTGGCTCTAGGGCTGATGGGAGTTGATAATCCAGGGACATCTTGAGAGCGGCACCCAGTCTTTCAAGGAGGGGGCAGTGTGGTTGGGTAGGGGGCAGTGGCCAGACACAAGGGCTTCTTTTGCTTCAGCTCATCTCACCCTCCCTATTCCCAATTCCTCTCCACTTTTGTGCCCTTCAGCACATTGCTCAGGCTTTTAAGCCTGTTTGGTAACATTGCAGCTGTCGCCATGACAACAGCTGTAGCTCCTGCAACACCGAAAACACAGCTCCTTTCTCTGCCTCAACCTCCATCTCCCAAGGGTCCAGGCTTGCCCCTACTTTTGCACACTCATGCACGCCGCCCCCCCTCAAAGCAGCCTTCTCCAACCTGGTGCCCTCTAGATATATTTTGGACTGCAACTTCTCCTCAGCCAACATCTAAGGTGGCAAAGGCTGACTTAAGGCCTAGCCTTTGTGCTGCGACGCGAGCTACCATGTTCAAATGAACTTTAAAGTGAGCAGCATTGGAGGTTTCTGGAAAGGCTAAGCGGGAGGCTGTCCAATTTCCCTTGAAAGCTTCACTTTGGGCTCATCCACACTTCCACTTGCCCTGTGCCCTGAGCAGTGTTCTGCTTTGACCGCTCCTTTCCCACGGAAAAACCACCATTTTGTGCTAAATCGGAACAAACGTCAAATCCGGAGAAAACCCGAATTGCTGTTTGCTCTGATTGAGTGCTAAAGAGCAGTTTTCTCCAAGGGAAAGCGGTGGGAACGGAGGAGGAAGTGTTGAAAAAGCCTCTTATTTACTTCTGCTCCTTATGCCTGATGCTGAAGACAAGGGCTGACTCCAGAATGTCAGTCTTTTCAAGGAGGGATTTCCATCGCATAGCAGGCACTTGTGTTTGCGCACTTGAAGCGGACTAAAACGTTCCATGACTCTGGTGCAATAAACTCACTTGTTAAAGATTGGCCTCTTTTGCTGTTAGGAAAGTGATGGTAATGACATTAATGGGAAGCCACACAAGCAATTCAAGGTGAAAATGGCTTCCTGCAAACAAATCAGCTCAATAAAGACTGGGCATTTTCTAACGTCTGCTTCGCGCAAGCAAATCAGGATTAATGCTCAACAAACATGTTGCCTGGAGGAGCTCTAGGTTATCAGTCAAAACACAATAAAATCTACTGGGTTGCAGCCAACTGAGGCTTAAAAGCACATTTAAGGTACATCCTTTACCTCAGAGAATTCTGGGAACTGTAGTTTACCCCTCACAGAGTTACAATTCCCAGCTGCCCTTAACAAACTACAGTACCCATAAATCTTCGAGGGGGAAGAATGTGCTTTGAATGTGCTGTATTAAAAAATATAGTGGGTAATGCAGCCTACGTTGTACTCAGAGGAAACCTACTGAAATTAATGGACCTAAATTAATCATACCCACTCATTCCCAAGCGCCTACTCAAAGTATGATTTAACGCTGGATGCGATCTACCGTTCGCAAACATTTTAAGAAGAGAATTACGTAATGCTGTTCCCTTCCTCCAAAGGAAGCCCACATTCACCCGAGTCATGTGAGGCCACCTGAAGTTCCTCTTGGCTCTGTTTTCTGAAGTGAAAACAGCTCTGCTCACTGTAGCAGACAGAAGCACATGGGGGGGGGGGGAGTCAAATCTTATTTCTGTAGCATTCACCCAGTCAAATGGGGTGTTTGGGTTAGGGATCGAGAGGGAGGGCGATGCTACTTTATCCTTCTCCAATTGTCACAGCCTCTGAATATCAGTTGCTGAAAACAGTAAGGGGGGGGGCCTCTTGTGCTCAGGTCTTGCTTCCCAGAGGCATCTGGTTGTGAGGACAGGATGCCGGAATAGATGGGCCACTTGGCCTGATCCAGCAAGCCTGTTCTTGGGCCACTCTTGCCATATGATGCTGGGGTTGGTGCGAGTGGTAGTCCAAAACATCTATCTGGAAGGCACTAGGTTGGTGAAGGCTGTGCTATGTTATCTTTCCACGAGGGGAGGGGGGGA
This sequence comes from Lacerta viridis, assembly GCA_900245905.1. NCBI lineage: Eukaryota > Metazoa > Chordata > Lepidosauria > Squamata > Lacertidae > Lacerta > Lacerta viridis. Next base: position 35,117 of record OFHU01004558.1, on the reverse strand, counting down.
AGGTTTGTTAAAAGCACAGAGAAGCATTCAAAACATGCAATTCTGAACTGGTACCGTGGAACCTCGTTTTTCAACCGTCTTGGAAGCCAAACGTTTAGCTTTTCCAATGCTGAAAACTCTGGAAGTAATTGCTTCCGTTTTCCAACGCACCTCAGAAGTCAAACGGCTTCCGAGGGGCCTATCTCAATTTTCTCAATTGAATTTTCCAACCACCCATTGCGCCTCAGTTGCCAAACGTTTCCGGAAGTCGAACGGTCTTCCGGAATGGATTACGTTCGACCACCGAAGTTCCACTGTACCACTTCAGGGGGCCTGTGCCATGAGTCTTTCTTTAATATGTTGTCTGGCTCTGGGTGGACAACACAGGTGTTAAAGAGGCAAGAGGACCCGAGGCACCTCACGACATAAATGAAAACAGATATAACTAAGAACATAGACAAGAAATATGAATACTAAGAAGCAATTAAATAAGTAACCCTATTTAAAAGCACCGAGAACGTTTATAACTTAAGAAAAATAAAAGTATAACACCCTGCGCCTCTGAAGACCCTGCCACAACAGACAATTAGTGGCCAAAAGGCCTGTCGGAACAAGGGGGTGGGGAGTATTTTCCTCCCAGCGAAAGGAAAGCAGAGAGAGGGGGCCATGGAAGGGCATTGCACAATCGGAAAGCAGTTGCCAAGAAGGCCCTCTCTTGTGTCATAAATCCAAATAGGGTGTAACTGCCACCATGGCCAGAGCAGGCATCTCCAGGAACAGGCAGAACTGGCGCACTAGTTTTAAATGTGCCCATATACTCCTGGTAGTCGGCTAAACTGATATAGCTGCCTGTGAACTTCAAGGATTAGAGTCACTGCCTTTCCACACTACCAACAATCAGGTCAGCTGTTCATTGATGGAGCTGCATTCACTAAGTTCGTTGATGGAAGTGTTGAGGAATTCAAACCAACAAACAAACAACAAAACCAGTGCAAGTTTTTTTTTTTAATTAAAGATTTTCTTGATTTACAAAACTGTGTGCAATGTCTCTCTCGTATTTTTTCCATGTAACATTTTTACAAATCAGTTTTGGTTGTTGAGACATTAGGGAGAGAAGGGGGAAAGAGGTGGGTGGGATGGGGGATGGGTGAGGTGGGGTGACGATGTTTCTATTTTCCTTAATATATGTAGGGTTTGGTGTCAGCATTGTTTGTGTAGGTTCTCTGTTGTTCGCTTGTGTTTCTTTGGCGGTGAGAGAGGTCGGGATTGGCGTAGGGTGTGATTGTTCATTTGTGGTTGGCTGTGGTGATCTTTGGTTTCCTGTGTGAGTGGGGTTGGTGGGTGTTTTTGATCAGGTTAGCCATATTGATTTGTATGCTGTTCGGTAGATTTTTGTCATTGTCTTGTTGGGCTGTGTGTGTGATGAAGGGGAACCATACCGGGGTGAAGGTGTCTTCTTCTGTTTCAGTTTCAGGTTACTGGTTAGTTTTTCTAGTAGGGCTGTTTCCCATACTACTTGGTACCATTGGTCCATGTTTACTCCTGACAGGTCTTTCCAGTGTCTGGTTATGATGTTTCTGGCTGCTGAGAGTAGATGGATTATGAGTTCTTTGTGTTGTAAGTGGGCATTATTGTCTTGGAAGATGTTTAGTAAGACCAATTCTGGGGTGGTTTCTAACACTTGCTTGGTTATTTTACATATTTCTCGTATGGTTGTTGTCCAGAATGTTTGGATTTTGGGGCACTCCCACCACATGTGGAAGTATGTGCCTGTGGAGGTGCACCCTCTCCAGCATTTTGGTGAGGTTCCTGGGCGTATTAGGGCTAATCTAACACCAGTGCAGTTTTGAAATCCATTGTTAAAAGCAGCACAGTTTTTGAAAGGTTCAGTCTGCCATCTTGGGAGAAAATGGTATCCAATTGTACCCAAACCCAGACCCAAAAACTGCTCTCAGGAACCACTGTGGAAAATTTGATTAAGATACTCTTTGTTATTTGAAAATTTAACAAATGGGGGGAGGGAGAGGGAGGGAGGGAGAGAGAGAGAAGTAGAATAAAATAAATAAATAAATGGAAGAAAAATATATAATATATGAACAAAAATGCTCACATTAAGCATGCAATAACCGTAAGTGCGGCCATCCTTAGTTAAACATATAGGTTAATATAAGCCCTCCAAAGGTTCAAATAGGTATCCACACGAGACTGATGTGTACAAGAAATATGTTCATATGTAGCCACAATATCTTAAGAGGTGTGCAAATACACAAACAACTTTCCAAAATATATTGTTATGAGTTTTTGAGTGCTGGGCACCCTAAATTCCTGGATTCAGTAAATGTTAGAATTTAATCAATGCTTGGAATGTTAAAACTGGATGCCAGACACTGGATTTAGCAAGTATTACAATATAAGCCAGGACAGCTTCTCGTGGCAGGAAATTGCCTGGGAGACGAGCCATTAAGAAGGACAAAGGAAAGGTAATGAGCCATTCAGAAAGCCAAAGCGGAGTTCAAAAGTAGAGTTTCAGAGCTGGCTGTGAGGTGGCTTGGGGGGGAAAGATTGCAGTCTGTAAAAGTCAGCAAGCTGCAGAGAACCACAGCTGGTGTCCTTTTGAATCCAAGGCTACCACTAAGGTAGAAGCAAGACTCTCTTGGAGTGTCAATGCTGGGAGGCCCTGCGTTGTAGGATCAGGTTGCATCATATCATAAAGACACCACAGACACCACTGTGCTAGATGGGACAATAGTCTGATCCAGCAGTTCTAACTGCTTCCCAGCCAGATCCAAACCCACACCAATTCTGTCCAAACTCCAGAGGGACACTCTGCCCTCTAATAACAGGGATGCGGAACTTTTTTCCACATGTTCTTGTTGGACTGCAACTCCCAACCAGGTCTAGCTAGCATGGTCAATAGTCAGGGGTGATTTTAGTGGGTTGTTCCTCATCTCTTCAGCATATAGCCAGGTTTCTCCCACCTGGCCAGAAATATTTGCGTCACCGCCATCGTTAAAAAAACGGCAACATTAACAGCCCATTTTACACCAGCCTGCATTTAGATGAACTGACACATGATGCCATCGAATGACACTTCCTCCTACCAGGAGAAACAACAGCACTATGCCCCAGGCAACCTAAGTGCGGAAGCATCCAGCCGAGATAGCTAAGTGCCAAAATGCAACTCTGAAACGCAAGCCAAGTGCAGCACCTACAGAGCTTAACATGGAGGGGCCGGGTCTGGTGTTCATGAGTCAGTGTTATATAATTGCAGATTCCTCTTCACAAAACTGCCTGGAGTTGAAGCCTACATCCATGGTCAGCATATTATTATTATTATTATTATTATTATTATTATTATTCGTCCCATGTTGACTTGAGCAAGTGCTGAAGGACCAGCACACTGGTTCCACTCCCATTGCACAGTGGGAATGTGTAAGTCTCTCCCAACGGGTGCTTGTGTCCATGTGCAAAAAGTATGGGGAAAGTGGACTTGTTGTACTAGGGTGAAAGAGTGGTTTACTTCGCTTTAATTGCACAAATCTATGTTTTGGGTATGAGCTTGAATGCCTCCTGCAAAACAGAGACAGCTTGAAGGCAGCCTGAATAGGATGCAGGCAAATCCAGGGTGCTCTCATAGGGTGGGGGTTGGAGGAGAATATGAAATGTGTTAAATCACCTGGTCCTGCCAAGCCAAGCCAAGGCACAGGCAAAGGCAAGAGAGTTCTTCCCTTCTGCGAGATATTTAATTAAAACTGCTTTGCACGTCTCTTGGCTTTCAAATAACAGAGAGCAGTTGAGGTGCATACGTAAGGGATAACCCTGCAACTCTCTGGATCAAACCTGTGTGTGTGTGTTTGTACGTGTGTGTGTGTGTGAGAGAGAGAGAGAGAGAGAGAGAGAGAGAGAGAGAGAGCTTCAATTTTGCTGTTGTTCACTCTGGGGAGGAAGAGGTTAAGGAGAAAATAGTAGGCCCCTACACATGCCCAGGGAATGCAGAGACACCATTGGGTCAGAGATCTTGCTGCAGGGGGCCAGAGGGGACAAATTGGGATCTCAGGCTGCCAGCTGACCAACGCTACCTTTAACCAAGAGTATTGCAGCACTTTAAAGACCAACAAGCTTTATTATGGTATAAACGACCATGGAGTAAAGTCCGCTTCATCAGGCTTTACATAAGGTAAAGTAAGAAAGACAAGGCAAGCCAGACAACCAGGGCTTTTTTTTTTCCAGCCAGATCTCACCGGAACTCAGTTCTGGCACCTCTCAGGTGGTGAGAGGTTGCCACTATAAGAGAACAAGAGACGAGTTCCGTGGTGAGTTCCGGCACCTCTTTTTCTAGCAAAACAGCACTGCAGACAACTAAAGATAGCTTTGCATATGAAGAACTGGCAGCGACATCTGATGAAAAAGGTGCCAGTGTTGAAGGTGCCACAGGACTCTGTGTTTGGCTTTGCTCCAACAGGCTAACACGGCTGCCTGCCTGCAAATTCATACCCTACAAGTCGCTACAAGGTTAAGAGACAAGGACCTGGCTTCTCTGAATAGCAGCCGCTCTGTAAGGTCTCAGGCGGAACCCTACTGCCTGACATTTTAAAAAAGAAAGAAACTGGAGATGCAGGGGATTGAAGAACGCAATGACTTTAACATGAAACTACAGACTCTGCTCCCTTTGTGGCTACTCTACTGCGTCCCCATCCCAGGGATGTGGAACCTGTGGCCCACCGGATGATGTTGCACTTCCATGAGCCACAGTAAACACGGACAACGGGGTGAAAACGGAGTTGTAATTCAACAACGTCTTGGGCTTCCCATCAGATCCCCCTGTATTTTCAGACCAAGCCACAGGGGAAGGCCAGAGATGTCAATAAACTCTCCATCGAAACCTTTGTATCTGGTAAATGGAGCACTGCATACGCAGAAGAGGCAGGCAGGAAGAGACTCAGCGCTACCAAAGGCAAATGTCATCATCACAGGGACATAAACAGATAGGCGCACACCCCTCTACAGAACCAGGCATAGGGTCATCTACACAGATACACACACAGTCGGTGATAATGCAAAACAGGGGCGTAGCAAGGGCTTTTTCCATAATGGAGGGGTGACTTTTTTTTTTAATGCCTGCTCCAAAGGTCTTATCTTACTATACTAGGGATTATATAGCTATATATGAAATTTCATGCATATCGGTTAATATCTTGACCCTCCTCCACCAAAATAGCTGTTTACTTGGCTGTTTTCCTATGTCGTGAAGGCTGAAATTTCAGTTCAGTGGAGCACTTACTGTTCCCAACCCTAACCCTGTGGAAAGCCATCTAATTAGACTTTAATTTGATTTTAATCATAGAATCATAGAGTTGGAAGAGACCACAAGGGCCATCCAGTCCAACCCCCTGCCAAGCAGGAAACACCATCAAAGCATTCCTGACAGATGGCTGTCAAGCCTCTGCTTAAAGACCTCCAAAGAAGGAGACTCCACCACACTCCTTGGTAGCAAATTCCACTGCCGAACAGCTCTCACTGTCAGGAAGTTCTTCCTAATGTTTAGGTGGAATCTTCTTTCTTGTAGTTTGAATCCATTGCCCCGTGTCCGCTTCTCTGGAGCAGCAGAAAACAACCTTTCACCCTCCTCTATATGACATCCTTTTATATATTTGAACATGGCTATCATATCACCCCTTAACCTTCTCTTCTCCAGGCTAAACATACCCAGCTCCCTAAGCCGTTCCTCATAAGGCATTGTTTCCAGGCCTTTGACCATTTTGGTTGCCCTCTTCTGGACACGTTCCAGCTTGTCAGTATCCTTCTTGAACTGTGGTGCCCAGAACTGGACACAGTATTCCAGGTGAGGTCTGACCAGAGCAGAATATAGTGGTACTATTACTTCCCTTGATCTAGATGCTATACTCCTATTGATGCAGCCCAGAATTGCATTGGCTTTTTTAGCTGCTGCATCACACTGTTGAGATGTTTTTAGGAGGTGATTTAATAATTGTTTGATTTTAAACCAGTGTTATGTATCTGATGTTAGCACCCCGAGCCCAACTTCGGGGAGGGCGGGATATAAATAAAAGTTTTTTTATTATTACTTGTTATTATTCCTTTGTAAGAAAATATGAAATAACGTAAAACCATTTTTGCGGGGGGGGGAATCAATGGGGGGGTTGACAAGAAATTTTCCGCACCGGGTACCACCTGACCTTCCCTATGCCTCGGGGGGGGGGTTTACAAAAAATTTTTTTGCCCCCAGGTACCAATTTACCTTGCTCCGCCCCTGATGCAATATTCTAGACCAACACACACACACCCCTCACGTGCCCCATTTGCATTTTGCCACCAATTGCAGCATTCATGCTCATTGTTTGCAGCAGAAATTGCTGACAGCATGTTCCCCTTTAGGGGTAGGAGTGTGGTGATAGGGGTGACTGCAGGGAGATGCAATGCAAAAGTGCCATCCTGCTGTTTTCCTGTATCCGGAGGAAGCAGAAAGGGAGGCTGCTGCAGTGGCTTACAGGCTGCCCATGAATGGAAGCACCGAGTGGAATGGAGCAACTGGAAATCTGCCTGATTCTTATTATTTTTTAATCTCGCCAGATGAATCATCTGTGCTGGTATTTAAAAAAAAACTCAGGTACGCAATTATTATTCCCCCCCCAAAAAAAGGAAGGTGGGGGTAGTTTTGAAAATGGTAGGCTATATGGTGGGAGAGCATGTGTGTGTAAGGAGAAAACAGGACAGCAGCATAGTCCAATGATGAGTGTGCAATTACAACAGATTGTCCATAATAATGCTACAAAGTGGAAGAATCCTGTTTTCACCAAACACCCAAAGTAGTGTGATTTGAATATTGAGGAAATGAGTAAAAAAAGAAGCAATACTTGGATAGAAAAGGCTGGTTTGCCCAAAGAGAGACTAAATGGGCACCCCTCCCTTATTATTGTTAGTATGCGTCCTTTTTATATACTGTATTAATTTTTAAAAATCCCACTTTCTCAGCTCTCCCTTTTACAACAAGTGTCACTCCACACTTGTTCCACAACACCATTCCACAACAGGTATTACAGGTGAAACTTGAAAAATTAGAATATCGTGGAAAAGTCTGTTTATGTAAGCAATTGTTTTCATTAGCTACTGGAGTTTAATATATGAGATAGACTCATGACATGCAAAGCGAGATATGTCAAGCCTTTATTGTTATAATTGTGATGATTATGGCGTACAGCTGATGAAAACCCCAAAGTTGAAATTGTTAATTTGGGGTTCTCATCAGCTGTACGCCATAATCATCACAATTATAACAAATAAAGGCTTGACATATCTCGCTTTGCATGTCATGAGTCTATCTCATATATTAGTTTCACCTTTTAAAGTTGAATTACTGAAAGAAACGAACCTTTCCACGATATTTTAATTTTTCGAGTTTCCCCTGTATTATGTATGTATGTATGTATGCTCATATGCATGGGTTAGAGCAGTGTTTTTCAACCTTTTTGGGCAAAGGCACACTTGTTTCATGAAAAAATTCACGAGGCACACCACCATTAGAAAATGTTAAAAATTTAACTCTGTGCCTATATTGACTATATATAAAGTAATTTTTCAATTTTTCCCACGGCACACCAGGCAACATCTCGCGGCACACTAGTGTGCCACGGAACAGTGGTTGAAAAACACTGGGTTAGAGCTTTGCAAAGGTAGAGTGTTAAAGAATCGTTTGGAAAGATCCTAAATCCACCCATACGAGGACAACCGCTACACGGAAACAGGCACCAACCGCTACACGGAAACAGGCACCAACGTTCAACAAGTAGGCAAAGAGACAGCCACATGGGTAGCATCACATATGCACTTGTACCTTCACATGGAAGAACTACCGGTACAATAGACCTACTGATAGAGACAGGTTCATGCCTACAAAACAATTGCGTAACATCACAGACAGATGCAGGCAGGTGACAATGATAACCACATGCTTAGCATCATCATGGCTCGACATATGTACATTTGCATGGAGATAAGTGCACATCAAAGCACAGGGAAGAGCAAGATCTATGCCCATTTCTCCGCTCAGACATGCATCTTTTATCTTTTATCTTTTTTAAAGAAAAAGATTGTGCAGACAGAGAGCCAGGCAGAGGCAGGCATATTTGGCAACGTGTCTCTCCTCCACAGGTGCAGAGAGGCAAAGAAAGGCATGTGCCACTTTTTACGCAGCGTTCCAGACATGGCATCCTGCTCCAAGGCATGCACAGTGCACAAGTATGGGCATGGAGAGCGGGGGTCAGATACAATCACACCCAGGCAGAAGTGCAGAACGTTGCGCAGACAATGGCCGCGGCGACTCAGGCACACCTGTGCACCTATTCATACAGGTTCGAGCCATTCATACCCTCTCCACGCACCGGACACACATTCACACAGGCGATTATGCAGATCCCTTTTGGAGAGAGAGCGGGGGGGGGGAATTGCACAACGCTGATCCTGCTATGCATGTTTACACTCCCCCCCCCTCGGGCCAGCATGCCGAGGATTGGGAGCCTCAAGCAGGTGCAGAGAAACGGCCAAGTGCCGAGATGATGTGCTGCGGAGTGAGAGGCAGGCAAGGCACACGCGCTACGCCAGCTCCCCATAGGAGAAAGGAAAAGGAGGAGGAAGGAAGGACCCTCCTCACAGGAGAAGAAGTACCGGTAAATCGCACAGGCAAGTGCAAGGCTCACACAGCGCAAATCTGACAGGGTGCTGCAGGTCGAGATCCACGCCGACCTCCCTATCCGCACCCGGGCGAGCATGCATGCTCACGAGCGGTAGAGGCAGCCCTACATCAAGCGCTGGCAGAGGCGCGCGGGCGCAGCAGGCAGAGAAAGGCGCACGGCTGCAGCCAGGGAGACAGACAACGCCGCCGCCGCCACCCGCCCATTCATCCGTCTCCAATCTGTCCCCGGCCGGCGCAGTCCCGAGATGCCCTCCTTCGCCTTACTTACATGGAGGGATCTGCGGTGGAGGTTCCGCCGGGGCTGTCCCGCTTCGCGAGCTGAGTGCGCGGCGGCGGCAGCAGCAGCAGCCCCCCCCTCGGGTCCTCCGCTCCGCGCCCCGCCGCCGCCAGCCGAGACGGGGGAAATGCGTCCGTGGTCGCACCCCTCTCCGCCTTCTCCTCCCAAGCTCTGTGCGCGCTCGCCCTCCAGCCAACGGCGATGTCACCACGAGAGGGCGGAGCTGGCGCCCGCAGGAAACCAATCCGAGGCTCGGGAGGTGGGAGCTGCCTGGCGACGGGATTAAACCGAAATAAAACGGGGCTGGATGGAGGAGAAAGCAGCGCCGCTCCATTCATAAATACGCAGCGCAAGAGCGCAGGAGCGCGCACGCTCACACACCGCGCTGCTCTTGGCTCCCTGATTTAGGGATGGTACAGGCAGGGCGTTGGAGAGGAATTTTATCCCGGGGGGGGGGTTACAAAGTTTTTTGGGTTTTTTTAGGGGTGGCTTCCCTTCTCCAGGAGTCATTTAGTTTTTATCCGCTACGGTTTGTAACGCCATGAGCTGCAGCCCGTAAGGTCAACATTAGGGTACCTGTACTGTGGAAGACGAGACGGGGTGGAGTGGAGTAGAGCGCTCTGTTAACTGTCTGCTCTTATTCTCCCACCACGATAAATATAAATAAATAAAAGTATATGAGATAAGGAAGCACATTTGATTTAAACATCTTCGTTTATGCTACAATGCACGTAAGAAGGAATTCGCATCGGAACATCCATTTCCTATTGCAACGCAGATGAGATCCTCAGAATAGGTTCGAAACAAACAAATGATGATAATAATTGCTCTTTACTCTTTTAAAGAGAGCTTTTCTGCACCTGCATGAGGCTCCCAATCCTCTGCATGCTGACCTGAGTGGGGTGGGCTTCTGAGGAAAAACATGCACAGCAGGAAACCCGACGAAGTGCAGGTCGAGATCCCAGCATCTTAGGAAGGGGGGGGGCGGGGTGCGTGTGATCAAATTGCTATTCCAGCAAGATGTTTTTCTCTGTTTTCCACCACAAAACCTCTGTACCTTAATCGCATTGAGATTCAGTTTTGCCCATTAAGTTTTGACCTTATCTATGTGACAGCACTTCAAGTTATTTGAAGAACGCTGTAGTGTCTGTCAGTTTCCTCAGTCTCCTGTATGCTAAGTATACCCAGCTCTTCCAACCTTGTCTCAGAGGACTTTCTCGAAGCAGGCTACCTCGAAAGGACTAGTATACTGGAGGAATTTGAAACATTTGCCCGGATATAAAAGGCACAGAGGGACTCTGTATGTACAAGGTGTACAACCCCCCCCCAAAAAAAACACTTTAGGATTAACACCCACCCACAGCTTAGTTCAGAGGAGACTTGAAATCTGCTCCTTCAGACCAGGGACAAAAAGACCGTCACATACATAGGCCGCACAATATTCTAAAACAAACTTATAACAAAACAAAAAGGTACTATAAAAATATTATCTAATTTATCTAAACTCTGTAACAATTCTATGAACAGTTTTATTAAAATGCGGGACTTCCGATGAAAAGAGAGCAGGCAGACTATAAAATTGGAGAAATCGAGAGAGAGATAGCCACACCAGCAGCATATCTCTTCTTTCACGTATCCAAAAATGCAAGAAGGGCTTTTACACTCACCAGAAGCTCAGCTCTGCCCTTGCCAGTCCTGGAAGGATCCTGTTAAAAAGTCCCTTATGCTCAGAGACTTTGCACCTGCTCTTTGGGGGAAATAGGAAGGCCAGAGCACTTAGTTTTTAGATGCCCCTTCTATCAAGAGGCACATAGTGAGACCATTGATCCCCTGCTGGTGAGGCTCGTTGACCTCCCGGAAAAGCAAAAATACAACCTTTTCCTGTTAGGCAAAGATCAGAAGACAACCCGGATGGTCGCCAGATTCTGTGTATAGATCTGTAGGTGCAGACCATCCCCCAATTCAAACTGGTTCATTAAGAAAACCCCCAAACTCGGTTCCATGGGCGATTCTGAGTCATTTCTCTGTGGTAGCTTATCTTAAAGTTTTTGTCTATACGAATATCACATTTCCTGCTGGGATTGTACCAAGTGTATTTTATAAACTGGTCTCTGACCGTAATAAATTATCTATCTATCTATCTATCTATCTAAGAGAGCAGGGCTACCTGCCACTGGTTTTTTTCTGCCATGAATTATTACATGCTTCTTCTATTTAAGATTAGACAGTTTCCCTTAAGGGAGAAGACAGGGGAAACAGTTGACCAGCTCTGCTCACGTTTCACCATCCATACTGAACAGCAGGACTTGAACCATTGCTCCAAGTGCACATGAAAACAGCCCTTTTTCATTGCTCTTCGCATTGTTTACCAGCCTCGGCTTGTTCCGAGCTTTTAGCTTTCCTGACACTGGCCCTACAGGCCGGGCTTTTCACCTGGTTACTTGGTTACCTGTGCTTCCTTACACTTCTCAAACACCGTGCTCTCGGTTTCCAGCCCCTCATTAAACTGAGGGGGCCACCCTGGCTTTATTAGATGTCTCTCATTTCTCTCTCATTGGAATGATTTGAGATTGTGCTTTTACTAACTCCTCCTACGGAAGATGCCACCCAACTTTGACTCCTTTCCTGTCAGTATATCTAGCTGCAGAATTTATTTATTGCATTATTTATTGCCTTTTTCCTCTAAGGAGCTCAAGGTGGTGAACATGGTTCTATTCCCCCCACCCATTAATTCTTACAACAACCCTGTGAAGTAGGATGGGCTGAGAGGCAGTGACTGCGCCCAAAGTTTCCCAGTGAACTTCCTGGCCAAGTGGAGATTTGAACCCTGGTCTCCCAGGTCCTAGTCCGACACTCTGACCACTACACCACATTGGCACTCAAATCCTATGTAGTATTTTCCTGAACTTGTTAAAAAAAATATCAGCTTTCCCAAAATCCAAGGTACACATTTGATCCTTAGCTTTGGCTTTACACAAAATGACAAGTTCCATCATTACTTGCGGCCACTTCCCCCCCAAATTTCCTGCCACTTGTATTTCGTTGACTAACTCTTCCCTATTAATTCAGATCAAGGACAGTCAACCCCCTCCCCCCTAATTCATTCCTCCACCTTCTGGAAGAGGAAGCTTTTGTCAGCAAGGTCTGGCAGGAATTTGTTGGGCGATTCCCTGATTAGCAGAGCTTGAAGCCTAGCAGATATCAGAGCAGTTGAAGTCAATTAAAGTCTTGCTTCCTTGAAACATTTCCTTGTAATTTGTTTCACCATCCCCATCCTTTCCTTGGTTCAGTGGGCTGTGAAAGCCACAATGTGGCTTTTATTTCTCTCTTAATTTTTTTTTTACCGGTTCCTCTTTACAAGCTCATCTTTCCCTGCAGACAGCACACTTCAAAAACACACACACACACACACACAAAACACATACCTCCTCCTCTTTTCTGCTGCATCAATGCTTTTTGAATTATATCCTCCAGTTGCTCCAATCTGATCATGGGAGTTCTCTCCAACAAGCTTTAGTTATAACCTTCCCAGTAGTATTGACCTTTCTGTCCTAGGAGTTCAAAGCCTGGGCTAGCCTGCTCCAAAGTCTCCCGTGCTATTTTAGGGCGGGGTTTGCTAGATCCCCTTCGGCTTCTGTCAATTTCTCCTACAGCACCCAAATTTTATCAGTAACATCCTCTTGGGTCCTATCCAAACCCTCGGGTCCTTGACATAGCTGTCAACCCTCCCTTTTTTGGCCTTCCCTTCTGGGGAGGCTGTCAACCTTCCTAAGGGAATTTCCCACAAAAAAGGGAAAGGTTGACAGCTATGACTCCTTGACAAAGTTTACACCCAAACACACCAGCTGCTCTCATAGTCATGGGTTTATTGACACTCTGGAAGAATTTCTAGTGAGGCACCATGTTGACACAAACTGGAAGAGACCGCAGTGTCGAAGAACTCATTTGATCCTTTCCCAAATGCCAGATCTTCCTCCTGGCTTCTCCGCCGCTGCCCTTTCCAGCCCCCAATACCATCTGTTCCCAGAGTCGCCTCATGTTGGGAGACCAATGAGGCTTGAAACCTCCTCTAGGCAGGCACAGGAGGAAGTGTTTGAAAGTTGCTGGTACGTGAAAGGAGTGGGGTGGTGGTGGTGGGGGGGAGAGAACAGGTCCCAAGGGCATTTTTAAACACAGGCATTGTATGCTTAATTAAGACAGCCGTCAGCTGCCCAGTCAAACTTTCAGAAGGAGGTAAAGTCAGCGGAGGTGGAAGAAGTCTGCAGATGCAGCCGGTGAAGTGTGTCCAAGAGGAAGCCCACAGCCTTGCTTCAATCTCCTCCTACCGCTGTGCTGGAATTGTGCTATGGCGGCTCTGACGCCAGCCAGAGATTGAGGTTCCCTTGTGCAGCGCTGCAATATGGCGTGGCTACAGTAAGGGTAAACACACACTTACAGCCAGTTGTGTAAAGCTGGGAGCAGGGCGCTGGGTCCTCAGCTTTCTGGCCCCCTCCCCCTCCGGGCCATTTTGACAGGCCTGCTGCCTGTCAATCACCTGACACCCCAATGCCACACAAAGGGAGCAAGAAGCAGGAAGGTGAAACTTAGGCAGAGCGCTCGTGCAGGAGCATCCCAACTGCTCTTGGCAGGCAAATGTACCATAACAGAGGAAGAAAAGGCAGTGCTGGCCTTGCCTGACCTGTATGCACCCCGAAGCCTGGCTAGATATTATGCATTTGGCAGGGTCGAGAGTTCTCTACATGGGTTCAGCCCATCTCAGGCCACTCAGGTGATCTCTGTTCTGCCCACTCCCTTTCCCCGCTCCCTGTGGATCTGACAAATCTGCCCATAAGACAGCTCCTGCTCGTTTCTCTTTCCCATAGGGGATGGAGAAAGAGAACCCGATGTTTTACTTCTCCCTCACTCACTTTCTCTGGTCTGGGCCTTTTCCCAGGATGATGCCAGGGGAGCGAACACACAGGTTCCGAGTGGACGGAAGATGACTCTCCATACCCAGCGGCTTTCCCCACCGCATGTTCTAGCTGCTATTCCCATTAGTGATTTTATTGTGTGGCTGGGATAGGTGCAGGCCCAGCCAAGGCCACTCAGCCCCTCCCTTCTGCCCAAATGCCAAATCCCACCTGCCTTGCTCTGCCCTGCAGGGAACGTACTGCCCTATGGCCTCTTCCAATCAGCCCTTGCATCGTAGAACCCAGGGGCACCCCTTTGCTCGATTCCCACACCAAGGCCAGCCCCTCGGTAGGTACTTCAGACAATCAGAGAAAGGGGAAGCAGGGAGAGATGACATCACACCACCAGAGGAAGAGGCTGAGCAGGCTGAGAGCAGAGGAAAGCTGTCAGGGCTGCCTCTCAGGCTCACAAACACCCACAATCTTCCACAGCGCAGGGACCTTCACTATTTGTCACAGGCCAACAGCGAACAGTCTGAGACCCTTCGAGAGACAAGCAGCTCCCTCTACTGCCCAGTGCCACACACTTCAGGCACCTATTTACACCACCTAGGGATCAGGTATTCCAGTTTCTGAGCTTCACTGGCCATTTTAACTCGGGTCTGTCCCAGATTAGGGCAACGGAGTGTTGCGGCAAATTGTTCCCAGCTGAATGCCACTCAGGCGCTTGGGGAATTCTGGCCGCCGCCTGCGAGGTTCCGCTGTCTCTGCAGCCTCTGAAGGTTCACATGCAGCGTGGCGAAAGTAGGGGCGGGAAATACGAAACAGAATCCGAAGCCATCCGCCTCCACAAGTTTATGCGCTGCAGGCAGAGTCCTGGAAGCTTCCGTACGATGCTCAGGCCCGACTCGTAGGTTCTGTCCCGTTCCCCGTCTCCAATGCCGCAAGCCGGCCCTGCTGATGTCCGAGGAGGGACTTCCAACTTTAGCAGCAATCAAGGCTCCCCCTGCCCCAGCTCACACACAGGGAGTGCTCCTAGCCACACGCAGGAAGGACGGGTGGCAAGCAGACCAAGTCCAGCCTGCCCAGATCCCCGGCTGCAACAGGATGCTGGAAAGCTGAATAGAGGGAGCTGCTGCAGTCCCTATTTGCAGCTGTCACCTCCCTTAAAAGTGGAGCCTACACCACGGTTCAAAATGGAGGCGCTTAGGCCAAGGGGCTCCCGATTAACACTCCCCTGGGATGCGGGGACTTAGCCATCAAGCAGTTTCAGGATGCTCTCGCGCTCCTTGAGGCTCTTCCAGGCCTGGTCTTTCTCCTTCTTCGTCGGGGTGCGCTTCTTCTGGCGGGCGGCCATGATCTTGCGGAAGGCGTCCATCACCTCGTTGTCAGCCATGCGCACCCGGTGGCGCAGCTCCTGTCTGTGCAGCTCCTCCTTGGCCAGCCTGCAAAAGGGTTGCAAGGGGTTAGGGGGTTTGCGCGGGATCTGCGGGTTGCTTTTCAGCAACGGGAAGCAGCCCCCGAAGCAGATTTGCAACAGGAATATGACACGGTAATTAAAGAAAGAAAAAACTTATTTATATTTGACACACAACAGTATTTAAATAATCCGGTCACTGGTGCCATTCACATGCCCAGGAAAACAAAACCATATTTGCCTGGGGCTGAAATGAGGGCAAATTTAATAAATAATAATAATACAAGTTGCAGCCTTCCCAAGGAGAGCGCTCCACAGACAGGAGGCTAAGGCAGGAAAGGCCTCTTTCTGACACCCTCCAGGTCTCCCTGGAAGGTGGCATGCAGAGAATGGCCTCCGATGATGATCCGAGGGTCTGGACAAGCTCCTATGGGGATGGGTGGTCCTTAACAATAAAGGGACCTCAAACTGGATAAAACACGGGGAGGTTTCAACCACACCATGGGAACCCTAAGCTGCGGCAGTCTGTGCTTCCATCTCTATCCAGCTCTGGTCTGGAACACCAACCCCCAAGGAGGAGGAGGAGGAGGGCAATAAAAATGAAACAAAAAACATCTGCATGGCCAAGAAGGCAAAGGGATGAGGCCATTAGATTCTCCACCCACATCTGTTTTTTTTAAAAACAGAAAATTATTCTAACTGGTTTCAACCTTGCATTTTTGCAATGTTGCCACCCACCCTGGGGGCTAGGGGTGAAGGATGGGCAAGAAATCATTATCCTCCTCTTCCCACCTGAGCAGCTCGACTTTCTTGGCTCGGTTGTGTGCACTCAGAGCTTTGAGTTCAGCCTGCCTCTTCCGCAGCTCGGCCAGCACCTCGTCCTCCGAGTCCTCAGCAGGCCGGTCCTCCGACTCCAGCAGGCCTTGAGCAATCAGCTCTTCTTTGATGCGGCCTTCCAGAGACTTGGTGTGGGGCACACTGCGAGAGGACACAAGAAGCGGTGCCGCGGTGAGGGAAACCTCGGCACTCAGAGAGGTCTGGTGGCGGGGAGCGGAGCATAAGGTCTAGACCAGTGTTTCCCAACATCTGGTCTCCAGTTGTTTTCAGACTACAATTCCCCTCATCCATGGCCACTGGTCTAGGGATGATGGAAGTTGTAGTCCAAAAACAGCTGGAGACCAAAGGTTGGGAAACACTGGTCTAGACCTAGGTGAGGAGCCTTCCAGTAAACTGGAACACCTAGCAAGCTTTGGCTGAGTCATTTGTTCTCAGCCTCCATTTCCCAAGAGCTGTTTCCCTCTTCCGTATGGTCGGAACTGATTGCCACCTTTGGCAATTTATGCAAAATTAGCATCGTTTTGTAGTTTATGTTTTCACCGGATTCCACTCATGCAGCAGATTTCCTCTTCGTCTCCTCTCCCAAAATCCGCTCCAGAGGGGCCCCAACCCCCAGTTTTTGGGAGCATGCCGTGTGTGTGTGCAGGGGAGTGGAGGGGAAAGAGACAGTGTTGGTATAAAGCCCATTGTGTTTCATGGTTTGCGTTAATATTATCATTTGTAAGCCGTCTCAAGGTCACCTGTGACAGAAAAGGGTATATAAAAGCTGTAGAGAAAGATGGCGCCAGTGGGCTGCTTTTTTGGGTGGGGTGGGGGGAATGGCACCGACAGCTTTCCCAGAGTTACCCCACCACCTGGCAGTGCCACCTTTCCCACAAAGCTGTCACCAACATAGCTACTTTTGAGCTGAAAGGTTAATCTTTTTCTCTGTTTTTAAGTCCAGTTTTTTTACAAGCCTCCGATGGCAAATAACTTGGACTGCTTGTTAGTTTTCACAGCTGCCCTTTTACGCCGCTTGGATCTGGAACCCATTTTTAGAGTTTGGTTGCTGTCATGATTTACAGTCAAACCTCAGTTGTTGAACATAATCCGGTCCGGAAGACCATTCAACTTCCGAAGCGTTCGACAACCGTGGATCAAAGGGCGGTCGGAAAAGTCAATGGAGATAAAAGGGAGGGGGGGAAACTCCTCGGAAACCGTTTCCGAAAATTGTTTGAAAACCGGAGCTGTTACTTCCGAGTTTTCGGCGCTTGGGAGTCGAAACGTACAATAACGGAGGAATTCGGGAGCCGAGGTTTGACTATATTAGGAACTCCCCCAGCCTCCACTCCAAAAACAGCCAATGAGGGAAAGGGAAGGGCAGATTTCTAGAAGGCTGATTTAAAAGGAACAAGGATCTACTGCAATGCGCTCTACGTGGAGCTACATTTGAAGGTGACTTGGAAACTGCAATTAATACAGAATATGGCAGCTGGACTGGTGACTGGGAGCAGCCGCCGAGACCATATAACACCGGTACTGAGAGAGCTGCATTGGCTCCCAGTACGTTTCCAAGCACAATTCAATGTGTTGGTGCTGACCTTTAAGGCCCTAAACAGCCTCAGTCCTGTATACCTGAAGGAGCGTCTCCACACCCCGTTGTTCAGCCGGACACTGAGGTCCAGCTCCAAGGGCCTTCTGGAGGTTCCCTCCCTGTGAGAAGTGAGGTTACAGGAAACCAGGCAAGAAGGCCTTCTTGGTAGTGGCGCCTGCCCTGTGGAACGCCCTCCCATCAGATGTCAAGGGAAATAAGCAACTATCTGACTTTTAAAATACACCTGAAGGCAGCCCTGTTTAGGGAAGTTTTTAATGTTTAATGCTGTATTTTTAACATTCGGTTGGGTGCCGCCCAGAGTGGCTGGGGAAACCCAGCCAGATGGGTGGGGTATAAACAATAAATTATTATTAATTATTAATTATCATTATCTTACGAAGCGCTCACCTGAAGGGCTTGTTTTGGCTGCGGGGGGAAGTGCTGGCCCCATCAGCTGCAGAGTCCTTGCCTGCTATCTCGGGAATAGGTGAGTCTTCAATGGGGGAGATTATGTTCTCCTACAGAAAGAGAGAGAGAGAGAGAGAGGGAGAGAGATGGGAGAGGTTAGGCTTATAGGGTCTTCCAGGCTTACAGGCTGCCACCTCCTCTCCCCAAGAAATCAGGGCCTGCTGAAGCCAAAGGAGGAGGCCCCAATCTGGATTTGGTCCGCTTACTTCTACTAACGCCTGCAGAAGCCGCTGGGTCAGAGGTCCAAAGGGGCAGCCGTCCTCAGGCTGTTCATGCTGGGACTCGGACTTCTTCAGCAAAGCGTCAACATCTGGAAAGGGTGGGAACAAAGGAGCAGCTGAGTAGCGAGATGGGCCGGCTGGCTTGGCACCTTAGGCAAAAGCGGGAACCCTTAGAAAGACGCCCAGCCGCGTAGGAATGTTCTGTGGTGGGAAGAGTTTGGGCTTTCCCATAATAACCACACGGCCGTAGGGGAAACCAAACCCGCGGGTGCGACACAAGTCAATGGGAAGAACCTTATTACCAACCTAGACAAGCAGCCCATGAAGCCGAGGGCCACCGAACCTTAAAGGCACTGTCAGCCTAGGGAAATACAGTGGTACCTCCGGTTGCGGACGGGATCTGTTCCGGAGGTCCGGTCGGATCCCAAGGTTTCCGCAACCCGAAGACCGCTTCTGCGCATGCGGCGAAACCGGGTAAAATACTTCCAGGTTTGCCACGCGCGCATCCTGAAGTTTACGTAACCAGAGGGTTACATAAACGGAGATACGTCTGTAGGTCAGTTGGCTAGAGCGTGGTGCTGTTAATGCCAAGGTTGCAGGTTCAATCCCCGTACGGGACAGCTGATAATTACTGCACTGCAGGGGATTGAACCAGATCAGGGATTCCGAAACTTGGGTCTCCAGCTGTTTTTGAACTACAGTTCCCATCATCCCTAGCTAGCAGGACCAGTGGTCAGGGATGATGGGAACTGCAGTACAAAGCAGCTGGTGGGCCAAGTTTGGGAAACTCTGGTCCTTCAAACTCTACAGTTCTATGATTCTATCCAAAGACTTCCACCTAAGAATTCTGAATTAACTGGGAGTCACACCTGCAGAGAAGCTCTTGGGTACCTTTAGTGTCCAGCTCTGTCAGGGGTCCCAAGAAGCCTTTCTTCTTATCAGCAGTAACTGCGGCCCGAGCCCCGTCCTTCTGCTCCTCCAGCATGTCTTCTTGGGCCCAGCGCTGGGAGTAATGCTTCCCCAGAGGTGGGATCTATAGGGGCAGGACAACCATGCATTCACATTGTGCAATTACAGGGCGGAACGGCGGAACGGAGTCTAACTCTGCCCCCGCTAATCAATGTCCAGATGTTTTGCTCCCTCCCCAGATGTAACTCCACACAAATCCCGCTCCCCTACCCTCTGCCGCTTCCTCCTCCCGCCTGCTGAGCCTCCCGCTAGTCCTTGCCTCCGTTTCACAATGTGCACTACCTTATTCCCTCCCCCAACTAACCTGCTCCATACTGAACTCCGCTGCGCCCCTCAATGTGTCAGGACGCCCTCCCTTTTGTTGCTTTTAGTGATGTTCCCGTCACCTTCGGCTAGGCAACTGAAATAGGCATCGTAGCTAAATGCAGCGGTCAACAGGCAAAGAAGGGAAGAGGGGCACAAATTGTCTGCTAGGACAGTTATCCAACACGCCCAATGGCAGGTGCAGAAGGGACAGTAGCCAAATTGCTGAGTTATCCAGGCAAAAGCACGCCCGCTGAGCAGGCAAAACCACGGAGGAGAACCAACATTAAGCAGGGGCAGAAGTAACACTTCCCATGCTCAAATGAAATACTGGTGCGAGGTGGATGCAGAGAAAGGCTCTTTCATCTTGCCAACACCAGTTGTTACTGAGGAGAGAGGGTATGTGTGAAGTTTTATCTCCATTTAGCAAGAGCTGCGTGACAGTGGGACCGTCTCCCTCAGGAAGTTGTGGATTCTCCTTCATTGGAGGTTTTTAAGCAGAGGTTGGATGGCCATCTGTCTTGGATGCTTTAGCTGAGATTTCTGCACTGCAGAGGGTTGGACTAGGATAACCCTTGAGGTCCCTTCCACCTCTACAATTCTGTGATTCTGTGACTCTCTGATTTTCATTATACGCCTTTAGGCACCAGGCAAAAACATTCCTTTTTAACCAGGTCTTGTGGATCCAATTTACATCTTATGCCCTTAAAAAAAATGGGGGGGGGGAGCTATTGGGTTCTAGTTTTTTTATTTTTATTGGGTATTTTGTGGTTTTATATCTTGATTTTATTCTGTGAACCTCCCTGAGACCCCCAGGTATAGGGCGGTATATAAATTCAATAAATCTATATAGATAAAATCATTCAAGCTGCATGTTTGTTTGTTTTTGCCTTTCTCCGTAACCGCTTGACCAATTGGCGTCAGATTTGGACACAACATGCCTTGGCTGTATGGGAAGAATCTTAGGTACCTAGATTGTAAAAATATCACACCTTTCCCAGGTAAATCCATGAATTTGTTCAAAAATGCGCCCTCCAGTGGACGTTAAATAGCACAGCACACAACACCTGTTGCTGGTCCCTCCTCCTCCCCCCTGACATCACTGCCACCATCCAATCAACAGGCACGCCGCCCGCAAAAGGCAGCCCGCACGCAAAGACTGAGTTTGGCCGTGGTGGCTTTTAGATGCCGCCTGCAGCAGCTATAGAGAGAAGCCGCGCCACAGCCACGCCGCCCGGAAACGTCCCATCCGCCTTTTCGGGGGGGCGGACGGATCGGTAGGAAAGCTAAGCCGCCCGCTAACACCGAGATAGCCTGCTGATAGAAGCGGCAGGTACACAGCGAAGCAACAACATAGTCAGGCTGGCTGCAAACGTTCCGTCCACCATTTCTGGGTTCGGGCGGCCTAACCTGACACTGTACAAACAAATGCACATCAACAACATCAAACCAAGACATACAAACAATTCAAAAAAAGGAATCAGAAAATACAACAATACTAATAATGAGTTATATACACATAAACAATAACGAGCAAGAAAAGAAAACCAAAACAACCTCAACTTCAACGCAAAGACCTATGGTAAGACATCAATTTCTCTTTTATACTGCATCTTCCTTTCCCATTACACTAAAGCAGCCACAGCAATGTGTGGCCGGGTCAGTAATAATAATAATAATAATAATAATAATGTGACAGCTGTTGTTTAAGTTGGCAATGGTATTTTATATAATCCCAGTTGTTGCATCTTTTATTCTTGCAATCTTATGGCAGCAGGCCATGTTGAATTCTTGGGCACAAAGGACAGATAAAAGTTTTTGAAGGTAAAATATATAAACGACAAGACAGGTGTTTCACGAAGCAGGGGGAGGTCCAAGGTCAAGAGAGGGAGTGTGAACAAGAGGCTGGTTGCATTATCTGGGAAGCATCAACGTGTGACCTTGCCGCTAAAGATAACTGAGGTGGCTCCCTTCACTTTGGCACCAGCTGGCTCACATATCTGGCTGGTGTTAAGGCTATAAAAGTTCCACATCCAGCAATAGCCAAGTATCAAAAGATAAGTAGAGAGTTGCAGCAACTTCTCTCAATGAGAAAGCCACCGCGGTACAATAGTTACAGGGTTGCACTACAATCTGGGAGACCACAGTTCAAATCCCCACTCAGCCCTAACGGATAATAGATGAGCTTAAAATGGGACTCGCGGAGCTGGAGAAGACGCAGAACAGGACAGCTCAAAACAAGCAGGAAGAGCTTGAAAGCTCGGAGCAGCAGGGATGCCAGGACACAACGCAAAGAACGATCCTCTTTAACAACCTCTCAGCAGCAAAGGTGGGCAGAACCACAATTTCTGTCCTGCTTTACCTTCCTCACATCCCCCACCTTTACTCTCTCGCCTCCAGCCAGCTGGAGCAACAAACAGGATTCTTGTGTTGTCTACAGAAGAGAGGAGGAGATCGCTGGTGGGACTTGCAGGGAGGGGAGGTGGGAGAAACCAGCTTTTGCAACTAACTGAGGGGCATGTCTAGCTAGAGCTGGGAAGGTCCCCTATCTGAAATCCTGGAGAACCATTGCCAGCCAGTATAAAGGTAAAGGGACCCCTGACCGTTAGGTCCAGTTGCGGACGACTCTGGGGTTGCGGTGCTCATCTCACTTTATTGGCCGAGGGAGCTGGCGTACAGCTTCCGGGTCATGTGGCCAGCATGACTAAGCCGCTTCTGGCGAACCAGAGCAGCGCACAGAAATGCCGTTTACCTTCCCGCCGGAGCGGTACCTATTTATCTACTTGCACTTTGACATGTTTTCAAACTGCTAGGTTGGCAGGAGCAGGGACCGACCAATGGGAGCTCACCCCGTCGCGGGGATTCAAACAACCGACCTTCTGATCAGCAAGCCCTAGGCTCTCTGTGGTTTAACCCACAGCGCCACCCGCATCCCAGTATAGACAATTCTGAAATTGACATGCCAATGATCTGAGGGACAGTTAAAGAAATAAGTATGTTCCCTTAGGTTGTAGCCTGGCAACTCTACTTAAAACATTCCCTCCATAGTGCACACAGCTTACTACCATGTGCTGGGATGTGAGAAATGTTAAGAGAAGCCAGCAGGAAAGATGGTCCTGGACGTTTACATAACAAGAGAGGTTAGCCTGCGAGTCCTGCTTTACAACAAACCCAGTAGATAATAGGAAGGAAGCATTCAATCAATCAATCACAGGTTACCTAGTGCAGCCTGGGTCTGTCCCTGGCCCAACATAACAGCTCAATAAAAAGGGGTACTTAAAAGAATGTTATGAAAATGATGTACAGGTGGTTTTTAACACCAGGAATTAAAGAACCTTTTAATGAGGGTGAAAGAGGAGAGTGCAAAATATGGTCTGAAGCTCAACATCAAAAAAACTAAGATCATGGCCACTGGTCCCATCACCTCCTGGCAAATAGAAGGGGAAGAAATGGAGGCAGTGAGAGATTTTACTTTCTTGGGCTCCATGATCACTGCAGATGGTGACAGCAGTCACGAAATTAAAAGACGCCTGCTTCTTGGGAGAAAAGCAATGACAAACCTAGACAGCATCTTAAAAAGCAAAGACATCACCTTGCCGACAAAGGTCCGTATAGTTAAAGCTATGGTTTTCCCAGTAGTAATGTACGGAAGTGAGAGCTGGACCATAAAGAAGGCTGATCGCCGAAGAATTGATGCTTTTGAATTATGGTGCTGGAGGAGACTCTTGAGAGTCCCATGGACTGCAAGAAGATCAAACCTATCCATTCTTAAAGAAATCAGCCCTGAGTGCTCACTAGGAAGGACAGATCCTGAAGTTGAGGCTCCAGTACTTTGGCCACCTCATGAGAAGAGAAGACTCCCTAGAAAAGACCCTGATGTTGGGAAAGATGGAGGGCACAAGGAGAAGGGGACGACAGAGGATGAGATGGTTGGACAGTGTTCTCGAAGCTACTAACATGAGTTTGGCCAAACTGGGAGGCAGTGAAGGATAGGCGTGCCTGGCGTGCTCTGGTCCATGGGGTCACGAACAGTCGGACACGACTGAATGACTGAACAACAACAACAAAAAATTGGCTAAAATGTACATGACAAGAACTAATGAGTGTTGGAAATGTAAAGAAAGGGAAGGTATCTTCCACCACATGTGGTGGACTTGTAAAGAGGTAAAGGCTTTCTGGGAAATGTTATGTAATGAGTTAAAGGAAATGTTTAAAAATACCTTTTGTTTAAAAAAGCTAGAAGCCTTTTTATTGGGTATAGTGGATGAAGAGATACCATGGGAAGATAGAAGACTGTTTATGTATGCAACAACAACTGTGGCAAAAATTCTCTTAGCCCAAAAATGGAAACAACAAGAAGTACCAATGAAAGAAGAATGGCATATGACTGAAGATGATGTGCTTTGCAGAACTGGAGAAGCTGACAGGAAAAATCCGAAACCGGCACAATCAAGTATTCCAAAAGGACTGGAGTAAATTCATACGATATCTGAAAGACTATTGTAAGCAATTAACATCACTAGCAGGGTTGTCTGACTACTTGTAATGAGAAAATTTCCACCTTTTTATATTTATTTATATTTTGAACCATTGTGTAATGAGTGTGATTAGACTTGGAAAACGTACAAAATGCAACGATATAAATGTTATTTTTGAAAGCCACGTGGCGGGAGGGAAGGAGGTTGATAGGCTCTAAAGAGCCTGGGCAGTGAAGTAGATAATGATAATGTTCAAATATATAAAAGGATGTCATATGGAGGAGGGTGAAAGGTTGTTTTCTGCTGCTCCAGAGAAGCGGACACGGGGCAATGGATTCAAACTACAAGAAAGAAGATTCCACCTAAACATTAGGAAGAACTTCCTGACAGTAAGAGCTGTTCGACAGTGGAATTTGCTGCCAAGGAGTGTGGTGGAGTCTCCTTCTTTGGAGGTCTTTAAGCGGAGGCTTGACAGCCATCTGTCAGGAATGCTTTGATGGTGTTTCCTGCTTGGCAGGGGGTTGGACTGGATGGCCCTTGTGGTCTCTTCCAACTCTATGATTCTATAATGTGAATGTATATGATTAAATGGAAAATAAATTAAAAATTATATAATAATAAAAATAAAAAGGACTACTTGGTGGACGTCAGAAAACTTGGCTGCGAAGGGGCAGGCAGGCTGAATGAATGAAGTGTCTCCATCAAGCTGATTTTTACCTTGTAGTGTTCTGCTTCGTCTTCAGGAGGCTTGAGGAGATCTTCTAAGGTACGCACCTCCTCACTGGTGAGGTCAGCACAGTATGGCTCCACCGAGGCCCAGAACCTGCAAACAAGAGAGCAGGACACTAACCCTGAGAAACATACACACCTGTAGCTCAAGTACTCTGGCCGGGCAAAAAGAGGAAAAGACAACCTGAATTCCTCAGTGGAGTACACTAAAGTACAGTGGTACCTTGGTTTGCAACTGTTTTGGATTACAACCATGACAAACCTGGAAGTGTGTGTCCCTTTCTTTGGATTACAACTCCCCCTTTTTTTGGAGCCCCCATTGGCTAAAGCGCGCCTTGGGTTACAACCTGTTTTGGTTTACAACCAGACCTCCGGAACGGATTATGGTTGCAAACCAAGGCACCACTGTAATATAAAACTGATTATCCAGCAATATTCCAACCATACCTTGTGGGGTTTTGTACGGAAACAAAATACGCAACGCAACTCATTTCCTTTGATCTGCATACAGCGCCCAAAACAATGGGTTACATCTTGTTTGTTTAGATAGATAGATAGAGAGAGAGAGAGAGAGAGAGAAATTCTCCCTTCAAGATATGAAGATTATATGTAACAAAGTATTTTTCATTATTACTGCTGCAATGGAAATCCCTCTCCCACATACCTATTAGGTGCATCATTTTTGGGGATACGGGGCACATCAATTGGGTCATCTGGGAATTCGTACTCCTGGATTTTGGGCTGTAAGTTCTTGGATTTGGGCCGACCGGGACCCTGCCCTGTGCTGTGACCTCCTTTCCCTTCCAGCTTCTGTTTCTTGGGTTTGCCATGTTTGACAGGAGTGCCCAACTCATGCTCTTTTTTTTCCAGCTTCAGAAACCTCCTGTCCCCTTTCTTGTCTTGCCAATCTGTCAGGATCTGGAAAAACAAAACAGCTGCTTTGTTAGTCCCTGTTAGGGGAAAAGGTGATATAGTCATTCATTCATTCAAAGACTGCTAAGTCACTGCCCCAAAACTGCTCCCATCTCCTTGGCCCCAGTGACTCCTGTACTGCATTCTTCTTTTCACACCTGAGCTGGGGAGGGGGGAATTCAGGGGCTGGAAGAGGTTTCACCAGACAAAGGTGGCTCCATCACTGGGAACGCCGTATGCTAGACAACATTTAGAGGGCAACAAGCGCTTTTTTCTTGAAGTGCACTGTGCTAGAGCAATATATAAATATATATAAATCCATATTTAGAATCAGGGAGTGTAGCAGGCATGTGAAAAAGACCTTCTAGATGCTGTCCAGCTTCTTTGCACCCATCTCCCACTTCTGCACATCTAGGAGTTGAATTGAGCAAACGAACTGGTGCAAGGGGAAGAACTTCTGGTTGCACAACAGAACTTGCCCTCCCTCTGAAGGCCTCCCTGGGCAGATTTTGTGGGGAGGGGGTTGCAGTGTACATCTGGGGATAATGTATGGGGCGAATTCTATTGCAGGAGCAGAAGGCATTCCACTTTCTTGGATACAGCCCTAGGACTCTTGCAAGGCCTTGCTCCATCAATCGCTACATTGCTTGCATTGGTGGAAGAGCCCACAAACAGGACACGAGTACAAAGTGTCCTCGACACTTGTGATTCCCAGCAAGAGTTACTCAGAAGCATACGGCCTCTGACAGAAGAGGGAGAACATTTGCTTAATCCCCTTTTGAAACCATCTAAATCAGTGGCTGTCATTACATCTTGTCGGA
Organism: Lacerta viridis; assembly: GCA_900245905.1. Lineage (NCBI taxonomy): Eukaryota > Metazoa > Chordata > Lepidosauria > Squamata > Lacertidae > Lacerta > Lacerta viridis. Next base: position 8,534 of record OFHU01004558.1, on the reverse strand, counting down.
GCAAATTCCATAGCTTAACTATGTGCTGTGTGAAGAACCACTTCCTTTTGTCTCTCCTGAAACATTCAGCTTCATTGGATGTCTCAGGCTTTTAGTATTAGAAGAGGGAGAGAAATTTCTCTATTTGCTTTCTCTATACCATGTATAATTTTCTACACCATATCCCCAAGCATTGTCACCTTTCTTCATAGTGGAGTTGCTCCAACACCCCTTGATAAATTAGGTTGCCCTTTTCTGAATGAGATAAAGGAGGGGTTCCCAACCTGCGGTTCACTGACCACAAGTGGACCACAATCATCATTCAGGTGGTCTGCAACACATCTGTGGATTTGTGGCTGAAGACAGGAGATGCCACAACCACTGTGTTAAATATTTGTATCGATTTTTAATTCTATTTTAACTGCTTATACTGTTTTACAATTTGCACTATATTAAAAACTGCATTCTAGATGAATAAAACAATGCAATCACAAGATACAATTAAATCCAATAAAAAATCATACAGCATCTAGCACAGCACATTAGAATTGCTACAGCAGGCAGCCCCTCAGCAATTTTCAAATGATCCACGATGGGGGAAAGTTTGGGAACCACTGAAATAAAGCATCTCCCTTCTATGGAGCAGCTTGATTTCCACCTGACCTGGGTCTCAGTCTCCAGCACCCGAAGCCGGCGGCTGGCAGAAGACAGCAGTGTTTCGAGCTCCAGCTGCAGGGTGTCGAGTTCTTCAATGCCGATACCATCATCTTCCGAACGGGCCAGCACAGCTGTGTAGCGAGGGCACACCTTCAGGTGGTCCACAGACTTGAAATCGTGGAACTGAAGGGGACAGTCCTTTAGCTCAGACATGGTGTGGCTAGCTGGGTCTGCACGAAGAGAAAGTGACATGAAGGAACGGAGCAGCAACAAATGCAGGTGCCAAGAGGGAGGATCAAAACAAGCAGGGCGTAAAAGCGAAACAAAATACAAAAACGATAACGGTTAACTGGCCAAGTGACACAGGTTAGCACAGAGAACTCTTACCCTACGGATAACCGGAGACAGGGAGGCGGCTCACAGCCAAGAAACCTGCATCAATGGAGACACGGTGACAGGTATCATCGGCCCGGCAGGCAAGGAGCCACAGTGAGGGGCAAGAGTTTAAGGGATGGGAGCAAGCAGGTTGCAGGTGGAGGAAAAAGAGGAGGAGAAGGAAAAGAGAACGAGAAGGCAAGGCTAGTCTACAGAACATCAGCAGCTGGGAAAGGGACCGCAGAATGGGCAGTGGGAGGGCAGACCCTCTGCAGGGTTAAGGCACAAACGTGCAAGGGAAGAAAAGCACAAAGCAATGTGGGTTTGGAAGGTGGGATGAGAAGCACTGGAAATAAGGACCCAAAAGGCTGGGGCTTGTGTAGGATGAAGAAACAGGTGATGAATGAGCGGTGGGGGGGCCAGGAGGGGGCCGGAGGGGGCGCTGGAGGAAGGAGGGGGGAGATTGCTGGGGTAGTTTCCGGTTTCAGGGGCTCCTTCCGGGTTACACTCACCCAAGGCCCGCGCATGCGTGCAGGGAGGGAGAGAAGCAGCGCCGCCGCGGGTGGGGCTCCTTCGCGACCGCGAGGCGGGGGAGGGCGAAGGCTATACTGTATAGATAGAGACCGAGCTCTCTCCCGCAGAACTGCTTCCTCCTCCTCAGCTCCGCTCCCTTCCTTCCTGGCCCCTCCTGCGGCGCCTCCCCGTTGGCTGGACGCTCCCTCCGCCGCCCCGCCCCTATTGGCCGAGAGTCAAGTTCTACGGGGCTTTTTTTTTCTTCTTCTTCCCCTCTCCACCTTGCTCAGCTTCCTGCTATTGGCCCGTGTCTCCTCCGGCCACGCCCACACCTCTCTTGTTCCCAAATATGGAGACGGGGAGGCTTCGGTCGTACCAACTGAGGAACAGGGGGTGTCAGGAAAAACAGAGCGAGGAAAGCAAACGGTAACAGACCAAAAAGTGCTAGCTGCGTTCTTTTCCGACGCTGTAGTAGAAATCCCGACCTCATCGAATTCTAGAAACTCGGAGGGAGCGAAAGGAGCCGGTATTCAGCGCTCGCATCCACCTATCCACCCCCCTCCGCGAAAGATTTTGGAGCGAACCAGAAACGAGGATCTCTCTCTCTCCCCCCTCCCACCGCGCGCGCCGCCTCCGCGTCTTGGCGGGGGCCACTTCCGCTTCCGTTACTGGGACCAAGACCCTCGGCTGTTGCCGCCGCCGCCGCCTTTGCTGCCATGGTGAGGGAGTTGGAGGGGGGTGGGCGGGCGAAGGGGGTGACAAGGTGGGCCTGGCTGACAGGGGCAGCGTGAGGCCCGCCGAAAGGGGAAGGGGAGGAGGATTGTCCGTTGGCTGTAACCGGTCAGGGCAGGAGGGGAGGCGTTGCCGGCGCCGTGGAGGGAGTTTAAGAGCAGCTCCCGAGGGCTCGAAGGGAAGCTGCCCCTTGCCGCTGAGGGGAGACGCCTCGCTCAGGCCCGGCTGACAGGCTTCCTGCCGCCCAAAGGAGGAGGGTGCGCGGTGACGTCACGGGCCGCGGTTTTAAAGGTGTGACGTTATTTTTTTTGGGGGGGGTTGATCTCCTTCTTTGCAGACTGCCACTCTTCGCCCCTATCTCAATGCTGTGCGCGCTACCCTGCAGGCCGCCCTGTGCCTGGAGAACTTCTCGTCCCAGGTGGTGGAGCGGCACAACAAGCCGGAGGTGGAAGTCAGGTGGGTGTCTGTGGTGGTGGTGGGTATTGGGGGAGGATGGGGCTGCATAATAAATACTGATCATAATAATAATGAGCTTTATTTGGAGGGAGGGGAAAAGGTCTCCTTCGGCCTTGTCGATGCTCCCTGCTTTTTCTTTTCAGATGGCCATTCATTGGTGTCGATTGATGAATGGGTGTTGTTGTTTTTAATTTAAACCTATAAATGCCGGGGGTTAAAGCAATGTGCGCAAAGCGAAAGGGCGGCTGATGGAAACGGTCCTTGAATGCTTCTTCAAGGGCTCATTGCGGGAAGCAGAGGCAACAGAAGCGGGCAAGAGGCTGGGGGATAAAAGCCGCATACGGAAGTGCGGAAAACGAGGAGGTGGAGTCGTGGGAGAATGAATGGAAGGGCCTGAAGGTTGCCATGGGGACTGAAAAGTTTCCACATTGCAATGCGCTCCAAAGTGAAATGATAGCTGTCAGGACAGGTTGCTGGTGGAGAGATGGTATGCATCTGAATTCTGCTACCTTTCTCTCGCCACCCATTGTTCAAGGTTTCCCATATCCTAAATACTTTTTAAAAGTTTTTTTTAAAGAGTGGTCTACATTGTGGTAATTTGTTTTGTCTGTTGTTATTTGAAATCCTAGAGTTTCAATGTGTTTTGCTGACGTGTAAGCCACCTTGGAAGGGTATAGACCCCAAAAGATAGAATAAAAAAAAATCAAATAAATTAAAAAGGCTGCAATTCCATTTTTTAAAAAAATAACTTCTATTTGTGGAACATTTAAGGCTGCAGTCCTAACCTTATTTACCAGGGAGTAAGCACTACTGAATTAAGTAGAACTTATTTATGGGTAGACCTTGTGTGCACTGTTAATTGGTCAGCACAAAAGCTCCTCTTGGTTGTCCAGGGGCTTGCATTTTTAGATTCATCTTTTTGCTGTTTGTATTTTCTCCCAGCTGTCATGGCACTAGTGCCCTCTACCTTCTCATTTCTTGACTTCTGCTTATTATTCCCCTTCATTGTATCATATTTTTGTGACTACAGTAACCTCCTTAATTTCCATGGCCCAAGTATCTGACCATCCTGCTATGGACAGTGTTGATCAGTTGGAGATAATTATTATTATATCTTTTGTTTTATTTTTGTCTTGTTCCTATTCTGCATGTCAACTGTCATACCACTGCTTCATTCCATAAGTGGACCATGGTGACTGCAGTTGCACAAATCCAGTCTTCCATATATACTGTTCCTCATACTTTTTGAAATTGTGGGTGGCCCATTTTTAATGTTCTCTAATTTCAGCACAGGGTTTTATTCAAAGAGATATGCATGGACTGCAGCATTCAGATATCTCCACTCCTTCTGCATCCTCTTGGGTGCTCTAACCAAAGACTTCCCTAACCTCCTGGGTCATCTCTGAATGAGTAGCCACTGGCTTGCCTTGACTTCTTTTTTCTACTATCTTGGGCGGGGAGCAGAAGAAAGATGGCCGTATGAAGAGCAGTAGCAAGGAAAGGGGCATTTTGCTATCTACCTGTAGTTCCTTAGCTGGAAAGTCTGGTTAACGGCTGAGGGGAAACTGCAGCTGCTTAGATACTCATGGTAAACTGACAGTCCTTCCTGCCCTCCCACTTGAGGGTTTTCTTTGGCTAAGAGGGGCCTGGCCCAGGAATCATTCTGGTAGAAATCAGTGTAGTAAATGCCACTCTACTGACTTATATTAATTATGGGAAAGAGGTGGCATGGCCACCAACGAGTGAGGCCTCTGCTTGCCTCCTCCTGCTGTTTATTGCCTCCCCACTGCCGTAAAATCTATGTGAAAGTGTGTAAAGGGAGCCATCTAATTCTGAGCACTGAGTCCCTGCAGATATTGCCCTAGTCAAAATGTTACTGAATTATGTGAGTAATCAGTTTAGAGAAATATTTGAACAAGGTCTCAGCTGTGAAACAAATGGATAATCTTACATTTGCTCAGAAGGCAAATATGACTAATGCACCATGGTTCATATGGGTGCATTAGTTGGCCTGAAATGTACAGGTGTAAAATCAATACGTTTTGTTGTGCCTGTCTTGCAAGCTCCTGGTCCTCATTCTTATGTCACTATCTTTACAACAATTGTATTCTGTGTATTGTATGTAGTTTACATCAATACTTTGCAGAAAGGTACTGCAGTGGTGTTAGAAGTCTGGCTGAACCTCACCTTGCAGAAAGGGGTTTGCATGGACTTGGTACAGATAGAGTAAGGAACCTCCACATTCCTAGACTATCTCTATGTCTTTGACTTCTATGCTGACCTCTTTATCCTTTGAAGTCTAGACTGCTTAGGCTGCATCCTCTTCAACTTCCATCTCATACTCCTCATTCAAGATGAGAAGGTCATCTTGGATCTATCCTCTGAGAACAAAACAGCAAGCATGGCTCCCTTTGTGTTCTCTAGAATGATTGCTTAACTTGGATAGAAAAGTTTCTCTTTCTAAGTTATGTAACTCCTGTAATAAATGATTTTATTGTTTTTACTCTACAAATACCTCTTGCATGTGTGGGATTGCAACAAGTAAGATCTACTTTCTAACTAGAATCAGAAACTACACTCCACATACCAAATTTCAATAGGTGGGCTGTGGCAGTGAGTCTATATTGGATAAACAGGCTTGATATGTTGTGACCCCTGTCCCAACGCTCCTGTCTGCTGGATCACCCTTTTGCACTCTGAATTAATGGACTTAATGTTCCATTTACAAATACAGGGATGGGGATTGAGTTTAGGTACATACTGTAGTTGTACTTTCCCACTGCTTCTTACTGAGTCCAATATCTTCTGTGTGAGCGAAAGTGCAGCTACACAAGAGGAAGTGCTTGTGGTCTGACTAATGCCAGAAATGCATTTGCCCACAACTGCCAGACTTGGACCTTCTTCGGTCTTCTTGCAGACTAGCTGCAGGAACAATTTCTAGAGCTGCCTGGCTCATAGACATTGGATTGCTCACAAAATGAACAAGATGCTTTACTAGGTCAAAGGGTCTCCCTAAAAGTTGGAAAGTGAATATTATGGAACTTGGAGAGGCACTTCTAATGATGTTTTGTGTAAAGAGTCTTAGCAACTCCCTCTGATTGTGCTCATTTACATGTTCTACCTCAACTTCTCTCGTCAAGTAGTCGAATGAATCCCTTGTACAGGGTCCTTGGGACAGTGATTGCCAGTGTACAGCCCCTGCTCTGTATCTGGGATGTACCTTCCCCAGAACAGCTCTCCGGTGGCTGAGTTATCACATATCAGCTGCTGGAGGGACGGGCATCAGAGGGCAGACTGCAGCCAGCAGGCCATATGTTATCTACATTTGCCAGGCATCTGTATAGGCACTGGAAGCTAACTTAACACAGTAGTCTTGGTCCAAAGAAGAATTGTTTATATGATTTCTTACTCACCCTTCACCATGAAGTCCCAGGGCAGGTTACAAGAAATTAAAAAGACAATGTTAAACATAGTTAAAACAACTAACAATCAGTATAATAGGGTGGACTCTAAAAAATGTATCTCAGATGTCAAATGGCTTAGGGTACAGAGGTATGCCTTCAGCATATGATGACAACAACAGTACAGTGAAGGTGCCAGGTGTACCTCTGTGGAGAAGGAATTCCACAACTTTTGGGCACTGCCTCCTGAATTTTAAAAAATGGTGAAAACTTGCAGAGCTTGCATTTAGGAATAAAAGTTCAGTGGTTGGGGAGAGGAGAGAACATTGGATTGTGCAGTGGCTGGAATCCTTCCAAAGGAGAGACAAAATGTGCCTCCCTGTGGTCGCTGACATAGATTTGTCTCCGGGTTTTCAGAAGCAGCAAGGAGTTACTGCTGCAGCCAGTGATCATCAGCAGGAATGAGAAAGAAAAAGTCCTAATTGAAGGGTCAATCAACTCTGTGCGAGTCAGCATTGCAGTGAAGCAGGTAAGCCAAGCATGGATGGGAGATGAAGGGTGGGGTGGTCATTGCAACTCAACCTGAAAAACGCTAACGGCTGTCCCTTTTCCCTTCCACAGGCCGATGAGATTGAGAAGATCCTGTGTCACAAATTTATGCGCTTCATGATGATGAGAGCAGAGAACTTCTTCATTTTACGTCGGAAACCAGTTGAGGTAAGGAGACCTGACCCAGGGTCAATGGCATGGTACAAAGGGCTTTTTCTGTTGTCTCTTAGCCAAAGCAACAGCATGTGACACAGGCCATTTCTTTAACAGCTGTTGTAGCATATCCCACACCTCACTGCTCTCAGTAATGTGAAGCTCTCTCAGGAGATAAGATGTCTGACTGAGTGGCTTTTATTTTCAAGATGTTGCTTGACTGCCAACATCTTCCACAGTAGTATTAGCAGTGACAATGGCTAACAGCGAGCTTGCCTCTTGCAGCACTGGTATGACTCAAAAAAGGGTGTGGTTTCAGCCCTGTGTTGAGCTTGGTCGCTAGAGTCCAAATCATAGAATCATAGAGTTGGAAGAGACCACAAGGGCCATCCAGTCCAACCCCCTGCCAAGCAGGAAACACCATCAAAGCATTCCTGACAGATGGCTGTCAAGCCTCTGCTTAAAGACCTCCAAAGAAGGAGACTCCACCACACTCCTTGGCAGCAAATTCCACTGTCGAACAGCTCTTACTGTCAGGAAGTTCTTCCTAATGTTTAGGTGGAATCTTCTTTCTTGTAGTTTGAATCCATTGCCCCGTGTCCGCTTCTCTGGAGCAGCAGAAAACAACCTTTCTCCCTCCTCTATATGACATCCTTTTATATATTTGAACATGGCTATCATATCACCCCTTAACCTTCTCTTCTCCAGGCTAAACATACCCAGCTCCCTAAGCCGTTCCTCTGAGTTGATGTGAATACTGAAGCCTTGATTTGCATTTTCTTACAGGAGATATGCATGTGTGTGCTGCTGTACACTGATGGATGTTAAAATGGCTTTCTCTGTAATTGGTGTTTCAGTATTGGCAGACAACAGGGGTTAGGTCCATTACTTCAGTGTGGTCTGTGTGTTCTCCTGATTCTTCTCAGCTGTTGGATTTATTATCAAAGAATCTCAGAATTGTAGAGTAGGAAGGGACCCCGAGGGCCATCCAGTCCAACCCTCTGCAATGCAAGAATCTCAGCTAAAACATCCATGACAGATGACCATCCAACTTCTGCTTAAAATCATCTAATGAAGGAGAGTCCACCACCTTCCAAGAGTGTCCATTCCACTGTTGAATAGCTCTTAACTTCAGAAAGTTCTTCCTGATGTTTAGTCAGAATCTCTTTTCTTGTAATTTGAATTCATTGGTTTGAGTCCCACCCTCCAGAGCAGGAGAAAACAAGGTTGTTCTATCTTCCATGTGACAGCGCTTTAGATATTTGAAGATGGCTATCATATCTCAGTCTCCTCTTGTTCATGCTAAACATATGCAACTCCTTCAACTGTTCCTCATAAAGGCTTGGCTTTATTGACTGGGCGATTAGTATATACCGTATTTTTGCTCCATAAGACGCACCTTTTCCCTCCTAAAAAGGAAGGGGAAATGTTGGTGTGTCTTATGGAGTGAAGGCTTTGCTCCCCACTGCCTCCCCCCACCCCCCGCCGCGTTCGGCTGGAGTTGGGGGGCAGCAGTGAAGATGTTGCTGGATCCTCCCCGCACCTCCATTCGCAAAAACAGGCTTGTTTTTGCGAACGGAGGCTGCAGGGTGGATCCAGAAGTTCCTCCTACGTGCCGCCCGCCGATCCCAAAAGCAGGCTTTTGGGATCAGCAGCGGGGCGCGGAGTGGTGGAGAAAGCAGCATCCCCGCTGCTTTCTCCACCACCCCGCACCGATCC